>LS990921.1:7144569-7786236 GCA_900464855.2 Musa schizocarpa | reverse complement strand
TAATAATGATATGTTTTGATAATAAAGAGGAAGAAGCTAAAATCTTTCAATTTATTTTTAATTTATGGTAATATATGAAAAGGTGCTGTTTCTTTGATTTTTTTTCTTTGGTTAGTATTTACAATAAATTAAACAGGTTTCTCATGTGGAATTAGTGACATCTAATGGTAGGATTTATCTATTATTATAAAATTAATTTATGATGTTTTTTTTATTATCACCAACTACGACCATTTAGTATCATATTATATATGAAAGGATAATTTATAAGACTATATAAGTCCATTATTAAATTAATATTTTAGGTACAAATTATTCTCTTCAAACTATATTACAACAAATGACATAAAAATGGATTTAGTATTTGACATATATATATATATATATATATATATATATATATATTATTTATTTATTAGTAGATCAATTTTCTTATCTGGTCAATATTAGACCAATATCTCCTTTTTATCGCAATCATACCATTAAAAGGTAGCAAAAAAAATAAAAAAAATGAATGGTTTTACATAAATATATATTAAGAGTCGAAATTCATGAAAGTTAGGGCATAGTCTCCAAGTTGGGCCTCCTCTTGTCCGTGATATGTTGTAAATGTATATGGCAATGCTTGCTGATGTTTTTGCTAGGAAAATTCGATTTGGAAACAGCTACGAAGTATTAATTGCAATAAACAAAAGTTAATTTTATTTTTGTATAAAAACTATTCTGCGACGCTAAAATATTTTGTAGTATTGACAATAATAGGAGGAGTCATATTACTCAAATAAATCATATATTTATTATGGAGACTTGTTAATGAATATAATATAATCCCAATCTATATATTTTATATAACGAAAACCATATTTGAGGCTCAAATCATGTAATAAATTGCTAAAGCTTTTATCAACCAACTACTTATAAATATATCAAATGAGATTTCAAACTATTGATTAGTTTTTATCATTCAACTACTTGATGCCTTCGTAAATATGTGAATAAGACTTCTAAATCTTGACTTTATGTAATTTAGCCTATCGTATCATTATCAATTTAATTTAGTTTATTATATATATATATATATATATATATATATATATATATATATATATATATATATATATATATGTGTGTGTGTTTGTGTGTGTCTAATAGACGAAGGTAAACTTCAAACCTATAGTTTTACGATGAACTATCAAAGTTTTTACCAACTAAATTAATCAACACTTTCTTTGTATCGAAATCTTTCTCATTAAATAGATTTTTATATTTATAATAATAATAATATAATATCTAATATTTTTTAAATTATAATTATCTTTACTAAGTTTGATCAATCCAATCCAATCGATTAAACTGGTTGATCAATCCTGCTTAAAAACATTGTATTAAAAGGAGACAATCATTTCATTGATTTATCGAAAAAATTGATGAAAAATAAATATCCTTAAACATAACAAATCAAAAATATAATTATTTAATTATGAAAGAAAACAAGCATCATATCGAGTGGGTCTATATTTAGCACCCACACGGAATCCATTATTTTTTCTAATTTTTTATATAAAATTTATTTTTTATTATTTATAATCGTCTCAATTAGTCGTGCTCCGATTGACATAATACATAATCATACAAAATAATAATTAAATAGAATATTGTATTAATCATTAGTGATCACAACTCTATCTAGGATTCATTTTCAACATATTATATTATATTATATTTTGGACCATTTATATATATCGGTTATTAATCGACTTGTCTTAATGATTACATACCCTCAAGAAATATTATAGTTTGACGATTCTTCAAGTGAATAAGATTGATAATTTACATCAAATCATATTATTTTGAAATTCAAATTGAGGAACGATCACTTGTACAAATGTGGCCACACATCAAAGTCATAATACATATAGACGATAGAGACGTGTATCCCCAACAAAATATAGATTTCCTAATGCCACTCAACAACCATCGGATTTGATGTAGAAAGAGGCATTGATGGTGGCTTTTCTATGTCCATGACCTACCACATTCATTATGTTCATTGTTGAAGGATATTGAACATGATTTATGCTGCGATGACCACCATATGTTCAAGTTGGCTCAAGTCATCATGTATGAATGTCCCCAAAGGTCGGTATACTTCTTTTTCATCTCCCTCTCTCTCTCTCTCTCTCTCTAATATCAACTCCATAAATAAGATACATGTAGTGTGTCATGGATTATGAAGCATCATAGAATGGCACTTCAGAAGTACCTCCTGAAGCCATGTTGAATCTCGTACCAACTTTTCTCACATGCTTTAGGTGAAAATATGAGATATATATTGGAAGAAATCTTAAAATGGAATGATCATGTGACTTTATTACGGTCAATCTGAAGGTGACAACACAAAGATCATGTGAAAGATACAGAGAATATTATTAGCATATTAGATTTCAGATACGAAACAGATCCAAAGATTTGTGCAGGCACAAAGATTCACCTGTCATGTTGTTGCATCATATCTCTCCATGTTCCTCCTTTCCCAAAGCCAAAACCAAACGTAAAAGGCATGCACCGGCCAGCAGCTGAAAGCCAAGCTTGAAAGCGAAGCATGATTTGGACCCAACACCATTTCCTAAGCTCTTTCCTTTTCAGAGTTCTCATTGCTCATGATGGTAAAGACGCGAAGGATGAAGAAATCATTAAGCTCTGTGACCTGGTTGCTGTCTGAGAAAGTTTCATCGAAGAAGATCCGTAACGATCCATCGGAAGCCGAAAGCATCTCTTGCAGAGATGAAGCAGAATGAATTCATTGGCCGATCACTCCACCATTAAATCGTCCATCCACCCAGTGTACGACGGGAGTTTAATGGGGGAAGCAATTTGCCGGTAGCAGAAGCGAGGAGAGACGCTCATGTGGTTACCCCCTTGGCTGCCTTTTCCCCTTGCCTGCAGGCGATGGCACTGACTCCGTTCTGATTGACGTTAACCTCGACATGACGTCCATCGATCTCATAAATTTATTGGACGTAGAACACACTCATCGATGAGAAGATTCACATCACGCTGCACTGACTCCAAATCGGTCAGTCACCGCCACCTCGGCCACTGCCTCCACCGTCGCTTCCTGCCCACAACGAGGCACATGAATCAAATATCTCCGACAAACCCATTTGCTGGCTGCTCGCTCGCAACAGCTCAAACCCGGCCGGACCTCCTCACCTGTCATTTTCGTGTTGTCACGCAGAGGGTGAGACGACATGTTTGCTCCTCAGTCGCAGCGATTCTCTCGTGCATGCGGCATCCCGTTCTCGGGGTGCGAGTGTGATGAGATGACTAGGGTGTAGACCAGCCTGCGTGTGCATGAGCGAGATTGCCGCAGGATTCCCAACACTGAGGAGATTTCTTGACCGGGGGGGGTACTGTTGCAGTAATGAAGAGACCACCTCCGTTGATAACGAGGATGTTACTGCTTCGGAGTTCGGGGTAGGTTTCGAATTCACCATTGTTTTCTCCCTGAGACACGGAGAGAGAGAGAGGAAGAAGACGTGGGTAGGTGTGGAGTCGCAGTGGAGATTTAAATGCAAGGAGCCCGTCACTGCCACAGATGTAAGTCTACGACGGGTGTATTTGACTGTTGCCTGTACGCCAACTCACGCGAGCGACAGTGTCTAGAGCAGATATAATCGTATAATAATTAATTATATTTGGCTGTTTATAAGAGATTATGATCTTCCTATGTTGCTTGAACTCAGAAATCCAACATAATAGAGATGAAGGCTGTGCTGAATGATCTGTTCATCCTTCACCGGGAAGCAAAAAGAAAGAAGGAAAGAAAAGCTGCAGCAAATGCATGCAGGGAACAAAACAACGTGACACAGATCGCCTACCATTATAGCTTTCCACCTCATCGAGCCTGCACGAATGTACAGGAATTTAGCAAGCTAATGCCTGACAGAGCTGTTTGGAGACCATGTGATGTGGCATGGGAAATCTACTGAAGAGTTTGGGCAATCCCTCATGCTCTTCGGAATGGTTGGTGAGCTGACAGGTTTTAGTGTTGGCTGCTGCCTTCCCTCCCATATCAAATTAAACAGTGGCAGGTCCCCTGCAGATGGCACGACAGCGGATAAATGGACTGCACTGCATCATTGCTCCAACTTCAATCCCACCTGTTTCGACAAAGGTGTCCATCGTAAAGGAGAGAGAGAGAGAAGAAGAAAGCATTCCAATGGTTTCTTAGCCCGCCTCTGACTCTCACACTGAGAGTAGAAAGCATGAAGTGGGCACCTGCTCCTCCACCATCATCCAATTGCTTTCCTTCCACTGCCCTCAATTCTGCCTCTTTCTCCCACCTCTATCTTTCATCCGTGATGGGGAGGTGGGAGGAGTAGCCTTTCGATTCTGCTCTAGTTCCTCTCCCTTCCCTTCTCCTCCATCTGCCTGACCGAGCCATGGCACTTGCAACTGCCGTTGTAGTCTTCTTGTTGCAGCTCTGCCGCCTCTCTCTGTCCTTGAACCAGGAAGGGCGGTACCTGTTGGAAGCCGAGAGAGGGCTCGTAGACCCCTCCGGTGCCCTCTCCGATTGGAATCCACGTGACTCCACCCCGTGCAATTGGACCGGCATCACCTGCTCGGACGGCACCGTCACCGCCGTCGACCTCACCGATCGAGGACTCACCGGGCCCTTCCCCGCCTCCCTCTGCCGCCTCCCGAACCTCGCCTTCCTCTCTCTCTCCGCCAACTACATCAACTCCTCCCTCCCGGACTCCGCCGTCGTCCCATGCGACGCCCTCGCCCACCTCGACCTCTCACAGAACCTCCTCGTCGGCTCACTCCCTGACGCCCTCGCCGCCCTCCCGGCCCTCACCTACCTCGACCTCACCGGCAACAACTTCACCGGCCCCATTCCGCCATCCTTTGGACGCTTCCCCCGCATCCGGGCGCTCTCCCTCGTCGCCAACCTGCTCAATTCCACCGTCCCTGCCTTTTTGGGCAACCTCACCACCCTCCGCCAGCTCAACCTCTCCTACAATCCCTTCGCCCCCGGCGAAATTCCTCCCTCCCTCGGCAACCTCTCCTCCCTCGAGATCCTCTGGCTCGCCGGATGCAACCTCGTAGGCGACATCCCGCCGTCGCTGAGCCAGCTCTCGGAGCTTGCCGACCTCGATCTCTCCACGAATGCGCTTTCGGGCCGCATCCCTGAATCCATCGTCAACCTCTCCAGCATTGTTCAGATCGAGCTGTATAATAACTCGCTCTCCGGTCCAATTCCGCTGGGCTTTGGTAAGTCCAGCTCGCTGCTCCAGATCGACGCCTCCATGAACCAACTCGAGGGGCCGCTGCCGGAAGATCTTTTCGACGCCCCCCTCCTCGAGAGCGTCCACTTCTACTCGAACAGACTAATTGGAGCCATACCCGCCGGCGTCTCTCGCTCCACGAGTCTAATTGAGCTCCGCCTCTTTGCCAACCGGCTGAATGGCTCTCTCCCAGCCGACCTGGGCAAGAATTCGCCGCTGATGCTCCTTGATTTGTCGGACAACATGCTCTCCGGAGAGATCCCCGGGAGCATCTGCGATCGCGGCATGCTCGAGGAGCTGCTTTTGATCGACAACTTGTTCTCCGGTGGCCTCCCTGTAGGCCTCAGCCGCTGCCAAACGCTCACCCGCGTCCGGCTCAGGAACAACCAGCTGTTCGGCGAGGTCCCCGCCGGATTCTGGGGCTTACCACATCTTTGGCTGCTCGAGCTCAGAGGTAATTCCTTGTCCGGTGGGATCTCTCCGCTAATCTCCGGCGCTGCAAACCTCTCCAAGATCGTCATCGACGACAACCGGTTCACCGGCAGCATTCCATCCGAAATGGGAGCTCTGTCGAAGCTGTACGAGTTCTCCGCCTCCAACAACCAGTTCTCTGGGCCGCTCCCCGCCTCGCTCGGCAACTTGGAGGAGCTCGGGCAGCTCGACCTCCACCGCAACCTCCTCTCCGGTGAGCTGCTCCGAGGGATCCGTTCCTGGAAGAAGCTCAGCGAGCTAAACCTTGCTGATAACAAGTTCACCGGCAGCATACCCCCCGAGCTCGGCGACCTCCCAGTGCTCAACTACCTTGATCTCTCCGGCAATCTCCTCACCGGCAGTATCCCCATCCAGTTGGAGAATCTAAAGCTCAACGAGTTCAACTTATCGAACAATGATCTCTCAGGCGCTGTTCCACCTCTTTTCTCGCGCGATGTCTACAGGAATAGCTTCTTCGGAAATCCGGGATTGTGCAATGGCATGCCTGGCCTGTGCCCTGTCTCGCGATCCACCGGGGATCAGCGTGGCTTCATCTGGTTGCTCCGCTCCATCTTTATACTTGCTTCGTTGATCTTTGCCGTCGGAGTTGCCTGGTACGTTTGGCGGCACCGGAAGTACAAGCAGGCCAAGCAGGGAACAGAGAAGTCCAAATGGACGTTGACATCATTCCACAAACTAGGATTCAGCGAGTATGAGATCTTGGACTGCCTTGACGAAGACAACGTGATTGGCAGTGGGGGTTCCGGGAAGGTCTACAAGGCGGTTCTCAGCAACGGAGAGACGGTGGCTGTGAAGAAGCTATGGGGAACATCCAAGAAAGATGTGGAGAACGTAAACCATTCCGTGGATGATGGTTTCGAGGCAGAGGTTGCGACGCTGGGGAAGATAAGGCATAAGAACATCGTGAAGCTGTGGTGTTGCTGCACCACCAAGGACTGCAAACTGCTGGTGTATGAGTACATGCCTAATGGGAGCGTAGGAGACCTGCTGCACGGCAGCAAAGGAGGGCTTTTGGACTGGCCGACGAGGTATAAGATTGCGCTTGACGCCGCGGAGGGTCTCTCTTATCTGCACCATGACTGCATGCCGCCCATCGTGCACAGAGACGTGAAATCGAACAACATATTGTTGGACGGTGAGTATGGTGCCAAAGTAGCAGATTTCGGGGTGGCGAAAGCTGTTGAGATGATCGGCAAGGGGCCAAAATCCATGTCTGTGATCGCTGGTTCATGTGGATACATCGCGCCAGGTTTGTCCACGATGATCTCATCCTCCTCCTCTGCGATCTACTGGATGCATAGAACTGATGCTGTAATTTAATGGTCTCTCATATGCTGCAGAGTATGCATACACTCTCCGAGTGAACGAGAAGAGTGACATATACAGCTTCGGCGTGGTCATTCTGGAGCTCGTCACCGGGAAGCTCCCGGTCGATCCCGAGTTCGGCGAGAAGGACTTGGTGAAGTGGGTATCCTGCACCATGGAGCAGAAGGGCACGGACCACGTCATCGACCCCAAGCTCTACATGCACCACAGGGAGGAGATGAGAAGGGTCCTGGGTATCGGCCTTCTTTGCACGAGTTCTCTGCCGATCAACCGCCCTTCGATGAGACGGGTGGTGAAGATGCTGCAAGAAGTTGGCGCAGAAAGCAAACCCACCAAGGCCGAGAAGGAGGACGGGCAACTGTCTCCTTACTACTGTGAAGATGGTTCAGACCATGGAAGTATCGTCTGAATGGATTCTCGTTTGCTGTGTGTGTCAAAGGCCAAGAGAGGGGGGAAGAAAGAAGCTACTAAATCCTACTGCTGTGTTTTCTGGCAGATTGCTGCAGGATTTGGGGGATGAAGTGTGTATCTTGTCCTCTTCGATATCTACTTAGCTTTTTGAATCCCTTCTCTGTGCGCGGGTAGATTATTAGGATTGGGTTGAAACTATCCGATCTGCTAGATGGATGGATGCAAATAGAATTGGATATCTACATGATTTGCAGGTCCTCAATCCATCTCCATCAATGTGATGGTACTCTGTGATTTATATTTTGAAATGGATGCAGTGTTGCTTCTTGAGATCTTGGACAGACGGGCCTGCCGAACACACTGTTATGCCAGTGAGAGATGCCGATGGAGACCATCTGCAAGTTGGACCGACATGGACCGGCGCTCAAAGTGCACTGCCACTCCTGAGATATGAATCCTTCCCTGTACCTCCACATACGCTAACCTGCACATGAGTCCAAATATGGTGACCCATCGATCCATTTATTCTACACCGTCCGATAGTATATATACATATATATATAAGAGGGAGATCCATGAAATTTTTTTTGGGCTTTTGTTGCATGATGCCCTTTTTTATTTTTATTTAATGTCCTAATTTTTTTAATATCCTAAATACCTTTTTGTTATCACTTCGTCCTTTGGACGGGTAATATCAATCCCTCGTAGGTATCCATTTTTGTGAGGTATTTTTGTCTCATTACTATTTCTGTATCATCGTTTTGATTATATCGTTTTTGTTTCGTTATGATTATATTCATCCCAGTGCAAGGCCCAGAGTCTTGGCGATAACGAGTGACATTTAGGGTATAAGGAAACAATGAGAATATTAAATGAAAAAACTAAAAATATGGGTTTAGAAAAACTTAAAAATATAAGTGTTTTTATAAAATCACCACATATATATTAAAATTTTAAAAGTTTATTATTATATTTATTGTTTTATGTTTTAAAATATTCGTTTCTTTCATTTATTTGAATACTGTCTTTTATAAAAAATAAGTTTTAACAAAGGTTTTGGTTGGAGGAGTACGATTAATAATATTATCTTTATTTTTATATTTTTTATTAAAAAATTAATATTTTTAAAATTATCCTTCGTAAATGAACTTAAATAGTATTTTTTTTTCTCCTCTTCTTCTTAACATTTATGTCGATCGGGAGCATAGGGTGACGATCAATGACGAGCAACGAGCACGAGGCGGCAATCGATGAAGATGTTAATAGGGAAGCATGTGTTATGGGGGAAGAAAAAAAGATAAAATAATAATAATATTATTATAAATAATAAAAATAAATATAATTATTTCTTAAATAGGTTGTTAATAATGAAGGCATTGTCAATAGAAAAAAAAAAAGAAATCTGAATAGTACATTTCTTTCCATCTTTATACCACTAAGATTTTATAGCAACAAATCACTTAGAAGATTTTTTTATATCGATGGAGTGGGGATTTAAGATATATTATTTTAATGAACAGAAGGCTCACGGTTTTTATTCTGATCATATATTTGGGTTCACTTGAACCCATGCGGCCCAACCTCTCCTCTCCAATCACTAAAAGAATCAGCATCACATCAAAATTTCTCTTTATTGCCCCCAAACGGATTCAAAAACTCCAAAAAGAATCATTTTTATTTATATCTTCATAGTTAGCAAACTGCACAAGGCATCGGTATGGGGAATCACTGATGCCATACCCAACATGATGAGGCACAGTTAAAGCTCAGAGAAGGAGAAGCCAGCGGGCGGTGGAGGGCGTTCGGTAGCTTTCACGGAGGTGGAGGAGGACAAGTACTCCCCTGCTCTCGCCTGGTTCGCCTCAAAGAACGTGAAGCTCACGTGCGCCGAAGATAAAGGTTTAAGCGGCATCTCCTCTCCCTCCACACATCACTCTCCGCCCTGCAGTAGCAGCAGCAGCAGCAGCTCTCCCTCCCGCACCGATGAGTGATATAAATAGGGTGGGCCGGTTCATTATGGTCCGAAGGATGACGAGAGAGAAAGCTGGGTGGCGCACAATGGCCATGTCTTTCTGTTTCTGCTGCTGCTGCTGCTGCTGCTGCTGTTGCTGCATTTTTCTTTAGGGTGGGAGAGAGGAGAGAGGAGAGAGGAGAGAGGAGAGAGGAGAGAGGAGAGAGGGCAGTCAAAGGTCCTCAAAAGGCGCAACACGTATAACTTATACACATGCGTGCGTATCGAGTTGAAGGCATTGAGAATGCGTGTGGGATGAGGTGGTGTTGCTCCCGTGCATCGCCGTCTCCGTCTCCGTCTCCTCTTCTCATGGGAGTGGGGACTGTCACAAAATTCTCACCTTTAGTGCACTGGTTCCACAACCAAAGGGGCCGCACAGCGAGGAGACCTAGATTCCTCTCCTTCGCCTTGCAATCTAAACCATATCTATCTCTCTCTCTCTCATCACTGAATTGATGACCTTGTGCCACCTCCTCCCTCCTCATCATGTGCCAGTCCTCAGTCACACAGCATTTTTGGATCTTTCTGCTGATCCCTTTCCCCATGGCACGCCCCCCATGTGACCCCTCTCTCTCTCTCTCTCTCTCTCTCTCTCTCTAGTCTGTCTCCGCATCCAATTCTTTCTTTTATTCTGATACTTACTGTTGAGTCTAGCTGTTGCTCTGCTCTGGCTTTGCATCCAAGGAGTGGAGCACCTACCTCTCTGGCTGCATTAATGTCATCATGGCCTGCCCTCGGATAAGCTTGGGAGGGTAGCGTACAAGCTTGCGTTGCCCATAAATCGATATACGTTGACCACGAACCGGATACTGCATGCCATTGCGATGTGCAGCCACTGGCGGAGTAATCCATGGGAACTGCTGCCCTCTTCCTTCTCGCTCACTCTCCGTCTTCCTCCACCTCTGGACTCGTATTGTTGTCACCTTCTTCCTTCGAACCGAAGTTTCCATCTCCACAAGCATCTGCCCGCTGGGTTGGCAATCCGTGCTCTTAGTAAACGGTAGTACCGTCACTCGGGTCTTTCTCCTTCTTTGGTGAGTCAATACCTACAGTCACTGAAAGGTGATCATTGAGTGCACATTTTGATCCCATGCTGGTGCTGTCATCAATGTCAATTCAACGTTCAACGCTCACTTGATGACGCTGGGCCAAGGCTGTTTAGCATGGCTATCCGACGGCCATGCTACACCGTCGCTGGTAACGCATGGCTACCGTCGAACCATATCACCCATGCTAAACTCGCATGGTTTGACCAGCCATTCCGGAGGACAAACATCCTCCCAAAACAAAAAAGCCTACGGAGCCGCTGGTGATGCCATTCTAGCAATATAAGTGAATAATGGAGGTTAGTATGATAGAGATATAAGGTACCACTAGTGCCTGTGACCCCGTCGCTACTGCTGCTGCCGCTGCTTCTCCCGTTTCGAGTCCTGCGTCTGAAGCCGCCTTCCTCGCTGTCAACCCCCCCGTCTGCTCTCGGTAGCAGAAGGAAACCCTAGAATTATTATATATACTTGTTTAATGTTTATCTTTCTTTAGCTCTCCACTCTCAAGTCCCAAGAAGAAAGCGGCTCCTCCTCTCTCCGCTTCCCATCTTTAATGGTGTGTGGTATGAAGGACTAGATACATAGATGAGGCGGAAGAAGAAGGCTTCCGTAGGCGGAGCCGACAGACCCTATTCCCACCGCCGGAGCCGTGGTGGCGATCTATTCTTCTGCTTTGGTTCCCGCCCTTCTGCCGCTGCCGCTGCCGCTGCGCCGTCTTCTTCGTCATCCTCCGCCGCGGCAGCAGCCATGCGCGCGCCGTCCTCCAAGTCCCTACTCAGCCCCGGGCGCGGCCGCGACCCGGCGGCGGCGCCCTTCCTGTCGTCCTCCCTCAGCCGACGCCTCCGGAACAGCGGCAGCGTCAAGGGCGCCCAGTCCCCAATGTTCCCCACGGTGGTAGCCGGGAGGCGGAAAGGCGTCGCCTTTGAGGCTGCGGAGCCGTCCTCCCCCAAGGTCACCTGCATCGGCCAGGTGCGCGTCAAGAGCAAGAAAAAGAAGGCGGCGGCGGCCGCGGCTGCTGCTGCCGCCAAAGGCAAGGCGTCGGTGATGCGCTCGCGATCTATGAGGGGAAGTGGGAGGGAGGCGAGCTTCCGGAGGACGGAGGACATGGGCGGAGCGGGGGAGTGCTTGCCGAGCAGGAACCAGAGGTGGGTGTATCACCTCCCGGTCAGCATTTGCGAGGCGCTGAGGGCATTCGGGTCGGAGTTTAATTGCTTCTTCCCCTGTGGCGGAAGATCCCTCTGTTCCTCCTCGTCTTCCTCGAGATCGGCCGAAGGAAGGGAGGGAGGGTGCGGCGAAAGGAGGTCGAACTCGTGCGGAGCAGTGTTCGCGAGGTGGTTGATGGCAGTTCCGGACACCGAGGAGGGGAACGGACGAGAAATCGTGGGTGTGGCAGTCGAGGATGGAAGGGACAGAGAGATGGGAATGGTAATCAAAGAGAGGTTGAGGAGAGAGGATTTGGAGTTCGGGATCGAGGCGGAGAAGACCGAAGAGGTGGTGATGGTGGTGGAGAAAAGGGAGGAGAAGGAAGAGGAAGAGGAAGCGAGTGTCAGCATTTGCATTCCTCCCAGGAATGCTCTGCTGCTGATGAGGTGCAGATCTGATCCGGTCAGGATGGCGGCATTGGCGAGCCGATTCTGGGATTCGCCGGCCATGCAGGTGCGCGTGGAAGAGGAGGACGCAGAAGAGGAGGAAGATGGTGACGATGACAATAGAGATCAACATGGGGAGCGTAATGAGGAAGTGAGGGGAGAAGAGAGGGATGATGAAACTGCTCAAACTGCGGAACCATATCGTGAAGAGGAGGGAGTAGAAGAAAGCCATCAAGGAGTGATTTTGAGTGAAGAACTGATGAAAGCTTCTGATGGAACAGAGGCACAAGAAGAGGAGGTGCAGCCGAATCCAGTCGATGAAAGGCAAAATAAGGACGAGGATCTCATAACGGGGACTGCAGCCGAGCCTGTCGAAGCGATCGGTATCTCGGAAAGGGATAAAAAAGAGCAAGAAGTAGAAGCAGCCGAAGTTGAGTATTCTCAGTTAAAAGAAAAGCCAGAAGAAAAAGAGATGACGAATGATACCCCTCCGAAGGATAGAGAAGTAGAGAAGGAAGAGGATAAAGGAAGGAGAACCAGCAGCTGCTCGTCCACAGCAGATAAAGAGGAGAGGAGATCAAACAGGCTTGGTTCCAAATCGAAGGAGGGATCAAGAAGGCACAGCTCTGCGTTGAGGGAGAGGGACAAGCGGCGACATAGCTTCTCCACAGAGCGGGAGGTGGGAAGACCGAGCTTGGGAAGACCAAGCTTTGGCGGTGAGAAGGAAGTGAGGAGAGCTAGCTTCTCCATTGAAGCGAAGGGGAGGTGGAGCTTCTCCATTGAGAAGGATGGTCTGAGACTAGAAGAGGAAGCGACGGATGAAACAAAGAAGACCAAAAAAGAATGCTCCCCGGAGAAGAAGGGTCCGAATGGCAACATGGAAGTCCAATACTCGCATACCAAGGAAAAAGAAGGTAATGAAGGGGGAGATAAAAGAGGCAGAAAGCAATGCGGAGTAGAACGTGAAGCTGGGGAGAAAGGAGAGGAGGAGAAGAAGAGCACGGAGCTGCCCGACTGCCTTCTACTTATGATGTATGAGCCCAAGTTGTCCATGGAGGTCTCCAAAGAAACTTGGGTCTGTAGCACTGACTTCCTCCAGTGGCGTCTCCACCACCCGAACTATCGGCCTTGTCACCCTTCGAAACCAGTCACTGCTGGCGCCACAGCTACCACCACCGGCGCTGGCAAAGTCGGCACCAGAGCGGATGAAGTAACTAAAGGTGAAGGAAGCATGGAGATCACTGATGATAGGAGCAGTGATAATAAGGAAACAGTCTCTCCTATCCAGGAGGCACCACAGCTTTCGTCATTGCCTTCACCACCAGTGTTGCCCACTGTGTCGGACAAGGATAAGAAGCTGAGAGGTAATGCTGGTGTGCTGCCATCACCGGCACCGGCTCCAGCATATGGGCCATTCGTGCTAACACGGTGCAAATCGGAGCCAATGAGGTCGTCGGCAAAGATGGCACCCGATGCTTGCTTTTGGAAGGATAGACATCGGCCAATTGGGGCCACCGGAATCGGATTCTGAGCTGATACCATCCAAATTAAATGATTTTGACCCGACCTTAGACAAGGTAAGAATACTGTAACTCTTGTGTGCAATATTGATCATTTTCTTTGTGTTCTTACTGTTCTGTTAGCTTGTACAATAGCAATAGCAATCACGGTTTGTTATTTAAATGAATTTTTTATGTACTGAATGTGAAGGCCTATTTACATTTGCTATTTTACCGAGGGATCTTGGATCTTATGATGTCGTTAATCACGTGGTGGACAAGGTAGAAAGAGCATGATGTCGTTAATCACGTGGTGGACAAGATCCGAGGGATCTTGGATCTTATGATGTCGTTAATCTTATGATGTCGTTAACCTTATGCATGTTCAGCAATCTAACAAAACACTTATATGTTATATGCCTTGCCCTAAGCATTAAAATTCTAATTTTTGTTTGAGCCAACCGGTGGTGTCTTGTTGGGTCTCTTTAAAGCAAAGATCCAACTCTGTGTTGGACAATGCACTTGAATCAATTTCTTATATGTTTGTGGGTTTCATGTTTTGTAGCAATAATAATGTGCACACCGAAGATGCTAGTTATTTTGTTTGGTAAAGACTTGGGAAGATTATGATAAGTTCATGGGATCAAAACATCATATTTAGTACTGCAAAAATATAACATAGTTTGATAGTAATCGACTGTATGAGCACATTTGAATGCTTGTTATTTCCTAGACTGATGTAATTTTTTGAAGTTTTGTGAACGTTCGCCATCTGCTGCCGGCAACCATATAATAGCATCAACTGTTGTCATCAATTTGTGTGTTGCTTACCTCCAAGTGTTCTTTTTTAGTCTCTTTATAGTACATATTTGGAGATCTGCTGCAATTTGAGTCATGCTATAATGGAAAAGAGATTGTTCTTTCTTGTGTTGGTGCTGAACTCAGCAAGAAAATAGGCTTCATAACCATTGGTGCTCTATGAAATGTGACGCATTTCTTTGGTTGTCTTTCCACAACTCAGATGCTGAGCCAGAAATGCATCTTTTCTGTCTGGCTAAAGCTTGAAGGGAAGGTATTGAATTGAAAGGGAAACAGCTTTGGATAGGTGGTGATTGGTTTCTCATAGCCAAATGGAGATGAGCTTTCAAGAAGGAAACAGCTCTGCGAGTGGGTGCTGATATTGATGTACATCACCTTCCCACAGCCAGCAGGAAGAAGTCTGTCAAGGCTTGGCCACAATGACCCCGTCGTAGGGCCAGAGGTCTTCTTTCTGCCTGCCACTCTAAAAAGAGACGAGGGAATGAGCATGGAAACCATTTCCTCTCTTTCCCTTCCTCCACTATCCGCCATTGCTGGTGAGAGACCACCATCTGTAGCAGCCTTTCTCCCCTGAAAGCCTTTGTACGGTAAAGGCGATCGCCGTTCCTTTTCCTCTGTTTCTCGGCCCCCATCATTTTTGCATGGAACATACCCTCAAAGCAAAGGAGTTGGAAGGAGACGAAGCAGCAACCCGATGCGTCAGATGATCCAAATGATTCCGACCCGAGTCCATACACGGCTCCGGTTTCTTGCTTGGATCAGGTTGAGGATGACCCAGCTCTGTCTTAACCTCATCAATTAAGCCAGCAAAATGAATTGATTGGGTGCTACAAATACACCACCAACGACTGCATCTTTTGATATCTAGCAATCCAAGATGGAATGCCGCTGAGTGGATGTTCTACTTGTCGCAGTGTGTCTCGAGCAACGAGAGATTCTAACCGATGACCTCAATTGTGTTTTCGACTCATATAGCCACCTCTTTTGAGCGTAATAAGATAAAGAGTACATCGTTGACGACGACACGATCTCTGCCTCGCCACGGCAGGTGTTACTTGTGCTGGTTGACCTTCATAGATCGCTTTAAATCCCCACTGGGATTCAGGTTCCAAAGCTATGGAGATGCGTGGAGGTACAGATCGAGTACGGCTAGCGATACCTTTGTCAGCATTCACGTTGTCACCATTAAAATCTCTAAGATGCCGTAACCATTCAATGCATCGAGACCTTCTATATTTGATTTGGTCACCAACTTGTTTGTCGACCTCCGAGCTTCTTTAATGATGTTGTGTGCCGGGAGAAGTTTCCAGGAGCCATACCCTTCTCGTCTGACGACTTGAAAAGGATAGGGAGAGAGAGAGAGAGAGAGAGTTCAAATCTCAGCCATCATCCTACGATTTCATGCTATGACAAAAATACAGACTGAGGTGTTGAAGATCGAGATCAAATGACAGTAATGAGTAGGATTGGATTGGATTAGATAAGGCAGGCATGATAAACACATGCTCTAGTTTCTCATTTGACTTTTGATCAATCCTGTGGTGTTCTTACGGTCACAGAAAGCCTTGTTTGAATCTTCTTCGATTTCTCTCTCTCTCTCTATATGTTGACCCTTTTTTCCGTCATTGTTTTTGTTTATATGCATGCAATAAATCGTGTAATTTTAACCACTCTTGAAACGATGGTTTCTTGGAGGATTCTACGTGAGGCTCAGTCTTCCTGTCTGTTCCCTACCAAGTCAACTGGACAACGAGAGATCGGCCTCCACAAGCAACACTCCGACATAGCTTCCGGGCGATAAGGCCGCCTACGTTTTTAGCTCACGAGCAGCAGATCTGATTGACAACCGATCGAGAAAGAAGAAGAAGAGCACATGAACCCAAGTGGAGGTCTTTAAATATGTAGGCGCATCCCGATAACATCCACGGCTTAGTGTGCCACCACCACAACGAGATGTCGAACTCGGAAGCGTCTCTCGAGTCCACTCCTAGCTGGGCTGTCGCTGGTGTTTCCGCCGTTTTGATCAGTGTAGCTCTTCTCATAGAGCACGCCCTTCACCGGTTAACTCTGGTCAGGCATCTCTCGCTCATCCATAGTGCAATCTTGCAACTTCTTCTCTTTGTTAGCTTTCATGCTGATCTGATCGTGCGTCGGTGCCTTCATCGGCAGCTGCTGGAGAGGAGAAAGAGGAAGACCCTTAACCGGGCTCTCGGCCATGTCAAAGCAGGTTAGCGAAGCATGCGAGTGGAGTGTGTTGTCTTCAGCTGGCTGCCATTGTTTTCTCTAAGAGGATTTCTTCTTGGGCTGTCGTTGTGATTAGAACTCAGGAATCTGGGGTTCATGTCCTTGCTGCTGACTGTCGCTAAGCAGCCCATCTCAAAGATCTGCATCCCCGCAGGCTTGGGAGACTCCTTTCTTCCATGCAAGGATGCTGCACCGCCAGGCAGATTCACCGAGGAGCAATCCTGCCAAAATAAGGTTCGTATGGCTCAATAGAGCGATCAATGTTTCACTGCCTATGCACGTACAAGGGAATGAACACTTGCTTATTCGACATGCAGGGCAAGATATCTCTGCTCTCCTCACAAGGGACTCAGCAACTACAGATCTTGATCATCGTGCTGGCTATGTTCCATATCCTTTCTTCCCTTGTAACCTTGGCTCTTGGCGAGGCCAAGGTATTCTTCATTCATAGTTCGTTGTTAAGAACAGAAGAAGCAAAAAGATTGCTCGAATTAGTGTCTGTCTCATCAGGATTCTCTTGTATCCTTCAGATGAAGAGGTGGAAGACATGGGAAGAAGAAACCACTACTCTGGAACATCAGTTATCGAATGGTAATTTCACAAAGATCATCGATATTTCACTACATCTTCAGCGTTCACTTTCCCGATTGCAGGACTATTTGAGCACTCTGACCTCAGCATTTTGACTGATTATATATAATGTATATACATGATGAAAGACATATGGGTAATGTTTGAATGCCACACTCGAACATGACATATGAACTTTAACCGGATACAACCAAGAAGCAATGATCTCCAAGGTGAAGCCTTTCCTTGTACTCAGTGTTCTTTCTCATGCAGATCCTCGTAGGTTAAAGCTTGCACGGCAGACATCATTCGGAGAACGGCATCTGAAGTCTTGGAGTAATCACCATTTATTTCTGTGGATGGTAAGTTCGATTCCTATTGCCGTGCCTCAGCCTCGTGTAATTCCATATGCTGATCACTTGCTTTCTTGTTTGTAGGTCTGCTTTCTTCGACAGTTCACTGATTCAGTCTCGAAAGCCGATTATTTTTCGCTTCGTCGCGGCTTCATTGCGGTAAGACAAGATTATACTCGAGCCATTGGTGTTTACGGGGAAGACGAATCCAACTATTTAACGTGAGTTTGGTTTGATGAACAGGTTCATTTTTCTCAGGATTGCAAGTTCGAGTTCCGAAAGTTCCTCCGGAGATCAGTGGACAGAGACTTTGCAGTGGTTGTTAGTATCAGGTCTTTGTCTGAAACCATACTCTCTATGCTTGCTGAATCCGATCTTTTACACCACTTTCAATTGGCTGCAGCTTCTGGATATGGATGTTTGCGGTGTTCTTCATATTCTTCAATGCCTATGGTAAAGCATCATCATCGGTTAATTAGATCAGAGTTCCACACTACTCTGCTTTCTCTGATCACCTAATTTCTTCTTCTTTTGTTTTTTGGACAAACAGGATTTTATAGCCATTACTGGCTTCCCTTCATTCCTTTAGTGGTATGACTATGCTTTCCGTGTGCTCAGAGAGTTAGAAGTGATGATAACTAAGAGAAGATGAAATGTTTCTGTGCCTGCAGATTCTTTTGGTTATAGGAACGAAGCTAGAAGTCATCATAACAACAATGTGCTTAAAGAGCAGTAATCAGGCAATTGTTGTTCCAGGGACAATATGTGTTGAACCTGACAACAGCTTCTTCTGGTTTGGTCGACCTCGATTGCTGCTGCACCTCATGCAGTTCATCTTAGTCCAGGCGAGCTCATCGTCCTGTTTAAAGCTGAAGTCATCTTGACATACGTGAAAGGATATAGGATTTTGATACGATTACCTTTGTGCATCGCAGAACTCCTTTCAGCTGGCATTCTTCGCGTGGACATGGGTGGGTAGGCCATGATCAGTGTTACTCGACTCTTCTATATTTCGAGCTGATGATGGGCATGCTCATGCTGCAGTACAACTTTGGGCTCCGGTCATGCTTCCATAGAGAGGTGGCGGACGTCGTCTTGAGCTTTGGGGTAGGCATTGTGGTGCAGCTCCTGTGCGCTTATGTTACGCTTCCACTGCATGCGTTGGTCACTCAGGTACAGAAGCTCCGAATTAACCTTCCTATCACTTCCATCTGTTCATCATCTGAATCGTTTCTCGTCAGATGGGTTCCTCGATGAAGGAAACCATCTTCACTGATGAGGTTATCGAGAGCCTGAGAGACTGGAAGAGGAGAGCAAGGAAGAACGTTGCAGAACGGAGGTCGCTTGCCTCCGATAAATACAAAGCTTCATCATCCTGCAGTCACACGCCAAGAAAGCCAGAGTTCAAGTACCCTTCAGGGAGGTTGGAGCTGCTGGAAGTCCAAAGAGTGGTGGAAGAGATCATTCAGCATGGTGCTAACAACATGTCTAATGATGGCGAGCTCTCCTTTGGGCTATGGAGAAGGCCGATCAATTAATGTAAGATGCAGGCCTTGACCACTGTATTTACTGTAATTCAGGTCAACATCCAAGATTTTCCAATCGAGGGAGAGGATAGATTGATCGATGAACATAATATATGCTAAGATGTAAGAATTCAAAGCACCAAAGATGTCAATTTTTAATGTAATATTTCCGTTTAGTTTCATCAGTTTTGGTTCTGACATGAATAATCAATTGAGTTGATACAAGTCCTTATCTTCTTCCTGCTAAGAGAAAGATTGACGACAGAGTCCAGACTGTCTCAGCTCTCGACGCAATGCTCCAACCCAATACTGCCAAACGAAGTGGGATGTCGAGCTGGAAGAATTGGCACCTTTACAGCGAGAAGGAAGCTCGTGTTTGCGCCAAGCTGGTGAGTTGTCTTTTCCCGGATCTTAATCGAGTCCATGAGCCTATCAGTGACTTCTTCCGGCGCCATGTGACGTGCAGAAGACGGGCAGTCATTGACGGGGGGATGTTCTACCTAATCTTTGACAGAGCTGCAAGATCACTCACTGTGAAGTGACAGTCCCAAGCAAGCAAGCCAAAGAAGAAGTTTTAGTGAGAACCGATCATTCTAGTCTAATCTTTGATCAGAGAGAGGCGAATACAGCAATCGGTGGTTGGGCAGTCACCTTCTCTGGATCATGCTCTGCTCTGGCCCTCCTGATCTGAAATGGGAATGCTAGGGACCAAGGCATGAAATGCATGATGGATAAAGGACAGCCTCCTCATGATAGGCTTCAGTCTCACTCGCCAACTTCAGCGGCCAGCTCATGCCACCGTGTTCCCTCTCCCTCACTCTCTATCAAAAGCTCCCCCTTGTGCACTTCCTCTGTGTCCATCGTTATCCTCCATAGCAGCGGCTAGGCATCGCCACCACCCGATGGCCTCCTCTCCCATCTTCGTCGGCCTCCCCACATTTCTCTTCCTCCTCCTTACCACCTCCGGCCTCTTCGGCCAAGCCACGGGCGCGGTGGCTCCTGGTCCTAAGCCAGCGCCGCTCAACCTCACCGGCATTCTCGAGAAGGGCGGGCAGTACGGCACCTTCCTTCGCCTGCTCAAAGAAACACAGGTCGGCCAGCAGATAGAGAGCCAGCTGAACAACTCCTTCAATGGCCTCACCATCTTCGCCCCCACCGACAATGCCTTCAACAACCTGAAGCCCGGCACGCTCAACAGCCTGACGACCCAGGAGCAGGTGTCGCTGGTCCTGTACCACGTCCTGCCCAGGTACTACACCTTGTCCACCTTCGAGACCACGAGCAACCCGGTGAACACGCAGGCCTCCGGGAGCAACGGCGTCTACACCGTCAACATCACCAGCAGCAGCAACCAGGTGAACGTGTCGACGGGGGTCAACGAGACGCCCGTCAACAACAACCTCCATCTGGACTTCCCACTGGCGGTGTACTCGGTGGACAAGGTCCTGCTGCCCGCCGAGCTCTTCGGGGCGAAGCCTCCTGCGTCGTCGCCGCCTCCCGCGGTGGCTCCAGAGAAGCCCAACAAGGGCTCTCCGGCAGCGGACGGGCCTTCGGCCAGCGCTGAGGCAGCGCCCTCTGCAGCTAGCCCTGAGGGAAGGATCACAGAAAGGGTTCTGCTTCTGTGGGTCGGGTTGGCGTGCATGGGGAGTCTTCTCTAAGGAGAGCATCGAATGGGTTGTCTGGTTTGCTATCGTGAGTAATTTCCTGCATGCATTTGTACTCTCATTTTTATGATTTATGAGTCGATTTTGTTTCCACTACAAGTGGCTCTTTTCGTATATTTCCCAAAAATCTCGACACGAATTACTGATTGCAACACATCACTTTCATAGCTTTGGGAAAGACCAATTCTTGCATGCGGTGAAAGAATCAACAGGACAAATACATTCTCACGAACAAGAGATTACATCACTCCATCGGAATAGTACCAAGAAACAGAGGAAGAAGGACGAAAGAGTTGCACTATCCTTGAGATTCACCGCACTCATAGAATGAGACAAGTCCTCTGCTTTCGGTTCTTTTTCTTTGGCTTTGGTGGGTAAATAACCACCTTTATTGCTGCATCAAACACCGCCTTCACATTCTAAAGAAAACGAAGACGAGAAGTCAATGATCGATACAGTAGTCATCAGATAACTCCAACACTACACCTTCATGCGATGTTCTTAACCTCGCACTACCTGTTGAGTCTTGGAACTGCATTCTATGTAGACGGCCGCACCTATCATTTTCTTTAGCTCTTCTCCCTGTTTCAGATGAAACAGTATGCCACATTTAGTTTTGGGCTGATAAGAACTGCTTGGCAGAGTCATCCGAAGCAGGAAAACTTGCCTGTGCTATTGTGATAGGAGTTGTCCCAGGATGATCGATAATAAATTGCCTGTCTTCTCGTAAATCTGCACCTCAAGGAATCCAATTTACTCCGTTTTTTGAAGATTAAGATCACATAATTCATTGACTAGCATGTTTCAAAGAGTAAAGAGGTTTAAGAAACTGTGCCGATTGCTTACCAAGTTTAGTTCCGACGAGGACGATGGGCACATTAGGAGCGTAATGTCTCAGCTCAGGAATCCACTGCCAAGAAGAAAGAAAACAGCACGATGAGATACAAATGGAAGACAAAAGTGATGCATTGTGAGCTCAGAGAAAACAACATGGCGAAGGCATTAATTCATACACCTTCTTGTACACGTTCTCGTAGCTGGCCTTACTGATGAGAGAGAATGCTAGAAGAAACACATCGGCTCCTCTGTAGCTGAGAGGTCTGAGTCTGTTGTAGTCCTCTTGCCCTGAAATCCCAATGCTCTAAGCATCAGCTTACATCAAATTTTGTTCTTCTCTTAAACTACAGATCGACTGAGAAGTTGCTGTCATCTTCTAGATTTGTGCTTTCGAAACCAACACTTAGCAAAACCTGCTATAGTAGAAGAAGTGCGTCCCTCGTAAACAGGGGCAATTAAGCTCACCTGCTGTGTCCCAAAGCCCGAGGTTCACTGTGCTTCCATCAACTATCACATTGGCACTGAAGTTGTCGAACACAGTCGGGACGTAATCCTATTGCAGTCGATCAAAACAAGAGAAACACAGCTGAGCTCTACCCGATTACCGAGCGAACTCTTCGGCTAAAAGCTAAGCTTTCGGATGTTACCGTCGGAAAGATATTGCTGGTGTAGGAGATGAGCATGCAGGTCTTCCCCACCGCGCCGTCGCCGACCGTCACACACTTGATGAACCTCGCCGTGCTCATCCTCTCGTTCCCCGTCCCTGCTGCCGCTGAAAGAGAAGAAGAGCGATGAAGGTGGGAATTCTGCTGCTAAGTGTTTGAATTTTGAATAGGGATGAAGGACGAACCAAGGACCGGAGGTGAGAGATCAAAGGCTTGTATAATGGAACGGGAGCAGCCCCACCACCATCTCTGTGCACTGATCTCATGCTTCAAGAGGTTTTCAGCAATGATGCCCTGCATCATGTCTAGTGTTCTTTTGCTTGCTTTGAGTGCAAGAGTAGCTTGGAATCACCTCCAATCATCCTCAGCGTGAGTGCTGTTTGGTTTTGGTGTGGAAGACGACGCCCTTCACTTAACTAATTACCCACCAAGTGACCATGATTGCATGGCCATCGAGGTGCCATCATTTGGTAGAGTGAGCCAAAGAAACTTGGGGTGAAGCAACTCTTGGTGGGTTTAGGTAGACAGATTGCTTTATGGAGATGGAAAGTAATCGAGATCTTAATAACATCATTGGTTTCCACTTGAATTGTTTGAGGTCCCATATACAACAACATCGACTCAATCTAAATCCAACCCGATCTTTACTATGACTATGATCATTACAGTATGACCACAACAAGTATGGTCAAGATGGCAGATTGAAGTAATTTACAAACTGTTCCAATTAGAACCAAATCATGATTATTAAAGAAGTCATAATATCATGATTTCTTAATCATAATCCGATTTTGATGCGATTATTCTAACGCAGAACAGTTGAATTTCTCAATTTTTGCATGGAAAAATAAACAATAATTAATATTAATTGGCAAACATTATACAAAGGTATTTTAATATACAAGAAGAAAGAACTAACAGTTCATCAAATCCAATTATCGCATTTCGATCCGGTTCAAACATGCTTGTAGGAAGCGCCAGCCCAGCAATGGCCATTTGGGCCGATGAGGTGAGCAAGACCCAACCGCGTCCTTGGGACGAATCGGACCGTTACAGCCCGGTTAGCTACAGCAATGGGCCCCATTAGTCACTCCACGTCCTCACGTCTATGGAAAGACTTAAATACACCTTTGTTGCCCCTATAAATATGGGCGCCCGAATGCTACGCTGTGCGCCTCAATTCAAAATTGAATTGGCTTATTCCACCGCCTCACGCTATTCCAAAGAAAGGGCTTCCGCTAACTCCTTTCGTCTGCGGCACCATGTTTCCGGCTTGCGCCGACGACTCCCCGGAGGTCCAGAAGCTCTAGGATCTCGGGGAGCGCCTCCGCCACGCCAAGGACAAGTCCCAGATCTTTACCTCCTCTTCTTTCTCTAACCATCTCTCCCTTCCTTTCTTTCCCGGTCCTCTTTCGGTATCAAGGGTTTCGATTTCGATGGTTTTCTGTTAGCCGATTGGTTTATTTTTTTCTTTCTTGATAGAAGCACGCGATCGAAGCGGCTGTCGGCGCGGATCATCCCGTCGTTCTTTAAGTTCTTCCCGGTCCGCGCCAGCAAGTCCATGACCGTCGATTTCGATTTCGTTGGGAAGGAGCTCGGGGTCAGTTCCTTCTCATATTGTCTTGTTGGTCGATTGGTGAATTTTTCTTTCTTGATGGTAGCACGCGAGCGAAGCGGCTGTCGGCGCGGATCATCGCGCGGTTCTTTATGTTCTTCCCGATCCGCGCGGGAGCTTCGGGGTCAATTCCCTCTCCTATTGTCTTGTTTCTGCTTTCGTGGGTTTGCTTTCTTCTTCTTAGCACTGGAACCTTAGGATTTTCTCCGGGGTAACGAACCCCGCCAACTCTTGGTAGGGTGTCGGCTTGCAAAGTATGTGATCCTCTGCCTATTGTTTTGTTTCTGCTAACAGTCTGGGGTTTCTTGTTTCTTGATGCCAAATTTGTTAGGGTTTTAGTGCCATGAAGAAACAAGAAACCCTAAGACGAAAGCAGAAACGCAACAGAAAGGGAAGGATCTCATACATTGAAATCAGGGTTTCCAATTATGAGACATATTGTTTACATCACGCGATGATTACAGATGGGTTTTCCTTTTTATCCGCTATCAAAGTGATATAAAAAGTCTCCCTGTGTTTATTTATGGCATCTGAGCTAGCAGGGTTTGTACTTTCGTCTTTATTGTTAGTATTGAACTGAGGTCTTTTGTGGGTCTTTTCTATGTTTAATATTATGACGGATTGTTTTCTTTCGTGCACACTTGTTGCCTAGCACAAAACATTATTACTCGATTTAAAGAACATGATTATTTGTTGTTCACCCTTTTCTTTTCTTTTTTTTTTTCTTTTGTTAGCTGACTAGATGCTAATTTGTGTTGGGATCTTGTGATGCAAACAGAACTTACAAGTCTTGAAACATGGTCATAGTAATACTGAATGTTAGTAGAAAAATATAGGAAGAAATCCAGAGGAATCTAAAACCAGGCCTTAGGTCGTGGGAAATTGGATATCTTGGGTAACATTTAATGAAACATGCGTGGGACTCCTGTCATTGCATGATTGAGAAGCAATTTCCTTGACTTGATACTTGGTAACATTTAAAAGATTATCTTATGTAGTATATGGCGCTTGGTCTTACAAGTAAAAGAATAAAAAGGCTAAGAACATAACTATAAGTTGGAGGTGTATCTCCTTGTCGAGGATCAAAAGAATCAAACTGTGTGGTGGTTTGCTAACGCACTGATTAGGTCATGTATGTTTGTTAAACCAGGAGTGCCATCGCAAATTAGATAACGTTAGGCTGATGAAAAAGTTAGAGAGGGTGTGATTGGCTAGGTCATTAGAGGAAGTCGCCCTTGGTAGATAAAATAGGATAAAATTTTGGTACTACAGATTATGAATTTGTCATGTTTTTTTCATTTAAAAGAATGTTGTTGCACTTTAGATGAAGCAGTATTTGAGGGAACTGTTGGAAGGTCTGACCAAGCATCATATAGGTAGGTGCCAGAAAGAATCGAAATTATTATTATTATTATTATTATTATTATTATTATTATTATTATTATTATTATTATTTCATTGATACAGGCAACACTGGGTGATATGTCATCGGAGCACAAGTGTAGTACCAGTCCAACCTATTTTTGGAATCAGTCTTGGGCTAAGATTTAAATTTTTGATTGGAGCTACAGTTGTTTCATTTTGCCTTAGCTTTCTGAAAACCATGCAACAATGGCAACAAAATCTTTAGATCTCAACTATTTGTGATTCACCTCATAGATCATTTCTTGTCAATGAGCTTCGTAAAGAGCAATATTACCGGTGAAATTATGAGCCATCAAAATACCTTTTTACATTTTCATTACCATTTCTTGCATCACCAAATGGTGTTCTCTTATTTTATTCTCAACTGAAATGATCCCTGCTTGATCATGATTGGGAACATTTATTTTTTTTATTTATGATGCCACACATCAATTTTGTTTTCTTCACTTATGCAGCACTGAACAAGGAACTATCTTGACATGCTAGTTGTGTAATTGTTCTAGAAAATGTTACAACATTCTGAATATTTATCAACAACTTAACTGTTCCATTCTAAACCTATGGGCGTCGTCTTTTTAACCGCTTCTTCCTTTTTAAATAATTTGTCCAGATATCAAATATTTTTTGAAATAATATGTGGGTTAGAATCCCAAAGTTATGAGCTGATTACTAAATGTAGTGCATCTTTTTGTCAAATTATGAGAACCTGTAATCCCTTTCTGTTCTGAAAAAAAAAGGAGTGGGCTTATAAGATTATCAGGGTTAAAATGAGGTTGCCACAGCTAATAAATCAATCAGATCAATACTCATCTTCAGTTGATCATAGTTCAGATCCAGAAACCTTGATGTAGCTTGTTTCACTCGATTTCATCCAACAGTTTAAACGACAGCTTAGGTGGATCCATTTTATGATATGCTATATGTTCCATTGATGAACCATGATGATGAGTTGGAATACATTTGTCATATGTTCCGTTAGTGATCTCACCCTATTTTGTTGTTAAGCTTTGTTAGAGAGAGAATTTGGTTATATGTCAGTACTGTTGTGTGTGTCTACATATTTAGATGCAATGTGTAAGGGGACCATGCAGGCCTCATGTCATCTGATTCCCTTGGACCAGACCTCTGACCACAAGTCCTCGTTTTTGGGTTAAAAGGTGGGCAGCTCAATACTTGAAGCTGCACCATGTTTTAAAGGCTTCACTTAGACCATTGGATGGTTCAAGGCTTTGAATATTCAACAAGTGGCATGGTAGTGGACCCGCAACAAGTTCTTGACGCCTAGGTCTTTATTGAGCGTCTAATATTTTATTATTTCTCATTTTCTAGTTTTATTAGCGTCACTCAACGGATGTTCTGAATACTCTCTCCTTTGAGGAACAGATGGGTATTCTTTTAATTCTACTTGTTTGTAGTCTTAACAAGATTTTCTTTTGTATTATCGAAGCTCCTTTTTCTTTCTTGCATCGTAATTAAATGCTTAGTATTATTTAGATACTGTTGTTGCATGTCAGAGCACAACCAAGCGATTTGATGGTTTCCTCTCCTATTCAAAGATTACCCAGAATGTGTTTCTAAATTGTTGTTCTTGGACAACTTCTAACATGTGGTTTGCGCTCATCTTTACAAGTTTGTGCTTTATTTAACAAAAGGGCATTATGTAGTGCATAATTGTTAAGATGGAAAAATAT
The DNA here is from genome assembly GCA_900464855.2 of Musa schizocarpa. Taxonomy (NCBI): domain Eukaryota; kingdom Viridiplantae; phylum Streptophyta; class Magnoliopsida; order Zingiberales; family Musaceae; genus Musa; species Musa schizocarpa. The sequence continues at coordinate 7,759,162 of LS990921.1, read as the reverse complement.
GGAATGCTATGTAGCGCATAAAGCACCAATGAATGTCCCCTGTGATGCAAGATGTAAAAACGTAATCCAATAATAAAAAAATTACAAGCAACTAACTTATTTTAATGTTAACTAGACAGTAAATTTTGTTTTGTTTTTACCTAATTTATAGTTTTCATCTCTTATTTGAGTAATAGGTGAATCGACTCTTGTTTGTTTAATGCAGTTAGTATTTTATGTACCGAATGTTTGTCTCCTCCTTTTATCTTTTCTTATATGCAGTACTCGTAGCGTTGTCTCTAGATTAGCTTGCATTTTGAAACAGTATTAGTTAAACGCATTAAACGTTCTAAGCTTCACATCTTCATTAAATCGCCCTCCTTTTTCATGTAATAAAGATAATATTAATTCATAAATTCAGGAAGATAATTTTGTTATAAATGCATATTGTAATTGATAATGTTTGTAAATGATGTATAATTCACAAGCAAGACTGTTTCCTGCAGACGACTATAAGAATGGCTCCTGTGCTTAAATAAAAACTTGATCCACAAGTTAATCATAACAACTAACCGTATGAAGTTCGAATTAGTCCAAACAACTAACTACAAGAAATAAAATGGGTACCGATAAGAATCAATACATATAGTGTTTTTTCATAAATACGACTTTATACACACATATTACAAGCTCATAGAGTCGGAAGTATTAATTAATACACACAGCATAACGACGATCACCACACATCAGCTCCCTTCGTTGCACCAATAATAACAGCAATCGCAGCAAGAACTGCCTGCTCATTGAACAACATCAACCCTCATCAGAAAACTAGAAGCGCGTAAAAATTGTTAAAGAAAATCGGGTAGGTATGATTAAGACCAAAAAGCCATTTTCTCATTTGTGTTCTGTATAATACAAAGCTTGTGAATATGTATGGAGGGCTAGGAAGTCCAAAGAAGGCCCCCACTTCTCTTGGTCCATTCTTTTTTAAAAATTTTGATCACTCGAGGACCATGTCAGATCTCCATCTCTTTCCACTTTAATCCAATCACCATAATTCAACAGCCACACTAATGCCCACAATGTGAGTTGTTCAAAACAGTGCTAAATTTGTCAACCATGTTTGCTTCTCGACAGTTCGACATTCTGAACCATGTTTCTCGTATCAAAACAGTGCAGCCAACTTTCTCAAATTTGTCAACCATCATAGATCACAACTCGATCATTTTTATTTGAATCATGCTTTGATCACAACTCAGCATCAGAAAGATGGAAAAAAGACATGCTAAATGTCCATTAACAAGTAATGCTCCATTAAGAGCACAAAGATCAAAATGATTAACAGCCTAATCAGTGACAAGATAGGACACGGTTATCCACATTCTGATTCATCCACGTTCCTAGAGCTAGACCAATAAAGCAAAGATAACAAAAAATAAAAGATCATTTCATCACTCTTGTATAAGATGAAACCCAAAAGCTAACCGTTCTAACTTGCCACTACATGCTTTCTCCAATTAGAGAACTTACATTATGCTCCCACTCTCTCCGAATCTTCCATCACCTTGATGGACTAGTGTGCTTCTTTCAAATCAAGTGAAACAAATTCTACAAGTGCTATGTTCACCATTCTTCAATTGTGTATATCATGAAATGCCGCTAACCTTTTATTCCTAGTATAATTTATGCAGTTGAGGAAATCTCTCTGTTATCATGCCCCTGCAAGGTCGAACTCCTGTCAAGGATATCGATCTTGGACCGATGTAAAAAAAAATAATTTACGGGCTAAAGGCTTCGTGAGTGAGTCTGCTAGTTGATCAGCCGTATAGATATGAAAGACACGAAGTTGATGTCTGACAACTTGATCTCGAATGAAGTAAAAGTCGATGACAATGTGTTTCATGCGTGAGTGAAACACTGGATTGATACATAAGTAGGTAGTTCCAACATTGTCACAATATACTGTAGGAGTATAGGTGGAGCTGACTTTGAGTTTCTTAAGGAGATTTGTGACCCAATCGAGTTCAGCAGCAGCGATAGCAATAGTACGATATTCAGCTTCAGTTGTATATCGTTTTAATTGTAGGCTGAAAGGAGTTTACAACCAGCTTTTTAAAGTTGGTGAAGATTGTTGAAACTTCTGATTTATGACGAAGAGGGTATATCTATATATACTTAGTAAAATAGTCCACAAAAATAACATAAAATCTAAATTTATCAAAAGAAGTGACAAGAGAAGGATCCCAAACATCAGTATAAATAATTTCAAATGGTTTAGAACATGATATGGAGGAAGTGTCAAAAGGAAGTCTATGACTTTTATTGTATGAGGTAGATGAAAAATACATGCATGATACATGTATGAGGTAGATGATTGTGCGTGAGAGAGAATGAGAGAGAGAGAGAGAGAGAGAGACATGCACGATAAATCAAGTTTGTGGCTATCTATGGTACGATTATCAATGGCATAGATATGATCCAAATTTCTAAATGATGCTTCCGATAGTTTCACAAAACATTTTACCTACAAAATTCATATGCAATAATTTTCACCATAATAGCAAACTTATGAAACATCATAATAAGTACAAAAATAAGCCTTTGAAACTTTAACCTAACTGGCACATTGCTTTAATGGAATCTAAAACAAAATTAGAAGATGATTCTCTCATTATCAAGGGAAATTAAAGATTTGCATGCAAAATTCTTATGCAAGACAACCTTACAAATACTTTGCTTTGACCCATTAGGAGAATAAGAAACACTTGTTCAAGTTTCAATGCATCCTCCTTGCATTTATGCCGGAGACGTCGCCAGTGCTATGGGCTTTGACTTATGTAGATAAAAAATGATGAATGGGATTGTGGCACACGTATTGCTTAAACCAGTCAAATTTAAGACGGTACAAATCAGAGTACTAATTAAGTTGTAACTCTCCCTAGATCTAAGCACCAACACTAACAAACAGATTCGTCCTAACACAACGTGTGGAGAGGAGTTGGCCCAAAATGAAGTGAGAAAGATGGACCTAACAAGCAATGGGCAAGGCAGTGATGGTGCCAGGAGAGAGAGTGTTTTAATCCAGTTCTGGTGCCTCCTTATAACAAGATCATTAGTAATCCTCATAAATGACTCAATCAGATAAAATGATAGTTATTTTGTTACCATAATGCCCATTTGCATATTATTGGCTAGAAATTAATGTTTTAAAAATAGACATAGTTTAACCATTAAATATGCCTTAGAGCATACCAACACAGAATTATTAAGCAACAATTAATTGGTAATTAAAGTTCAAAAAAGTGGGAAGTGTAAAACAATTAACATAATAAACAAAAATCAGTTCATAAAATATAGAAGTTCAGAAACACGATAGTAAAACAACATGTCTTTAGAGAAAAATTCACTTACCGCAATTGTGCAAGCAACTAAGCCTGGTTTCTCTCTGTAGTCTATTCTAGCACAAAGTAGAATAAAAGCTCCAACATACCATGGGATGGCAGCCAGAAAGAAACCAATTATGAACCTTCCAAGAACAAAAAGGCACTTATCATTAGCTTCCAAACAGATTAAGAACCGATAAAACATATTTAAAGGACTAAAAGAGGTTTACATACATATATTATACAGATATACATGTTCATGCATACATATTTTTAGATTCTGTTCATGCATATACATACAAGGGTATATGTATATGCATATAAATATTATATATTTATATGTGTTTTTATGCGCACACTTATGTAAACACATAAATACATTTATATTAACATGTGCAGATGTTGATGTAGATACAACTATATATACATGTTTAGGGAAAAGTAAGATTTGACATACAAAAGCCAACCAATGCCCAAGCCACAGCAAGGAAGACGTGGCAGTCTCAATGGTCTTCCTTCAACAACAGGTGCATAACCTAGAAGGTGATAACAAAACATTAGATGCTATAGAGCACACTGGCATGACAAGAGATAACATGACCTAGTGTGGTGATCTTGAATCGGGAATGACTACAATTAAACTTATATAAAACATCTAAGTTTAAATCACTGATGTCGGCAAAACATTCAATATAATAAGCAAAACAAATAAAATAAATTCTTTCCCAAATGTACCAAAATAGTTCATGGTGGACTTCGATTCAAGTGGCAATGTCTAAACCATTAAAAAAGTTGACAAATAATCAACATCAATTTAGAATTTTGCACTATCAGAAAGTCAAGAATTTTAGATGGATAGACGAAAAGAATATGAATGAACTATCAACCCAAAGGAACTCTCATGCAACCAAGTGAAGTGTGACACTTCGAATGATAATCACTAAAAAGCTTCAAACAAGGGACATGTTTGACAGAGGGAGAAGTGGTCATTCCGTGCTGTAAGGCTCACATTCTAACCTAAATCAGAGCTTGCAAACTTCACCCCAACTTTTATCTTTTCTGCTTCTTATTCCTAAAGCACAAGAGAGGTAAGCTTTGGGTGCATAGAGAAAATTGAAAATGTGCATGAAGTTTGAAATGATAAAAAAATAAAAATGATAATGATAATTAGTCATATTTTAGTAACCAGCAACTTCAAAAGAAGACATTTTGTCCTTCATATGCCTTATTGGTTTCTCACTATCAGTCCTTGAACGCCTCTTGTGTACATTAGGCTTAATATAGATGGTTTTATTATGAGATCTGCATGAGAGTTCTTTCTAAATGATATCGTTTCTTAACCAACATATCTTTTTTCTCAAGAAAACATTTCTTTTTGCTAATTATTATTTCTTTACCAGTGGAATTTCCAGGTTCACACTAACTTAAGCATCCTCCAATCAGGCACATTCATTATTTAACTATCCTTAAAGATTTGTCAAGCATCTTTTCAAGATTCATCACAGCTACATTTAACTGTTAGTTCTCCAAATATTATACAAAATACAAGCTTCCAAGACTCCAACAATAACAGCAGAAACAGAGGGTTAATAATTTGTTAGTATGCCTATCCACAGTACCCATGTAACCTTACAATCTTTAGTGTTTCAGAGCCATGTATGTGTATCAAAGAAAAAAAAACAAAACGTCCTGGTCAACAATAGTTAAATGAATGGAGGCCTACCACTTATTATTAAGAAAACTTTAGACTTTGAAGAAACAAGAAAATCCTATTTTTAGAGATTACAGAAAAGACATCTCAAATCATTTGGCTTTGTGAACTATTATCCTAATATTAATATTTTACACAAAGGTGGTATCTAGTCTGACCAAGGTAACTCAATTTGGCACCCACAAGAAAGTACTCTATTCCTCTATTTTGCTGCAGATTGTGTATATGCAACAAGACCCAAAGAAACCAGCAAGGGGTATTATATATGCAATAAGATTCAAGAAACCAGCAAGGAGTTACAGACACAAAAAATACAATAGCTAGTCATGAAAGAAGAAGATGAAACCACATATTTTACATGCAATAAGAATCAAGAAACCAGCGAGGAGTTAACAGACTCAATAATCCAGTGAGGAGTTTCCGATGCAAAAGATTTACAAAGATCTGGTAGCAAGATAATCTACAAAAAGAACCAGATGCGATTATCAATCACGAAAAGAAGATGAAGAAGCGGCATATTCCATATGGAATAAGGCTCAAGATAATCTACAAAAGAAGCCATGTGCAATAGCTACTCATGAAAGAAGAAGTAGAAGCCACATATTATATATGCAATACGACTCAAAAAACCATCGAGGAGTTACAGATGCAAAAATTTTTACAGGTATTTGGTAGCAAGATAACCTACAAAAAAAGAGCTATATGCAATAACTAATCATGTAAAGAAGAAGCCGCATATTACATACGGAATAAGACTCAAGAAACCAACGAGGAGTTACAGATGCAAAAATTTTAGCAAAGATCTCGTAACAAGATCATGCAAATACACAAAGGAGAAGAGAAAGCGGATCACATTCATGTAATTCAGACAGTTACAAAAGCCCCATGGGATATTTCTAATTGAACGAAGAACCCATCCTCCCGATCGTTGAAGATAACAAGAATCGGCGTTATATAGAAAACAAAGAAACCATTCAGATCCCATTTAACCTGTCCTCTTGCCCTAATTTCGATCAAACTAAGCCCCTATCTTATCTTTCAACCCTCTGTGCCGCTATGAATTCCCTCAACCACTTCGAAAGTGACTTGTGCCAGACAGACAACCCATCAATACTCAAAGAAATCGTTATTATTCATGCATCAAAGTTGCATACTACCCAAAAAACGAGATGGGACGACGAAAGATCCAAGACCCAACTAACGACGACAGACGAAGTGAAATGAGCAAATCTACGGGAATCAGTGGAGGAGGGTAGCACACCGGGGACGGCCTGGTAGCCGTGGGCGTAATAGGGGGGCCCAGACTGCTGCGGCGGTGGTGGAGGTGGAGGGTGGACAGCGGTGAGGCCCGGCGGCGGCACCGGCTGGGGGAAGCCGATGGCGGGTTGGGCGTAGTCGTGTGCGCCCGAGAAGGTGCCGTACTGCCCCTTGCTCTTGCCCTCCTCTTCGCTCATCTTTTCGCCCTTTTCTTCCTTGTCCCCCCTTTTCGCCTTCTCCGCTCCCTTTTCTTGGGTTGCTTCGGCTCACCCTTCTTCCCACCGATGTCATTAAGGCTTTACCCTCCGCCCCGTTTGATGACGTCAAGGAGCAATTACTATGCTTTCCACACCCTGTCGTACGTTACTCACAAAGCTACCTGCAGTTTTATGAGAGCCGGTCTCGAAGAAGTGGTGGGACCCGACAGGAGTGATCAGTACAAGCCAGACGGGTGAGGTAGCTAAGCCCGGACGGGACGGGCAAGTCGGTGGTCCTGCCTCCATGGAGACTTCAATGCGGCGCGAGAGGCAGCTGAACCAACCCTTCTTTTCTGCTCGTTGGATTACCCGGGCGATGGTTGCAGAGGCCGTGCGGGACCCACACATCCTGCTCACGGTTGCCGTCTCCCCGTCGATACGAGCTGTGGGATCCTCCAGCGAAGTCGAAGGCGACGCGTGGTGTCATCGCTGTCAGGTGTGGGTCCCAACATAACTACGTTGTCGACGGGTCGAGTTGGGCCGACTTGTCTTGTATCCTCGTACACAAATATCTGGCCCAACTACATCTCTCCAAAAGGTCCATGCATGCAACCATCTGCCGTTGTCTCTCCAACCATCATTTGTCTGCCATGCTTTGTTCTTACAAGAATGATGAGGAGGAGGCGGAGGATGCTTGATTGAGGGGGCTCGTGACGTGACAGGGTCCGAGAAGTCGTAAAGTCAAATGACTGATTTAGTTGGCTTGAATTTACTGATCTGGTTTCCACGTGCAGGCAAACAGAGAAGCCAACGAATAGGTTCATCATCCAGAGTAGGTGCAACTCATAACGTGACCGTCAACAACAAGCAATTGACCAAACCCATTTTGCCTCGCTGGAATCGATTCATCCTGGCACCAGTTTGATCCATGCAAGTCACAGAGTTCGGCATGGCTTCTTTTCGCCTCCAAATCTTTGGTGTGAGATCGATGAAGCTGCTGTTAGAGGGTTGACTTATCTAATAGAGCGATCATTTACCAATGTTTTTTCCCAAAAAATTAGACATGAATTGATATCAATTTGACATCGACCTCTAAACAATAAACAAAATATCTTTTATATGATTCGTTATGGATATCACGAATAAAAAAGTGTGTGATTGGATTCGGCAAAGAACATTTCTTGCTGGTTATCGGAGAACACGCATCACCCTCGTGTTCCACCGTAACGGCAGCCGACACGGGCCTCTGTCGGTGAGGCGACGTGTGGTGTTATGACGGCCTAACGAACATTTTGTTGCGGTATCATTTTATTAGTTATATGTATAATTAGACTTGTGATTTCTCCTCCTCCTCCATATATTTATCTTTAATATCGTTACACACATGAAAGAGAGCTGATTGGTCCAACACTCCATATGTGTGTGTCCTCTCATGTGTCACCTTGAAAATTCAGCGGACAATCTCGTCTTATTTGGAGGTGGGTCCACCGGACGTCATGACGTGGAGAAGAAGTAGCGGTTGCAGGTAGCCCGACATATTGACCATTTGCCCCGTCTTGACTCTCTTCACACACCAATCCTTTCGAACAACCATGTACTCGAGCAAGAACGATTGGTGAGCCAATTAATGACGGCCGCCTCGTTTCAGAGCCCTTTTGTAGTTAGTACAAGCAGCACTGGTCTATTTTTGTGCAGGAACACGAAGCACGATGGTCCAACATGATCGATGGACGAGTGGTAAGGAAGCCATTAGCAAGCCATGACCAAGTGAACAAGCACAATGATTCAAACACCGACGGCAAACCATAAACTACTGTAGAATAAGATATAGTATGATGAATATTGCGGTCTGAGACGTCTACGGAACCGCGTCTCAGCCTTCAAAGCTGGGGGGGGTCTTCTCGGTCAGGCAGGCGGCAGAAAAAGAGGCCTCCTGCCACTGCCTTCGTCTTCTTTAGTCGCTTGTCTCCTCATCCTTCGATTCTGCTTATTATTGGGTTCATGAAGGTCGAGCTCCGAAGATGTCTTCCTCCAAAGCAATCCTTGTTTGGCTTCCCCTCCTGTTCTGCTGCTGTCTTCTCCGACCTGTTCGCTCGTTGGTTTCTGTCTACAACTGGAGCTCTTCAGCGACACATCGATCTCGGCTTCGCGGGATCGAATTGCCCACCCACTTGAGCTTGGAGGCCATCACCTCCTCCGGGGAGCCCAGCTGCGACCACCAGCTCGACGCGGCCGGCTCTTCCGCCGGATCGCCGAGCAAAGATAGACACAGGCCATTAAATGGCGCTATGGAGAGCGGGGTGGAAGACGACGAAGGTGCGAAGGATGGCGCGGCACCGGCCTTGAGGCTCCAACTTAAGCATCAGTCCACGAGGGAAGCAGCGGCGGCCGACAGGACCAAGAAGGAGTCATTGGAGCATTCGACCTCTAGGGACGTCCTCAGAATCGAGACTCTCTTTAGGAGGATCACCGAAAGGAAGAACCAAAACGCCATCTCCCGCCGCGCCGCCGCGGCCGATCGCCACCCGGTCGTTCCGGAGATGAGCCAAAAGGCGGCCGTGGCGACGCCGCCGGAGCTGGCCGGGCGGCTGATGGCCAGTGTCAAATCCGGCGCCACCCTGAACTCCGGCGAGTACTTCATCGACGTCTTCGTCGGTACGCCGTCGCGCCACTTCTCCCTCATCCTCGACACGGGAAGCGATTTGAATTGGATCCAGTGCCTCCCCTGCCATGACTGCTTCGAGCAGCACGGTCCCGTCTACGATCCCGTCGAATCTTCCTCCTTCCGCAACGTCAGCTGCTCCGACCCCCGCTGCGGCCTCGTCTCGTCGCCTGGCCCGCCCCAGCCCTGCCGCACCGCCGCCGCCGATGGCGGCCGCGACCAGGCCTGCCCCTATTTCTACTGGTACGGCGACCGCTCCAACACGACAGGCGACCTCGCCCTCGAGACCTTTACCGTGAACCTCACCGCACCAGACGGGAGCGGCGCCGAGTTCCGCCGCGTGAACGACGTCATCTTCGGGTGCGGGCACTGGAACCGCGGGATGTTCCACGGCGCCGCCGGCCTCTTGGGCCTCGGCCGCGGGCCGCTCTCCTTCTCCTCCCAGCTCCGCTCGCTCTACGGCCACACCTTCTCCTACTGCCTCGTCGACCGCAACAGCGACCTCAGCGTCAGCAGCAAGCTCATCTTCGGCGAGGACCAGCGGCTGCTCGGCGACCCGGAGATGAACTACACCACCTTCGTGGCCGGGAAAGAGAACCCCATCGACACCTTCTACTATGTCCAGATTGAGTCAATCAAGGTTGGCGGCGAGGCATTGCAGATACCATCAGCGACGTGGGAGCTGGCGAAGGACGGCAGCGGAGGGACTATCATCGACTCCGGCACGACGCTGAGCTACTTCCCCGACCCGGCCTATCGGAAGATTAGAGAAGCCTTCGTCAAGAAGGTGAAGTACCCAATGGCGGTAGACTTCACAATGCTGAATCCTTGTTACAACGTGTCTGGAGTGTCGAAGGTGGAGCTGCCGGAATTCGCGATCAAGTTTGGAGACGGCGCGGTCTGGAACTTCCCGAAGGAGAACTACTTCATCAGGCTGGATGCGGAGGAGATCATGTGCCTGGCGATCCTGGCGACGCCGCAGTCGGCGCTGTCGATACTGGGCAATTACCAGCAGCAGAATTTCCACATTTCGTACGACATGAAGAATTCCCGGCTGGGATTCACGCCGAGGAGATGCGCCGAGATGTAGAGCCAGAAGCCACCAGGTTCCCGACGGCATTCCAAGGAACAGAAACAAAAGGAGAATTTCAGTAGGTGTGGAAGTGGATTGAGCTTTGTTCACAGCTTTTTGCCCCTAAAGGAAAGGTAGGGAGCTCAACATTACAGCAAAGCCATTTTTGTCACCTTCCTTTTCCGTCTTCTTCTTGCTTTTCACTTTTGGCCTGGTTCTGTATCTACGTAGGTCGGTACTCCATTACTCATCACACAGAGTTATAATCTGTAAGGATACAGTCTTCAGTTCCCTCACCATAAATGTAAGAAGGGAAATCCAAGCTTCCGCCATTGTTTTGCTTTCATCGGTCATGAGATTTGTCCTTGCATTACTTTCTCTACTGGTAAATATTGACAGACTTCAGAAAGGACAACAGTTCAGAATCTCTGTTCTGCCGATAGACCTCCATATCTCACGTATTCTACTCCTTTTTTTTTTTTTTTAAAGCTTAAACTTAGCTTCTTTAGACAACATTTGCTTAAACATCAATGGTATTGATAAAGCATATTTTGAATTTCAGTTACGTCATGCTTCATAGCCCCTATCAGATTAGCATGAGAGAGGTGCTTCCCTTGCAAAGCCGAGACTCATACAGGGAGGCACCCCCTTGGTGAGTCCCGTCCTGAAAAGCTCGGGACAGCATCGCATGGTGTCGTTTCGTGCATATCAGGCAGTGACTACACAACGGTATCATCTCGTCACTCAAGGGATCGACTGTCATGTAAAATTTACATACGATCGATCCTCGCCCAATAATATAAAAGCCCATGATCGGTATCTAGTCAGGGTATAGAGAAAAGGAAGAACAAAACGATCACTAACTTAATCTACGAGAGGCCAAAGTCAAAAACCCCCCGACGAGGGTCTTTGTGCAGGGAGCTTGGTCACCCCTGAAGGCATGACCATCTCGACCAAGACACGCCTTGCCAGGCGTCACTATCCCAAACCAATCACTTCCATCATCTTTGTCGCTAATGCAGCTTAGATTACCACTTCCTACGCTGGTCAGCAATAACAAACGGGGAAAAGAAGATAGTGGGAAATAAATAGAAAAGAAAAAGATGGGTTACTTTGCTGATGAAGTCCACTCGTACCACACTTCGATGACTTTGATCCCATAGCTAATCTGAATGGCCGCGTCACATGTGAACCGGAGATAGAGAGTCAACGTCCTGCGGAGAGCGCCGGCTCTGCCATCACCGACTCCCACTAACGATGACTTGAAGAAGACGTACTTTTGTATTAGTGGATGTCGATCCGTGATTTCTCTGTCGTTCTTTTCTCTTGAATGGGATTCGTCCAACCTCATCAGGTGGATCGAACATGTTACTGCTAATCAAATATGATTAGGTGAATAACTTTTTTAACCGTGGCCTCGGGGCCGACATGGTTGGTTCTGGGGTCCGAATGACGGGGATCTCGCGGTGGCCGAGCACGGTGGTTCGGGTCGGGAGGAAGCTCCGCCGTTGCGTCGGGAAGAGGCGACACCGTCTCGCACCTGCACACAGGTCGGGCCGAGTCTCGCACCTGCACACAGGTCGGGTCGGAGACTCGGCCCGACCCCTCCGACGATCAAGTTAGCGATGTGGAGAGGGTTTCGGAGGAAGAGATGCCTCCGAGTGTGTTTTGCCTGTGTTTTTCTGCCTCCCATTTGTTTAGGACTCAGGGGTATTTATAGATGAGTTTGATGTTACCTGATGTGGCTGTTTGCAGGGGCAGGATAGTACCTCTCGTGGCGTCTGACATTGCCACTGGGGTTGCGTGGAGAACCGGGCGATCGCAGGGTATGGGCGAGCCTTGGTCGACGTGCTCCCGTGCCTCGGCCGAGCGCACGAGGTCAAATGCTGAGGTTGTTGGCTGAGAGCTGGTGACGTTGATGCACATTAAGTCGGCATTAATGCTTGCTTCCTCGGGCAGTGCGTCCACCTGGCGTGGCTGACGTCGTGGCGCGTTACGTCGCCATTTTTGCCCTTATCAAAATATAGCACAGTGTTCTTCCGGTTTACTCGTTAGGCACCGAGATTTAGTACAACCTCATTCGGGGGTCCTGCCAACACGTAGCTCCATCCAGAAGTTTCGTCGCCCCGTCTCCGTACGCGACCTGTGCCGACTCCTAGCCGGGGACGGGGAGTCGTACCTATCGCGGCTGGCGAGCGAGATCCCGCTCGGTGAGTCCAGCGAGCCCCTGGTCGCCCGCTGGGAGGGCTTGTCCCGGGGAGACCGAGTGTGGGCCGGAGGGGATCCCTCTGCAGCGTTCCTTCGGGGCGCGCTTCATCCCGATATGGCTCGGGACCTGTACGTCCTGCCCTCAGAGGCGCTGCTCAACAAGTCCGCCCAGTCACTGACCTGGGTAAGTATGTCTCCTCTTTTCGGGTTCGTCCGTCCGACGCCGACCTTCTTGACCCGTTTTTCCTTTTGCAGTGCCTTTATTACGTGACGGCCCTGATGGATAGGGTACGGGACGCTGGCCGGGTTATCGGGGGCCTCGTCAGTCGCAACGCAAAGCTTCACCGCCAGGTCGCGGAAGTTCGAGCCGTGGCCGGCCCGAAGGCCGTGGCAGCCGCCGAAAAGCGTGCTACAGATTTTGAAGCGGAGGCGATTCGCCTCCGGTCGGAGCTCGAGGCCTCCAAGAAAGCCAACGAGGAGCTCCAAAAAATAATCAGGGTGGAGCGGGTCGAACTCCGCCTGGTGAAGACGGAGGCGAGCGTCCTCAGCAAAAAGCTGGAGGAGGCAACGACCGAAGCGAGAACGGCTTCAGTGGCACTGGCGGAGGAGGCCCGTCTTCGAACTGTCAAAGATAAGGAGCTCCTCGAAGCATACAAGAGGTCCGAGGGGTTCGAACTCGGGCTGACGCGGACGGGGCGGGTGTCCTTTGAATATGGATACCGGGCCGTTACGTCCCGTTTTCGCGTTCGTCACCCCGGTCTCGAGGTGGAGGAGGACCCCTTCACTCCCCACCCCGAGGATCTGGGGGTGGACATGCCCGAGGAGGTCCCCTTCGACGACCGCCTGGAAGTCCCCCAACAATAAAGAAGGTCCTTGTATCTTTGTTTTGTACGTCGCTTAGTCAGCTTTTGTAAGTTGAGTCTTGTAAGTTGGCTCGTTTTTTGAAAAGAAGACCTTTTCTTCTCTCGTGTATCGCCTTCTTCTTCTTTTCCTAGGCAGAAAAGCTTCTTCCTCCTCGGACGAAAAACTTCTTTTTCGAAAGGTTTCTTTGTTTTAAACGAAAAACTTCTTAAGGTTTGAGACATTCCAGGTTCTCGGTAAGGGAGAACTATCCATCGTCGTGAGCCGGTAAGTACCGGGTCAGACTACCTCGACAATCCGATAAGGTCCCTCCCACTTGGGGGCCAACTTCCCCCTTGCTCGGGTCGGGTTGCTGACCTCGGCCTTTTGCAGGACCAGGTCGCCTAACTGAATTGGTCGGGGTCGTACCTTCCTGTTGTAGACCCTTGTGACGGCTCTCTTGTAAGAGAGGGCCTTTAGGTGTGCGTCGGTGCGTCGCTCCTCGAGCATGTCGAGGCTGGCACGAAGTCCCTCGTTCAAAACCTCCTCGTCATAGCTTCTTGTCCGAAGGGTGGCAATAGCTACCTCGGGTGGCAGGACGGCTTCGGTTCCGAACGTCAGGCTATACGGGGACTCCCCAGTCGCGGTCTTGGGAGTGGTGCGTAGTGACCAGAGAACGCTTGGGAGTTCGTCCGCCCACGCCGATCGGGCTGCGGACACTCTTCTTTTGAGTCCATCTAGGATGGACCGGTTGGTTACCTCCGCTAGCCCGTTTGTCTGGGGGGTGGGCCACCAAGCCGAATCTTAGCCGGATGCCAAGGCTGGCACAGAACTCCCGGAACCTTCTACTGGCGAACTGAGGTCCGTTGTCTGTAATAATGGTTTTGGGTAGGCCGAACCGAGTCACTAGGTTCCTCCACACGAACTTCTCCATTTGATGCTCCATGATCGTTGCCAACGGCTCAGCCTCAACCCACTTTGTGAAATAATCTACTCCAACGATGACGTACTTCCGCTATCCCGAAGCTGGTGGGAAGGGCCCAAGTAGGTCCAAGCCCCACTGCGCGAACGGCCATGCACAATCGATGGGGCTGAGCCGGACCGCGGGCTGTCGGGGTGTGCGGGCGTGTTCTTGGCACGAATCGCACCGCTGCACATAAGCCTTCGCGTCCCGGCGCATGGTCGGCTAGTAGTAACCTTGGCGGAGTATTTTGTTCGCCAGGGTTCGCCCGTCGATGTGTTCCCCGCAAATTCCCTCGTGGATCTCAACTAGAACCATCTAGGCTTCGTCGGGTTCCAAGCATCATAGGAGGGGGTACGTAAATGACCGCTTATAGAGCCGCCCGCTCACCTCGGTGTACCACGCATGTGTATGACGCAGGCATCGAGCCGTAACCTCGTCGGGAGGAAGGGTCCCGTCCCACTTGAAGCGTAACAGCTCTTGTACCCATGTGGTCGGCGCACTGCTTGGGTCGTAGCTGCTACTTCGATGGCGCGGGCAGGGAGCTCCTCGACCTCTGGCTGTGCCTCGGGGGTCGGCTTTGACGCCAGCTTAGCTAGCGCATCGGTTCGCTCGTTTTCTTCCCTCGGGACATTAGATAACGTAAAATGAGGGAATTTGGCAGTCAGGTCCCTTACCTGCGCCAGGTACTTCGCCATGGTTGGGTCTCGAGCTTCGTATTTGCCGCTGAGCTGCTCGACAACCAGTTGTGAGTCGGTGAGGACGTGTATGGTAGCCACCTACATCTCGAGGGCCAACCCGAGTCCCGCTAGGAGCGCCTCGTATTCCGCTTCGTTATTAGTGGCTTTAAACCCGAAGCGGAGGGAGCGCTCGAACAAGTGCCCATCGGGGGTGAGTAGAACCAGTCCCGCGCCGGCACCCTTCGAGTTGGCCGAGCCGTCTACGTGCAGGGTCCACACCTCAGGAGGTTGCTCAAGATCCCTGTCTGCCATCTGAGTCAATTCTGCGATGAAGTCGGCCACAGCCTGGGCTTTGATGGCGGTCCTAGGCACGTATCTTATATCGTGTTCGCCGAGCTCCACCGCTCATTTGAGGAGCCGCCCTGCAACATCAAATTTAGACAAGACTTGCCGAAGGGGTTGGTCGGTGATGACCTCCACCGGGTGGGCCTGGAAATAGGGGCGCAACTTTCGAGCCGACAGCACCAGGGCGAGTGCGAGTTTTTCTATCGGTGGATAACGTTCCTCGGGCCCGCTTAGGACGTGACTGAAGTAGTAGACCGGAAGTTGTTCGTCGGAGCTTTCTTTGACCAAGACGGAACTGACCGCATGCGGCGAGGCCGCTAAGTAAAGGCCCAGCTTCTCCCCGGGAGAAACAAAGGCGAGTCGGGGGAGGTTGGCCAAGTGCTGCTTTATTTGTTTGAAAGCTTCTTCGCACTCCATCGTCCACTGGAAGCTTTTCGGGCTCTTGAGCGCCCTGAAGAAGGGGAGGCAGCGATCGCCCGACCGGGCGAGGAAGCGAGCCATGGCGACAAGCCTTCCATTGAGGCGCTGTAGGTCATTAATCGTCCGAGGCGACTGCATGTCGATGATTGCCTGAACCTTCTCTGGGTTGGCATCAATTCCTCTTTCATGTATGATGAACCCGAGGAACTTTCCGGAGGTGACGCCGAAAGCACACTTTGCGGGGTTAAGTCGCATGCCAAACTTTCGTAGCGTGGCAAACGCCTCAGCCAGATCGGCAAGGTGTGTTCCGGCCTTTTGGCTTTTCACGATCATGTCGTCCACGTAAACCTCCATGCTCCTCCCGATCTGCTGGGCGAACATCTTGTTCACCGTTCTCTGGTATGTAGCTCCAGCGTTTTTCAATCCGAACGGCATGACCTTATAGAAGTATACCCCTTGATCGGTGAGGAAGGTTGTATGCTCTCTGTCTTCGGGCGTCATCCTGATCTAGTTGTATCCTGAAAAGGCGTCCATAAAAGAGAGGCGTGCGTGTCCGGCCGTTGCGTCGACCAACTTGTCACGGATAAACTTCTAAACAGGGTGTTTGATGTAATGCTTATGTATGTCCGTGTCTTTTGGTATGTTCATGCTTTGTACAGCATGTAGGGGGACGGCCGAAGGCTTGATAGTCCCATTTTAGTTGGGTCAATGGCCGCTTTAGGCTTGTAAATAAAGGTTGTGTCATGTGGACACGTGTGAGAGATTCTCGGTCTGTAATGGACCATTTTACCCTTTATTGTGCAACTGTTCAGAGCTTGTAAAGTATGTTTGTCATTTGCATTGTCTATAAAGTGTTTTTCGGAGATGTTTGCTTGTGGATCCCGAGTGAGGCTTTTTCTCTGTCCTGTTCTCTCTTTTGTGGGACCTAAGGGACCATGGGAGGCTTCGGGGGGGTCGACCTTCTGAGACGGACATGCAAGGGTGCCGCATACGACTTAAGGCAAAACTAGCTAAGTCCGTGACGAGATGGTATCGAGCGGGACAAGCACTCATAGAAACACTTAGCATACAAACGTGGGGGGGGACCCGAAGGGGGGCTGCGTTGAGGGCGGCCAAGACACGCCGCGACCGTTGGGGGGAAAGCGGCACGGAGATGTAGGGAAGAGGAGTCGCTCATAGGAGCGGGCATCCGAGATTGGCATTGGAGGAATGGCCAACCCTTCAGCGCAAGAGGCACCACGAAGAACGACAAGCTTGGAAGAATGTGAAGCGCACAAAGGTTGGGGATGGTGAGTTTGAGCTACGGCTCAACGTTGACAACTATACTTGATGGTGCTCAAAGGCAAAGCGAGGCGGCTTGGTAAAGGATGAGACCATCCAAGGTGGAATGAGTTGCTCAACGACCAAAAGAGTTATGCAAAGCTCACAGAGGTGAGGGGAATTGCTAGCTCGAAGAATTTGGTACTCATACATGGGCTTGTATGCGGACGACGGAATGTTCGTGGCCATCCCAAGGCGACCGAAACTTGGCGCCATGGAGCATTGAAACTTTCTCTTCGACATGCAAAGGATACATCCGTAGGAGGCTGAATGGTGCAACTAGTTCAGCATGTTGCTAGGCCTTGAGGGGTGCAGCGGGGACTGTATTAACGTGGAGTTGCAATCTAGCAAGTGTGTTTGCAAGAGGCAGAACAATGCACGGTTTATTCAGCAGATCGGAGTAGTCCAAGGGGATGGTGGTCTCCGAAACGAAGAGAGATGTTGCTCTAATGGGACAATTATCCAGGAGGGATAAGTCCCAGCTCTCCAGAGGGAGAATCATGTGGGATGGACCTCACAAGTTGAGGAGGAGTACCTCAACAAACAACAACTCCACGAAGCTCAATGGACTGAGCAAGCGGCGAGGAGTCGTCGTATGATCTCGCTTGAGAGAATGCATTGGTGGATGCATTGCGAAATCAAGTGGGGGAGCGACCCAAAGCAACACAAATAAAGGCACACTTGGAGTCGATATGGAGATCGGACTCAAGGGAGGGCTAACCCGTTGAATGGTGGGCGCGAGGGCCACCATCGACTCAATACAAAAACGAGGTGCGGAGCAACTTGGGTGTAACTTGGCGAAGTACCCAAGCCGCATGAAGGGAGCCAGCATAGAAGATGGAACATGGACCAGAGGCATAGTGCTTTCCTTGGACAGAGGTCAAGGACATGAACTCTTGCAGAGGCAAGAGCAGGATCATGTTGTTCAATGGGTCATTCATTCTGTCGGAGCGGACTCATCTTGCATGGTGCCAAAGACGAAGGGAGCTTCTGGGCACATGCACTTTATCTCGGAGGAGCATTTGATGGAGGAACTAAGGCGACTCAATTTGCGGAGGCGAAGTTGGGATCAAAAGGCCTTAGCACGGGGCAAGAAGACGCAAAGGCGGGTACTCTTGAAGAATATGCCACAGTGTTGTCATTCAAGTTGCTATAAAGGAGGCGGTGCGCAGCGAAGATTGTGCTGGTAGGGGTAGAGGCCCAGGATCCAGAAAATGGTGCACTAATTGCAGCGAAGTCGGGGGACTTTGGGAGCTACTGGGCGACGGACTGTCCTAGAGCGGTGCTTCATCGTGGTGTGACCCAAGAGTGGGTGGATGAAGGTCGATTGCCAAAGGAGCGAACAAAATCGAAGGTGGAAGAGACCCTGCGATGTATTGGTAGAGGCCACACATAAAGGGTTCACAATTCGAGTTCATTCCACAAGGATCAGAATGTAGTAGAGATGTCATCAGGAGACGACATGGTGCAGCGGATCGTGGTGGAACAGTTCGTGGCAATGCAATTCACACAACCTAGCCCCGTGAGGGACTAGATCATACAGAGGTATGATCGGGAGCTACTGGAAGCTCCACTTCGGTGAACAACACGACGGCAAGAAGGGCTCTGGATTCAAGGAGTGAAGGCCATGGTACCGCAGAGGCGGGTCTTCCGTGCGTGCATCGAATTTTGCATCGGATGAAAGCCTTGGTCATCAGCATATGGGGGCTGTGTTCCACCAAGGGAAAAGTTCGAATGCAAGTACCAGTGAGTCCCATGGGAGGGACTTGATCATACAGCGGTATGATCGAAGCAACTGGAGAGTTGGACTGCTCCAGAGCTCATATTCGCTTAAGGGAGCCCGACAAGTCAGAGGACAAGGTCGAGTAAGCGAACGTTGCTACCAAGGAAGCTAAGGAGAACATAATCGATGCAAACCCTACAACGTGATGGCGAGAGGCCGTGCATGGGAGTTGCGGTTTGTTTGTCCATTGACCAAAGGGTGTTTGCTTGGAGAACACGAGGTGTTGAAGGGGGGTCGAAAGGGGCGAGGAGGAAGGCGACGAGTCCAGAGGGACTTAGTTACCCAAAATCAAGCATCGGTTAGAATGGAGGTGGACTCGGAGGAGTACCACATAGGCATGTCTCATTGATTGAAGAAGAAAAAAGGGATGCAAATGCGAGTCAACGGATAGTAGTGCCATGGGCATGGCAACGCCATGGTATGCAAGAGAGGCGGGACTTCCGTGAAAGTCATTGATCCTTTGCTCTCATGGAGGGAGAGCTTGGTCGTGAAAGGGCGAGGAGGTGGAGCATGTAGAGGCAAACTCAGGAAAAAGCACCGAGACAAGGTCAAGGGCGAGAGGCCAAGGAACTTCGTAAGGCGGGTGTCAATGAGTTTCTCATCAAGATAGCGAAAGTGAAGGACTTGGTCATGCAAGAGTGCATGACCAAGGAACGGTAGTCGAGACAAGCGGTGCTGGACCTTCGCTACTCGGGGAGAAGCGGCAAAGTTGATGGAGAAGACGGTACAATCGTGAGGCGACCAAACCTATTAGAGAATTACTCCAAGTTGGGGTGAAAACTTCCGCATTCGAAGTTCAATGGCATTGAGAAGGTGAATCACGGTAGCTAACTCAACACAAGGAGTGCAAACACTTCAAGTGCTTGAAGTGGTGTGAGCAAAGAGCGGCGAAGGCAAGAACCCATTTCGATGCATGGAGTACAACCTCGAGGAGGCGAGCGAAGTCAAGTAACCTTTGCCTTCTCAACCCTTAAGAGAATGGGCGAAACCGAGTATCCCAATTCTCTTATCTATCCAACAGAGGAGCTCTACAAAAGTTCAAAGACCCTTCGAAGATAATGGAAGACAATAGTTGGCAAATCCTCACCAAATGGTGATCAGTGTTACTAAGAGTAGATTGTCCGCTTCATTTCCCATCAAAATGTCAATCGAAAGCGAAAGTGATGCGAACCTACTTGGATGTGACAACTAAGTGAAAGAAGAGTCAATGAGCAAATTTTGTGGAGGAAGGACCCAAATCTTCAGAAGTTTGCGAGACGATGCTCGTTAAAAGCTCCAACAAGCATCCACCCAGTTTAAGCAGCATGAGGCATTTGAGAGACTAGCGCAGTAAGGATGATCTTTTCCTTCATTTGAAGGATCCGCAGAATCAACAAGGATCAACACAACTCGCCCAACCCCACACCGGAGTCGAGTCATTGGTGAGTTGAAGCGGCATGGCGATCAAAAGGTTCGACGACTTCGAAAACAATAATGGAGAGCGGTTGAGAGCCAAGGGATGCATTGCGGTTGGAGCGTAAGATTGAAGACTTCAGCGAGAGGCAAGGAGTTGCGATGTCGACAAAGGCTTCGACGAGGGCGTCGAAGGAATAAGTGGGGAGAATGTCACGCGGACAAACTTCTAAATAGGGTGTTTGATGTAATGCTTATGTATGTAAAGGTGTCTTTTGGTATGTCCATGCTTTGTACAACATGTAGGGGACGACAGAAGGCTTGATAGTCCCATTTTAGTTGGGTCGGTGGCGCTTTAGGCTTGTAAATAAAGATTGTGTCATGTGGACACGTGTGAGAGATTTTCGGTCAGAATGGACCATTTTACCCTTTGTTGTGCAACCGCTCGAGCTTGTAAAGTTTGTTTGTAATTTGCATTGTCTATAAAGTGTTTTTTCGGAGATGTTTGCTTTGTGGATCCCGAGTGAGGCCTTTTTTCCGTCCCCGTTCTCTCTTTTGTGGGACCTAAGGGACCATGGGAGGCCAGGGGAGGGTCGACCTTTCATGGACGGACACCAGCATAAAGTGCCGCATTCGACTTAGGCAAAACCAAGCTAAGTCTATGATAGAGCGTCCAAGGCGGGATGTTAAGATGATGCTACGCGACCCTCGGGTCGACACGGAAATCATGTCGGATGGGGACCAGCGAAAGACGTCGGTGTTTTTTCCGTAGGGAGACCGACGAAGCCGCTCGTTCCTTTCCGGCGATTCGAACCGACCTTGACCGTTTTGGTCCGGTCGAGCTTCTTGCAGTGGTATATCCACGGTGGGTTCCATCAGCTCGGGATGGGGGCCAGTTTTTTTGTCTCCCGTGGATCCTCTGGTGATGGCTCGATCCTGGCCTTCTTGTGCGGGCGAGACGCGGCCGGTAGCTGCGCTGGCGTCGCCGGGAGCTTCGTAATTTCCCGACCCCACCGTGGGTCGGGAATTTGATGGTCTAGTAGTAGGTTGAGATGACGACTCTGACTTTGTTAAAGGGCCCGAGGCGGCGAAAGTATGGCATTATGGCGATGGGGAGATCGACCACCAGAAAAGTGGTCATTACCGTCTTCGACCTTGGCGGGGTTCCTAAGGTCAAAGGCAGGGTGATGGCTCCCAGTGGTGATATTGAGTCTCCAGTGAATCCGGTGAGCGCTGAGCACATCGGCTTCATATTCTCCCTAACCAAACCGAGCTTCTGGAAGGCGTCGAAGTAAAGTATGTCGGCCGAGCTCCCAGTGTCAACCATGATCCTTCTTACCTGCGTGTTGGCTACCCTGGCCGATATCACGAGAGCGTCGTCGTGCTCGGGTACTCCGGTCGGGCAGGTGATCACGGGCTCGGGCCCATGTCCGGGGGCTTCGTTTGAGGCGGCTCGGGCGTACGCCTTTCTTCCCGACATGGAGCCTCCACCGGATGCAGGACCGCCAGCTATTATGTCGATGTGTCGCTCGATGGAGCCTTTCGGGCATGGTGATAGCTCTTTTCCTGACTGAAGGTACTGGCCGAGATGCCCTCTGCGAATGAGCTCCTCAATTTGCCTTTTCAATTCACGGCACTGCTCAGTGTCGTGCCCGTGCTGCCGATGGAAGCGGCAATATTTTGATCGGTCGACGAACTCTCGCGGGTTCCGCATTGGTTGGGGATCCTTGAGTAGCCCCTTCTCCTTCTCATGGAGAAATATTTTTGTTCGGGATGATTTCAAGGCGGGGAGATGAGTCCTCGGGTCGGGTCTGTCCAACTTACGTCGGGACGTGGCGGGTTGCTGCTGTCGGGGCGGCTCCGACTTGACCTTTTTGTGCTCCTCCCGCTTCCCTGCCATCCATGTCTCCGCGGCGATGAACTGCCTAGCGCGCTAAAGCATCTCGGGGACCGCGGCGGTGGGTCGCTCCACGAGAGACCAAAAGAACCTGGAAGGCCGCAGGCTTGTCAGGAATGCCTGCATCAACAGAGAGGGGTGAGCGTCCGACAGTCCCCCAATTTACGTCGTAAAACGATTCACGAAATGGGAGAGGGGCTCGTCCTCCCTTTGGTTGAGTCCGAGGAGTAATGCCACGGACGACTTTGGTCGAGCATAAGCCAGGAAGTTAAGCTCGAAGTCCTTGGCAAGTTGATCGAAGAAGGCGATGGTGCTGACCTTCAGACTATTGTACCACGCACGGGCTGGTCCCCGCAGGGTTGTCGGGAATGCCCTGCACATCAAGGCGTCATAAGTCCCGTATAGCGCCATCTGGGTGCGAAAGGCAGCTACGTGGTATGCAGGATTAGCGGCGCCGTCATACGCGTCCAGCGAGGGGAGGCGGAAGTGTGGCGGGATCGCTTGATCTTGTATCTCGGGGGTGAATGGGGATCCTTGCTGTCCGTCTGCCCCGAGCTCTCCCTTTGACTTACGAACTTCTTACTGTACTTCGTCGAGTCGTCGACTGACGAGGCGCAACTGAGCTCGTAGGGCATTTGTTGAATCGGCAAGCGGAGCCTCTGGCTCGGGGCGGCTCACCGTGTCTTCTGCCTCCCGGCTCCCGGGTCGGGCTATCAGGCCTCGAGGCGGGGCAGGGAGCTCGGGAAGTAACACGTGAGCCTGGGAGGGGGTCTCCTGCGGCCGCGGAGGTCGGGCCGTATACGGGGGGGTTTGCTGGTAGACGATCGGGATGATAGCCTGCACCATGCTCGTAAGGGCTCAGACTTGATGAGCGAGGTTGTGAAAGGCCTCGGATGATATCGGCGACGGGCCCGCGGGTGCGCCGCCGGGAGGTGACAAGCCCGGGTCGTTGAACAACTGCTAGTAACGTTCTGACGTTGCAGCGGGGTGTTCGTCGTGGGATTCAACATGCGGGGGATGTTCCGCCGAGGTGGTGATCGTGGGCAGCCCAACGGCTGTGGGCTCGTCAAAGTGGATTCGTTGGTCGCTCGACATTCGGACGCCCTCCTTCTAGCGCCAATCTGTTATGGTGAATAACTTTTTTAGCCGTGGCCTTGGGGCCGACACGGCTGGTTCTGGGGTCCGAATGGCGGGGATCTCGCGGTGGCCGAGCACGGTGGTTCGGGTCGGGAGGAAGCTCCGCCGCTGCGCCGGGAAGAGGCGACACCGTCTCGCTCCTGCACACAGGTCGGGTCGGAGACTCGGCCCGACCCCTCCGACGATCAAGTTAGCGATGTGGAGAGGGTTTCGGAGGAAGAGATGCCTCCGAGTGTGTTGTGCCTGTGTTTTTCTGCCTCCCCTTCGTTTAGGACTTAGGGGTATTTATAGATGAGTTTGATGTTACCTGATGTGGCTGCTTGCAGGGGCAGGATAGTACCTCTCGTGGCGTCTGACATTGCCACTGGGGTTGCGTGGAGAACCGAGCAACCGTAGAGTATGGGCGAGTCTTGGTCGACGTGCTCCCGTGCCTCGGCCGAGCACATAGGGTCAAATGCTGAGGTTGTTGGCTGAGAGCTGATAACGTTGGCGCACATTAAGTCGGCATTAATGCTTGCTTCCTCGGACAGTGCATCCACCTGGCGTGGCTGACGTCGTGGCGCGTTAGGTCGTCAATTTTTGCTCTTATCAAAATATAGCACAGTGTTCTTCCGGTTTACTCGTTAGGCACCGAGATTTAGTACAGCCTCATCCGGGGGTCCTGCCGACACGTAGCTCCATCCAGAAGTTTCGTCGCCTCACCCGAAGGTTCCGCCGCCTTCCGTTCCAGTTGCGCAGACGCAGACCCGCTCGCCGACACCGCACCGTTGACTGGACTGACTGGGGGCAACTGAATCACCGTTGGAAGTCGTCGGGGCGACGCGTTTCCCTGCTGGACTTCACGCGCCGGTGGGCCCACTAGTTGGGTGGCGTCTCGTTCGCCCCTGATTCTCTTCAGGGCTGGCTCAGCCAGCTTCGGAGCAGAAGTCCTACGAGGTGGAACAAGTCAGGCGGCCGTTCTTCGAGAGCGCGGGGCTCGCGAGTTCGAAGACTCGTCGCGTTTCCGCCATCCGTCGATTCCAAGGGGCCTCGCGAGCACGACGCGGAGAAGAGAGAGGGAGAGAGAGAGCACGCTGCCATTCGTTTCGAGCTCATATACATATGCATCGCTCTTTGGGCTGTTGCTTTCGCTAGTTTATCCACCCGCTTCGCCTCCTTTCCTCGCCAATAAACAAGAAGAAATAGCGTTGAGGATACTCGCAGGGAGGCGAAGCGGAGGTGACAATGGTGGTTCAGTTCATGGCGAAGAGCTCCGTAGAAGAAGATAGCAGAGGAGGAAGGGACGGAGATGCGGCTGGGGTGGCCCGGCATCCGTACGATTTCCTTGAGTCGGGTCCTCGCAATCTACCCTCCCCCAATTGGAGAGATCTCATCCGCTCCAGCTGGTACGCTTCTCTTCCTCACGGAGGCTTTTTCTGTGGTGCTTGCAATGCTTTTAACTTGATCCCGGCGTGGCTTTTGCAGGAGGGACCCGAACTACAAGAGAATGGTGATAGCATGCTTCATTCAGGCCGCGTACCTGTTAGAATTGGACAGACAAGACAAGAGGACGGAGGAGAATGGCCTCGCTCCAAACTGGTGGAAACCATTCAAGTACAAGCTAACACGGACTCTGATCGACGAAAGGGATGGCTCCATCTACGGCGCGATTCTGGAATGGGACCGATCTGCCGCCATGGCCGATCTGGTACCGGTGCGGCCGAGGGGTGCTCCCAAGGCCGTTCTGGCGCTCCGTGGGACGTTGCTGAAGAGCCCTACGATACGGAGGGACTTGCAAGACGATCTCCGCTTCCTTGCACGGGAGAGCTTGAAGGGCTCCGTCAGATTCGCGGGAGCACTCGAATCGCTCCAGTCGGCCGTCGCCCGCTTCGGCAGCACCAACGTGTGCATTGGCGGGCATTCCTTGGGAGCTGGCTTTGCTCTCCAGATCGGCAAGGCATCGGCGATGCAAGGCGTGTTCGTCGACTGCCACCTGTTCAACCCTCCCTCGGTCTCGCTGGTCATGAGCCTAAGGATCATAGGCGAGAAGGCGAGCTCCGTGGTGAGGAGAATGAAAGTTGTGGCTCGTAGCGGTGAGGTCGCGGCAGCCGCAGAGGAAGCCAAGGCTTCGGAAACGGATGGGTCGTCCGCAGAAGCCAAGAGATGGGTGCCGAATCTGTACGTGAACAACAGCGACTACATTTGCTGCTACTACAACGACACCGCCAGTGTTGGTGCAAACGGCAGTCCAGATGCGGTGAAGCCAATTCCTCGCAATGGGGATGCGGCGGCGAAGTTGTTTGTGGCATCGAAGGGGCCTCAGAGGTTCCTGGAAGCTCATGGACTTCAGCAATGGTGGTCGGATGATATGGAGCTACAACTGGCTCTCAGCCATAGCAAGCTCATAGACAGGCAACTGAGGTCCTTGTATGCCGTCTCCCAACCCCATCCCTCATCGAAATCCTAGTAGAACCAGCTGCTGGGTGCATCTCTTCTTCTTCTTCCACCTCTTTAATTTTAGTTCTTTGTCCATAATGGTGATACGTGCATGAAGCATTTCATATAATCGACACAAACAGTTGATTGATTCAGATTTATAGTAGAATTAAGAGTGCTAATAAGATTGGAATCAGAATCGGAACCGAACAGATTTAGCGATTCGTTGATTCTATGTGGTAGAATTAGGTGTGAGAGAGAGAGATGAACAGAGAAACACAAAATAAGCTAAGTTAACTCAGCTCAAGTTACAATGAAAACGGATTAAACCGTGATCGAGGAAAACACTACATAATTAAAAGTAATTCCAGCAAATACTTTGATAATTCACTTCCGCTTTGTTCTCCATTTCGATAGGAGAGGAGGACAAGAATAACTACCACGGACAGGTCTTAGCTCATATATTGCCAACAACAATCAACACCATAGCGTCGATCGTAATAGATCATCGAGACGATCTTATATCATTGTACGCCGTTTATGGAATAATTTGTAGATTCATAGCGGCTGGTCCGAACATTATTTCTTATCCAAATACAATTTATTTATCAGGGAAACCTCGTAGTGCAACAAAGGAGACAACACCTACGATCGGTACCGTCGTCTCCTCTTCTTCTTCTGTGAATCATTAGTGCATACGGCCATGGCCGTGGCCTTGATCTCCAGTCGGTGGACCACCGCAAACTATGATCCAGCACAGATATCGGATGATCCCCGGCAACATATTACACCGTCCCGAGCAATCCTCCGCCATTCCAGTATCGCCTTTCTTTTCGCCGCGCACCACCGAGACCGGGAGGGCCAATGCCGCCACCACCAGCATCGTCGCTAGTATCGCAGTCACCCCTCGGGACGCCATCGCGCTGTTGCTTCTGCAGCTGAGCTTTATGCCTCCGTCATGGGTCTGCTTATATAGCCGCTGTTGGGAACGATGGCTTGTGGTCATAGGAGAAGAATGAAGTGGGCTGGTCGACAGCATGCGAACCGAATGGTTTCGCAGTTGCTCTGATGATGCGTGCACGAAACATGTTACGGTCATTTGCGTCGTTCTCACCGAGATTTTGTTAGCCGAGTGTTCTCTCAAGATTACCACCAGCATGACGAGAAGATATCTCAAACAGAGTGGTCCTTAGAACTAAAGCGTGGATCTGTAATGCCACATCAAACATCCGCAAATGCTTCCACCAAACAATGGCCTACAACAGAACCAAAATCAAAACCTGATCTCATCTCCGTCGATCGTCGCCATCAATCTTTCAGTGGTCGAGGTGCTTCATCCCGAGCTTCTTCACTTCAACTTTGAGAGACTTCAGATACTTGACAGCCTCGTCGAGAACAGCAGGAGTATCCATGCGATCACCGCAGGGAATGATGCCCTTGAGTGTCTTGACCATCTTCTTCATCTTCTCCCTTTTGTGGCTACTACTGACGACGTTGCCGGAGACTTGTTTCTTGGAGGAAGCGGACTTGGGTCGCGACGAGCATGCAGTATCCGGCGAGCTGCTTCCCCAGCTGCCCGGCGTCCTCCCGGTGCTGACTACATCATCGTCTTCGCCTTCTTCGGAACTCAGCAACGCATCGATATCTTCGGCGTCCTCGTCATCGTCTCTGTACGCGCTTTTGCCAGCCTCGTAGGCATGGCTTCCATGGACATCGAGCCCCGGAGAGCCCAACTTGTGGGCCAGGGAAGGATGGAACATGACCCGGCTCCTGTGACATGTCTGGTCAAAGATGACAAAGTTCCTGGGGCAGGTTTCAGATGGCTGGAACTCGATGTTGTTCAGCGGAGAAGGCAAGTCATGATGATGCTCGTGCCCTGCGACAGTGGAGTCGAAGCCATAGCCGCTCACATCATACGCGTCCTCAGGCGGAGCCTTCCCAGCAAAATATCTTGGGTTCCTCTGCATGGCGCCTCGCCGTCAGTGGGAACGATCTGATGACGATGAGCAGGGAATGACGCTCGAGGACCGAACGCTTATCTGATTAGCTCTTCCTCGATGAGAGCCTTGTGACAGAACAAGAAACAAGAACACAGAAGCAGACTGCAGATCCGACTTGCTTTCGACGCTAAGCTTTCCACCTACGTAACAGGCTTAAGCAACTGGCGGAAGTACTCAGCCTGCCACATCCCAAAGAAAGGGATTAATGGCACTGTGGCAATCTGCTTTCAGTAGAAGATTATCGAACAAGAATTCACCACCACGAAAGGTTTGTCATGGAGACTACCTGACAAACTTGCAGCAATTGAGAATAAGCAATGATCCTAACGCTCATTATGATCTCCGAAACCTCGGTTGCTGTTTGGTGTCCCTTCAGATTGACTTCAATGTGCATTCACAATTTTCTCCCGGGAACAGCGATCCTCCCTCGAGTATCCCAGCTCAGCTGTCGAGAATTCACCAGATCAGCGCAAACTCTTTATGCTTTTAACAGGAGGGCACAAAGAATCAGCAGGATGATGCAGAGAAGAATGGACAGAGACCTTCACACGATGACACCAAAGCAGACGACCAAGGGAACGCACTCCCCGTGGAAGTCAGCAGCCGCCGACGCCCACGGCATGCTTGCAGGCTTGATCTCGAATCCTCAGGTCCTGCAGACGAACGATTAATGCAAGCAGCAGCTCAGCTGCTAAGCACAAAATAAACCACCACGGGATAGAGAAGGAAACCAACCCACGCATGCAGCAAGCTCAATCTAAGAAGCCCGAAGAGGACGCGAGAGCAGCAAACCCCACGCGGCCAAAAGAGATCAGATATAGAGGGAGACTCACGGGGTGATTTCTGCACGGGTCAATGCAAACCAACGAGATCCAGCTGAGATCACGAGTACCAGAAGCAGGAGTAGCCAGAGACAGAGGAGGGGAGTTCGGTGCCCTACGAGGCCTATATGGATTGGGTCGGTGGCTTGGACTGTGAAGCCCCCTTCTTACTGCTCCCCTCTATATATATCTCTACGTCTCTGTCTCTTTCTTCTTCCTTTCGAGGTAGCTAATGATGGGAGCTTCCAAAGCCATGATCTCCTTCCTGCGTTTTCATTAAGACGGAGGCAGAGCAATCGATGAGGCGTGGAGGCAGGGTGGGTGGATGTGCGTCTGCGTGCGCTCGCCCGCTTCGTCTTGATTGCGCGTGATGCTCCTCCATCCGATGCCGAAGCATTTCAAGTGGACGCCTTTTTGCCCTCCTCTCTCTCCCGTTCCGCTCGTTCCTGTCGTCGGATCGTTGGAGGAGGGGAAGGAAGCCGTCGGATCCCAGGGGCCCGTTCGAGGACTCGGGGAACTGCAGAGGGAGGGCGGGAGATGGTGGCAATTCCTATTTGCTACGGCATTCGGGTACATGTGATGGTGGCCGGGGGCAGGCCATCATTTGGGTGCGGTGTTATCATCATTCGGTCTGCAATCGAGGTGGGGGGAGAGTTAATAGGAGTGTGTGTGGGGGGCGGGACAGCGAGGCCTACGGAGCACGCGTGGGCAGTTCCATTTGCGGTGAACGGTGAACCAACCGACCAACCAGGCCGTGCTGCCGTAGGGCGGGGGGCGATGGCTGTCGTCTCTCTCCGAATCGATGTCCCGGTTCCCCAGCATGATCTCCCCCGTTCTTGTGATGATGGCAGGTGATCCTCTGCTCGTGCTTATGGGATTAGTGTTCAGAGTTTAATATAACGCATTTGCTTTACGATGAGTGGTCCCGATGACCTCACAAGTGGCCCCCTTCTCTTGAGTCAGGCTTGTGAGAGCGCCGCGTCTGATGAGAACCGACCGGGGACGTATCTTTGGTACGCTTATCTGAGCTCCTTCTTGGCGGTGACTTGGACATAAATTGGGCCTAAATGGGCTGTGACTTTCGGCTCACGAAGGTATGGGCGAAGCCCAATTCACTAGTTGCTTATAACTGCATTTTTTTTATATTTTATTATTATCACGAGAATAAAATTATCTTAATGTTTTTAAAATAATTCCTAATATGAAAAAAATTTCTAATTTTGAGTTTTTTTCATAAATCATCTAAACTTTGAAAATTGCATTTATTTCACCATTGATGGTCTGAAATAGATTTTTTTACCCTTATCTTTGTTGAATCCATTATTGTCTTCATCTTGTATCGTCACTTGTAATCATGCGTCTTCTATTTAATTTTTTTTTATAAATCATCTTAATTTTGAAAAATCATCGTATTTTTGTGTGCAGCCTATATGTCTCCTTCTTCCTTGCGTGAGGACAATGCAAATCAAAGGTGATAATGGCTTCGACAATAACAAAGGGCAAATATAGGAGGTCTATAAATTTTTTTTAATTGAGATCTTTTATGAAAAATATTAAATTTCGAGTTTTTTAAATAAAAAAATTATAGGAGGTCTAAAAGAATGAATAAATTTAATATGTCTATCAAAGTACATTTACTTATCTAATGTGGCACTCGAATCAAGAGGAAATATGATAGTCTTTATGATCTTTTTATTTAGAAACATAAATCATCATACAATCAAACATGAGACTCTACCAGAGTAGAAGAATCCATGGATGATGGACAGATACAAAGGCATGATTACAGTTTGGTATAGTCGTATACAAACTCTCCTCGAACATCTCCCTGCAGGCAGTAAATTCTCACATTTATTCCTCTAAATTTAATTGAGTCCGAAATGTAAAAAGTTACCTATATCACATTATAATTAATCTCCCTATGTTGCAAATAATAAAAACATCTTATATATTATTTTTATAAATTTCTCAATTAAAAATATTAAATTTAATCACAAGAGAACTGAATGTCTTTAATATTTGAAGTTGATATTTATTTTATGGTTCATGACGAGCGTTCCAATTAACCGGAGAACATTAAATTATAAAATAGAAAACAAAAAATTTGGAGACGCGGGGAATCGAACCCCGTACCTCTCGCATGCGAAGCGAGCGCTCTACCATATGAGCTACGTCCCCAACGCAACAAATGAATGTTTCCAACTATAATATATATAAATAATAAAATATTTTATTTTTTAATTTAAACAAACAGAATAAGACGATTCTCGAGGTTGCCACTTATCAATTTTATTTGTCCCATATTATTAATTGTATATTTCATAATTTTTTAATAATCCCACATCGTTAGTTAGTTAATTTTTAAAACCTAAAACTAGTATAAATAACGATCTCATTTAAACCTATGAAATCATCAAAAATAATAATAATATCTTTAAGTATTGTGAAGGGATGATATTTTTGATTTTGTCGGTGGGTTAATTTATTAGAATATATTCTAATGATAATTTGTTGTCACAACAAGTCAAAGTGACGGTGAGTTGTTTAGGTGACAGACTGTTTCTGATGGTCCAACTCACAAATGTGTTGAACGTGTTCGAGCTTATCACTGTATATGTTACAGTTCTTCCATGGCGAGCACGCATCTCGGAGCTGCATCAGTCGCATGGCATCACCAACTCCAGATACTCATGAGCTAGGAACCGGTTATCACTCCATGAAAGATAAATAAGCTAAAGTACGACGTAGGTTTGGAATTGGAAGCCATAGGCCGTTGTTCCTCGTCGGGCTTCCTTGGTCTCCAAGGCAGTGTGGAAATCCGCGTGCAACTTTTGGAATACAGGCAACAGGTCAAACAAGATGCTGTGTTCCAGAACAGTAGCGTCTTGGGGTTTTGGTGGCTTATAAGTCATTGTCCATCCCCTTATCCCGGTGTCCCAACCGAGGAGAACAGAGGGAGGAGGAATGATGGCAGAGATGCTCCGTCTTGCTCTACTTGCATGCTCACTCGCTGTGCTTCTCTTCTCTTGCTTCAAGGTGGCATACTCCCTGTGGTGGAAGCCCAAGGCATTGGAAAGGTATTTGAGGCAGCAAGGCATCAGAGGCAACCCTTACAGGTACGGAACACTGAATCAGAAGGTTGAACCTTCGTAATCGCTTCCTTGCTGAATGCTGAATGCTGCTGCTGCTGATCTGATAACAGGTTCTTTTATGGGGACCTGAAGGATGACATGCACTCCAGAATTATAGCCTCGTCCAAGCCAATGGATTTGTCCCACCAGTTCGTTCCTCGTGCTGCGCCCCTTTTGCATCAGATAGTTCAGAAATATGGTAAGTCTGCTCAAGCAAACACATGGGTTCTGCCGCATGTTTGTGGTCTGATGCTTGGTGTGTTGCACAGGAAAGATATCTGTTGTTTGGATTGGAACGACACCCAGAGTGATCATTTATGACCCGGAGTTGATGACGAAAGTGCTACTTGATCGAATGCAACAGTTTCGAAAGTCTCGTCTCAACCCTCTTGTAAAGCTTATAGGCATGGGGGTGTCTACGCTCGACGGAGAGGAATGGGCCAGACGGAGAAGGGTCATCAACCCCGCATTCCATCTCGAGAAACTGAAGGTTTGTATTCCATCCCCTCGGTCTTCGACGAACACCAATCACTAGCTTAATCTTGACTGAGTCGACATCACATCCACGACTGCAGGAAATGGTGCCTGCATTCCTGAAAAGCTGCGTCGATATGGTAGAGAGATGGCGGAACTTAACCAGCCCTGAAGGATCTTGCGAAGTCGATGTATGGAACGAATTCCAGAATCTGACAGCGGATATCATATCTCGAACGGCTTTCGGGAGTAGCTACAAGGAAGGCAAGAAGATATTTGAACTACAGAAGGAGCAAGCTGTTCTGGTGATGGAAGGAGCTCGGGCTCCATATGTTCCAGGCTTCAGGTGAATCCCCTACAGCTTCGTGCTTGATACAAGATGATATATACAGAGTTCAAATCACTTGTCCTCACGAGATACCATCATTTGCACAGATTCGTACCAACTGCGAAGAACAAAAGGAGAATGCACATACACAGGGAGATCAAGAGCATGTTAATGGATATGATCAACAAAAAATTAGACTCTCTTGCGAAGGGCGAGTCCACCGCTGATGATTTGCTAGGCTTGCTGGTGCAATATAGCAACGACGGGGATCACGGCAATTGCAGCATTACAACTGACGATGTGATCGAGGAATGCAAGCTCTTTTACTTTGCCGGCCAAGAGACGACATCGGTGCTGTTGACATGGACATTGATTCTTCTATCCATTTACCCAACATGGCAGCAGAGAGCACGAGAAGAAGTTGTGAGCATCTGCGGCAAGAATTCGCCTGACTTCGAGTCTACAAGCCGCCTAAAGACTGTAAGAAGAGAAGCCCTTTACATCTTTATACTGGCACTCTGGGTTTCACTGATTGAGGTCATCTTTTTGCCCAGGTAACCATGATATTGCATGAGGTTTTGAGGTTGTATCCGCCTGCGACTGGCATTCTCCGGCGAACCATCAAGACCACAAAATTGGGAGGCTTCTCATTCCCTGCTGGAATTGAGCTTTTCCTGCCCACACTCCTCATCCACCATGACCGAGAAACATGGGGGGAAGATGCAGAAGAGTTCAAACCGGAGAGATTCTCAGAAGGTGTTTCGAAGGCATCAAGGACTCCAAATGCGTTCTTTCCATTCGGATGGGGTCCAAGGATTTGTTTGGGCCAGAGCTTTGCCATGATAGAAGCAAAGATGACTTTGGCTTGCGTTCTACAGCATTTCTCCGTTGAGCTGTCACCTTCCTACGCCCATGCCCCTCACGATGTCGTCACTCTGCAACCACAGTCTGGAGCTCAACTTATCCTACATCAACTCTGAGACCACAGGATCGCTCTCTTATATCATTATTATGTAGTCATGGGCGGTCGAATTAGATAAACTAGTAGATTTTCTCGACATCTTATGCTGATATAAAAGTTGTTCTGCCAAGAAAATGACGAGCCTTAGAAAGAGTAGAATCCAGACAACAGAGCGTCATTATTTGTAGTACTGAAGTCGCTTCACCAGACCACGGTTGACTTGGTCAAGCGGACAAGTCGTCGATACGATCCGACACGGAACTTAGTAGGGCCAGCCCGATATCCGCCACGTGTCTTTAAGCTTCCGCCAAAACGGGCCGATTCGGCCCATTTGAGCCGCCCCACGACAATAACAATAAATGAAGTCACCCAAATGATTAGACTACGCTCGATCGCATTCACATTGGGCCATTCAATTACATCATCATCATCATTAATGTGATTGGATTATATGGCATTATCCAAATCCATGTGATGTGTAGCATTAACCCTCCACCACGCTCGTCGGCGGTAATCTCGAAATTAGACGCACCACCCATGTCACGATTCTATTCATTCCATCAGCGGGATGAAGATCTAAACGGATCGATCCCACAGGTACGGAGCGAGCGAAGCGAGAGGCGCAGGCAGTACAGTGGGCGACGGTCTTGGTGGCGTCAACGGACTTCAAGTTCCATTCAAAAACAGTTGAGAATTGCGGCGCACTAAATGGACTATCATTCCAATCAATCATCGCTTTCCATATCCTTCTGCTCTCCTTGTCGAAGGGGAAGAGGGGACGCACCTCCGCAGCAATAATAGAGGCGGAACGAGAGGGGGCGACCGGTTCCTCTTTCCTGGGTTTCGCTCTTGATTTCGGCCGATTGGGGTGGATCTCCCTGTCGGTTATGCTGGGACTCCTGGGTCGAACTCGGTGGAAGTGCGCTCCCGGTATTCGCTTCTGTTTTGGAGGAATCTAGGGTCACCTCTGACGCGGATCTGAGTGGTTGCGTCGCTTGGTAAGGGTCTGCTCCGCCTTTGTTCTGTTATTTGCTTCGATTCTTGTGTTGGGTTTGAGATGTAATGTGTTGATAAGTTGGATCCTTTGTTGCTTAAGAGGTGAAATAAAGGTAAATGCGTGCATTGTCAGGGTTCTTCTGGATTGTAATTTGGTGGAGATGTGCCGAAGGACGGCTGAAATCTATCTTAATTTGAATGCCACGTTCAGCTCTTTTGTATTAGTAGTTGGATCACTGCTTACCCGTTGCTGATCGAACAAGGTTGCACTGTAATTTATGGTTCCATGCATTTGATGTCCTCTGACTTTGGTGAACCAGTATTTGTTGACGGCCATATTTGATTGTCAATTTTGTGGTACATACTATATGAAGTTGGGAGATGATCACATGGTAGATTAACCATTTCTATTGTGTGATCCCTGTCTTGGCGTGGCACAAGTTAATTGGTATTGTCAGTGTCAAAAATGATCGTCAACCTGACACTATGAAGTTGATCCGACCTGATCTGTTTTTCGAATGTTGTTGTATTTACAAATCAAATTCCTGTGGATATGTCTGCGCTGGCTATCCTTCCTCGTCTCGCTTCCTTAAGAGTGGATTCCATCAAAGTCGATGAATCCTACAAAACTATTTAGTGGCATGTCCGACAAAATCCCTTTGATGTTTAAATCAACGAATTGTCACGGACAAACTTCGAAACAGAATGTTTGATGTAATGCTTATGTATGTCCGGGTCTTTCGGCATGTTCATGCCTTGTACAACATGTAGAGGGGCGGCCAAAGGCTTAATAGTCCCATTTTAGTTGGGTTGGTGGCCTCTTTAGGCTTGTAAATAAAGGTTGTGTCATGTGGACACGTGCGAGAGATTTTCGGTCTGTAATAGACCATTTTACCCTTTGTTGTGCAATTGTTCAGAGCTTGTAAAGTCTGTTTGGAATTTGCATTGTCTATAAAGTGTTTTTCGGAGATGTTTGCTTGTGGATCCCGAGTAAGGTCTTTTCTCTGTCCTGTTCTCTCTTTCGTGGGACCTAAGGGACCATGGGAGGCTTCGGGGAGGCTGACCTTTGCGGACGGACACGCAAGGGTGCCGCACGACTTAGGCAAAACCAGCTAAGTCCGTGACAGAATGGATGAAGGAAGTGAGTTTAGTTTGGAAAGTTCAAAGGGGAGAGCATCCCTGGAGGAGAGCCCAAGTTGGGTATCCACAGGGAATATTTCCTTTTAGATACTATACTGATTGGGCCCTCTTAGGTGCTGACTGTGCACGCTTAGGCGACTCTACCTAATCATCATATTGACTGAGTCTTTGAGTCTTTGAGGTCAATTGGGTGACAGGTGTAAAGTCATGATTGGTTGTCTATAATCTGACTAGATGCCACATGCCGAGTTCCAATTAATTGTCAATTCTAGTTACATTATGTGTCAACAATTAATTAAAGTTTCCTATCTTGAACCTCAGATAAGTTATTGTTTAAATATTTTTAATTTAAAATAAAAACGAAAACAAAAGTAAGATTTCTTACAGTATTCAATGCCCACCTTAACCCCTGTTTATACTGGTGAACTCCTCTCTTTTCTTGATCTTGGGATAAGTTTGGAATTATTTAATAGTTTATTTTAAATATTTAATATCTCATGCCTTTATGATATTAATCAATTTATATTTCGAATGTGAAGAAAGATAATGCATGTTTAAAATTCAAGTAATTGTTTTGATATTGTATCTGACATAAAAAAATGATGTTAGGAAATCACGTCTGGAATGATGATTTGGCATTAATGATTCATATGTCTGATAGAGTTTTTGCTTTACTCATAAATAGGTGATTTGATCTATGTTGTGATAAATTTGTAAGTGATTGAGAAAAAAAATATGTAGTTATGAATTTCTGAAGAGGTGTTGAAGCATGGTGTGAATTTTTTTAACATAGAGATACCTTGGATTGGGATATAACGGTATTTTTCTAGGTTCTTAAGAATTCTTATGTTAGAAGAATCTTCCAAACAATTTCTGAAGGGCCATGGAGTGCCCATATGTTGAACTGAACCATGAAATGTATGTATGTTCAATGTTGAAGTGAACAATTTGAAGATGGTAGTTTTTTTTTTTTTTCATGGTCCTTTCATAAGACTCCTGTTGGGAAATATGTAGTATAACAGTGTTGTATTATTCTCTCAGTGCATGTGTTGCACAAAACTTTGCCTTCCGAATCTATCTTTATTACCATCTGTGTTTCGTTGTGATGCTGTAGGGTAAGTACAATGGAGCAGGCCTCGGAGAATTCTGTCCCGATATGTAAGTAAATTCGAGACTTTCTTTGATTAAGTTGGTCAGTAATGCTTCTTTTACCCAAAACTGACTGTATCCTTTTGAATCTTCTTTCACCCATATCTCTAATCTGTAGGGACTGCGAGGAAGGCTGAAAATGCATGGGTTATTCCATCCAGCTCCAATGCACTTTATGGATCAAGTGATGTTAGCCTGTTCTCAAGCTCATTGCCTGTGCTTCGTCATGATAAATGTATGCTTCTCTCTTTTTTTTTTTTAAACATTCCATAACTTGTGACTAGTGTCTACTAAACTAACACTACAGATCTTGTTTTGTCATTCAGTGAACTTTAGAGATTCACATGTTGGTATTCAATCAACCGTCAATGCAGCTTCTAAATTGAAAAAGCTGAACAATGATATGGAGGGTAAGGATCCCTTGGATGATCTTGACCTTCAAGAGATTGGGGTCATGTTACCTGATGATGAAGAAGCTCTTTTGTCTGGCATAATGGATGATTTTGACCTTAATGGGTTACCTGGTCAAGTTGATGAGTTGGAAGATTATGATCTATTTGGCAGTGTAGGAGGTATGGAATTGGATTCTGATCCTACAGAAAGCATTGCAATTGGTGTGGCAAAGTCAAGTGTCTCTGATGGGTCTTTAGGCAATGGGTTTAATCAGTACAGTCTTCCTAATGGTGTTGGGACTATTTCGGGGGAGCACCCGTATGGTGAGCATCCTTCGAGAACCCTATTCGTGCGGAACATCAACAGTAATGTTGAAGACTCTGAATTACAGCTGCTCTTTGAGGTAATTGTTTGTGTTTTTGTTGTATAACTTTTTCTGCTATCAGTCTGCTTCAGCTCATTTGTAGCTTAATTTTTAGTTGCAAGGATAAATAAATTGATTTTGATGAATATTACGCACAAGATTTAAGATTGGTTATTCCTTGCGGTTTATGTCTTGTTAATGTATATTTCCCAATTGTTTAAGTGGTGCTAATATTGAAGCATATTTGCTATGTGTCATTATCCATGCTGTTGAGATTTCTAATTTTAATAAGAAGATTCTTGCTTTTATTTATATAATACCCATTATAGTTGTGAAATGTATCCATGAAGTGGATAAGAGTATGCATTTTACTATGTTGGAATTAAGTGGTGGACTTCTTGTTGTTTGAGCGAAGATTACGTGAATTTATTGTCTACGTTCATGCATGATGGCAATAATTTGAATGATTTCGTGAGCAATGCTAGATTGATGGCCTCATATGGAATATTATATTAGATCATATTTTTCATATTTCCTTCCTATTCTAGAACTTTGTTTCTGAACTTTTTCCTGACATTTGATCATATCTGTTCTTTCAGCAATACGGAGACATTCGAAGTCTTTATACTGCATGTAAGCATAGGGGATTTGTGATGATATCTTACTATGATATACGATCTGCTCGATCTGCCATGCGTGCATTACAGAACAAGCCCTTAAGACGGAGAAAGCTTGACATACATTTTTCAATCCCAAAGGTCTGACTAGAGATAACTTTTTTGTTCTATTTTACCATCATTTAATTTCTATCACTTGATCATATTCTGTCCTAATTTATAGGATAACCCATCAGACAAAGATATGAACCAAGGAACTCTTGTGATATTCAATTTGGAACATTCAGTTTCTAATGATGACCTTAAGCAAATATTTGGGGCATATGGGGAAGTTAAAGAGGTGGGAAGTTTCTTCTTCAATATTGTTTATGGAAGATATTGATATTCACATAAGGTTACACATCACTCAGGTTTTTGCTAAGATGTTGCTTATTTACTATTAAGCAGATAAGGGAGACTCCTCACAAACGGCACCACAAATTTATTGAGTTTTATGATGTTAGAGCAGCAGAAGCTGCCCTTCGGTCATTGAACAAGAGTGACATAGCTGGCAAACGGATAAAGTTGGAACCCAGCCGTCCTGGTGGATCTCGTAGGAGGTATGTGTATGACATTGTTTGCGGATTTTTTTGGGGAGAAATGCTATAGCTGTAGATTCTTTTACTTTAATCTGAACTATTACATTGTAGTTTGGATAAGTTCTTATGAGCTCCGAGGCTCTAGTTTCATGCCTTTTAACTTAAATCTTGATATTCACATGGAAGCAAAATCTCAATCATAATTTTTTGTTAATTACATCTCAACCTGTTTCTATTGCTCCTTCTTAAAGGATGATATGGTTCGAATTGACAAAAATCATAATGTCTTCTTCTCTAATTGACAGTTTGGATGATTTGTTATTATTAATAGACATTTTTAAAATCAAATTTTCTGTGGAGTTCTTATTTTTCACTTTGTGCTAAAATTTCAATCTTCTAAACAGCTTGATGCAACAACTGACTCATGAGCTGGAACAGGATGAAACCAGAGTTTATCGGCATCACGGGGGCCTGTCCATTGCCAATTCGCCTCCAGGTATCTTGGTGACGTGCGCTCCAATTCATATCTATTGGTGTTTAATCTCTCTTGAATGGCAGGTCCATTCAATATGCCATGTTTGAACTGGATATCTCTTGAATGACAGGTCCATGGGCACAATTCAGTAGTCCAAATGATAACAATCCACTACAAATTTTTAGTAAGTCCCCTAGTGGTGCAGCAATGAGCCCTATTGGAAATAATGATATGTCTGGATTATCTTCTCTACTCTCTCCAAAGATATCTTCTGTGAAGATTGCGCCAATTGGGAAGGACCAAAATAGGGCCAGTCAACCTGACCAGATAAGCTCTAGCAGCAGTCCTTTTCTGGGAGGTGGATATCAACAGTCTCATTCCTTCCCAGATGACGGTCATGGAGTACTGACTTCGACCCCAGGAAATTTAACTTCTTTTGGTCCTTTGACTGCAAATGCATCTGGTGTTGGAAGTCTGACTGGCCCACAGTTTCTATGGGGTAATTTGACTTCTTACATGGACAATGTGCAGTCTTCTTCTTGGCAGTCTCGAGCTACAGGAAGTTCAATCATGTCAAATGGCCAAGGGCATGCGCACAGCTTTCTCTATTCAAGCCATCATGGCTCATTCCTGGGGTCATCACACAATCAGCATCCACATCATGTTGGATCAGCTCCATCTGTTCCTTTCGTGAGGCAGTATGGATTTTTCCCCGAGTCACCAAAGACATCCTTGATGAACGAGGTCCCATTTGGAAACATTGGGATTAACCAAAATGGTGGTAGTTTACATATAAATATGACTCCTCGGGCCACAGTGAATGAAGGCATTATATCAGGAAATATGCCAGATAATAGTTCACCGAATGTGCGAATGATGCCCTCTCAGAGATTTGGACCTGTGCTCTTTCACAATGCTCCCTATTCTGGCCCAAGTTCCATTGGCATCAATGGTCTAGTTGATCGTAACCGCAGTCGACGAGCTGACAACCAGGTTATCCAACTTGATAACAAGCAGTATCAGCTTGACTTGGAGAAAATCATTAAGGGGGAAGACACTCGAACAACGATAATGATAAAGAACATTCCAAATAAGTATGTATTTAAAAAAAATCATAAAATGCTGTGCTGTTTTGCCAAGCATACAGAATTATGAACCTAATTTGGATATTAATTGTTCTCTAGGTACACCTCGAAGATGCTTTTAGCTGCAATAGATGAAACTCACAAAGGCGCTTATGACTTTTTGTACTTGCCAATTGATTTTAAGGTAACATGCACAAAAGTCAAACAACAGTGGTTTGATGATAATGCCTTATTGAGCTAATCTAATGTCGATTCTTTCATGCAGAATAAATGCAATGTGGGTTATGCATTTATAAACATGGTTTCTCCTGCACACATAATATCCTTTTATGAGGTTTTATTCTGCTCCTTGCTTGCTGGTTCTGTTCTAGTTCGGACTACTTGCTAAATTCTAAAATGTTTATTAGTGGGAGAGGGAAGTTTGGTAGGGCATATCAAACAATAAAATCATGTGAACTAGGGAGCTTCGCTGAACCTCTATATATACTTGCAGGGATTCAATGGGAAGAAGTGGGAGAAGTTCAACAGTGAGAAGGTTGCCTCTCTGGCATATGCACGAATCCAGGGTCGAGCAGCACTTGTTGCCCACTTCCAGAACTCTAGCTTGATGAATGAAGATAAGAGATGTCGCCCTATTCTTTTTGATTCTGAGGGAGCAGAAGCTGGTGATCAGGTAAAAGTCCAATAATCTCTTGGGAACTATATGGAATAGTTGTTTATAATATATGGGACATATATAAGCTGAAAAATTGGTGGATAAGCAATTTTTCTAAGGCTACTAGAGAATATTGAATGCTACTGTATAATAAAACCTCATGTTTAGCTTATGGGATTGTTAGGGCTCACCTGACGTATTCCATGAATCAGGTGTATGTTTTGAGGCACTAATACCTTGTTTTCCTTTACAATCAATGTTATGCCATATGCTTAATGTCACACGAAATAATAATAATAATGCAATTGCCTGTGAGATATTTGATCAGGCACATGCTAAGGCGAGAATTAATATTTTTCTTTTGGCTGCATATGAATTATTCAGAGAGTTGGCCCAATCAGTTGCATATATATTCATGCAGGCAAGCATGCAAAGAAATGCTTAACTCGAATCTGTCTCTATTTTTCCTAATTTTGTAAATTCCATGGTTAATGGATGAAATTGCCAAATAAGTAAAATGGTGTCTGAACAAAAATCTTTGATTATATTTCTTGAGCCATACCTCTTCAAATGAAATATTGCAAAGTGGAATTCTACTGAGATATTTATGGCCTTTGCTGTTTCGTATGTTGAATTTTCTCCATCCTAGATTGTAATATAACATTTTAAATAAAGATGCTTACTCCATTATTCGCAGAGCTTCTTCCTCGGGCAATCTTTAGTATAGTGTAGTGGAAATGATTGCTAATGGATTATAAGGTTTTGCAGGAACTCTTTCCATTAAGTAGTACACGCGTTCATCAAGAAGATAGGACTGTCAACCTACTTCAGAGTGCACAAGGAATCAGTCCATATGGGAATCCAGAGAAGAGCGCCTTTTCTGCAACTAGTTCGGAGGACTAGAAGTTCTTGGCAGCAACCATGTACCTGGAAATAGAACATTTCCTTGGTTGTTCCAAGTGTAGAATACAGTGAGGGGGGGAAACTGCAGGTGCAATTGTATCAAAGGGTGTGTCCACTTTTGAACCCATGGATGCATCAAAGTTACCATTAATGGAAATAAGGGCAGGATCCTTTTTCTTTTTCTTTTCTTTCTTTTACAGATGATAGTATGATGTAAATAAATAAGGTTCAAGTGTATAGGGTGAGATGAGGCCAGTCTGCTGCTAGGCACATTGCTAACCTGCGGCGGCACCCTGGTCTTCTTTCTCTTCTTTCCGGGACCAAATTTATGTTCTCTCTCTAGGTGCAGAGTCGAAGAGTAGAATGAGTTCGGATGTCTTACTGTACGAAAATGATCTTAAATTTCCTGACCTACGAACAGTTAGTATTGTAAGTGGTGGTATGTGCACATGAGGACTGCTTATTTCGGATCTTCGTTCGAAGTGGCGATTTATTTGTCCTCATGAATTTAATGTTTGGTACATTAGTGTGTGACAATTCATCTCTGCCTTTAAATAATACATATTCAGTGTTCGGATCGTTTTCTTATATAAATAATGATATCTTATCTTCATATAAATTTTTTTTGACACTGCTGTGGTAGGAACACTTTAAGATGGCTGTGTTAGGAACAATTTAAGCATGTTTTTTGTATTTGGAGCATAATGATAATATATATCACCTCTAATGCTTTTTTCATTTATCGAACTGTCTGCCACCTCTGTTACTCTCATTGGGTTTTTATGATCACTCACTCTCTCTCTCTCTCTCTATATATATATATATATAGAGAGAGAGAGAGAGAGAGAGAGAGAGTCTTTGTGTCTCTAGCTGATTATGTCATGAGATTCAGTATAAGGATTAGATATGTGATCAACCTACATTCTTTGTGTGTTATCTATACCTTCATAAATAGTCACAGGCCATCTAAATTCTTTTTTATTCATGAAAAAAAAATAAAAAATCTAACACCATTATTATTGAGCTTCTTTACCACCACATCGTATCGCCATTTTATCAAATAGTGAATTAAAAAAAAAATCAAAGTTTTTGACACATCATAAACTATCATCCCATTTGCACATGTAAAAGTCAAAAGATCATCTCATCTATAAGAGAATGTTTGCTTGCTATGATAGAGAATACTTATCTTTTTCTTATTTTTAGTCATACGTTGTCGGCCTGAGAACCCTGGAATTATCAATATGAAGGATCCATATCAAAATAGAGAAGAAAGGTGAGTAGAGCTTCCGCAAGTCTTCTTGATCAATATAAATGGGAAGGAGATCGTTATAATCGATTTCTTTTGATGTATGTACACTTTTACTTTTGTTTCAGGGTGAGGTCGCCCTCTCTCCTACTAATATGTTTGCCTAAGACAAACATATTAGTAGGGTAAAAAGGTTGCAAAGCTTCCAACACATCTTAAAGTATTACATTAGCATGTGATGCATTCACCCGAGGTAAAATAATCATTTGAAGCATCAAACATATCCCCAAGCATCTCATTCATATGCAATGCATCTACTTAGAATTAAATAGCATCATAAAGTATCACCTTTTATGAGCAATATATGGGCTCAAGATAAAAATAATTGAAGCATTCAAGGCATCCAAAAGTATCTTTTTGTGCAATGCATCTAACTTGAAGAAGAGGCATTACATTTGCTCAAGTTCAAAAAAATATCATCGCCATCAAGATGTCAATAACTTGATTTTTATTGTTAGAAAATATTAATAATCATTTTTATATGCCCCATGGTAGGGGGTATAATATTTTCTTTTAGTTTTCATATTGATTGTGCATACTTAGGTGGTGTTATATCATCATTTTGTTACATAGGCACGCTTAGGTAAGTGTCCCATCTCAATCATGTTGAGTAAGTCTCTTGGATCAACTGGGTTAACATTTGTCAAGATTGTTTGTCTATAATTTGATTAGATGTCAAATGTTGAGTCCTAATTAATTATCAATTTACACATCATCCCCACCATTATGCTTAAGGGGAATTATTTGTTCTTGTCGGAGCATAATGTACTTGACAACAATTATCTATATTAATAAATGATCAAGTAATATTCATTAATTATATAGGGTGCATAGAGAGTGTTGGAACATGAACACATGAGAATGTCAGGATGTGCTAATTTAAATTTCTTGTGTAGGGAGTATTAGACCTACGAGGGCATTATGGTATGTCAACTTAAATTGTCACATAAATATTATAGATTATATGGGGATACTATGAGACCGTTTAGGTGTGCTAACTTGAACTACCTACATATGAAGTATATGGCGTATGAGAGTATGGGAGTGTTCGAGTGTACTAACTT
This sequence comes from Musa schizocarpa, assembly GCA_900464855.2. Lineage (NCBI taxonomy): Eukaryota > Viridiplantae > Streptophyta > Magnoliopsida > Zingiberales > Musaceae > Musa > Musa schizocarpa. The sequence continues at coordinate 7,715,057 of LS990921.1, read as the reverse complement.
GAACCGTCTATTTAGGGATTTTATGACGTAGGAAAATATAAGTGTTTGGCATACTAACCTATATTGCCAATATAAAGTATATCGAATGTAGAAGATATAAGAGTGTTTGGACACGTTAACAAAACTATTTGTATTAGGAGTATTAGATGTAGAAGACATGATAGAGTATGTCAACTAAACTTACTAACGTAATAAGTATTAGATACAAGAGACATGAGAACATCGAGACATACCGATTTGAATTACTCATGTAAGGTGTGTCAAATGAAAAAGACAAGTGTTGGGGTGTGCCAACTTATATTGCTCACAAAGAAAAATATCGTACAAAGAAGATACACGAAAATATCAAAGCGTCCACATGACCTCTTTGCATAGGAAGTGTATCGAATGATGTGCAAAAACGTTAGGCATGTTAACTTGAAGTGTGTATATACCAAATATTAAACATAGTAAACACAATATATCGAAACATGTTGATTTGAATTATATATATAGGAAAAAAAAGTGTTATACTTAGAAGATGGATGGATGAGGGTGTCGGGTTATATTAGTTTGAACTACTAAAATAGAAGATGATGTTCAATACTTAAGACATCAAAATTAAAGATCTCATGGAAGAACTCACGGAAAATGATCGATGCCATGCATTCAATGTCAATTAAAGCCAAGGATGTGACATTGAACCAAGGCGCAGACGTAAGTATACCGACATGGAAGGGCAACACGACATAGGCAATGCTTGCGGTGGCAACAACGGTGGTGTTGACTGTTGCGAAGTGGAGTTTAGTCCATCGACGACCAAGTTCAAGTCTGATTCGACTGGCTAAGGGCAACGATCGGGTTCAATCTGTTGATGGGTAAGTTCGAGTTTGATTTGGGTACATGGGCCATGTTGGACCTGCACAGGTGCAGGCCGTCAAATCTGGCCCACGCAGGGTGTTCGACCCATAGCTTTGTTGGGCTCCTCCACAGGCCGGGCTATAAGCGGTTTGAGTCCGATTCAACCAATTCACTATTGGCTTGGTTTGACAGGGATGAGATTGGGTTCGTGCTTGATATTTCAACTAGGATCAAATTGAGCTCAACTAGAGTCAATGTAGGTGTGGCTAAACCGCATAGACCTTAGAGTAACAATGCAAGCCTATTGGGCCGCAAAGCAGCATGGGCTATCCAGCCTCTAGCTGCGTATGGGAATGGCTTGGCTCCATATGCTGTCGTGGCGGCCTAGCCTAAGCGCTGACATGGTAGCGGGACCGGAAGCTATTGGAGCAATGATTCTAGCTGACGTGGCATAAGATGCAATGTTTACATTGCGATGAATGTATTTATTATATGATAATGATAAAACATGCTATCAATCTATCATAAAAAATCCCATACTAGGCCAAGTTCTTACTGAAATCCAATTTAATCGAAATGTCTAATTTTTTATAGGAGTTTTGGTGTGTTAAAGAAGAATATAATAAAATAGCTTGGGATCAAATTTCAAGAATTTAAAATTTATTTCTATATTTAAATAATGTTATATAAAAAAAATATTTATCAAGTCATCATGTGAGAAGTCATATTTTGATTGTTCGATAAGTAAAGACGGTTTGGATCAATCAAAAATCACTTCCACGCTAGTTAGATAATATAATATACATCCTGCTAAAATTGTGCTTAAGTTAGTTGGAGATTTTGATGATTTAATAAGGTGAAAACTAAAATTCTCAATTTGTTAGTGTTGAATCAAAATGGAGGTTGATGTCTGGATCGTTATACAAGTATTGATCCATAGATAAAGGATAAGAAAAATATTTATTCCCAATCAAGATTGGATAAGTGGTAGATTTTGCCTAAAGTCCATCAAACCATAATAATCGAGGTTAATGATTATTTACTTAAAGCATCCACTCAATTTCAATAGTAACTTGAACATTAGATGAATCACATTGAGAACCTCACTCGATCTTGGCCTTTATATAAGCTAGTATCAAATTCAACATACGAGACATTCCCAGCTACACTTAATAATTTCTTACGTATACTGACTTGAATTAAGTCAAGCTAATCCTAATATTATTAATATATCCCATATAATTTTATCGTCATGAGGGCCCATCTTATAAGAACATCATTCGTCTATCTGCTCAACAAGTGCTATAGCAAGGGTGCTCCAATCTCGATCCACAACACTTTCACCTATGGTAAACAAAAGCATTAGTCTCTAATGTCATCATGTCAACTTCTAGTGCATCCTTCGATGATACAAGTATGTCCAATATGTGATATGTTATTTATAAATAAAAGCATCTAAAGCATTTGATATATTCTTCATGGACAAAAGCATTCCAACATCTGACACCCTCTTTACAAACATAAGCGTCTCTTACGAGTGATGCATCTTTTATGGATAAAAGCATCTAAAGTATCTAATAAGTCTTTTACGGATAAAAGCATAATAACTTTCTATGCATCCTTCACAAACATAAGTGTCTCTAATGTATGATGTATCCTTTGTAAATAAAAGCATCTCAACATCATAACATATCGATGATATTGTAAATGACTAATTGGTGGGGAGGCAATGTGTTCTATTAGTCGATATAGGCGTCTTGACACCTTATTACAAGTCGAGTGGCATTAGGCAATAAGAGTCCTTGTAACAAGTCAAGTGGTGATGGATGATATGCGTTTTCGTAGCAAATTAGGTGATGATAGGCTTCCATCACCTAACCTGGGCCTCTCGACATCTCCATTATAGACTCGGTGGCGACGAGCTTATGCTACTCAATATGGGTTCCTTAGCATCATTACAATAGGGGATCAATCGTTGTCTCTTCTATTGCTCAATATGGGCCTCTTAGCATCTTCATATAGATCGAATAATAAGTTTTCACCTCTTGATGTAAGTTCTTTGGTATCGTTATACTAGGGGATCTATTGTCATCTCCTTTATCATCTAATATAGGTATATCAACTACTCTATAGCAAATCGATTGGCTACTCTTGATTCAATTGTTCCCTCCTCTATTACTCAATGTGAGCACCTCGTTAGCATTATAGTGGGTTAGTCACATCCATTGTCAATTGTTCGAAATGGATAGGTCAACCAATTGATTAAGCTACTCCTCCACTCAATAGTATTATAGTAATTCGAGTGACGTCATGTCCACTGTTCGTTATAAGCTCCTCAATAGAATTATGATAGTTGAAATGGTGTTGTCTCCTTTATTGCTTGATGTACGCTCCTCTATGGGACATAGCAGTTAAGCAATGTCGTCTCCTCTATTACATAATGTATCATTCTCGGACTAACCATTAAACGCTCGATGCACCTTTCTTGAGCTAAGCATCAAAGGTCATCCAATATATTCATCTTCGGCTAAGCATCAAAATGCATCTGACATGTCTTTGGGCTAAATATCAAAATGCGTGCTCTTGGGTTAATTGTTTAATGCATCCTCCATGGGCTAAGCATAGGAGGTTGTTCGATGCATCCTCCTTGAGCTAAGTATAAGAGGTTGTCCATTATCTAGGATAATATAACTTGAATTTATTATATTTTTTATTTTTTATTTATAAACATTTGGTTATTAATTTATTATTTATGTTTTTATTTATTTGTAGCACAAGGGCTTGATTTCAAGCTAGCCCACTGGTTTGATCCACTCGGGCTGGTCATGCGGGTCGGTTTGCTTGGGCTAGCCTATTTTAGCATAGGCCTAACAGGGGCGAACGAACTGTGAAACGATTAATTTATAACTAGCATTGGTTTAGTCAAATGGGCTAAGTTTGACTTGCTCAGATGTAAGCCGCCAAGTCTGCATCGTGCAACAGGTTTAGCCGATTGATCTTGTAATTCCAGTCCACAATATCGGGTCATAGAAACGTTGAGCCTGACGATATTGTTTAGGCTCTGGGTTCAACCAAGTCGCGGTCGGTTTGGTTTGACCGGGTCATGGTTGGTTTGAGTCAGACTGGAATCAAATTGAGTTCAATTAGATTCAAACAAAGACTTAAGTAGGTTCAATTCAATCCAGACCCGGCTATAAAAATACATACAATCGTTTGTTTTACATATGATTGATTAAGATGTCTCGGTCAAGCTATAAGATTATGTTATACCATATTATCAGGGTAAAAGCTTAATAATAAAATATTAGATTTAATTTTAATTAATAAAATAAAACAAATAAAATTAGAATTCATTTGGATAAAATAAAAAAGAATAAGATTAAATTAAAACTCATCTTAATCACTTTAAATTTTGGATAAAATAATTAAATAGTTATCAATAACAAAGAAAATAAATGGTGGTATCATTAATTAATTAAATGGTAATTAATGCTTGCGGATGATGAGGTGCGACAAGTGATGGTTGACCGCCAGTCCGTCAGTTTGTGAGCACAACAATGGAAGAAAGACGACAATTGTCTCCGTCAGGCTCGACAAAACTTGAAAGAGTTTTTAAGAAGTTAAAGGAAACTGTAGATACAGTGATTTAAAGAGACTTCTTCTTCATTAAGAAAGTTACAGGAAAGCGCAGACACAGTGATTTGCAGAAGAATCTTCGCAGACAACCGTTTGCATCGTATTTGTCTTGCAAGAAATCAGTATTATATATTTGCTAAATCGATTTTCCTTATGAGGAATTATTACAAGTCTTAAAGTAGTATTTCCTATCTTGAACTTAAAAATAAAAATAAAACTAAAATTAATTTTTTACCTTATTTGAAACCCTCGTTTATCTCGTCTCTCTCTTTCCGTATATATATACATCGACAAGAAAGACCCCATGCATGCTATCGGCTGTAGGTAGGTCTGATCCACCTTTCTCTTTTGATTTGAGTTTCATATTACTCGATCGATGTAAATGTTTAATATTTTGAAGTATTCTTGATAATAATCCATTCAAATTTCTAATGTAAAAGAAGAAAAAGGATGGAAATGAATTGTTTTTAATTTCATCGTATGGCATAAAAAATTGAGGATTAGATTGATCGCGACATAAATTTGTTAGAAAAATTAGGTGACCAAGTTTGGAATGTTGAAAAGGTGTTTTTGCTTTACTCGATGATTTCATTTAGATTGTAATCAATTTACAAGTGATTGAGAAAAAATATTAAGTTGTAAGTATATAATTATAAATTTCGTTAGTACAACTATTGAGATAAATTTCTATCCACTTAATGTGAATGCTAAGGAAAACTTTACCTTCCGAATCTATATTACCATCTGTATTTATTTGTGATGCTGCAGAGGAAACGCAATGGAGCGGGCAACGAAGAACTCTGTCCCGATACGTAAGTACATTTGGAACTTTGCTTGTTTAAGTTGGTGAGTTCTGTTGCTTTGACCCAAATTTCGTCGTATACTTTGGAATGAATATTATGAATTCCTCGAATCGTAGAGACTTCAAAGAAGACTGACGATGTTTGGGTCATTCCATCTGCTTCCAATCCACTTGATGCAAAAAGTGATTTCAGCTTTTTCTCAAGCTCGTCGCCGGCGCTTCATCATGATAAACAACGTATGAAGCTGATTTCTTTTCCTGTTTCTTAGCTTGCAACTATTGTATGCTGAACTGACGCTACCAATCTTGTTTTGTCATTCAGTGAGCGTTACAGATTCACATAAGGGTACTCAGTCAACTCATGATGATAGGAAGGGTAAGGATCCCATGGATGATGTTGACCCTCAAGGTGTTGGGATCATGTTACCTGATGATGAAGCAGCGCTTTTGTCCGACGCACTGGATTGTCTTGACCTTAGTGAGTCGCCTGGACAAGTGCTTGTTGCGTTGGAAGACTGTTATGTTTTCTGCTGTGGAGGGAAAATGGAAATGGATTCTGATCCTAAGGAGAGCATTACAGTTGGTAGCTATTTAGGCAATGTAAACCATCAGTACACTCTTGCCAGTGGTGTTGGGACTATTTCGGTGGCACACCCGCATTGCGAGCATCCTTCGAGAACTTTATTTGTGCGAAACGTCGACAATAATGTCGAAGACTCTGAACTGCGGTCGCTCTTTGAGGTAATTGTTTGTGTTCTTGTTGTATAGCTTTATTTGCAGCTTAATCTTGAGTGAGTCGCAAGGATCAATAGATTGCCTCTGATGAATTTAATGACTACTTTGATGGACGACAGGAATAATTTGAATGAATTTAAATCATATTTTTTTGGAACATTACAGAAATTTGGAGAAATTCGAAGTCTTTATACTGCATGCAAACCGAAGGGATTTGTGATGATATCTTACTATGATATACGAGCTGCTCAATCTGCCAGGCGTGCAACTCAGAACATGCCCTTAAGACGAAGAAATCTCGACATACATTATTCGATTCCGAAGGTCTGATAGGGATACTTTTCTTTATCCTATTTTGCTTTCATTAAGTAGTTGGTATCGCTTGTCCATCCTCTGTTCTTGTAATTTCCAGGATAACCCATCGAACCAAGAGACGAACCAAGGAATTCTTGCGGTGTTCAATTTGAGACCTTCACTTTCTACTGAAGACATTGCGCAAATGTTCGGGGCGTACGGTGAAATCAAAGAGGTCAGTATTGCTTATGCAAGATCTTGATAACTCGCATAAGGTCTGTGATAAGATGTTGCTTGTTTGCTATGGAGCAGATAAGGGAGACTCCTCACAAACGGCACCACAAATTTATCGAGTTCTATGATGTCAGAGCAGCAGAAGCTGCGCTTCGATCATTGCACAACACTGAGATAGCCGGCATGCGATTAAAGATAGAACCCAGCAGCCATGGTGGAACTCGTAGGAAGTATGTATATGAGTTCAATTATGTGGTAGATTCTTGTTTACCTTAATTTGAACTATTACTTGTGTGCTAAAACCTCGATCTTCTAAACAGCTCGATGCAACAGCTGAGTCGTGAGTCTGAGCAAGACGAGAGCATAGTTCCTGGGGGCCTGTCCATTGCCAATTCGTCTCCAGGTATCTATATCTTGCTGACAATGTTCTCAAGTTCAAATCTATTGGTGTTTATCTTTTTGATTCGAACACTTGCCATCGAATGAAGTGGATGTCTCTTGATTGACAGGTTCATGGTCACAACTCGGTATCCCGAATGACATTCCATATTGTCAGCAAGATACATGGAGAAATGATGACATTACACTAGAAAGTTTTGCCAAGTCCGCTGCGAACCCTACTGGATTATCGGGTTATCGTGACAAGATAAGCTCCAGCAGCAGCAGCAGTCCTTTACAGGGAGGTGGATCTCAACGATCTCATTCCTTCCCATATCTTGGTTGTGCTCAGGGAGGGATGACTTCAATCTCAGGAAATTTAACTTCTTTTGGTCCTCCAACTCCAAACACATCTGGTGTTAGAAATCAAAGTGACTCACGGTATCCCTGCGGTACTTCGACTTCTTACATGGGTAATGTGCAGTCTTCTTCTTGGCAGCCTGGAGCTACAGGAGGCTCGTTCATGGCGGATGGACACGGACGAGCACAGAGCTCTCTCTACTCAAACCAGCATGGCTCGTTCATGGGGTCATCGCACCATCAGCATGGATATTTAATCCCTGTGACACAAGACACTTCCTTCGTGATGAACATGACTTCTTCCGGTGGCAGTTCACTTTCGAACATGAAGAATCAAGGCATTACTGTATCAGGGAATGTGCCTTCTCAGGGATTTGGAGCTGCGCCCTTTTACAATGCTCCTTATTCTGGCCGAGCAAACAACGACCAGTATCAGCTTGACTTGGATAAAATCACCAAGGGGGAAGACACTCGAACAACGATAATGATAAAGAACATTCCGAACAAGTAGATATCTTTTTCTCATATAATCATAAAAATCCGTGCAGTCTTGGCATGCATGCAGGATTATAAACCTAATTTGGATATTACATGTTCTCCAGGTACACCTCCAAGATGATTTTAGCTGAAATAGACGCAACTCACAAAGGCACCTATGACTTTTCCTACCTGCCAATTGCTTTCAAGGTAATATGCACGAAAGTCAAACAATAGTGTGGGTTGATGATGATAATGTATTATTGAGCTAATCAATGTTGGTTCTTTCATGCAGAAAAAATGCAACGTGGGTTATGCATTCATTAACATGCTGTCTCCTGCGCACATATTAACCTTTTACCAGGTTTTGTTCTGCTCTAGTTAGGACTGCTTGGAGTATGATCATTTCTGGGGAGATTCACTAAACCCTTAAATGTATATTTGCAGGCATTCAGTGGGAAGAAGTGGGAGAAGTTCAACAGTGAGAAGATTATCTCTCTAGCATATGCACGAATCCAGGGTAGAGCAGCACTTGTTGCCCACTTCCAGGACTCAAACTTGATGGCTGAAGCTAAGATATGGCACCCTATCTTTTTGGATCCTGAGGGAGCAGAGGCTGGTGATCAGGTATAAACAAGCCAAGATGCTTACTCTATTTCAGTGAGCAATCTTCAGTACACTGAATTTGAGATGATTGCTAATGGATCAGAAGGTTTTGCAGGAACTCCTACCGCAAGCAGGACACAAGGAATCAGTTTGGATGACAAGAGAGAAGAACTCCTCATCTGGAGGTAGCTTTGAAGAGTAGTGTTTTTCGCAGCAATCATGTACCTGCAAATACCGACTTCCTTTGGGTGTTCATGGTGATGGGGAAAACTGCAGGTGCAATGGTGTCGTAAGGTGTGTTGTCAACCTTTGTACCCATGGGTGCATCAAAGTTTCCATTAATGGGAACTGGGAAATTAAGACCCTTCTTTTTCTTGGTTTTTGGGGTACATATAGACTGATTTAAAGATTGACTTTGATATTTAGTATGCAGTATATGACAATTTGTGTTTGCCTTTACTAAACTTTCTCTTGTCTCGACGACTCAGATTAGTTAAGTGCTTTGACCTTTAACATCCAATATTATGATAAATATATAAAAAATCTTTATAAATATATAACTTAGTTCGTCAGAGCATTGTGTTAGTAACACGAAAATGGACTCTAATTCATCAACGACATTTGTGTTCAAAGATGTGACATGGATTCCATCATTAATTTTACTGCCTAGTCTTGGAAGCACCAACACGAGTGTCATACATCATCTTTTCGGATCCACGTACCAAAATCGGTGTCGACGACAAGCTGCATTCATATGCATGTGTGACCGAGGACGGGGCAACGGGAGCCCAAGCGATGCAGGGGCGCGAATCACAAGGCAAATCCAACGGTTACAACGGTCATCCACCGATGGAGGCAAGAACACACCGATCACGGGCCTGATGAGTTGATCTGACGGTGACTGATGCAAGGACGATGCGACGTGGTGTCTGCTGGAGTACTTGACAAGGCGGAGAACTCGCGCATACAGACACGGCAGTGTCCGTTACAGTCCATACGACAGCTTAGCAGCCATCCTGCGATGGTTTCTTCTTCGCTTCGGTCATTGCCCGAGATGGATCATTCTATCCTTCCCTCCTCCGCTCCGACACCTCCCTCCGTCTCCAACGCCGCCACTGCTGTATCCCCGCCCTCGTCTCCCAGCTTCCTCCTGCGGGTCTCCGTCTTCCTTGTCCTCGCTGCATTCTCGCTGTGGGCAAATTTTGAAGCTTCCAAGGGCTTCGAGATCGCCGTCATCAACGCCGCCTCCGACACACATGCGGCCCGGCGCTTCCATCTCCTGTTCGTCTCCAACGGCCGAGCCGCCAGACTAGTCCTCAGCTCGAGCGATTTCGTTGAGCGCGTCCTCTATCCGGACGATTCGTTCCCTAGGAAGCCAGTGGGGCGGGTAACGCTTTACATGGCCGCCTTAGACCTCAACGAAACCGTCCTGGTCAGCCGTGGCCACCGCCCAGGCGAGTTCGTAGTTCGGATGAGCCAAGCCGTCATGGGGGAGACCGACGTACAGGTGTCGGTGGCCTCCGCAGTGCAACGGGGCATGGCCCGCGTGTGGCTCTGGGACGGGCGAGGCCGGGCGCCGAGATCGCTTCTGGATGCCATGGTAGACTACCTCACCGTCTCAACCGGTCTGGTGTCGCCACGGATGAGGCGGAACGACGACAGTGCCGCACTCAACGCTGCTCCGTGCTGGGCGGAGCAGGATCGGTTGTGTGTAGCACGCATGAACCGAGCCATGCAGGACGAATGGAACGAAAGCAAGCTAGAGGATGCCTGCGGCCTGCCTTCTGAAAGCTGTGCTCGGTCTTCCTACTCCTCATTTGAGACAGTATGATCTCAAGGAAACATCCGAGCTACCTGCTGAACGAAGGCCTCAGACCATATTGGTGGGCACTTCCAAGTATGCTACTGCATGTTGTACTACTGCTTGATGGTGCACGCAATACCTAGCCTGATGTACAAGACAAATATGCTACTTGCATGTTGTACTCCATCGATGTATCATCTATCATTAGTATCAATTCCACTGATGGCTTTGACACAGCAAAATCTATAATATGTAGCAGGCACGAGATCACGTTGGCAGAAGAGCTGAAGTTAGTTCTAATTATGGAGTAAAGTACATTGTTTCTATTAGGGGCTCAATAAGCCCTGCAGGAATCGACCATCAAACACAAGCTAGTGAATGTTGTTTGGTACGCTTAATGTTTCGATTATTTTATTCTAATAGTCAGCATTAATATGCCTGTCTCAAGAAATAATTGAAAACCCGTTCAAGCAATCAATGGATGTCACCAAATACATTTTCCATAAATAGCGTTTAATTTAGGTCTACCAGTTAAACTGGTTAACATCTTTTAAATAAATATTTAGTTGAGTAGCATTTCTTTTTCAACCTAATCAACACTTATTATAATTAAGCATAGTATTAGAATAGAAAGTCCTTAGTTCTTTTGCTTATTTTAGGGCTGCCTTCCAAGAATATAAATGGTTTTATCGTGTTCCATTTATCAACTTAAGCTTGAAATGAATCGGGAATTTAGCATAGAATTAGAATATAATTACGGCCCAAGAGAGTTGCAGAAGAGGACACGTTATGGCGAAAGGGAGGATGACAGGGATGAATGCTGTAGCAGCATATGGCCGTATCAATAAATTTCACCTCACGTTGCACAGAACCAATTAAAGACTATTATGTTTTGGGTAGGTAAGATATATAAAAGAGGAAGTGATCGTACAAGTAAAACAGCAATGCTGCAGAGAGGACTTTTGTTGACTGCGAAAAGAAGATAGTACATAACCAATAATGCATAAGTATCAGCATAGCTAAATGTAGATTATAGCCTACTCCAGTAAACTGAAGCTACAAATATCAAAATTTTCATATCAGCATAGCTAATGTAGATTATGTACACACACAGACACACTTTGCATAAGTTGTGGTCACTTCAAGTGGAACAAAATATTTCTTTATATCGACGTATATGTGTACACCGACAACAAAAATGCTTGGGGAAGTACGTATACTGAGAACAAGATACTTCCAAGGCATCAGGCTCCACTTCTTTACAGTCATTTCATGTTCTCGGTCTTTTCATTGTGTCCGATAATGCATTCTTTTCTGTAGCTTTAAGATTAAGGTGTCTGAAGCGTGAATGTTTTGTGTGACATTGTTACCCCACACTGGTTTTTGGGAGCTCAAGCTTAGCGGTGCTGCTGCTCCACTTCGTGACGGGGGAGGTGAAAAGGAGTGGAGGCAGTAGCAGGCCTTTGCCTGGTTTGCTAGTTTCAGTAACCAGGGTGGCCGAGCTCGTACTGCATTAATGGCGGTGCCGGGCATAGAGTAGAAGCCACATCGTCTGTTCTTTCATGCATGCGAAAGCCGGCGATGGTGTTTGTGCAGAGTCGTCGGTCGCACGCTCCGCTGCTCATCTCTGTTGCGTCGTCCGTCCGACATTGATAAGTTATGGACGGTCCCATAGGTCACTGAGAAACCACCATTCATGGCACGGCGGGCCTCGGATGTTTCCTTGTGTGTCTCGCATCTCAGTTGTTTATCTTGTCCTCGTGGAGTGTCGAGTAGAAAACGTTGCCAAATGTGTGGATATGTGAAGCTTGATCCGATTAATAATATCAACCGGATAGAGTGATTTTAATAGGGATATATGTGTTAGAAATATAAATTAAAATTAGCTTAAGTTTTCATATATAATAATATTGATAAAAAAACAATAAATCACGGAAAATGATACCCATCAAACCTATAATTTCAACCTTCCACAGCATGACTCGAGGCAAGTTGGGCTTCCAACGCTGTTGGTCCAATTTGGATGGCCTGCTTGACTCACAGGCCCAGGTGCTGGAGCAGGGCACAGATGTAATTTCGGAGAATCTTCTGTCTCTTGCTGCCACGTAGGTAAATGCCAAGCGGATGCCATTACTAATAATCCAAATCACTACTCGATGATTGCACGCATCTACAGATCTTTAAAGGCGAGCCAATTATTTTTTTCGAACTGTTCGACCGTTGCACTTCTCGACCGTTGCAGCACATCTCCAGAGATTTCAAACACCGCCTCGGCCGACTCTTCTCAGCCGTCCATTCCATCCCCGAACAACGCCCCGGATCTTCCCTCCCTCCCAGCTCCTGCTGCTTCCATCCCTAATCTCCCTTTCTTTCTCGATCAAGATCCCGATCCCCCAAACAAATCTCCAATCGAAGGATTCGTTCGCAGAATCTTTTTGGCAGGGGGGGGAGAAGTGGAAGGAATCCTCGGTTTGATGCGCCAATAGCGTCATCGATATCATCGTCTTCTTGTTCTTGGGAGTTGATTCTGGCAGACCATGCCGGTCTCCACACGGTCGCAGATCTCGATCGGCCGCAACGAGCCGGCCTCGGCGGATCATGATCGAGAAGGGCAGCGGGCGAGGGCGCGGCTTCTGCGTGACCCGCACCACGGCCTCCGGGAGAAGATGAGGGCCCTCACCCTCTTGTACGAGCAGCACCGGAGTCAACTGGCCTCCAGGACGGGTTCCGCGGACCCCCGCGTCCTCGGCACCCACCACCCTAGCGTCGAGCTGGCCGACTCTAGCCGCCGCCGGAGGCAGCAAGAACAAGAAAAGCAGGGTGAAGAAGACGAGCGGGATCCGATCCAGAAGGAGAACGCGAATCGCGGCTTGTTTCCGATGGCTGACGCCACCAAGGAGAATCAAGAAGTCTGGGACCAGAATCGGATCGCGGTGAACTCCGCCGCCTGCCCCAAGAAGGCGGTGGCCACGGCTCCCGGAGTCGGAAGGGCTGCGACGACGGGGAAGCTCTCGCTGCGAGAGTTGATCAGCGATGGTGCGCAGTCGGATGGCTGGGTGGGGAGAAGCAAGGTTGGTGGGGATCAATTGGGGGCTGTAGCAGCTGAGAACCGAGAGGCCCCTGGCAGCCGAATCCTCGTGTTCGTGCGGCTGAGGCCGATGGCGAAGAAGGAGAAGGACGCCGCGTCGCGCTGCTGCGTGAAGATCGTGAACAGGAAAGACGTCTACTTGACGGAGTTCGCGTCCGAGACGGATTACCTCCGGCTGAAGAGGGTCCGAGGGCGGCATTTCTGCTTCGACTCCTCCTTTCCGGATTCCACGCCGCAGCAAGAAGTCTACGCCACCACGTAAGGCATCACTACTTGATTACTGCTTCTTTGCATATAATTCAAACACAATTCCTCCCATTTAAACTGTTTGTTCTTTAGCAAGACCATGGCAACTTCCATAAAGATCTCTTCATATCCATAATATTACTATTCTTGTAATCTTCAAGCTGAATCGATGCTAGTTTTTCTCTATTTAGATCTTGTCAATGACCATATTTCTTGTTTTCTTCCTCATACAATCGATGTGTATCATCCGTGATTTCCCCTGTAATTTCATGCTTCTTGATCACTGTCCACTGCCATGCGGAAATGTCAGTTATACTCTGTCGAAAAGAATCTACTGAACCCTTTAGTATCGATTGCATGCTCTCGTTTGTCATAATGTATCGACAAGGGAGCCTTCTTATCTCTATTCCCAAGTATGCATCATGAGAAAAGCTTTTTGCAACGCTTGTGTCTGTTTATGCAGCACAGCAGATCTTGTGGAAGGTGTTCTACAAGGGAGGAATGGTTCAGTATTCTGCTATGGTGCAACAGGAGCTGGCAAAACATACACAATGTTAGGGACAGTGGAGAACCCGGGTGTCATGGTTCTGGCTATCAAGGATCTCTTCTCTAAGATTAGGCAGAGGAGCTATGATGGGGATCACTCGGTCCAACTTTCTTACCTTGAGGTCTACAATGAGACTGTCAGAGACTTGTTATCCCCTGGCAGACCCCTTGTCCTAAGGGAAGATAAACAGGTTAGTCAGCTTCTACTTCTCCCAAACATAAATTGCTTATAAATTTTGACACCGGATTTATTGAAGGTTATCTGTACATTGTAGGTCAATTGAGTTATATATACATTCCATGTGCCTTGCAAGTTTCCTAGGAGCATTATTTCTTATAAACGCCTATTCTATTGCTAGCATTTGCAAATCGTTTCGTGTATCGAAATGTAGATGTATGGTTGTTAATAGCATTTACAAGCTGCACTTACAAATGTAGTTTAGCTTATTTTGCCTGTATGTTGATTTATGAACAAAGATGAGAGTAGATACAACTCATAGCAAATTATGTTGATGATTTATGATTATATTGACTATAATACTCCATTCTTCGATAGTGAAATCTAACTCAGTGTCTACTCTTACCATTATATTACTTCAATGATATTGTCGTAACGAAACAAATAATTATTTTGGCTCATTCTAAATCGTAATCTTTCTTCTTGCACTTCTACTCTCTACTTCTTCCCCACAGCCTCCTCGATCACCTTCTGTACCTCAGTGACATGGTTACTGTATAATCATACAATGCTTAAGTGAAATGAAGTAAGGCATGAGTTAGCAGCTTAGATTCACTTAAACAAAATTTGATTATTCTGTAGCGAAAATATAGTATTTAAAAGTTTTTTGCTCCCGTACTATTCAGGGAATTGTAGCTGCTGGTCTCACACAGTATAGAGCTTACACAACGGATGAGGTAATCCTAGTCTTCACTAGTATAACTTGTTCTGGTTGTGAATTCTTGAAGCACTGGTTATGATAATGCTTCTTTTGTTGTTATCTTCTCCTGTAGGTCATGACATTGCTTCAGCAAGGCAATCAAAACAGAACCACCGAGCCAACAAGAGCCAATGAGACATCTTCCCGGTCTCATGCAATACTTCAGGTAGTTTAGTTTTTTATTCCGAGCTCTCTGTGCATTTAGGTACTAAATGTTGATCATGTGAAGCTATCTTTCATTCATATGTAGGTGGTGGCAGAATACAAATGCAATGATTCAGGTACCATTTTGAGACGCATCGGGAAACTTTCGCTTATTGATCTAGCTGGATCAGAGAGAGCTCTGGCAACTGATCAACGAACGCAGAGATCGATCGAAGGTGCCAACATCAACCGCTCCCTCCTTGCTTTGAGCAGTTGCATCAATGCTCTTGTGGAGGGAAAGAAGCACATCCCTTTCCGCAACTCCAAGCTGACCCAACTTCTCAAGGATTCCTTGGGAGGACAATGCAACACTGTCATGATTGCCAATATAAGCCCTAGTAATCTCTCTTTTGGTGAGACGCAGAACACACTCCACTGGGCTGATCGTGCCAAGGAGATAAGAACAAAGGTTTGGCTCTTCAGCTTCTTTGGCAAGAAATCAAGGAACGTAAAACACATATGAGCTTTTGAATTTTCTGAGTTGTCTTGTATAAAACCGAAAAGCATATTGATGGTTGTAGTCTACTCTTCAGGGATGTGCGGCAAATGAGGAATCATCAATTCAGGTGCCAGATTCTGAAGTAGATCAAGCTAAACTAATATTGGAGCTACAAAAGGAGAACAGTGAGTTGAGGCAGCAATTGGTTCGCCACCAGCAAAAGATGCTGACCATCCAAGCTCAATCGTTGGCTGCCTCGCCCGCACCATCCATTGCACCTCCCTCCTCCGTACTCTCCACGCCATGTTCGACCCAAAGAAAAGTCAAACGCTCCATTTTATCTGCCAACTGCTTCAGCACGCCAGAGTCCAAGAACAGAGCGAACGATGATACAGTAGTCCTGGGACTAAAGAAGACTGTGAAGGCCTTGAAGGACGAGATAGAGAAGCTAAAGAAGGAGCATGTGCTCCAGCTGAAGCAGAAAGATGACTTCATTCGTGACTTGATAACGAAGTACGGCTTGAAACCTTCGGAAGGACAAAGGGAGAAGAGAGTCGGCACGAGATCATCTCTCCGCAGGGGGGAGAAATCTGCAGCGGAAACGGGGGAATTGAAGAGCCCAAACCATCGTTTTACTTCCCCTGTGCCGACTGCCAAGAAACGCAGCTTTTGGGACATCACCACCGGTAATAGCCCTTCGGTCGTCGCTCTCAATGGAAGGAAGACCAGAAGCCATGTGGCTGCTGAAGCTCATGCAACTCCCTCAATGCTGCTTCAGGTACAAATTTCCAAGTGATCGGTGGAAGCATCTCATGTACAAAGACAATTCAGCTGTGTGGTGCATTTGATCTCCCATATTCACGTGTAGTGGTTTGGAGCTCTCAGTGTATATGGGAGATCAAATTTGTACTAGTACAACTGATCCTTGGAGGCTTTAGCCCATCCTGTTTGTCCTAATTTCTTCTGCATGCTAGAGTTCCCATGTCACTCGTTCTGATTTGTGTTCATATCTTAATTCCTTTCAGCCGGGCTTCGCTCGACATCATTTGAAGAATTGATGCAACAAAGAGAGCCAATACGCATGCCGAGAAGGTACAACACTATCTTAAGAACATAACCAGTTTCTTGGGCGTCTCCACAAAGTTCGTATGACCCAAATCAAATTTGTTATTTGTTGTTCTTTTTCGCCAGCTGTGTAGTTACTTGGATTCTTCAGATGGCTCTTAGGAATTTGTTCCAACATTTATTTATCTTCTTACAAAGAAGATTGTGAGGGTTGTCGGAAATAGGATTGTCTTTCTTCGACTGTTATTCTATATGTTCTGTCATCAACCCTTTGTTCAACGGTGGTTTAGTTACATGACTCATTTACGAAAAGTTTGTCAGATACATAGAGTGGTAGAAAAAGTCCAACTCATGCAGACACATCATTCCTTTCTCATCCCAAGTTAATTTCAACATTTTCAACTTGATTCATTCAGAAATTATTGTGATCCGTGCCATTTGAGGTGAAATTGATAATATCAATTAGAGTGAATTATAACATGTCAATTAGTTTTATATCGAAAATTGACAAATATTAAGATTATAAGAACTTGACGAATGTATTATTATTAACTTCAAATTAAATATTCTGAACTATTAATTTCAGCCACGAACAATAGTCCATTTCTAGTTCTTACTAATTGGAGAATATTCTTCAAACATATGAATGTATAAAAAGCATGCTTCGATGCTTCATATGGCAACAAAGACTCGTCATGCTACATATTTCCATTCCTAAAGGTGAAACTTTTCTTTTGATTTTTTTTTGGAGAAGAATTGGAACCCAAGTTGTGAAAGTGAAGTCCAAATATATTATTATTCTACTTGAGATATATATATATATATATATATATATATATATATATATATATATATATATATATATATATATATATATATATATATATATATATTAGTTTGAAGTAATTTCTACGGTCACGCTACTACTTGGTGGCATGAATGTATGCATTACTTAATTGAATTGCCAGCTCTGTCAAACATTCTTTTCCAGTGCATTTAGATCAACTTTTATCACACGCCCAGAATCGAAGCAATGGAAGATTCAAAGAGATGGTGCAAAGTGTGCTACATATATCTGTCATCAAAACAAGGTTTAGCAACAAGTTCTCCTCGAGTTCACTACAAACACGCGATGTTGAAAGCCATTCGTCAAGAGATGCAGTCGTCGTCGTCTTGGGACTTCAGGCATAAGCACAGCTACCATAACCTGCACAAGTGCTTCGTGAGCGGTAGATGGGAGCAGACATGATCACATCCTCATCAACCTTGGTCTTACTTGGATCGGTGGTGACGACGAGTGCGGAGTTGTTGAAGAAGCAGTTCCATGGGTTCCGTCCTCTGGACTGGTAGTACAGATTCATGGCAATGGAAGCATGGGACATGAGGTTATCTGGGTAGAAGCATGGGAAGCCCCTCTGCAGCACGCTGCAGTCCACCTGAGAGCAGACGTAGTTGATGTTTTCGAGCAGCGTTGCGTCGTCCGACGAAGGTTTCGCCACACACCAAGTTTTCTGCAACGAAGTAACCATGTTTGCTACGATTTCCATGTTTCGTATTTGTAAACGATTCAGATTGAATACTACAATAAGAGTTCAGATTGGAGAACGTCGAACGGACACAGTTCTTTCTGGCTTACCTGTCCCTGCACCAACTGCACTCTTTCCCCTGCGATTACAAGGATAAAAGCAGCAATCACCAGCTGAACTTTCCACAAACGCATTTACGATGCCAGAAGAAAGAAGAGCCAAACTCCAAGGCCAACCTGAGGTGAAGTAGATCAGAAGCAGCGTTAGCGAGAGGAATGTTTCAGCTCCTCTTGCCATGTCACTTCTGCCCTATTTGCCAGCAGCAGCCGTAGTCGCAGGACAAGGAGATCAAAATGGTTGTGTTCAGTGTGGAAGGGGGAGCGACTGGCCGAGCGACGGGCTTTAGATACAGGCAGAGATGACAGTGGTAAGTAACAAGAGCAGGACCTTTTCGTACATCAAAGCATTTGCCCGCAGACGGATCATTTGTGTTTTTGGCAAAACCGATGGGACCCAGTGCAAGCCACATGTGGGAGAGCCTTTTAGAATGGTGTGCCACTTTCCCTATTGGGCGCTCCAGACAAAACCCACATAGAAGGTGTTCCACCTACGTCGCTACTTCGGTCCCGAGTTATGAAAAGCAACTGAGTGCTGTTTCTGGCCTGACGGACGACTTAAGTCTCGATCGTGGACCCGCCTTGTAAATTGGGCCGTGGGCCGTGGGCCGTGGGCCGTGAGATGTGCGCTTCTAAGTTATGCGGCGTGTCTCTTTTAGCGGAACTGAAGACATGGGAACCCGAGTCAAGCCACACGTTTGGAACCCCTCGTGTGTGATCCTTGTGGACGCACGTACTCTGCTTTCGTCGAACGATGTAATGAGCTACGCGGCGATATCTCCGCCACTCAAGCCGTGGAAATATATGTCTCTAACTCTCGCTCCGGTTCCATCTTGCCTTGATCGCAGGAGTTTCTGTTGGGCGCGATGGCCGCACGTGCGGCGCTGCGTTCTGTGCCAGGTTCGACCAACCTTTATCCCACTGCCGCCCCCAAGCCTTTTTCCCAATTCCCCGCTATCCTCCGCATCTCCCGAGCCGTCAAGTTCGGCAGCCACCGGAGGCGCTCGTCCGCCCGCGCTATGGGCTCCTCCTCCTCCTCCCAGAGACCGGACCAAGTCCAAGGTCAGCGGTACCCTGCTCTCTGCCACTGCTCGTTCGTAATTCTTTCACGCTTATATCCATTCGGAATCTTTTGCTTGCTTGTGTGGATGATCAATCGTAGAACCGCTTAAGCTTCTTGATGTAGGGCAACAATTGAAACTTATCGCACCAGAAAGGTACCGACACGCCCCGTCTGGGAAACCCTCGGTAGAGGTACCGATGTATAACTAGGCCGATTTCTGGGGTCAACAACACAAGTGCATGCCAATTGCCTTGCCATGCATTGTGCTGTGCCAGAAATGGTATCAGTACGCCCCTATTCCAGACAAAATGGCAATACTTGCTAGGATATGATCCATATTCTTTGAGATGTTATTGAACTAGGATTATACATCAAGTAGTTTGATTCTGTTTGTACATTGAGAAATTACAATGATTTTAGTAAAGAACTCTTCAGCATGTGACTTCTGAAAATAAATTTAACCAAACTTTTCAGTTCAATTTTTTATGAGGTTGATTGCGTGTTGAATGTATGCCTACGCAAGATTTGAATGAAACATAAAGTTGCTCGTCCCGGTTAGGTACTAGGATTTTGTCACAAGAAAATAAGATGTTCATGGTCTGATGCAATTACCTAATACTAGGCTTCTTTGGAGCAAGAAGTGAGCATCGTTAATTATTTTGGTCATGCAAGGATTGGTTTGATGATGACTCAGGAAAGTGACAAATTGGTCCGTAGAAGAAAGTGAGTATGTACGCTACATCACATCCTCCTCCTCCTGCCAAATTGCCTTGTTACCAGAGGCATGGATATGGAAAAAATGTTTTTAAGTTTTGAAGGACCCTGATGAACTCAAAATCGATCAGACAAAACGTATGACATATCTAAACTTTATTATGTTCAGTGTTATTTAAGTTTGCTAGACTGCCAGAATATTCTATGATTTGTGATTCTACTTGTGATTAGTTGTACAATGGATCACTTTGTGCAAAAAAAATGTTTACAGAAGGCACACACTTGAGATCTTCCACTGTTTCAAAAACTTCCTGTCATGCCTGAGCAACTGTTTCAACACCTTAATATAGAGAGTACCAACCTGAGAAATTAAGATCTTCATGTTTGGATCTCTCACCTTTTCGTTGTCCATGTAAATTTTGTAGCATTACTTTCCTAACAAAGTAGAGAGAGTTAAATGCAAGTAGAATATGTTGTCAAAGAAAAAAGGGTACTAATACTTCCTGACAGACAAGCTATGTTGGCATGGAAAACTATGTGCCTCCCATACAAGCGGCATGAACTGGACCCAATTGCATGTGGCATGACATCAACTAGTTGGCCTGCCTTTGGATATCTGAGTTTATATGTCATGCATGTGAAGGTACGGTTTCATATGAAGCCCAACTAAATGAGTATGGCAGTAGTGCAATGGAATCATTCCAAAGCACCGTTTAACATGCTTGCTCCTCCAGCCTAAAGTTAGATCAGATTGTGCCTGTGACTTTGATGTTCAAGCTGGCATGAATGACCATGATATTATGTCTTTCAATTCTGTTTGTATGTCGGTCTGGCTTGATTTGCCTCGTATTCAGGTAATATTATCCTGAGATCACACAGGCATTCAGCATTTATGAATTGCATAACCTTTTGGACTAGAGTAGAGAAGGGCTGTAGTTTAACATAGGAAAATAGATATGCGATTCTTTAGAGTCATCTCTGAACAAGGTGTAGAAGGATAATATTGGTGACAGGTATTTCCTTGACTTGCATGCTCATGCTATATAAATCTCATCACCTTTTTTGTTCCTAGAAGTTGAGGCTTTCTATATTTCTCCACTGAATATTATTTTCAGAGCCAGCTAATGTCAATCCTGCCTCATTGAGTGATGAGGAGTGGAAAAAGCAACTCACCAAGGAACAATATTACATAACTCGTCAAAAGGGTACCGAGAGGGCCTTCACTGGGTAAATCTTTTATTTTCTATTGCCTTTATTTTCTGGTTTTTTTTTCTTTTCATTTTTCTGACGGGCTGACCACCTTAAATTGTCTTGTAGTAATTTTTTTACGGTGATCTTACTTGGTATGCTTGACAAACAGGGAATACTGGAACACCAAAACCCCTGGAACCTACCACTGTATATGTTGTGATACACCTTTGTTTGAGTATGTATCGTATACGCTTATGATTTTGCTTTAATAACCGTGAAATGGCATCAAGCGCTTGCATTGTTTATTGATTTTGGCCTGTCTGTTTTACAGATCAAACACCAAATTTGACAGTGGCACAGGTTGGCCATCCTACTATGAACCAATTGGCAACAACGTGAAATCCAAGCTGGACATGTCAATCATCTTCATGCCTAGGACTGAGGTTCTTTGTGCTGCCTGCGATGCCCATCTTGGTCATGTTTTTGATGATGGGCCACCACCAACAGGAAAACGATACTGTATCAACAGGTACGATGACTTCTTCCATCTCTCAGTTGCAAGCAGATTGAGCTCATCTTAATGTAAAACATTGTTTGTAATCTGCAGCGCATCCCTAAAGCTGAAGCCGAAGTAGCAAACTCTGGTCTGCGCATGCATGTGTACTGTGAAATATGTAGACCTTCTCCAGAGTCTATGACAAAATCTATCGTACATCTGTAATTTTACTGCTATAATTAAATAATTGGAAACACTCCATTGATGCCGAATGCCTCGGATTGATTGTTCTTGTTTGAAATCCTGTCTGTTGTCTGGTGGTGTAATCTATGATAAGTTCTTTAATTAGATTCCTATGCCAATTCTACTCTATGCAGACCATTGGAAGATGTCATGTCCACTTCAGCCGTGGACCCCAGGTGCCAGGTTCGTCCACTTTTGCGTACGAGCCGGGCGGAGTTCTCCGCAGAGTCCGCGTACGAAAGACCGATGCCAACTACATCGCACATCTGGATTGAAATCTATAGCGGCCGTATGTTAGACTTGCGTACCATAGCATGCTATGTTGACTTTTTCTGTGGCGGAACGGCGAGGTTTGAAGGATATTGTTTCGGTAACGTTGACCATCGTGTTCTTTTGGTGTGGCACAGAAACGGCTCTGGCTTGGTTGACCACTTGATGACTAGATCCACCGATGGAGGAGCAGAATTCAAAGGAGAGAGGCTTCATTAACATTTTCCATTTCTGTACTCGGATTACAATATTATTCTCGAGAGAAGGACGACTGAGCTGGGATAGAAGAAGATAAAATACCAATCCAAGATGATCTGAAACAGTTGACATTTGGCACCTTGGATCAAGTGGTAGCGAGCGGATCCGGTCTCGGTTGACTTTTCAGCCTCAGATTGGTGTTCGCTAGTTAATTTCATGCACGACCGACGATGCAATCAGCTGACAACCGGAAGAAATCGTGGCCTCTGGTGTCCGTCCCAGTCAACGAAACAACGGAGGTCGTCGTTGTTGCCGGCGGGAATTCAGAGGAAATGAGCTACTTGCGTTGGCTTTCCAAAAGACACAGATTGCTTCAGATCAACGGAAGACTATGCTGCCGCAGATTCAACAAAACCACCATCAAAGTATGTCAAAAATTTTGTAAGCATTAGTTTAAGTTATTATGATCATGATGAATATATATCTAATTTAATTCAAAATTTTAAATTATCAGATTACCAATCAAATCTAATAATGTATAATTTATTTTATTTTATTTTTTCATTTTTAACAATATAAGATTATTTTTTCCAGAATATCTCTTCATCTCATGATCAATGAATATTCTCAATAGAACAGCTACTGCTCCTTGTAATAACACACAGTTCGAGATGCCGACGACGACGTTACGTCCGAAGGAATAGGTCCTTTCTGTTCACGTATAGAGCCAGCCGTATGTGGCCGCGTATAAGTGGGTCAAACATGGGGGTGCCCCGCGCTTTCCCATTAGCTCAACGACCAAGATGGAGTCGTCGTGTCTCGGCCGGGACGGGAACTCGGAATCCTCTCGTCGAGCATGCTTTGAATTAAGCCGGCCAACCTTCTTCGTGAAGGGGTTTCCGTGTTTCCTGCCTTGGCGAGACGGCTAACGGAGCGGTGATAAACCGAGTCAAAGGAGTTGACCTGTTCTGTAAGTATATCTCGCTCCTCTCTCTCTCTCTTCTCTGTCGCGTCGAAGACGCCGGGCCAACCGGAGGCATTGAAGCGGTCACATCGTTGGTCGAAAGCCTCTCGGAATTCCCTCCCCCTTCCACTGACGCACCGTCTGATGTCACTGTTACTCCCCCTCTCTATTTATGAACCTTGCCGTCTCGCCAGATAAAGGCTTCACACTTCTTATCTCTCCTCTTCCATCTTTGGTCAATCCAATCGCGTTTATTTGATGACACACGGTGGCACATCGGGTCCTCTTTCTCTCGCCTCCTCTTTGGGCAGCCGTGGTGGCGTACTCAAGCGCCAACAGCCTATGGACTCCGGCGGCCACCACTCGATCAGCACCGGCATCGAGTTTCCGATCAGCCTAAACCCCCTCATAGATGCTCCGATGGTGGTGGAAGCGAAAGATGAGGTGAGCAACGATCGGGTCGTGACGAATGAGATGGATTTCTTCTCGGGTGAGAAGAAAGATACGACGAGCCTAGTCGAACCGGATCTGGATCTCAAGGTGCCAAGTCTCACTAGGATTAAGAAGGAAGATCTCACAATTCAGGTTAGTAATTACCGTCCCCACAACTCTGTATAGAGAAGTCTTGGATGGCAAATCGTTAATTCTTGTTTGCATGTTTAGACTGGATTGCACCTGCACACTGGCAACACGGGCAGCGATCAATCGACGGTGGATGATGGATTGTCTCGGAATGAAGATGATGAGGAAGGGAAGAACGAGGTTCGAAGTTCTACCAAACTGCAGGAGAATTTTATTCGTTTTTTTTCTTTTATTTTTTGAGTGGATTATATTGGATTTCTGGACTCTTTCGATTCAGCTGGCAGCCATGCAAGCGGAGCTGGCACGCATGAACGAGGAGAACCAGAAGCTGAGGGGAATTCTGAGCCAAGTGACCACCAACTTCAACGCACTTCAGATGCATCTGGCCACACTGATGCAACAGAGGAGCCACCAGAACCATGAAACCCCGCAAGAACATGAGGTAAGATTGGTCATATCTGTATACACAGCAAAACCCATATCCAATTCATTAGAGGAACTGAGCTAATGAGTCGAGTTATCGTTCAGGCCATGGATGTAAAGACGGATGCCAAGAATGACGGCCATGGCGGAGTGCTTGTCCCGAAGCAATTCATGGATCTTGGTCCAGCAGTCAACGATGTAGAGCCGTCGAACTCGTCGACCGCTAGCCCTGATCGCTCCGCGTCGCCACCGGCTAACGTTGAAGTAGGATCGATGGGTTACGACCTACACAAGAACGATGGTAGAAGCACCAGCGATCAAACCTGGAACCCCAACAAAGCCCTCAAATTGAACCCCACAAACCAAGCTCAAGAAGCCACCATGAGGAAAGCCCGTGTTTCTGTTCGAGCTCGATCGGAGGCGCCCATGGTAAGTACTCCATAACCGTTACGTCGATCTGCACCTACACACAACAGCGTTCATCGATCAGCTGAGTAATGCTCCAACTGTCTCGTAGATTACCGACGGATGTCAATGGAGGAAGTATGGGCAAAAGATGGCGAAGGGAAACCCATGCCCCAGAGCTTACTACAGATGCACTATGGCAAGCGCTTGCCCCGTCCGCAAACAAGTATATGCCCATCTCTTTGTACTGTAGTAGTTGTTCGTTTGTGGATTGCATGCACGTAAGTCTAATTGATTCACGGCATGCTCAATTAGGTTCAAAGGTGTGCCGATGATCGGTCGATCCTGATAACCACATACGAAGGCACTCACAACCATCCGCTCCCACCGGCCGCGATGGCCATGGCGTCGACCACCTCAGCTGCAGCGTCGATGCTCCTCTCGGGTTCGATGTGGAGCACCGACGGACTGATGAACTCAAACTTCCTAGCACGAACTACTCTGCCTTGCTCATCGAGCGTGGCGACCGTATCGGCGTCCGCTCCGTTTCCGACCGTCACGTTAGATCTCACCAAAAACCCAAACCCTTTGCAGTACCAAAGGCCACCTACAGGCCCGTTCAGTGTTCCCTTCCCCGGCGTTTCTCCAGCATTCGGCGCTCCGCCTCAGCCTCCGTCCCTGCCGCAGCTCTTTGGCCAGACACTACTCCAAACGTCACCGGAGATGGCCGCCACCCAGTTCCCACACCAAAAGACCCACTTGATGATGCCGTCACCCTCAACAGCTGAAACGGTGAAAGCGGCGACCGCTGCCATAACAACCGACCCAAACTTCACGGCCGCGCTGGCCGCCGCCATCAAGTCCATCATCGGCGGTAATCATCAGTGTTTCAACAACAACAATGGTAGCAGCAATAACGTCAACAACAGCAACATTACTCCTCACAAATCCTGCAGCTAGCGATGATCAACAGAGGGAACTGTTCTTGCGGCTGCATGAGGTTGAATACAATGTATTGTGAAAGGGATGATATTATTGATTGAGATAATATGTATTTATAAAGATTTTGAAGGATTTTTTTTTAATTATGCATTCAAATCATGCACTTGTGTGATTGATTCATTAATTGAGGATTAAAACATATAAGTAATATAAATTTATTATTTTATATTTGTCTTTATCATGATATTCTATCATGCTCTTATAATATTGAGTTTCTATCATGATAGATTTTGTGAGGAAGTATATTAGTTGATTAATAATATAGATATAAGAAATATATATTTGATATATGATAATCGTGAAAGTCAATGGTAATATATTTTATACGAGAGTGGGATATTATGTTAGAGTATATTATCATAGTATATTATACAAGCAGATAGTGATGTGATGTCAAGTTTCTATAACAAATTGGTAACCCAATTGAGTTCAACAACAATGGTGGTAATAACTTGGTATTCAACTTCTGTGATGGATTTTGTGATTGTATTTTATTTCTTAGAACTCTAACTAATTAATTTACTTCAAAAAAAGATAATGTAGGCTGACATAGATATTCAATCATTAGTGTTGTCTGCTGAATCCGCATCGATGAAGGCATGGGGTTAAAGTAATAAGTGTTTATGAAGAAAAAATTTAGAGAGTTTCTTTTAGATATCGTATGATATATTTTAGTGTAAACCAATTGATCATGAATTATGATAATTTATTGACTATAAATGAAATATCTAAACTTATGAGATAAATACTACAAAGAATTAAATACTTGTCGATACCGTATGAGATCTATAGTAAGATCGTCATCATATAATTTAAGTGATTCAATAGTGGAGATGGGGTGATGACTTTCTTGGCATTCTAAATATTTATTTTGATAATAGATCTCGAATGTAATTCTTTTAATATAGAAAAGCCCAGAAGATATAAACATTGCTTTCACTCCCAAATAGGTTCCTAGGTCTTTGATTTTTTAATGGAGAATCAATTTACCAATTACTTAAAGAATTACTTAATCTCTATGGAATTATTACCTATGATAATAATATATTATACATATACTAATAGATATATAATATATCCATTTTATTGCCATAGGAAGAGGTGTCATATTCGAAGTTGATGAAGTCAGCTAACATGAAAAATAAGTTAACTTTGATATACTAGGCTCTTGAAGCTTAGCAAAGTTCATAAATAACTTTTCATAGTTTATAAATATGGTTTAGATATTAAAGGTGGATGAAGCCAGGGGGATTATACTCTTCAGTTAAGATCTCATATAAGAAAGCATTATTAATATTTAGTTGGTATACAAACCACCGTTGATTGATAGTGTCACGACCCAGGTCTGATGAGCTAACTGTCCAATAACTCCATTTTGGTCCTTGCAACCATGGACCAAAATGCTAAAGCGGGAGGTAACGTAGTACACTCATCAGGCCCTTATAAGCTAATCACACACATTCCCCAATTCCGATGTGGGACTAATGGGATATTACATTATCCCCAACTCAATTAGCTTGACGTCCTCGTCAAGGCCAGACATAACCCAGATCGAACCCTAGCACAGTGCATGTGAGGTTTAACTCAGTGGTGGCTCCACGCCGTGATGAGTTCTCTGACTCCATCCACGGGTAGCCCTTTCCTACTCGAGCCCTCTCACCCTGCCCAAATGCTAGGTCGGCTCTGATACCAAATGTCACGACCTGGGTCTGATGAGTTAACTGTCCAATAACTCCATTTTGGTCCTTGCAACCACGGACCAAAATGCTTAAGCAGGAGGTAACGTAGTACACTCATCAGGCCCTTATAAGCTAATCACACACATTCCCCAATTCCGATGTGGGACTAATGGGATATTACAGATAGCCAAACTCATAATGAGTCAAAATATCATCAATTTAACAACAGAACTAAAGGTTTTTATGAAATTAATAACCGATCATTACTGAAATCCTTTGGCCACTAGACATATTTTGTATCTGACAATTTACTCATTTAGGTTCTATTTAATTTGAAAGAATTAATTATACCCGATGATATTTTGTATGAGGTAAGATGGTACAAAGGTCAATTTGGCGTTATGGAGTAAGGTATCATATTTCTCACACATGACTTTGTGCTAATGTGGAGATTTTTGGTATTAAGTGATGATTGTGGGTTTGATAAGGTTAGGTTGAGAGCTTCTGGTAGCTTGAAGATCAAGGATTTAACGTAATTTGAAGATGTCATTTTTAGAGTATGTTTCCATGTGATATCTAAGGCTCGATAGTATTATTGGATTGTGTTGAAGATATAAAAATTAGTTAAGAGTTAAAGACATATATATGATCAAGCTAATGCACTTCGGTGTCACTTAATCAAGGAGAGGACAAAGACATTATTTGTGATGCTAAGAATATTTTTTCATCAGGCATTATATAACGAGTTGGTGGAGATAAAGATAGATAAGTTGCAACGGGAGTGAGGTATTACTAAACTATAGTAATAAAGGAGTGCAGAGGAGAACTACTAGTTGATATAGTAAAAAGTGCATTTGAGAGGGTTTGAGGTGTATTCATATGAATCCATTGATTGATGATTGTTATAGTGGCTTATATTGCTGAAAGATGAAGATTTTAAAAGAGAAAAATAGACTCAACAAAAATAACATGATGTAATACAAAAATATTTTAAGTTTGAGGATCATAATACCAAAAAGTATTATATTCAATAGAGTATCTAATGAAAATAAAAGGCATAGATTTTGATGTTAACTTGTATAAAGCGTAGAGGCGTAGCTAGAGATAATACAAACAATCAAATACTTTAAATTTTTAAAATTTTATAAAATAACTTTTCAAATGGTAATTGGTATTGTAGAATTGAGGTAAGCATGCAATTAAGAAGGTAGACCACAGTTTAAAAGGCTAAAATATTAATAGTATGGAGGCTTAGTGTAGGAGAGTGAAACTCATTTCAACTATATGACGGTGCTTTCGTTTGACAAAGTTAACTAGTTGAGGTGTGTGCGATGATAACTAGATGTTGTATATTATATGATAAGAGATAAATTATTAGAGTTTAGTATTTACCTCCTCCAATAAAATAAATTATTTTAATGGTAAACTATAAGAAGTTCTCAATCACCTTTCTAAAATGAATAAGGACTACGGTGACTTAAGATTTGTGTTTAAGAGGATATAGCTATATATATTTAGTGAAGTAATTTATGAAAATAACATAAAATCTGAAATTATCAAAGAAAGTAGTTGGTGTAGGAGTTTAGACATTAGTATAAATAATTTTAATTGGTTTGAAATAGGATATAAAAGATGTTCCAAGAGTAGTATGTAATTATTAAAGAAAGTAGTTGGGGGTAGGGTCTTAGAAATCAGTATAAATAATTTCAATTGGTTTGAAATATGGTATGAAAGATATTTTAAAAGGTAGTATGCAGCTTTTATTACTAAGGTAAGCATCATAATGAATTATAATTTTAATGATAAATTAGCTGTTTTTCAATGGAGAATTATATAAGGCAATGAGGCCACACATTAATTAAAGTAGCAACTGAAGAAGAATGATTAATTGGATGATTTATGAAGTTAATTGGATGATTTATGAAGTTAACAGTCATTCATAAACATTATCTTTATTCTAAGCTTGGATAAAACATGCCCCGTGTTTAAATCCTTTACAAGAAATAAATCAGAAAAGAACTTAATAGAAGTATTATTTTATTTATAAAATTAAGAGATAAAAATAAAGTTTCTTTTAATATAAGTACATAAAATATCATCAAGTGTAAAAGTATTTGTGTGTGAATTAAGTATTATGGAACCAATACGAGTGATAAAGATTCTATTATCATTATCAATGGTGATGTCTTCATTACCACCATAGTTAATGTAGATGAATAAATTCTATAAATGAGACGTGATATAATAAGAAATAATAGATTTAATAATCTAATTACTTAGATGAGTAGTTAGAACAGTTATGATGTTTGCTGGAGACTAATTAGATATAGCAATAGGCTTGGGTCGAGATCAATAAACTTTTTGTAATGTATTCAATTTGGTGTAAAGCTATCAGATAACTTTACTAGATTATTATTGTTGGGATGCTAGAACTGATGATAATTATATTGATTATTATTAAAGTTATTTGGATTAAAATTGTCAAATGATTAGAGAATTAATAGTGTAATTCAAGATGATGACTCTGTGTGTTACTCATGTGTCTAGGAGATATCTTGTTACGTCTTTTATAGAAGTTCTTATTACTTTGATTACTCTTTCCTTTAAATGTTCTATTGAATTGAGATGTATTAATTGATATTATCTTCCCCTCTTCTCATTCAGATATGTTTCATCAACTTATTATATAGTTCTTCAATTTAAGTCAAATGCTTAAATTGTTACCACCAATCTTTTATATTCAACTCCTATGCTATTGAGAGTAAACAATGACTTCATCTCGGATGACTTATTAAAGTTAAACCATTTATAATAACTTTTAGATTTTATATATAATCCATAATAATACTTTCCTCTTATATTATTTTTATCAAAATAGATAAAACACTTGGTGTACAAGTGTGAAAGTGATTAATGAGGGTAGTTTATAAGTTGGATGATGCTACTACTTGAAGAAAATAAGAACAATTATTGAAGAAGTTTTATTAAAGAAGAGAGAAGGTTTATTGAAGAAATGAAAATGCTTCAATACATTAACATGTTCCCTCTCCTATTTATACAAATTAGGAAAAATGATTTTCCTCAACAGAATAGAGGATTTTTCTCAACAGAATAGAGAGATTTTCTCATATAGTTGGGGAAATCTTATCTTCTATCATGCCTGGTGCTCCTGATGCAAAGAATGGTTTACAAGCGAGAGACTTTGTGAGTAGAGCAAGAGCAGATCGCTGTTACTATTGCGATTGTTGTTACAAGCGAGAGACTTTGTGAGTAGAGCAAGAGCAGATCGCTGTTACTATTGCGATTGTTGTTGCTGTGAGGGCACAGGCGTTCCTTCGTTCTCCGTAAGTCCGCCCTTCGTTCTCCTTAAGTTCACCAACTTTTGGCAGATCAACGAAGGCAGCGAAGGCTACCGCAGTGAGGAAGATGAGGATTAGCCGTGGAGCCTCTTAGAAATGTGGCTGCAACGACGTTGGTCACTGGCCGAAGACAAGGGCGAAGCTTTGCTTTTCTCAACGACGTTAGTCGCTGGCCAAAGGCAAGAGCGAAACTTCACTTTTCTAACTACTCTGATACCAAGAAAAGAATAGAAGATAAAAACAATTATTGAAGAAGCTTTATTGAAGAAGAGAAGAAGTTTTATTGAAGAAATGAAAATGCTTCAATACACATGTTCCCCTCCTATTTATACAAATTAGGAAAAAGGATTTCCAATAAAAAATTTTTCTCAACAGAATAGAGAAATTTCCTCATATAATTGGGGAAATCTTATCTTCTATCACTAGTGTCATATGAAGATATTAGTGCTATTGAGCTATTGATTAATGCTTAAATGGCTTGTAAGATAAGATAATATTGTCGTAACCTGATTGAGATTTATCATTAGGATGAGTTCTCTTAACATTTGGATCTTTTCTAATGGACAATTAAGAGAGTTATCGATGTAGCCTAATAGATTATATCCAAAGTGAAGATTATTGAATTGTGCATGCCAAGATGCATAATTACTACCTTTGTTGAGATTGAAGAGGATTAGAGATATTTTATTGACGATATAAGTTTTATAGATTGAAATGAACTATTGTTTCCTTAGCAAATAATATAATTGGAGTGTGAGAGAGAAGGAAGACATGTTGAGAAGATGATATGATCTAATAAAGAAAATTTGATATCAACTTATGATTTAGTTTGGATGCATCGATAATGGATATCTGATCTGTTGGAGGAGATCAAATTAAGAAAATGCATAGGAGAGTATCTAATCTGACAGAAGAGATCAAATTTGTAAAACTACCAATAGTGGAGTTTTGAGGAGTCGTCCTTCTCAAATCTCCATTGATCACAAGTTGTTGACCAGCATCGTTTGTGGTTGCGACCGTTGGAGGTGGATTAGTTGACGGAGTCACTGACCAAGAAGTGGTGAGATCAACCACTAAAGAGTCAGCATATAGTAGGCCACTATGGTCTAGAAACTAGAGCATGGAGGCGTTCTCGTCCAATGATTTTATCTAGGATGTGAAGAAGAGGGTGATCTTTTCCTTCCCCTCCCAAGTCATTCATTTGATTATGAATGTCGATCACGCGATTGAGAGGATGGTGGAAGGCAGTGGATCATCACTCAGAGATTGACCATGGATCTTGGATGCTAATGAGTTTGGTGGTCGATGAGAAAGGGAGAAAATGCCAATGAAGATACTAGATAGTAACCACTAGTGTAGGAGTAGAGGGAACGCTTGTCGAGCAAAACTAAATAGCAATGGAGAATCATAAAAAAAAAAAATAGGTCGATCATTAAAGGAGGTTGATTGTATCAGCAAAATAGAATAGATCTACTGTAGAGTAGATTGCGCTAGGAGATCGATAAAGAGTAGATTACTCTAGACTTTAAAAGTTGGAAACAAGAACTATAAAACAACGATAGGGAGGACGAGGAAGCAAGAGGGCTTTGATACCATAAATAATTTAAAGAATTTATTATAAAAAATATATAAAAAAAAATTTAAAGAATTTTTCTCAATCATATATTCAAATCATGCATTCAAATCATACATTTAAATCTGTGATTGATTCTTAAATTATATACCCTCTTTTTTTTTTTGCTAGTCTATTACATGATTCATTTGTTTAAATGAAAGAGAGAATTGCATCAATTTTATTTTCGTTTTTGATGCTCGGAATTTTCTCTTTCTCACGCTCTGTTGGCAATTTGATTCCCGAAAGGAAGGCGTGGAATGTTACGGGAATTCTTCTGATCTGGTCCTCGCCGCGTGGGGCTCTCGTCGGTGTTCTACGCGTCGGGTCATTGGAGGGTCAAGAATTGCGTCCATGCACGTGAAAAACCCGGCGGCACAAGAAGTAGAAAGATAGGCGGTGTCAATCAAAGTTAAGGTTGAGAAGATCTTAGGCTACCGATCGTCTCTGTTTTGTAGTAACAAGTATGCATCAGAGATTTCAGGAAACAGCGGAGAATGTATCACATGTTTCGAGTACTACCGAAGAAGCACTGCTCATCTTCTACAGCTCAAGAAATTCTGTAAACCACACAGCAATTAAAGTAAATCCTTGAGGGTGGTCACAACCGGTGTTGGTTTGATCTGCAGAATAACCAGCAAA
Organism: Musa schizocarpa; assembly: GCA_900464855.2. Classification (NCBI taxonomy): domain Eukaryota; kingdom Viridiplantae; phylum Streptophyta; class Magnoliopsida; order Zingiberales; family Musaceae; genus Musa; species Musa schizocarpa. The sequence goes on along the minus strand of LS990921.1, from coordinate 7,681,880 downwards.
TGTATGAGAGTTGGATGATCTGATCGTCCACTCATGGTGATCGGTCAAGCTTAAGGAGTTATCGCTCACCTCAAAAAGAGTGCCATGGCTGGAGTTGCTGCAGATGGGACGCCCGCCCTCGTCGTAGAGAATGAGACCACTGAACTGCGGCAGCTCACATCTCTCCCCCATCAGTATCCTCCTCTTCCACAGTGGCAACACTGGCGTGCCCCTTTCCTCTGCTTCTGGCTCCACCTGGCTGTCCTCTGATTCCACCACATCCTCCCCTTCTCCCCCATGCAGCGACATTACCAGAGCCTTCTTGAGAGCTTTCCAAGTCGACAGAAGCACCTCCCCGGTTTGCTTATCACTACGGTTTCTCTTCTTTCTCACGGCCGCCGTCGCGCACAAGCCGATGACGGCTACGGCGGCTACGAGGAGCAAGAGCAGGGTTTCTAACGCCAGCGCCAGCGGCGCCCGCCGTCGACTGGGATCACCGAGAGCGGCCATGAGAGCTTTCAAGCCCCTCGAATCCTCTGACAAAACTCTTCGAAGTGGGTGCTGCAGTCCTGCAGTGTTAGAGAATCAACAGGGGGCGCTCCCTTTTGCTAAGAATGAACTGGCATTCCATCATGTGTGGGATTCCCGTGACGAGTGCGGCGCGCCAAACGGTGAAGTTGGTGATCTGCGTACAGAAGTTACTATATTGAATGTCTCTCTAGTTTCCGAATACTTCACTTGGGAACTCCAATCCCTCGCTTTAGCCTGCATGCATTACACTCAATTCTCCTAGTCTCATTATCACGTGATTGATATAGCTTGACTTGTGAAACGTTACAACCATACTCACGCTCATATTCTTCATATTTGATAACAGCTTCCAGTATTAAACCATGACATTTAATATAATGATACAAAATTTCACTACATAAAAACTTTTCAGGCATATTCTCCAAGAGATTCACAGTCTTAGTGCATTGGGCTCTTAAAAACTTGCATTTCACTGGCACCACCTAATCAAAAGCTACCTTTGGAGAGACTTTGTTAAGCATGCCCAAATACAAATTTTGTGAGGTTTTAAGCATCCTGAATCAAGTGAACTCGAACTTTCCAACACCATGCTAAAATAGATGCGAAGTAAGACCTTGATTGACTTTGAATCAGCATGCTAATCAAATAGTCAAAATCTATTTTAATATTAGTAATTACTCTCAAAAAATTTGTTCCTCTTATATTTAGCTACTACATTTAGATCTAGTCATGTTCCTTCTACCAAAGGAACTCTTGTTTATTTGAACTACTTGTTTGTCTTGGTCTTTTTATTAAGAGATCCGGGAATCATTTGACATATCACTATTACTTGACACCCAATAAGAAAGGATAAGATTATTTTTTTTTTTTGTTATTTATGATGAGAAAGATAATCACACACTTCCTTCTCATCGTTAATGATGAGATAGACAACTATAAATTTTCTTCTTGTCATTTACGAGGAGAAAGATAATCGAAAGTTTCCTTTATACTCTTTACGACTATGTATAAAAGTTTCCTTTATACTCTTGACTATTTGCGTCCATACATATATCAAATTATTAACTTAAGCGTCCGGGTCATGAAACCTCTTACAATCTCGGTCTTCGCATAGATGGCACCTCGGGACCACGATGTTTACACCTTGGAGACAATTCAAACAATCCTACGCATATGGGTCTAAACCCTATCGGACTGACCAAAACGTTAATAATATTTTTTTTCCTAACATTTTGGCTTTAGAAGAAGGATATGATATTACATAAATATCCACTCGTCAATCCTCTAAACGAATGCTCTAGCAATGAGGTCGTACCTCTAACCCAAAGTACTTTTACTTAGGAGGGGCAACTACCATCCTTTCCACATATGGATGCATCCACTTTGACGCAGACATCGATGAGGTACTAGTGCTTGTTCAAAAACCCAACCCCTCACCCCTAAGGACGAACTTGAGCCACATGCTCGTCCTGGCTGAAATGTTCCTAAACCTCACCCATCAAGTGTAGATGCTTACAAACATGTTGTAGTCTATTGTCCGACTCTTGCCTCAACTAGCCCAATAGGCAGTATCATCATCTTAGCCACAATATACACCTCAACTGCTACTTGCGTCGAGATTTGTTAGAATCCCCCCGATTAACATGATATCAACATCTCACGATTGCCCAAGGTGTGCAAAACTACTAGCACAAGGAGCACCTCACTCTCTAATGGTGGAGTTCAACACATCACTGCACCACCACTCTGCTCTGCCCAAATTCAAAACTCAATAAGTGGATTAAATAAATGGTTCCCTAAGTCTCCAACTAAGGTAAATGGACCAATGCCTAGATAAGATACGATGGGAGTTCCAACAGTCTAAGAGGGAGAATCTGATTGATCCCACCTCGGGTCGATCCCCATTCACCTAAAATATCTAAGAGAAACCAATCCCGACTAACTTTCACCTCTTATCATAGGAAGCCTTTGATGGTAGTACCGACCCGGTTGAACACATTACAACCTTATGCACCGGATGTCTCTCCCTGACACCTTGGATGCTCTGAAATGTTGCACGTTCCTAGTAATGTTGATAGGCTTGGCACAGGAGTGGTACACTTATATGAAGTCACTCTTGGTCGGCCCCTTTGCTTAGCTTGCAAAAGAGTTCAAACTTTACTTCCTCAGGAATGTATGTTTGATGCCATCGACGACAACGTTGCTTGGAGTCAAGCAAGGGGAGGAAGAGACACTCTTCGATTTCATCGCTCAATTCACCAATGAAATATGAAGCATACAAGAAGCTCATATGTTACTCATGATTCAAGCCTTTCATGATGGGGCTCAAGCCCTCTCGTCTTTTCTAATCATTAGTGGTGAGGTAGCTAAAGATTATACTCGATGTCCTCCAAAGGGCCAACCAATACATAACCATCAAGGTGATGGTCTTAAGTAACCGCGAGGAGATATGTAAGAGGCTATGGTAAGTGCGACCACTGTTAGTTCTAATCCCAATGTCACCTCAACAAAGAAAACAAGATCAACCTGAGCAGCCTCGCCCATGACTCGAGTTGACCCCCATTAACATGATAAGAACTAAGGTCTTCTTAGAGACAAGGAAAAAAGGGTTCTTGAAGGACCATTAACCGATGAAGATACCATTGGAAAGGAGGGATAAATCCAAGTACTGTCACTTCTACCTTGACTATGACCACGATACGGAAGATTGTTATAATTTAAATAAACAAATCGAGGAGCTTATTCATTATGGTTCTTTCGAAGACCTCTGGAACCTTTGCCCCGACCTAAGGGCTTAGTAGAGAGGTAAATCAATGTCATCATTGGGAGATCTATCTCAGGAGGGGACAACACCTTGGGTGTTATCCCCTGAGCCACCATCGAGAAGCACCCGAGGTCAAAAGACCATTCGGAAATAACCTTCAAGGATGAGACAATGGAATACCTTGACCCAAATTATGCTGATGCCTTAGTGGTCTCCGTAAGAATGATTAATACGAGAGTAAGGATAGTCATGATCGACACAGGTAGCTCCACTGACATCCTCTACTTGACACTTTTCAAAAACTTAGGCTCTTAGCTAATGATCTCACCCTGTAGCTTCTTCATTGATGGGGTTCATGAGTGACTTCATCTCCCCTCTTGAGACCATGAGCCTACACATCATATTCGGTAATGAACCCTACTTCAAAATGTTGATGACCAAGTTTATGGTGGTTGAAATCCCCTCGGCATATAACACAATTATATGCTGACCCATACTTAATAGGCTGAGGGCTATGGTGTCAACCTATCACATGGTGATGAAGCTCCCAATAAGAACTGGCATTGAGGAGCTGAGTACTCCAAAGGAGTCTCATTAGTGTTATCTAATAGTAGTCTCCTTACAAAGAAAGCTCGGCCCAAGGCACCGCTGTTGGACCCCTGAGATTTCACTAAGCCCTTATCACATCTCAAGCCAATATGGTCATTAGTTGAGGAACCTCTAGACAAAGCCCATCCTGATAAGGTCATCAAGGTCAAGGTGACACTCCCAAAGGAGAAGAGTGTAAACCCGATTTTCTTAGGGAAAATGTCGAGATGTTCAAATGGTCATCAAGAGACATACTAAGAATGGATTATGACATGAACCAACACCATCGAAACATCTCCCCCGAGGTCCAAATTGTGAAACAAAAGCCTTGTTAGTTTGCTCTCGAATGCAAGCAAGTGATTAGCGATGAGATGGATAAGCTACTAAGAGCACAGTTTATTGTGAAAGTGTAGTACTCCCAATGGCTTGCTGACATTGTATTGGTTAAAAAATCTAATAAAAAATTAGAGAATCTATATTGATTAAACAAATCACTACATAGTATGTTCGAAGGACAACTACCTTCTTCCCTGAATCGATCAATTGGTTGATGCTACCTAAGGCCATGAGCTCCTCACCTTTATGGATATATTTTTAAAATATAACTAAATAAGGATGACACCTCAGGTTCAAGAACATACATCTTTTATCACAAACTAAGACATATATTATTATAGAATCATGCTGTTTGAATTGAAAAATGTGAGGGCAATATGCCAAAGGATAGTGGATAAAATGTTTATGTATCAAACTAGAGAAATGTCAAGGTGTATGTGAAAGACATGATAATCAAAAGCAAAACAACCGACTCGCATATAGTGGATTTGGCTGAGACATTTTAGGATTTGAAGAGATATAACATGCACATTAACCCATCCAAGTGTGTTTATAGAGTTAGTTTGAGAAAATTTCTCATATTCATTATTTACCAAAGAGGAATATATACAAACCCCGTAAAGGTTGGAGTCATATCGGAAATGCATCCACCTTGAACGATAAAGAAAGTGCAATAGTTAAAAGGGCAAATAGCAACACTTAGTCAATTCCTATCCTAGTCCGATGATAAGTGCCTACCCTTCTTCTAGGCATTGAAAAATCTAAAGGTTTCTTATGGATTGCGAAGTGTCATGAGGCATTTGAGAAGCTAAAGTATACCTCGTATAATTACCGTAGTTCTCCCCCTCCATTATGAGCAAGGCTCTCAGCCTCCCAAGATAGTATTTTCAATATCTTAGGTTTAGAACTTCAGTAAAAAAACCTTTGAAGAGAGACTTCGAGCTAGACTCGACCTAATCGATGAAGTTAGAGCCGAAGCACATCTACGGTTGCTAAGATATAAAAGAGTAGTGGTCAAGCTTTATAACTAAGGAATTCGCCCTCTGGGGGATCATATTAGGTGACCCGGTGGTTTGATAGACTGAAGTTAATGACCTAACCAAGTCCCGAGGGAAGCTAGCACTGAATTGGGAAGGGCTCTACCAAATCGTTGAAGTCATCCAAGATCGAACATATTGCCTCAGGACAACAAAGGGTGCAACGTTACTGAAAAACATGGCATATTGCTAACTTAAAGAAGTTTTATCCCTAAGACCTCGGATGTTGTAGGCCGGGAAAGGCTACCCTAAACCCTTAGCCCCCGCCCCCACCCACCCCTAGCATCAAATGTTGTAGGAAATTTAGGGGCAATATCATACGTAGCGGAAGAACAAAAAAATAAAAACCCTAAATTTCACAATATATGTTCATCATCGTACAAAGATTGGTGCGCAAAATCTACAAAATCGAAAACTACATATAAGAAAGATAGTTGTGTTTTACCTAGAGAGATCGTATATCCCTGAATTCTTATAGATATGTTAGAGAGGATGAAGGAGATCAAGCGTCCTCCTTTCTAGCGGTGATCTATGCAGTAGGGCTGCGATAATACTCCTCAAATCTCCATGTCCGCTATCTAAGGAGGAGAATGAGAGAAGAGAATAAGAGGTGACAACCAAGAAGCCCCGACCTATGGGCCTTTAGTTCTCTTCTATTTATAGAGGCTTATAGTTAACCCTAATAGATCCTGGCCTATTGGGTACTGGATCTCTATCAAATTATCCAAGCCTATTAGATTAGTTAGTCTCTACCTAATAATATCGTATTAGCTCTTATTATATCTCATTCATGGGATCCAATAATTCATGGGCTTATTAGATATCCAATAAAATATGAGCTCTAATGGATATCTAATAACTAAACCTCTACTTATTGTAATACCTACTATATGCATGTGACCTTCTAGACCGAATATCGAGCTTGCCATGAGTCATACATATCAAAACACCTTTTGGCTTAGTGAATTATTATCTCCATATTAATTTATTGATTCATCGACAATGGACATACCAGGTCATTGTGTCGTAGTCCCCAAACGATACAGGGGAATTCAATCATTTGGATTTATCTATCCTCAATTACTGTGTACATATAGTCCTTCATCCATCTAATATCCTAGAGATCATATACCGGGCACAGTGTTGTTATGCTCATACAGTTTCTCCTCGAGTCTCGCTCTAATCGGATTCTCCTAGAGAATTCTTTCTCTTTCAATTCGGATGACCTTAGCCAAGGATTTGTTTGAGCAAGAATACATATGATATTCCTCTCATGATACTAAGGGTGGATGATTCTTTATCAACACTCAATAGCCCTCGTAAGGTTAGTTGTCACTCCCAATAACTAGTTGTACTATATTTGAAACTTCAAAACCTATAAGTCTGGTATCAAATAGTGGAGTATTTATATAAGACATCCTTGGTGTCTTAGGTTTAAGGACCATATACACTACTAAGACTACGAAATCATTGTCTGACAATAAGGCATCATCAATCATCCAGTATTTCGTGAGCAGATCAATCAGTGAACTTATTCTCCAATAAGCACTTGCACTGTATCCTTAGTATCCCCACACGAACCGCTATAAGACGAACTATCTCCATCATATGGATGGGTATATAATATACCAGTCTATCCGGTTATCTTGATATCTCTCTCGAGTAACCTATAACTAAGATTATTTAGGGTATGTGTTTAAATGTGAATCGGTCTCATTATCATGATCTCATCACGATCTGATTCCCAATGCACATATCCATGAACATCACAATATATATATGTAATAAGAAATATAAAGTGAGAGAATATCATAATAATATAATAAGTAAAAAGAGTGTGTGTCATGTCACACGTGTCATGACTCACGTGATTGACTTGTAGGGCACTTATGAGTAGCACCCCGTAGCATCGAATGTTATCCTACTAGACCTAGGGTATTGATCAAAAGAGTATTTTTAAAATGCTAGCTATAAAAGAAGAAAAGAGAGTTTAATTCCTCTCGAAAGAACCCTCAAGTTCATGAGAGGGACCCCTTTTGATGTAGAGGACGTGACCTCCTTCACCTTGGATCGTTTGAAGACGAAGCTAATGCTGGGATGAAGCACAAACCTTGACTAACTTGTGGCTAAAGTATTAGAAAGAACTTATACGAGAGAGAAGAGACATCCTGACCTAAGACAAAAGAGAAGAACTAATGCTGGGATGAATGACTCAAAGACTAACCCGCCTTATCGGGAACTGGGGTGAGAGGAGAAGATGCTCTTAAGGAGGCCCTAAGGGTGAGGTTGAGAACTCTCGAGACTTGAATGACTCTAAACTCTAGAGGCTTATATGGAGGAATGAATCTCACCCTATAGGGCGAGAGGATTTATAAGGAGAAGATTGATCTCTCTCCTCCCACGATCAAGACAAATGTCCTTTTAAAAGCAAATTCCAAGATGCCTACTGTAGTGGGAAGGTCCAAGACCTATCACAATGGGGAGAGGACTTAAAATTTGTCATGGTAGAGTGAGAACTCAAAATCCACCATGGTAGGGAGATTCAAAATCTGCCACAATAGGCAAAGGACTTGAAACCTGCCATAGCTGAGAGAATTTGAAGCTAACCACGATAGAGGCATAGAGCCAAATATACCCGAGGTATGTGAGTCAAGAAACCTGACCCACATTAAGATAAATCAATCATGGTGGAGATACAATATGCCCGAGGCATGTAAGTTAGAAAACTCAACCCATGCCAAGGTATATCTACCACGATGGAGGGTCAGGGTCAGATGTGCTTAAGGCGTGAGTTAAAAAACCCAACTTATACCAAGGTAAATCAACCACGTTGAAGGCATTGAGCCAAATGTGTTTGAGACGTGTGAGTCGAGAAACCCAACCTATACTAATATATATTCACCATAACGGAGGCACAAGGCCAAATGTGCTTAAGATGTGTGAGTCGAGAAACCTGACTCGTACAAGGTAAATCCACCATAGTAGAGGCACAAGTCCAAATGTGCCTGAGGCATGTGAGAAAGAAAACCTGACCCACATCAAGGTAAATCTATCATGATGGAAGCATAGGGCCGATTGTGTCCATGACATATGAGTCAGAAAACTCGACCCACACCAAGGTAAATATATCATGATGGAAGCATAGGGTCAAATGTGTCCAAGGCATGTGAGTCGAGAAACCTAACTCGCACTAAGGTAAATCGATAATGACAGAGGCGTAGAGCCAAATGTGCATAAGGCGTGTGAGTTGGGAAACCCGACTCGTACTAAAGTATATCCATCATGATGGAGGCATAAGACCAAAAATGCTGGAGGCATGAGTCATGAAACATGACTTATGCTAAGGTAAATCCACCATGGTGGAAGCACAAGGTCAAATGCGCTTAAGAAGTATGAGTCGAGAAAACCCGACCTATATAACGAGAAATCCACTACGATTGAGGCGTAAGTTCAAATACACCCGAGACACATGAGTTAGGAAACTTTAACCCATGTAAAAATAAATCTATTATGGTGGAGGAACAATACTAAATGTACCCAAGATATGTGGTTAGAAAACCCCAACCTGTGTGAAAAGAAATACACTATGGCAAAGGTGTAAGGCTAAATGCACTTTAGACATGTGAGTCGAGAAAACCTGACTCACGTGAAGAGAAATCCGTTACAGTAGAGGCACAAACCCAAATGTATTCGTGATATATGAGTAAGAAAAATCTAACCTATATAAAATTTTTTTTTACTACTGAGACATAAGGTAAAATATGCTCAAGATACATGAGTTAGGAAAACCCGACCAATATGAAGAAAAATCTACTACACGGTAGAAGCACAAGTTAAAATGTGCTCAAGACACGAGTTAGGAAAATCTACCATGCATAAAGAAAAATATGTTACAATAGAGGCATAAGGTAGCTGACCTACAAGAGGAAATCTTGAATGCTTATGTATAAGATAAATTAAATATCGCACTTCGAGTTAACCTCGAAAGAGCCCCAAAGCATACTTTTAGGGAGGACACTAATATAGGATATAATAACGACTAGTCATATGACATGTCACAGCCACATGACACCCTATGTGGGGAGATGAAGTTTCCTTTTTATCATTTATGATGAGAAAAATAATCATAAGCTTCCTTCTTATCATTTATGACAAGAAAAATAAAGATTCCTTCTTATCATTAATGATAAGATAAACAACCATAAAAATCCATCTCATCATTTATGAGGAGAAAAATATTCGTAAGTTTCTTTTTACTGGTATAAAAAGAAAGAGGAAGAACTTCTTTTGACCATTTGCATTCATACTCATATACATTGAATTACTAATTAAAGCATTTGAGGGATCAAATCGAAAAATCTCTCATAATCTTATCTTCATGTGGCACCTTGGAACATAGTGTTTTCACCTCAGAAATACTCTAGACAATCCTACACACAGAACCGGACTACATTGGATTAACCAAAATATCAATAATATTTTTTCCTAACACTATCATTCAAACTCCCTCGTATTAAATTCCTTTTAATATTAGACTAAATTAGAAAGTTACATCATTCATCAAAAGGTTTCGAATATACCTCTAAATGGATCCTATCTTAATCGTCTAGGTTTCTCGTTACGTGGGTACATCTCTCCCTTCAAGACGTCCCGATTCACATATATACTCTAATTAATTATGCCGGAACCATCGAAGTGATATTAGATTTATCTACATCGCTTGACATATTCTGAATGACATCATTGAACTCGACTTCATCGGCATCAAAACAAACGAATACATAATTATAACATTACAAGAAAGAAGCCAATTAATGAAACGACCAAATTACTTTGGACGGTGCGTCCAATGTAGCCGGCTCAGACAAGATTGCCCGCAACAGAAACGTCCTCCCTTCTCTCTACCCTTCCCTCGCGCCCCCACCACCCCCCCTCTTCTCTCTCTCTCTCTCTCTCTCTCTCTCTCTCTCTATGTATATATATATATTAGACTCCTGCAAGAACTTGATATGAACCAGCATGGATTGTGCACTCAAGATTGGAGCGCTGTTATTCCTCGTCTATGGCTGGTGGGGTTGGCGGACGACCTTAGGCAGCACTCCCGTCGACATGTTCGAGCAGTGGATAGCTCAGCACGGGCGAGCGTACGAGGACAAAGCCGAAAAGTTATATCGCCTTGGTGTGTTCACCAGGAACATGGAGCACGTGAACGCCTTCCTCCAAGCCGGGGGACGCAGCTACACCATCGGCCTCAACCGCTTCGCGGACCTCACAAAGGAAGAATTCCTTGCTACCTACACCACCGGACGCATGAGGCCATTAAACGCCTCATATCCAGGGTTGGAGCCTTTCCGGTACGTGAATATGACTGCTCCCAGTAGCATCGATTGGCGGAATAAGGGAGTGGTGACCCCTGTCAAGGACCAAGCAACGTGCGGTAAGGACTCGTCCTCCTGCAGCTCTTCCATTCCCGTCCAATTAATTATTTGAGGGCCTGTCGTGGCCCTATCGCCTATGGTTTCCTCGTTTCGGTGCATGGTACATGCAGGATCTTGTTGGGCATTCTCTGCTGTAGCATCGATGGAAAGCATCAACATGATCGCGAAGGGGAGCCTCATACCTTTGTCGGAGCAACAACTGCTCGCCTGTGACGACAACGATGATGGATGTGGCGGAGGTCTGCATTACCGAGCATTCTCATACGTCGTCTCCAATGGAGGCATCACGACGGAAGCGAACTATCCGTACCACCCGAATGTGTCCACCTGCAACTCCACCAAGCAATCGGACCATGCCGTCTCCATAACCGGCTACGGGATCGTTCCCACGAACGACGAGAAGTTACTCATGAATGCAGTGGCCAACCAACCAGTCTCCGTCTCCATCGATGCCGGAGAGTTCCAGTTCTACGCAGGTGGGATCTTCGACGGGCCTTGTGATACGTACCTGAATCATGAAGTCACTCTCGTGGGCTACGGAACAGATGAGAATGGGACTGCGTATTGGATAGCTAAGAATTCATGGGGCACGTCGTGGGGTGATCACGGCTACATTCTGCTCAAGAAGGACGTTGCTCAAAAGGAAGGACTGTGTGGTCTTGCCATCCGCGCTTCTTATCCCATCATCTAAGTAAGGCCTAAATTGGCAGCTCAAGCTTTCCATCTTCGCAAATGCACCATCTTTTCATTTGTCTTTCTCCCAATTTTATATTTGCTGTGAAAGCTGTTTTTAAGAAAACAAAGAAGAGATTTATCGGCGCACTTCAAAGCTCGTTCGGTCTATCATAGATGGCGTCACGCATGACACCAGGGTGGGGCCGCGGCGTAAGTAAAGCTGAGCGACAGAACGCAGGCTACGCACAACCACGCCAGCCGGTTGAGTCGAGCCGTTTGGTCGCGGGCCTTGAACAACCTCAAGCCCGCCTGGGTCGGCTGGGTCTGCCTGTTTCCGGCGACTGATCTGACTCGGGTCGGACCCGAATCCCTAATTTTAATTTCAATCTCAAGCCTTTTTTTCAAATAGAAATATTAACTTTAAAAAAAAAGCTGAAGGTGTGCATATAAGATTTAAATATAAACTCATGTTAAAAATAATTGAATTATTTAATTGATTGTTTATTACAAACTCTAAACTTAAGACATCATCAACCCAAATTTATATCATAAACTCTTCTCCTAAAAATCATGCAGGAACAGCATAGATTAGATAATAAAAATTGTGCATGAACAATCATCATTTAAATCAACATAAGTTTAATTATAAGAATCACGCACGAACAACAAAATTTAAATCCTCAAAATCTTGAATGATAATATTATAAAGGGCAACTTCTTTAGAAATATCAATAATGCTCTCTGACTGTTGTTTTTTTTTTTTTTTTTAACGATGCACCTACTTTTAAACATTTACGAAAGTGTCATCAAATTTTTTTCCTTCTTTTTTCTCCCTTTTAAACTTTTAAATTGAATGCAAATGAACCAAGATATTGGACCGGTTTAACTCAATATTAAACCAGTCCAAAATAAATAATTGCTAATAAAATTAAAGAATATTAATATATTGATAAAAAAAATAATTTTTATAAAATTAATTTAAATATTATAAAATTATAAAAAAATTAATAAGGGAGTGATATCCCCTCATAGATAATAATTCTTGACCACTTTAAATGAATAGATTATTTAAAAAATATATTTTTTTCTATTATAAAAAAATAAGATGAAAGATAAAAGGAAGAGTTAACTTCTACAACGGTACAAAAGAAATGGAAGACATAGAGATTCTCTCCGAATAACATAGTCTATAAGCTTTACTATAGCAAATCTAAGGAGGAAAGTAGTAGCAGATCTATTTATGCATAATAATAATAATAATAATAATATAATAATAATAATAATAAACAAAAAAAATATGTATCATGTCACACGTATCATCGCTAATGTGATTGGCTTGCAGGGCACCTACGACAAATAGTATATTCATAGCCCTTGTCGTGTGGATCACCACTAGAGAGGAGGACGCTTAACCTCCTTCATCCTCTCCCACAGATCTGTAGGATTTTAGGGATATACGATTTCCTTAGGTAACACAGTTATCTCACATGTGGTTTCCAATTTCGCGGGTTTTTGCATACAAATCTTTGCATGACGATGAACACCTTTTGGAAAATTAGAGTTTTCTGTTTTATGTTCTTCCACTACGCATGTGATGTCGCCCTTAGATTTCTCTATAGTAGTACCAAAGCTAGGTTGTTCATGCGAAAGATTGATTTTGAACTGTGTATGTTTTTAAAAAAGCTTTTTATCGTCAAAACTATTGACGTAAAAGGGAGAAAAGGTAGTAATTATTGTTGCCCTTATTGCGCTCGCAAAATAGCCAAAGGCTACTCGTAGCCTTGGCCATCTACGGTAGTCGGCAGCCTGCATACCGCATGCAAGCAACCATATAGGCGGTGCCTACGAGCGGCTTGCTCACAAGGGCAAATGGCACCCACAACGGCGCCCGCAAGAGGTGACAATAGTCGCAAGGCAACAAGCGCAAGAAAGAGGTTTAGGGTTTTTAAAAAATAATAGTTTTACCCTCAAAATTTTAAAAATTTTGAGGTATATCTTTTTTGTCCAAATTATCAAAATACCCCTCATAATTCAGAAAATTCCTTGTATATACCTAATTTTTTTAAAAAATAATTAATTAATTAAAATTTTTAATTAACTATTATTATTATCTAGTAGTCCTACATGGTGATATGTATATGTGATGTATGATGTGGATGGATGATCATACACCATGTGATATGTGTATACTTATGATATGATTATTATTATTAGGGTCTGCGAGCCTCCAATTTATTTCTCATTCATTGTCGGGCTTGTGTGCCTGTAATTATATTATAATTACACAAGGAGATACAGTGAGAGCGTGAAAGCTATAGCGAGACTCACGAGATCGAGACGGACGATTGCGATGCATTGAGATGCATCGAGATATTGACGAAACCGATAAGGACGAGATAGATGATCATGGGGCATGGAGATGCATTGTTGCAAACATGCGATGTAGATATATATTAAATATGTATGTGTGTGATAGGTTATAGGAGACTGAATCAAAATTTCCTCTCTCGATAATATTAAGTTGGTAAATGTGAGACAATTAGATTGACCCACGTGGCCTTCCATCGTTATAGGTAGAAACCGATTTTCGATGTAGGTTGTGTTAGTCGAGTCTCTCGAGACTTACATATACTGTAATTCGCTATCTTGCCTACGACATAGAGATATCACTGGTGACCTGAAGATATAGTATACTTGGTCAAGTCCCTCGAGGCCATGGTGGTTCGAAGGCCGAACAGGATGGGAGTCATAAGAAGCTGTGATCGGCAAGAGTTGTCTATCTTTTAGGCTTAGTGTGATTAGTCGAGTCCCTCAAGGTTATACTAAGACACTGATTAGATCTTATTACCCACTAAAAGTCTATCAGAGACTTTCGTTTCACATATTGAGGGTGTCGCACGACTCACTAGAAAAATAGTGAGAGCATGTCAAGATAGAAGTCTATATCTTGATTATTCCTCTCATGAATAGTGAGAGCATATCAAGTGAGAGCATGTTAAGGATTTGTTTGAGCAAGAACACAAGATATTCCTTTCATGATACCGAGAGCGGATGATCCTCTATCGACACTCAATAGCTCTTATAAGGTTAGCTATCACTCCAATAACTGGTTGTACTAGATTTGAAACTTCCAAATCTATTAGTCCGATATCAAAAAGTGGAGTACTTACACAGGACATCCTTGGCGTCACTTGTCACGAAGGAGATATGACTTAAAATTCAACATGGCATAGTAAGAACTCGAAATCCACCACGATAGGGAGATTCGAAATCTGCTACAATAGACAAAGGACTTGAAACCTATCATAGCAGAGAAAGAATTTGAAGCCAACCACGATAGAGGCATAGAGCCAAATATACCCGAGGCATGTGAGTCGAGAAACCCGACCCACATTAAGATAAATCTATCATGGCAGATGTACAATATGTCCGAGGCATGTAAGTCAGAAAACTCGACCCATGCCAAGGTATATCTACCACGGTGGAGGGTCAAGGTTAGATGTGCCTGAGGCGTGAGTTGAAAAACCCAATTTATGCCAAGGTAAATCAACCACGATAAAGGCATCGTGCCAAATGTGCTTGAGGCGTGTGAGTCGAGAAATCCAACCCACACTAAGGTATATTCACTATAACAAAGGTGTAAGGCCAAATATACTTAAGGTGTGTGAGTCGAGAAACCTAACCCGCACAAAAGTAAACCCACCATAGTGGAGGTATGAGTTCAAATATGCCTAAGGCATGTGAGGCGAAAAACCCGACCCATGCCAAGGTAAATCTATGATGATGGAAGCATAGCGCCAAATGTGTCCAAGGTATAAGAGTCGAAAAACCCAACCCACACCAAGGTAAATCTATGATGATGGAAGCATAGGGCTAAATGTGTCCAAGGTATGTGAGTCAAAAAACCTAACTCGCACTAAGGTAATCTATCACGATAGAGGCGTAGAGCCAAATGTGCCCAATGCTAGTCATATGTGCTCTGCAAG
The DNA here is from genome assembly GCA_900464855.2 of Musa schizocarpa. Classification (NCBI taxonomy): domain Eukaryota; kingdom Viridiplantae; phylum Streptophyta; class Magnoliopsida; order Zingiberales; family Musaceae; genus Musa; species Musa schizocarpa. The sequence continues at coordinate 7,666,546 of LS990921.1, read as the reverse complement.
CCAATCACATGAGTGATGACACGTGTGACTTGACACGTAGTCTTTTTGCTTATTATATTTTGGCATTTATCACTTTATATTGCTTGTTGCATATATATATATATATATATATATATATATATATATATATATATATATATATATATATATATATATATATATATATATATATATATATTGTGATGTCCTTGGATCTGTACAATGGGAATCAGATCGTGATGAGATTATGATAATAAGATCGATTCACCTTTAAATACAGATTCTAAACAATCCCGGTCATAGGTTACTCGAGAGGGACATCGAGATAACCGGATAGACTGTTATGCTATATACTCATCCATATGATAGATGCAGCTGGTCTCATAGTTGCTCGTATGAGGACACCAGGGATAAGTACAAGTGCTCATTGGAGAATGAGTTCACTGATTGATCCGTTTACGGAATGTTGGATGGTTGATGATGCTTTATTGTTAGATAGCGATTTCATAGTCCTAGTGTTGTATCTGGTCCTTAGACTTGAGATACCAAGGATATTCTGTATGAGTACTCCACTCTTTGATATTAAACTTATAGGTTTGGATGTCCCAGATCTAGTACAACTGATAATCAAGAGTGGCAATCAATCTTACGAGGGCTATTGAGTGTCGATAGAGGATCATCCACTCTCGGTGTCATGAGAATAATATCCTATGTGTTCTTGCTAAGACAAATCCTTGGCTAGGGTTATTCGGATTGAGAAAAAAAAGTTCTCTAGGAGAATCCGATTAGAGCAAGACTCGAGTAGAAATCGTATGGGTTTGATAACATCATGCCCGATATATAGTCTCTGGGATATTAGATAGATGAGAGACTATAGGTATATGGTAACTGAGGACAAACAGGTCTAATGGATTGGATTCCCCTGTATCGTCTGTGGGTTATGGCGTAGTAGCCTAGTACATCCGTAGTCGATGAGTCGAGTGAATTATTATAGAGATAATAATTCACTAAACCAGAAGGAGTTCTAACAAGTATGACTCACGGCCAGCTCGATATTGGGCCTAGAGTATAACACACATATGGTAGGCGTTGCGATGAGTAGAGGTTCAAATATGATATATCCGTTGGAGCCCCTATTTTATTGGATATCCAATAAGCCCTTGAATTATTGGATCATATGGATGAGATTCAATAAGAGCCCATGAGAGATTATTAGATAGAGATCCACTATTCTAAGAGACTTGAGTAGTTGGTTGAAGATCCAATACCCAATAAAGGGTGGATCCATTGGGGTTAAGCTGATAGGGGTTTTCTATAAATATGAGGGATTCATTGGTTCATAAGCTAGAGACTTTGCTTGCCTCTCCTATTCTCCTCCCTCTCTCTACCTCAGAGCGGGCCTAGAGTTTTGAGGAGCATCGTCGTAACCATGCTATGTAGATCACCGCTAAAGAAGAGGGCGCTTGACCTCCTTCACCCTCTCCTAGAGATCTATAAGAATTCAAGAATATACAATCTCCCTAGGTAACACAATTTATCTTATACATAGTTTTAAGTTTCATGAATTTTTGCGTACCAATTTTCGCATGACGACGAACATCTCTTTGGGAATATGGGATTTTGTTTTATGTTCTTCCGCTGCGCATGTGATGTCTCCCCCAAGATTTTCCAACACCCAAGGCATGTGGGTCAGGAAACTCGACTCGTATTAAGGTATATCCTTCATGATGGAGGCACATGGCCAAATATGTCAAAGGCATGAGTCGAGAAATATGACTCATGCCAAGGTAAATCCACCACGGTGGAAGCGCAAGGCCAAATGCACTTGAGAAGTATGAGTTGAGAAAACCCCACATACATAAAGAGAAATCCGCTACGATGGAGGCGTAAGGTCAAATGCACTCGAAACGCGTGAATTGAGAAATCCTAGCCCATGTAAAAATAAATCCACTATGGTGGACACAAAATACTAAATGCACCTAAGACGCGAGGTTAGAAAAACCCTAACATGTGTGAAAGAAAATCTTTTCTGGCAAAAGTGTAAGGCCAAATACACCTAAGATATATGAGTCGAGAAATCTTAACCCACATCAAAATAAATCCATTACAGTAGAGGCACAAACCCAAATGTGCTCATGATATATGAGTAAGAAAAACCTAACCAGCAGAAGAAAATTTCTTATGGTAGAGATATAAGGTAAAATATACTCAAGATACATAAGTTAGGAAAACTCGACTAACGTGAAGAAAAAACTATCATAGTAGAGGCACAAGGTAAAATGTGCTCGGGACACAAGTTAGGAAAATCTAACCTACATTAAGAAAAATATGTTACAATAGAAGCATAAGATAAAATGTACCCGAGATGCATGCGTCAGGAAAACCCGACCTGCAAGAGGAAATCTCGAATGCTCATGTATCAGATAAATTAAATATTGCACTTCGAGTCAACCTCAAAAAGGCCCCAAAGCATATATTCAAGGAGAACAATGATAGAGGATATACTAACAGCTAGTCATTTGACATGTCACTATCACATGGCACCTTATGAGAGAAAATAAGATGAAGCTTCCTTTTAATTATTTATGATGAGAAAAATAATCATAAATTACTTTCTTATCATTTATGATAAAAATAAAAAAATAAAACTTCCTTCTCATCATTGATGATAAGATAAACAACCATAAAATTCCTTCTCATCATTTATGAGGAGAAAAATAATAGCAAGAAAATAGCAAGTTTCCTTTTACGGGTATAAATATAGAGAAAGAGGAAAAACTTCTCTTGAGTACTTGCATCCATATTCATATACATTTAATTACTAACTAAAGCGTTGGAGGGATCAAATTGAAAAATCTCTCTCAACCTCTATCTTCATTCATTTGGCACCTTGGGAGTAGAGCCTATTCACATCAGATACATTTTAGACAATCATACGCATACTGGACCATATTGGATTAACCAAAATATCAATAATATTTTTCCCGAACACTATCATTCAAACTCCCTCGTATTAAACTTCTTTTAATATTAGACTAAATTAGAAAGTTATATCATTCAACAAAAGGTTTCGAATATATCTCTAAATGGATCCTATCTTAATCTTCTAAGTTTCTCGTTCTGTGGGTACGTCTCTCCACGTCCCGATTCATATATATATTCTAATTAATTATGTTGGAACTATCTAAGTGATATTATATTTATCTACATCGCTTGACATATTCTGAATGACATTATTGAACTCGACTTCAACAGCATTAAAACAAATGAATACATAATTATAACATTACAAGAAAGAAGCCAATTAATCAAACAACTGAATTACTTTGGACGGTGTACCCAATGTGACCGGCTCAAACAAGATTGCCCGAGAGTCAAACATCGAGCATTAGAAACATCCTCCCTTCTCTCTACATTATAATAATAATAATTATTATTATTATAATATATATATATATAATAACAATCAAAGATCTCCCTAATTTTCCCTTCCAAACATGTATAAATATGGAGTATTGTGTATTGTTTCAATCAATGCAATCTTCTTCTTTCTATTTTATCTCTATCATAGTATTAGAGCTCGATGAAGGAAGATGCCGCTATTGCTGTCGCCTTTCGCCAAGGAAAAATGCCACATCTGATGGCGACACCGGGTGCGATGCGATCACGGCGAGAGCAGCAACAGAGGGGGGAGCAACTGAGATGGAGTCACAGTCCAGAGGCAGTAGGAGAAGGAGCCGAGATTCGATGGAGTCCAGTAGGAAGACGGGTCTACTTCGAGATGTTTAGAAGTGGCCTTCATGGCGAGAGCTCTAATCATTGCAGCATTTTCCACGAATGTCGTCTAAGATCATTGCATCGACCTCCTTCGAAGCTGAACAAGGGCCACCACACCACGCCCTCTTTTCCTCCATACTGTCACGGACTTAGCTAGTTTTGCCTAAGTCGTGCGGCACCTTTGCGTGTCCGTCCGCAAAGGTCAGCCTCCCCGAAGCCTCCCATGGTCCCTTAGGTCCCACAAAAGAGAGAACAGGACAGAGAAAAGGCCTCACTCGGGATCCACAAGCAAACATCTCCGAAAAACACTTTATAGACAATGCAAATTACAAACAGACTTTGCAAGCTCTGAACAGTTGCACAACAAAGGGTAAAATGGTCCATTACAGATCGAAAATCACTCACACGTGTCCACATGACACAACCTTTATTTACAAGCCTAAAGCGGCCACCGACCCAACTAAAATGGGACTATCAAGCCTTCGGCCGTCCCCCAACATGTTGTACAAAGCATGAACATAACAAAAGACACGGACATACATAAGCATTACATCAAACACCCTGTTTAGAAGTTTGTCCGTGACACTACGTTGGCCACATTCTTTACTACCGCCCTTCCTTTGCCTCTTCCTGCAGAAGCAAAACTGATGCCCTCTCTGTTGCAGCCGCAGCAGCCACAACAACTGCAGCAGCAGTGATCTACTCTTCTCCCAAGTTGTTGTCCCTTGCTCTACCTTCTTCACCTTGACAAGAAGCATCTGAAACCATTTCCAAGTTCCCAACTACAGAACTGCTGCACAGAGGCTGTAGCACTGCTGCACAGAGATCCGTAGCTTTACACAATATTGATCATTGTCAATATTGATCAACAACTCACAACAGATTTGCCACCATAACCCACAACCCATTTGCCACCAACACCTCTTCCTCCCTAATCATTGTCATTGCTGCAGACTTCTAGTTGCTCCCACATATTAATACATATCCTCCATATGTCCTCATCATCTATCTCTGATGCTTCCATTACTGTTCCTGTAGGGAACCACAATACTTTCCCACAAACAGGCCTTATCTCCATAAATGCAGCAACCCTCATCTCCTTCAAATTATCCAAAGGTGACAACTATGCATCCTAGCGTGCTCAATTCTCTAATATACTATTTGACTATGATTTTCTAGGCTATGTCAATGGCTCTCTTCGTTGTCCATCGGCGATGCCCAACATCCTAGGTGCACCCAGTCCAGTACCAAATCCAGACCACAAATTATGGTTATGCCAGGATCGTCTTATCCTTCAAGCTATTCAAGTCTCGGTCGTTGGATCCCTTGCCCCACTCATTTCTTCATATGACACTACTGTCGAAGCTTGATGCAAGTTGCAAACCACCCTAGTCAATCGTTCTCGCACTCGCATGCTTAGTATCTTGTCCAATCTCATGACGATAAAATAATAGGGAAGTACTATTGCTGATTATCTACATAACATAAGGATTATCATCGATAACTTAGCCTTGATAGGTCATTCCCTCAATGATAAAGAAGTTACTGTCCATATCCTCAACGGCCTAGGAGACAAGTATAAGGAATTGGCAGCAGCAATATGTGCACATGATTCACCAGTGTCATTTGAAAAACTCTATGACAAGTTGACTGGCTATGAGATATATCTCAAGTGTGATGATAAGTTGCCAGGACCATCCATCACAGCTCAAGTCAATCAAAAATCTAAGAAGAAGAGCAACCGGTACAACAAAACTATCAACAAAGGTTTGGCCAGCATGCCTCCTAAACTTGTGGGCTCCAAACAAACCTCCCCTCCTCAATCTCCGAAACATTTCAATTACAACCATCAAGGTGGCTACTTCAATTATCCTTAACCCTGACGTCCTGATCACATAAATCAACAAAGAGTTGTCTGCCAGCTATGTGACAAAGTTGACCACTCTGCAAAAGTCTATAGAACTCGACCCAGACTTCCTCCTTAGTCGCTTTGGCCTCAAACAAATCTTACAGCTACTCCGACCACTGATCATCAAAATTAGATTGTGGACTCTGGCACATCTCATCACATCACCTCTGATTTACAAAACTTGTCCATCCAAAACGACTATAGTGGAAACGAAGACATCATCATCGGTGACGGTAACAAACTCCCCATTACTCATATTAGTTCTACAATACTTAATTCACATAACACTTCGTTTATGCTAGATGATGTTGTGTGTGCACCCCACATCAACCGAAACCTCATCTCTATTTCTTAATTATGCAAACAGAATCATACATCAATTGAATTCTTTCCTAACTCCTTTTCTGTCAAGGATTTGAGCACGGGAGCACCCTTGGTCCGAGGCCAGAGTAAAGACAACATTTACGAGTGGCCATTAAATCCACAAATCGTCTAACCGACTGCCTATTCTTCGGTCGTAGCTCTAACTGATGTGTGGCATCGTCATCTTGATTATCCCTCAACTTTTATTCAGCAAAAATTGCTTTCCCGTTATTCTCTTCCTACGCTTACATCTAATAATATCATAACTCATTATGATGCTTGTTTAAGTAATAAAAGACATAGACTTCCCTTTGGAAAATCCTTTATATCTTGCTCTAAACCCCTTGAGGTTATTTACACTAATGTTTGGGGCCCCACTCCAACCACTTCCTTTGACAAATTCAGATTTTATGTTATTTTCGTAGACTATTTTACCAAATACACATGGTTATTACCTCTTTATCATAAATCTGAAGTTTCAATAGTCTTTACCAACTTTCGAAGATTGGTCGAGAACTTTTTTCAGTCTAAAATTAAAACTGTTTACTCTGATGGTGGCGGTGAATATCAAGCCCTCATATCCTGCCTATCTCCTTGTGGTATACAATACCTCAAGTCACCTCCACACACTCCTCAACTCGTCAGCTCTGCTGAACGCAAACATCAACATATAGTTGAACTGGTCTCACACTCCTACACCAAGCCTCTTTGCCACCAACTTTTTAGACTGTAGCATTTCAAGCTGTCGTCTGCCTCATTAATCGTATGCTCACTCCTATCCTTGAGTACAAGTCATCATTTGAAAAATTATTTCACAAATCTCCAAACCTTCAAAAACTAAAAGTGTTTGGATGTTTCTGTTATCCATGGCTTCGTCCCTATGCCTCACATAAATTAACATCAAGATTTATACCTTGCGTTTTCATTATATACTCCCTTGACCATAATGTCTTTCGATGTTATGAACCCCAATCTTGAATAGTCTTTACGTCCCATCATATTATTTTTATAGAGACTACCTTTCCGTTTCACAACCCTGAGTCTCCTACTATGCGACCTACTTCATCACATAAACATCACTGGAGTACGCCATCAATCCCGTCAATCAAGTCTCTCACAATATCATCCAATCCTTCTCCTCAGGATCCACACTCTCTCCTTCTCCCGATGCAACAACTCCTCACCCCCTCCATTGTGCCTCTCCTTTCTTCATAAGGTTCTCCTATGACGGAAGGCATTCCCTCGAAATCACAATCACTATCTTTATCCTCTTTTGGGACCAATGACACTGAAGTCTCTCAACCTACCCTAATTTGTTCCCCTCTACCGCCCATACCTACACACACTCTATTGCTCTTGGACATCCAATGATAACACGCTCCAAAAGTGGTGTCTTTAAACTACGACAAATCCTTGACTTACAAACCATCACAACATCTTCGTTAGAGACCACAGAACCTACCACAATTACTCAAGCCCAAAAATTTCTATACTGGCGTAAAGCCATGTATGAAGAATATAATGCACTCCTCTATAATTCTACATAGACCCTTGTACCCTCTCATCCCACACAAAACATCATCGAGTGTAAGTGGGTCTTTCGAATTAAGTGAAACCCAGATAGATCCGTAACCAGATATAAAGCATGTCTAGTGGCCAAAGGGTTTCATCAACGATCTAGTGTTGACTTCACAGAGACATTCAGCCATGTTTTTAAACCTATAACAATCCGACTTATTCTAAGTTTGGTCATCTCAAAAGATTGGCATTTACGTCAACTCGACGTTAACAATGCCATTCTACAGGGGACCTTAACTAACGATGTCTTCATGCAGCAGCCTCCTGGCTTCATCCACCTTCAATATTCAAAGTATATTTGTAAACTACAAAAAGCTATTTATGGACTTCTCAGGCTCCAAGAGCTTGGTACACCGAACTTGGCTTGTTTTTGGCATCGATTGACTTCATCAACTCTAAGTCTGATATCTCTTTATTTTTTCATCACCAAAGTGGCAATATATTATATCTTCTAGTATATGTGGATGATATTATTGTCACAAGCAACAATCCTATGGAAATCAAGGCATTCCTCAAGCATTTAGTATATCAATTCTCCCTTGAGCTATTTTTTAGGAGTGGAAGCAACATACACATCTTCCAGACTTTTCCTATCACAACGAAAGTATAATCAAGATCTATTATCTAAAACATGTTAGGATCAAGAGCACTAAGAGGGGGGGGTGAATTAGTGCAGCGGAAAACTTTCGGTGATTAAAATCGAAAGCTGCGTTCGAACGACAAAAACGATTTCGGTGTAAAATCTGATTCTAAGACTACTTTAGCTTAGGATTAAGCGAGATGACGTTAAAGTAAATCTACAAAGGCAGTTTGTAGTTTATGATAAAAATCAGAATACAAGCGCAAACTGAAATGCGACGTTCGTACGATAAAACCGGTTTACATCTAAATGTTAACTTTGAAGATACTGAACTTTGAGATATGTTTTGTAAATGCGCAGAAGGCAGTTTGCAGTTGTAATTGGAGTCAAAATGTAAACGTAAACTGAAATGTAATGATCGTACGAAAACACCGATTTACATCTAAACGTAGATTCGGAAAGTTCTGAACTTAGAAACTCGTTCGTAAAAGCGCAGAAGGCAGTAGCTATTTAAGAGGTTTGCAGTAATGATAAAATACTCAAAGTAAATGCAAACCGAGATTTAGAGTGGTTCAGTCAGTTTTGACCTACTCCACTTTTGGCTTCCTTCACCGACGAGGTCACCGACGTCAACTAGAGGCCTTCCTTCAATAGGCGAAGGCCAACTGCCCTTTTACAGTTTCACTCATTTTGACGGGCTCAGGAGACAATCCTTACAGAACTTTTCTCTCCTCTCTTTACAACTCAAAACTTTGAAGAACAGAAAGAGGAGAACTTTTGGCCTTTACAACAATTTTGAGCTCTAAGATTCATAGAAAGAGATCAAGATTTCGAGTATTTTTGTATCTCTTTAGTGCTGAATGGGTGGGGTATTTATAGGCCCCAACCCAGTTCAAATTTGGAGCTCAAAACTATCAAATCCTGGAATTCCGGGATCAGGCGGTTGCACCTCCTGACTGGAGCGGTTGCACCGCCTGGCAGAGCTCAAAGACTGAGCCCAGGCGATTGCATCTCTCTGTCAGGGGCGGTTGCACCGCCTCAGTCTGGCTCGGAGACTAAGCCCGGGCGATTGCACCTCCTAACTGAGGCGGTTGCACCGCCTGCCAGAGCTCGAAGACCGAGCTCAAGCGATGCTACCTCTCTGTCAGGGGAGGTTGCACCGCTCAGTCTTGCTCGGAGACTGAGCCCAGGCGGTGCCACCTCCTGGCTGGGGCGGTTGCACCGCCCAGTCTCCCTGGGAGACTTAGCCCAGGCGGTGCTATCTCTTGGCTTGGGCGGTTGCACCTCCCACAGCAATCAGGGTCCGAATTGGTAGCTTCATTCGACCCAATTTTGGTTTTTCAGGGGCCCAATTGCCCCAAGATTAAGCTAATGGGATCACCTCCCATTTTCAACTTAATCAAATGTGCTAACTACGATAAATCCTAAGACAATCTCTGCAGCTTGCTCCGGTGCGTCAATCGCTTCTTCCGGCGAACTTCCGTCGATCATCCGATGAACCCTCGGTGATACTCCTGCGGACTTCCGGCAAACTCCTGGACTTGCGACGATCCACTTGGCGAGTTCCGACGAGCTTCTTTTGGCAAGCTCTTGGACTTCTCGGATCTGTTCCCGCAGAACCTCCGACGACTGTCCGAACTTCCGTCGAACTCTCGAACTCCCAACGTGATCATTCTCTTGACTCCGGCGCAACTCCTGCTGCTTGTCTAACTTTCATCGTAGTTAATCCTGCACACTTAAAACAAAACTTCGATCGAGACAATTAATCCTAAGCAATTAACCAAGTTGTCCGACATGTCATTGGTCCCTCGACGCTTAAATCCCGATTCTTGGCGATCATCCTCTCTCCTGCGACCCTATTGTCCAATCGGTCGGTTGACTCCGAACTCCGATATCCTTGGCACAACAATACCGCTCTTTCTGGCCCGATGCACGAGTCCACGACCGAAGCCTTTTCGACCGATCGTCGACCGATCCACCGGCCCGACGTCCAATCTTCTGACATGTTCCTTCGGCACAACATGATTTTCCTGCTTTAATTGTCTCATCCTGATCGAAGCATCCTACGTCACTCAAAGCGCAGATTAAATCATAAACATATATCAAGTAGTTTCATCATCAAAATATGAGATTCAACAAAACGAACATGCAAGTTGCAAAGGCAGTTACAACACCTATGTCTACTAGCGAGTCGCTCAAACTATATGATGGAAGCCCTGCTACAGACCCAACTCAATACTGTCAAGTCTTGGCTCCTTACAGTACTTATCTCTCACTCGTCCAGATATCGCATTTGCGGTCAATAAATTATCTCAATTCATGCATCAACCATCTACTATACATTGGTATGCAATTAAACGAATATTACGATATCTTTACGGGACTATCAATCATGGTCTCTTTTTTCGCAAACACTCGTTCCTTCATCTTCATGCCTTTGCTGATGCTGATTGGGTAGGAAATTTTGATGATAGAATATCCACATCGGGGTATATTCTCTTCCTTAGACCTAATCCAATAAGTTGGAGTTCCAAGAAGCAAAAGATAGTTGCACGTTCTACAACTAAAGCTGAATACCGTATCATTGCCACCGCTACTACAGAACTCAATTGAGTCATGAATCTACTCAAATAACTTGACATTAACATCAACTCTACTCCTACAAAATATTATAACAATGTCGGAGCCACTTATCTATGCACCGATCCGGTATTCCACTCACGCATGAAACACATCGCCATCGACTTTTACTTTATGCGAGAAAAAGTTGTCAAACATCAACTACGTGTTTCTCATGTACATACGGTTGATCAACTAGCAGACTCTCTGCCGCTCACCCGCAAATCACTTTCATCACATCGGTCCAAAATCAACATCCTTCAAAGAAGCACCATCTTGAAGGGGCATGATAACAATCAAAGATCTCCGCGATAACAACCTCAACATCAGCCAAGATCTCCCCAATTAGATATATCATAAATCTGTTGAGGAAATCCTCGGGCATGATAACAATCAAAGATCTCCGCGATAACAACCTCAACATCAGCCAAGATCTCCCCAATTAGATATATCATAAATCTGTTGAGGAAATCCTCGTCTGTTGATTCTCATGTACATACGGCTGGTCAACTCTCTCATGAAGCTTCTCACCCGTAAATCACTTTCATCACATCGGTCCAAAATCAACGTCCTTCAAAGAAGCACAATCTTGAAGGAGCATGATAAATCTCCGCGATAACAATCTCAACATCAGCCAAGATCTCCCCAATTAGATATATCATAAATCTGTTAAGGAAATCCTCGTCTGTTGAGAAAAAATTTTCCTTTCAAACATGTATAAATATGGAGTATTATGTATTGTTTCAATCAATACAATCTTCTTCTTTCTATTTTATTTCTATTAATATATATATTGATATGAACCAGCATGGATTGTGCACTCAAGATTGGAGCGCTGTTATTCCTCGTCTATGGCTGGTGGAGTTGGCAGACGACCTTAGGCAGCACTCCCGTCGTCATGTTCGAGCAGTGGATAGCTCAGCACGGGCGAGCGTACGAGGACAAAGCCGAAAAGTTATATCGCCTTGGTGTGTTCACCAGGAACATGGAGCACGTGAACGCCTTCCTCCAAGCCGGGGGACGCAGCTACACCATCGGCCTCAACCGCTTCGCGGACCTCACAAAGGAAGAATTCCTTGCTACCTACGCCACCGGACGCATGAGGCCATCAGACGCCTCGTATCCAGGGTTGGAGCCTTTCCGGTACGCGAATATGACTGCTCCCAGTAGCATCGATTGGCGGAATAAGGGAGCGGTGACCCCTGTCAAGGACCAAGCAACGTGCGGTAAGGACTCGTCCTCCTGCAGCTCTTCCATTCCCGTCCAATTAATTATTTGAGGGCCTGTCGTGGCCCTATCGCCTATGGTTTTCCTCGTTTCGGTGCATGGTACATCCAGGATCTTGTTGGGCATTCTCTGCTGTAGCATCGATGGAAAGCATCAACAAGATCGCGAAGGGGAGCCTCATACCTTTGTCGGAGCAACAACTGCTCGCCTGTGACGACAACGATGATGGATGTGGCGGAGGTATGCATTACCAAGCATTCTCATACGTCGTCTCCAATGGAGGCATCACGACGGAAGCGAACTATCCGTACCACCCGAATGTGTCCACCTGCAACTCCACCAAGCAATCGGACCATGCCGTCTCCATAACCGGCTACGGGATCGTTCCCACGAACGACGAGAAGTTACTCATGAATGCAGTGGCCAACCAGCCAGTCTCCGTCTCCATCGATGCCAGCGAGTTCCAGTTCTACGCAGGTGGGATCTTCGACGGGCCTTGTGGTACGTACCTGAGTCATGAAGCCACTCTCGTGGGCTACGGAACAGATGAGAATGGGACTGCGTATTGGATAGCTAAGAATTCATGGGGCACGTCGTGGGGTGATCACGGCTACATTCTGCTCAAGAAGGACGTTGCTCAAAAGGAAGGACTGTGTGGTCTTGCCATCCGCGCTTCTTATCCCATCATCTAAGTAAGGCCTAAATTGGCAGCTCAAGCTTTCCATCTTCGCAAATGCACCATCTTTTCATTTGTCTTTCTCCCAATTTTATATTTGCTGTGAAAGCTGTTTTTAAGAAAATAAAGAAGAGATTTATCGGCGCACTTCAAAGCTCGTTCGGTCTATCGTAGATGGCGTCACGCATGACACCAGGGTGGGGCCGAGGCGTATGTAAAGCTGAGCCGCAGATCGCAGGCTACGCCCAACCACGCCAGCCGGTTGAGTCGAGCCGTTTGGTCGCGGGCCTTGAACAACCTCAAGCCCGCCTGGGTCGGCTGGGTCTGCCTGTTTCCGGCGACCGATCTGACTCGGGTCGGACCCGAATCCCTAATTTTAATTTCAATCTCAAGCCTTTTTTTCAAATAGAAAGATTAACTTTAAAAAAAAAGCTGAAGGCGTGCATATAAGATTTAAATATAAACTCATGTTAAAAATAATTTAGTTTTTTAATTGATTGTTTATTACAAATTCTAAACTTAAGATATCATCGACCCGAATTTATATCATAAATTGTTCTCCAAAAAATCATGCAGGAACAGCATAGGAATAATAATGAGCTTCTATAATACTTTCTAACTTGGAACCGAGCCAAACATCCATGTTAGATTCATTACAGGATCTAAAATAGTGAGTACCATTGGCCAAAAGAGAGCTCAAGGGGACTTGGTCTCCAGATCCATTGGTTCTCATAAGAAATCATTTTTAGATGCTCATATGCCTTATTCTCTCAACCAGCAAGTGGTGGAAAAGTTTAGAAAGTGGTTGTCCCACTGATTTTGGAGAAAAAGATCAGAAATTTTAAAGTAATAAGATATCTAGAAAATGAGATATTATCAATTCGAGAACCGTACCAAAAAGAGGTAGATGTGCCAAAACTAAGAAGTTTTCATTATGTGAATCAACCCAAGGATGAAGGTTACCAAATTTAAGATCAAAAGAAGTTCCATTTATGTGAATCAACCCAAGGATGAAGGTAACCAAATTTAAAATGAAAAATCTTAACCTAAAAGGATTTATTATTGTTCATAAGAGGAACAAGTCTATTGATGATGATAAAAATTTTAACAATAATAAGGTCATGAAGATCGAAACATCCAAAGGGCTCAGGAGGGAAGCAGTGTCCTAACGGATTAATCTCATTTTGTTCTTATTAAGATCAGAGTTTCAAAAGAAATTTTGAGTAATATCCATCATATGTTTGAATAAAGATTGAGAGATCTAAGTGTTTAGGAAGAGATAGGTAGGAAAAAAAGGTTTGATCACAGAATTGACTAAGGTCATTTTTCTCGATTGAGAGATCAAAACTCTATACCAACCTTATATTTTGGTTAGGGATTTGTCAAAGATTACGTTTTGCTAAGTATTCGATAGGTTAGGCTCTTCTCAAGGATTTTAAGCTAGTTGGTGATCCTATTTCTGACACTAGGATCATAGTGTTTGGGAAAATAGACTAGGCAGATCTCTAAATTTGTCACAAGTTCAAAAGTTCTATGAACATCATGATGTTAGTGAAAGATTTATTGTTTTAGGGCTTTGGTTAGGGACTTGGGTGGGGGTATCAACCAAATTTTTTATTTTTCTAGAGAATGTCTAATTTTCAACTATCTTATTTAAAATAAATATTAGTTAAAATTTTAAAAGGTAGAGATCGAAAGAAACAAGCTTCAACATATGCATTGAGGAACCGATTTAGAAAGATAAAGAACATAAACCTAAATAAATGTATCATGATATCATTGATAATGTTACACACCTCAACACCATCTTTAATTGATCATTTATTATTTTTGTTTGCTTATATATATATATATATATATTTGATATCATATTTTATCCTCTTTTTTTGTTTTCGCTTTAAAAACTATAAGCAAGAATAATTTATAAAAGTATACGACGATCACTCATTAGAATGGATAAAATTATCCCATAATAACTTAGTTTTTGTATCATTGTCTATATTCTATAAACTATATATAGTACGAAATGTCAGTCATTTCAATGCCCTAAACTCATCGAGTGACATAGGGCTGGATGAAAATTTGGATAGTATTGAGTATTGATTGGATTCATAAGTTTGTATATTAAACCTACGAAAACTTGTTAATACCCTCGACACTCGATGAGCAATCATTTGTGGATTTACGATTATTCGTTTACCTTCTAAAGTCCTTATTTTTTTATTTTCTCTCTTTTTTATTTTAAATATTAAGTATTTATTGAATTGCTTTTAAGGTTAATCAATTTATGAGACATCGGGACTTGTCCATCGTTTATTTACAGAATCAATTAATTTACCATTTTATATATCCTTCGGGACCTAAGCGAGGTTGTTACTAAACTGACTATCTGTATATATATGGATAGCATAAGGATATCTCATGATTTTGGTAATTTCAATTAAATCGGTGACAATTAGTATAGGGTAAGAATCTAGTCAATGTTTGAAAAGATATTAATTATGGCTACAATTTGAGCCAAAATAGCTGGGTTGAGAAAGTTTGGAGGTAAAACTGGAAGCAATTAAAATTTTAATTAGATTATTTTTATTTTATTTCTAACTTGCTCGCATGAATAGGAATTATATTTCAAACCGTGAATTAATTTTCAATATTAGGTTAATATATGCAAACAAATTAGTTAATCGTAAAACTAAAATTATACAATTTTAATTCAAAAAAAAAAAATCCGGTGATAACCTAAAATAACATGCAACGGAAACGGGTTCACTCTATATATACTCTTGCGAGCACCTCACTTCCCGGACATCAAACCAGCATGGCTTCCGCGTTGAAGATTGCAGCGCTTTTCTTCCTTCTCTGTGGCTCGTGGCGTTGGTCAGCGGTCTCCGGCACCAGTCCAATGACTGCCGTCGACATGTTCGAGCAGTGGATAGCTCAGTACGGGCGAACTTACGCGAACGAATCCGAGAAGTCATATCGCCTTGGAGTGTTCACCAGGAACCTGGACTACGTGAACGCCTTCCGCCAAGCCGGGAACCGCAGCTACACCGTCGGCCTCAACCACTTCGCAGACCTCACCGACGAAGAATTCCTTGCCACCTACACCACCACCGGACTGAGTCCATCAGACGGCTCTTATCCTGGATTGAAGCCTTTCCAGTACGCGAATGTGACTGCTCCCAGTAGCATCGATTGGCGGAATGAGGGAGCAGTGACCCCTGTCAAGAACCAAGCTCAGTGCGGTGAGGACTCGGACTCCGACTCCTGCAACTCTTACATTCCCATCCAACTAATTCTTTGAGGGCTTGTCGTGGCCCTATCGCCTATGGTCTACTCCGTTTCGGTGCATGGAACATGCAGGATCTTGCTGGGCATTCTCTGCAATAGCATCGATAGAAGGCATCAACAAGATCGTGAAGGGGAGCCTGATATCTTTGTCGGAGCAACAAGTGTTTGCCTGTGACCACTACGATGCTGGATGTCACGGAGGTCTGCATTACCGAGCATTCTCCTACGTCGTCTCCAGTGGAGGCATCACGACGGAAGCGAACTATCCGTACGAACCGCATCAGGTCGCCTGCAACTCCACCAAGCAATCGGACCATGCCGTCTCCATAACCGGCTACGCGATGGTTCCCACGAACAACGAGACGTTACTCATGAACGCAGTGGCTAACCAGCCAGTTTCCGTCTCCGTTGACGCCCACACGTTCCGGTTCTACAAAGGTGGCATCTTCGACGGGCCTTGTGCGACCAACCTCAATCATGATGTCACTTTCGTGGGTTATGGAACAGATGAGAATGGGGTTGCGTATTGGATAGCTAAGAATTCATGGGGCGCCTGGTGGGGTGATCACGGCTACATTCGTTTCAAGAAGGACGTCGCTCAAAAGGAAGGACAGTGTGGTCTTACCTTGAGGGCTTCTTATCCCATCATCTAATCAAGCCCCGAATTGGGCTTCTTGTAGATCATGCTTCCATCTCCGCAACCACAGTTGCAACACTAAATTCATCAGTTACGTGCCAAATTGGCAGCTCATGCTTTCCATCTTCGCAATTGCACCATCTTTTCATTTGTCTTTGTCCCAAATTTATATTTGCTGTGAAAGCTATTTTTAAGAAAATAAAGAAGAGATTTATCGGCGCACTCCACAGCTCGTTCAGTCTATCATCGATGGCGTCACGTATGACACCAGGGTGGGGAGCTGAGCCGCAGATCGCAGGCTATGCCCAAGCACGCCAGCCGGCTGAGTCGAGCCGTTGAGTGGCGGCCCTTGGACAACCTAAAGCCGCGGCTAACTAAGGGACGACCCCGAATCCCTAATTTTAATTTCAATTTCAATTTCAATCCTTTGTATTTTCAAATCGAAAGATTAACTTAAAAAGCTGAAGGCGTGGATATAAGATTTAAATATAAACTCATGTTAAAAATAATTTAATTTTTTAATTGATTGTTTATTACAAATTCTAAACTTAAGATATCATCAACCCAAATTTATATATCATAAACTCATCTCCTAAAAATCATGCAGGAACAGCATAGATTAGATAATAAAAATTGTGCACGAACAATCATCATTTAAATCAACAGCGTAAGTTTAATTATAAGAATCACGCACCTAAAAAACTTGAATGATTATATTATAAAGGGCAACTTCTTTAGAAATATCAATAATGCTCTCAACTGTTGTTTTTTGTTTTTTGTTTACGATGCACCTACTTTTAAACATTTACGAAAGTGTCATCAACTTTTTTTTCCTTCTTTTTTTTCCCTTTTAAACTTTTAAATTGAATACAAATTAACCAATATATTGGATCGGTTTAAGTCAATATTAAACCAGTCCAAAATAAATAATTGTTAATAAAATTAAATAATATTAATATATATTGGTAAAAATATAATATTAAATAATATTGTATTTTTACCAATATAATATATTGGTAAATTAAATAATATTAATATATATTGGTAAAAATATATAATTAATTTAAACATTATAAAATTATAAAAATAATAATAATTAATAAGGGAGTGATATCCCCTCATTGAGAGATAATTGTTGACCACTTTAAATGAATAGATTATTTTTAAAAATATATATAATTTTATTATAAAAATAAGAGGAAGGATAAAAGGAAGAGCCAACTTCATGAGCGATACTAAAGAAACGGAAGACATAGAGGCTCTCTCTAGATAACATAGTCTATAAGCTTTGATATAGCAAAACTTGGTATGAGGAGGAAACTACTAGCAAATCTATTAATGTATCAAGTGAGAAAATGTCATAATAATAATAAACAAAAAGATTTTATATCATGTCACATGTATCATCACTCACGTGATTAGCTTGTATGGCACCTATGATTAGTAGTATATTCACAACTCTTGTGATGTTGATCACTACTAAAGAGGACGCTTGACCTCATCATCCTCACCCACAGATCTGTAGGATTTCAAGGATATATGATCTTCTTACGTAACACAATTATCTCACTCATGGTTTCTAATTTCATGGGTTTTTGTGTATAAATCTTCGCATGACGATGAATACCTTTTAAAAAATTTGAGTTTTTTGTTTTATGTTCTTTCGCTACGCATGTGATGTCACATCTAGATTTCTCTACATTAGTATCAAAGCCAGATTATTCATGCGAAAGATTAATTTTGAACTACGTGTGTTTTTAGAAAAGTTTTTTATCTTCAAAACTATTAACGCAAAAAGGAGAAAAGGTAGCAACTATTGCTGCCCTTGCCATGCTTGCAGAATGGCCAAAGGTTACTCGTAGCCTTGGCCATCTACGGTAATCGGCAGCCTGCAGACCGTAAGGGCAGCCTGCCCATAAGGGCGAACGGCACCCACAACGGCGCCCGCAAGGGCGGTGCCTACGGGGGTGGTAGTGCTTGTGGACACTGCGCCCGCGATAAGGTGGCAATGACCACAAGGCAACAAGCGTAGGGAAGGGGTTTAGGTTTTTGAAAAATAATAATTTTGCCCCTCAAAATTTTAAAAATTTGTTGTCTATCTTTTTTATCCAAATTATCAAAATACCCCCTCAAATTTTAAAAAACTTCTTATATGTCCCTAATTTTAGGAAAAAAAATAGTTAATTAAAATTTTTAATTAACTATTATTATTATCTAGTAGTCCTGCATGATGATATGTACATGTAATGTATACTATAGACGGATGATCATGCACTATGTGATTTATGTATACTTGTGATGTGATTATTATTATTAGGGCCTGTGAGCCTCCAATTTATTTTTTATTTATTGTCAGGATTGTGTGCTTGTGATTATGTTGTAATTACACAAGGAGACACAACGGGAGCATGGAAGCGATAGCGGGACCCACGAGGCCGAGATGAACGATCGTGACACATCGAGATGCGTTGAGATATCGACGGAACCGATGAGGACGAGATGTATTGCTGCATATATACGATGTAAAGGTATATTAAATATGTATGTGTATAATATGTTATAGGAAATCGAATTAAGATCCCCTCTCTCGATAATATTAAGTCGGTAAATGTTAGATAATTAGATTGACCCACGTGACCTTTCAACGTTATAGGTAGGAACCGATTCCCGATGTATGTTATGTTGGTCAAGTCCCTCGAGACTCACTTATATTACAATTTGCTAATCTTGCCTACAACATAGAGATATCATCGGTGACCCGAGGACATAGTATGCTTGGTCAAGTCCGTTGATGTCATAGTGGTTCGAAGGCCGAACAGGACAGGAATCATAAGAAGTTATAATCGACAAGAGTTGCCTACCTTTTGGGCTAAGTGTGATTAGTCAAGTCCTTCGAGATTATACTAAGATGCTGATTGGATCCCTATACCCACTAAAAGTCTGTGAAGACTTCCATTTCACATATTGAGGGTGTCGGATGACTTGCTAGAAAAATAGTGAGAGCATGTCAAGATAGAAGTTCATATCTTGATTATTTTTTTTATAAAAAATTATATATTATTTATTTATGCTACATCTCCTGTTTGTTAAAAAAATTTGCTTTCAAATCTCTTATGTGGTATACTTGATGTCAACCGCTTTACTAGTCCAAATTATACCAATTGGCTCCGCAACTTGAGAATTATTCTTACGGCGGAGAAAATAATGTATGTCCTTAATATAGTGATGCCTAAGATCGAGGAAGGGGTAAGCGAGAATGAGATGCTTGCTACGTGAAGTATATAAATAACTCCACTCTTGCTCAATATTACATGTTGGTCTCCATGACTCCTGAATCACAGAGACAATATGAAAAATGGATGTCAGATCCATTCTCTTGTATTTTCATAAATTATTTGGGGAATAGAGAAAGACTCAACAATATTAGATATTCAAGAGTCTCTTCCATGCTAAGATGACTAAGGGGATATCAGTTAAGAACCATGTCCTAAAGATAATTGAGTAGATAGAGAAACTCATAAGTCTAGGGATGGCCCTAAAGGATAACTTATGTGTGGATCTTGTACTTCAGTCCCTACTAGTTTCTTTTCTCGGTTCATAATTTTCAAATGAAAAAGCTTGTGGTGACTCTTCCTGAGCTTCTTAATATATTGAGGAAGGCAGAGAGCACTACTAAGAAATAGAAACTAGTTCTCTTTGCTAGTGAGATAAAAAAGAAAAAGAAAACAGAAAAGTCCCTTAAGAAGGATAAGGGCAGACTAGGTAAAGCAAATGTTGCTAGGAAAAACCCAATAAAGGACAAAGGATAATGCTTCCACTATGGCAATGATGCGTACTGTAAGAGGAACTACAAAGACTACCTTGTAGAGAGAACGAAATAAAAGCTTGGAGAGGCTTCAGGTAGGTACATTCATTATTAGTCACATACGTGATTTTCAATTTCATAGGTTTTTGTGCACTAATATTCACATTATGATGAACACCTTTTGAGAAATTTAAAATTTTTGTTTCATGTTTTTCCGCTGTGCATATGATGTCTCCCCTAGATTTCCCTATAGTTGCTCCTTAAATCACTAACTAAATCTTTACACCTGCTATCTGAAGAGAAGAATGGGAGAGAAGAATAGGAGATGACAATCAAGAAATCAAACCTATGGCCCTTTGGCTCTCTCCTATTTATAGAGATCCCTTGTCAACTTAGCCCTAATGTATCCTGCCCTATTGAGTACTGAATCTTTATCTAACTAACCAAGCCTCTTAGATTAGTGAATCTCTATCCAATAATCTCTTATTAGCTGTTATTTAATCATATATATATAATCCAATAATTTATGGGCTTAATGGATATCCAATAAGATAGGGGGCTCCGACGGATATCTCATATCTAAACCTCTATTCGTCACAACACCTACCACATGTGTGTGACCCTTTAGACCCAATATTGAGATGGTTGTAAGTCATACCTATTATAACTCCTTCCAATTTAGTAAATTATTATCTCCATAATAATTCACTCGACTCGTTAATTGTGAATGTAATATGTCACTACGCCATAGTCCATAGATGATATAAGGGAATCCAATTCTTTGGACATATCTATCCTCGGTTACTATGTACATATAGTGTCTTATCCATCTAATATCTCGAAAATCGTATATTGGGCATGGTGCTGTCAGGCTCATATGGTTTCTCCTCAAGTCTCGCTCTAATTGGATTCATCCGGATAACTCTTTCTCTCTCAATCTGAATAACCTTGACCAAGGATTTATCTTAGTAAGAATACATGAGATATTTCTCTCATAATACTGAGAGCGGATGATCCTTTATCGATACTTAATAACCCTTGTAAGGTTGGCTGCCACTCCTGATTACCAGCTATACTAGATCTGAAACTTTAAAACCTATAAGTTCGGTATCAAAGAGTGGAGTACTCATGTAAGACATCCTTTGTATCTTAAATCTAATGACTAAGTACACTACTAGGATGATGAAATTATTATTTGACAATGAAGTATCATCAACCATCAAGTATTCCATGAACGAATCAATCAGCGAACTCATTCTCTAATGAACACCTGTATTATAGCCCTAATATTCCTACACGAGTAGTTATGAGACCAACCACCTCCATCATATGGACGAGTATATAGCACACGAGTCTGTCCAATTATCTTAATATCCATCTCGAGTAACATATGACCAAGATTATTTACGGTTTGTGTATAAAGGTGAATTAGTCTCATTATCGTGATCTTATTATGATCTAATTCCCATTGCACAAATCCATGAACATCATAATATATTTATACATCAAGCAATATAAAGTGAAAAAATATCATCATAATAATAAGTAAAAAGACTACGTATCATGTCACACATGTCATCACTTATGTGATTGGCTTATAGGGCACCTATGAGTAGTAGTTGCAACCTCGCTTAGATCCCATAAGATCTATAAAAAGAGTAAGTTGATTAGTTCAAATGCGAGCAATGGATAAATCTCGATATCTCATAAAGAAGATAATTTTACAAGCAATTTAGTAAATACTTTGTGTATAAGAGATAAAAGAGAGGAATGAGAAAATAAAGATTTTAGAAGATGAAATGAATAGTTACAAATCCACAAACGACTACTCACCATGTGTCAAGCATGATGGCAAGTTCCCGTTAACTTAACATACGAACTTATATAAACTGATCAATATCTGATACTACCCGAAAGCCTCATCCACCTCTATGCCACCCAAGGGGTTCCATTTCGTGTCGCACCATGATATGTAGAAAACAGGCCATGATGAGCGATCACACTACAGTGTTGCGAACTATTCTTGCTTATATTTTTTTAAGTAAAAACACATAAAATTAAGGTAAAAGCATGAAAAAATAACGAACGGTTTGCTGAGTGAAGATGATGTGGGTATAAATGATCGTTCGTAACAGTTGAGTATTGATTAGATTCATAAGTTTATACGTTAAGCCTATTAAAATTTACCAACACTCCTAACACTTGGTGAGTAGTCACTTATGGATTTACAACTATTCATTTGCCTTATAAAGTTCTTTTTTTTTTCACCAAAATAAATGAAATTATCCCATAACAGCCTAGTTTTTATGGGTCATGGTTTATTTTCTACGGGCTATAATACGGTGCAAAACGTCAAGTATCTTAATACCCTAGAACTATCCAAGTAGCATAAGACTAGATGGGGGATTAATGTAGCATTGGATTGTATTCATAATTTTACATGTAAAGTCTGTAGAAACTTACTAATATACTCGACACCCGATGAGCTGTCACTCGTAAATTTATGACTATTTATTTATTTTCTAAAATTTTTATTTTTTATTATATTTTTTTTTCTTTTACATACGGTGTATTTACTAAATTACTTTTAAAGCTAGTTACTTTGTGAAATATCAACACTTTTTCATCGCTATTTTCAAACCAATCAATTTACTTTTTTTACATTTCATTTGGGAATTGGACAATGTTGCAGTTAGGTTCATCCTATAGACGGATAATATAAAGGTACCTCATGACTTAGACAATTATAACTAAGTGGATGATAATGAGTACAAGGAAAGAACCTAGTCAATGTTTAAAAAGATACTAATTTTGACAATAATTTGAGCTAAATGACTGGGTTTAGAAAGTTTAGAGGTAAACCTGGAACAAATTAGATTTATCATATCACAGCTAGGAACTCATTTCCATAAGAGAATATAGGTGGTCTCTAACGAACCAATATGGTAGCGACAGGGAATGCTCCAACTTAATAATAATAGAAAGGTCTACCCATTATTAAATAAAAGATGGAGAGGATTCTCCCTAAGGAAAGAAATAACTAAATATTTGATTAATTATATATTTTATTTTTTTATTTCAAATAGGAACTAGATTTCAAACCATGAATTATTTTTCCTTTTTGGGTTATATATGCAAGGAATTTAGGTAACCGCAAAACTAAAATTATACAATTTTAATTCAAAAAAATAAAAATCTGGTGATTACCTAAAATATCATGCAACGGAAACGTGTTCACTCTATTTATACTCTTGCGTGCACCTCACTTCCCGACATCAAACCAGCATGGCTTCCGCGTTCA
Source organism: Musa schizocarpa (assembly GCA_900464855.2). NCBI lineage: Eukaryota > Viridiplantae > Streptophyta > Magnoliopsida > Zingiberales > Musaceae > Musa > Musa schizocarpa. The sequence goes on along the minus strand of LS990921.1, from coordinate 7,642,804 downwards.
AGATTGCAGCGCTTTTCTTCGTTCTCTATGGCTCGTGGCGTTGGTCAGCGGTCTCCGGCACCAGTCCGACCGACATGTTCGAGCAGTGGATAGCTCAGCATGGGAGAACGTACGCGAACGAATCCGAGAAGTCATATCGCCTTGGGGTGTTCACCAGGAACCTGGACTTCGTGAACGCCTTCCGCCAAGCCGGGAACCGCAGCTACACCGTCGGCCTCAACCGCTTCGCAGACCTCACCAAGGAAGAATTCCTTTCTGCCTACACCACCACAGGACTGAGGCCATCATCAGCCGGCTCTTATCCTGGATTGTACCCTTTCCGATACGCGAATGTGATTGCTCCCAGTAGCATCGATTGGCGGAATGAAGACGCAGTGACCCCTGTCAAGGACCAATATTCGTGCGGTTAGGACGACTCCTCCTGCAACTCTTCCATTCCCATTCAATTAATTATTTGAGGGCTTGTCGTGGCCCTATCGCCTATCGTTTACTCCGTTTCGGTGCATGGAACATGCAGGATCTTGCTGGGCATTCTCTGCAGTAGCATCGATAGAAGGCATCAACAAGATCGTGAGGGGGAGCCTGATATCTTTGTCGGAGCAACAACTGTTTGCTTGTGACCACAACGATGATGGATGTCTCGGGGGTCTGCATTACCGAGCATTCTCCTACGTCTTCTCCAATGGAGGCGTCACGACGGAAGAGAACTACCCGTACGAACCTAATCAGGTGGCCTGCGACGCTCCCAAGCAATCGGACCATGCCGTCTCCATAACCGGCTACGAGATTGTTCCCACGAACAACGAGAAGTTACTCATGAACGCAGTGGCCAACCAGCCAGTTTCCGTCTCCATTGACTCCCACGAGTTCCAGTTCTACACAGGTGGCATCTTCGACGGGCCTTGTGAGACCAACCTCAATCATGAAGTCACTCTCGTGGGTTATGGAACACATGAGAATGGGGCTGCGTATTGGATAGCTAAGAATTCATGGGGCACGTTGTGGGGTGATGACGGCTACATTCTTCTCAAGAAGGACGTCGCTGAAAAGGAAGGACTGTGTGGTCTTGCGATTAGGGCTTCTTATCCCATCATCTAATCAAGCCCTGAATTGGGCATCTTAGCTCATGCTTCCATCTTCGCAACCACTGTTGCACCATCTTTTCATTTGTCTTTGTCCCAAATTTATGTTTGTTGTGAATGGTACTTAAATTTTATTCCTTTTCTTCTTGTATGTAATATATGTTAGATTTTAATTTGTGGTAAGTTAATTACCCGTTTAATTGAGCTCCTGTGTCCTTTCAAGACACATGGAAGCTTCGAGTGACACCCATGTCGACTAAAACAGAGCTACTAGCTCTGTTTAAGAGCCAGGATTCTTGATGCGTTCGATGTGCCGAGAGGAATGAAGACGTTAAGAGAGAGAAAGCGAAAAGGATAAAGATCGATTGAACAGATCCAATAGGAAATCTCGAATCGGACATTCTGCCCATAGTTTACTGAAACATAACCAATTTTGGAAGACATAACCTCTGGTTTGCAGCTCACAAACTGCTGCATTTCTTCCACTGCTACTTGTGCAAAGCTTGTACTATAACAATCACTATGGCTATTGATTACACAATTACCGTTAAGCATGATGCTATTGAGTGATTCGTCTCTGCTGCTGCTCTCGGTGGCACGACAACTTGGTGCGGCGCCGCGTTCCTTGTCGGTGCTTCTGACCGCCACCCAGTTGTCGTCCCATGTCCAAGTAGGGCTGCTGCTGCTGACAAGCTGTTGGATTCTTGCTGACGGATCACAGAATGGGTGTTGGGATGGTTCCTCGCCTTGGTCGGGCAGTGACTCCCAGAATGCCAGGTCGAGCGTGCTCTTCGGAGAGACCCAGCGGCGATCTGTATCTGGCTTCGACGGAGAAGTTATGGACGAAGAAGCCACGAATTCGTGCTGGAGGAGCTGCTCCGCCGTCCACCGCTCCCTGGGATCCCTCTTCAAGCACTTGCTCAAGAAGTCCTTTCCCTCCCCAGAGAGCCAGCTCGGAAAGGCCGGCACGTCCGGGGAGAATGCAACTTGATGAATCGCGGCGATGGGATCGGAGACGTCCGGCCAAGGGGGGCCACCGGTGGCCATCTCAATGATAGTGCAGCCCAGCGCCCACACGTCGGCCGGGGGACCCTGCTCTTCTCCGCGGGCGACCTCCGGAGCCATGAACATGGGCGTGCCCCTCAACCCCTCTTCATCCTCCTGACCAATCAAGCGTGCGCACCCCAAGTCGGCAATCTTGGCGTGCCCGTCGGTCCCAACCAGGACGTTCCGGCCTTTGACGTCGCAGTGGACGACGCCTTGCGAGTGAAGATACACCAACCCTGTCAGGATCTCACAGCTGTAGCATCGAATCGCGGCCTCACCGAGCCGACCTCCCTGCTTCCCAATCTCGTCCGACAGCGAGCCCCTCGGAGCATACTCCAGGAAGAGATTATAGTAGAGACCGCCGGTAGACCCGTGTGAGCTGATGTCGAACCCGAGGCAAGATACAACGTAAGGAGAACGGAGGGAAGACAGGATCCTCTGCTCCCGCTGCAGGATGGCAGAGCGACCGAGCTCCGCGCACTTGACCGCGAAAACCGCTCCGGAGTCCAAAGCTGTGGCGAGCGAGACGGTGGCGGAGGAGCCACGGCCGATGACACGGCCTCGTCGCCACCCACCGATTTCCATTCGGCGAGGTGGATAAACGAGAGATTAATGTCGTACGACTGGCTAGTTTTGGCAGTGTCCTAACATATATAGCAGCGCGATTAAGACTCGGTTGAGTGTGAGCTTTCTTACGCAAGTGTCGAACGCAGAGAGGTCCTCCTCGGATGACCCAATAGGCGTACCACCTAACGACGAGGGAGTAACGCATGGGGGATGAGGTCACCCGCACCGTGTTTCGCAAACCTCATCCAACGTCAGGCCGACGACGATAACACTCCAACCACGAGATACTATTTCTTGTTGTGACACGGAGAGGACGGTGTGAGCCGTCTTGATTGCACGCCGAACAGTACTTAAGATCGTTTCTCCTCCCTATCTCTCTGCCACTTTTCCCCGTAACCACATGCTTCGATTCTGAGGTTGCGTTACGCCAGCACATCTCCCACCGCTGCGTCAGCCATAACGTCAGAATTGGATTTGACGCATTGATCGTGATCCATCGAAGCTATTGCTTGTCGACTTGATCGAGCACACCACGTGCTCGCGATGGGGACCGGGCGAGTTGCAATGATGGGTGGGCGAGGTTGGTGGGCGGTGGTATTCATTGCGGAAAGCAGCGTCGACTGCGGAGCGAAAGCTGTGAACTTTACGTACGTGGCTTCTTCCATGCGCTTCGTTTCGTTCAGGGGAAGGAAATAAATGGAGTAGGAACGAAATCTCGATATAGCACGTCATAGAACAACACTTTCTTCGAAAGCTAATCGTTTCTCCAAAAGATCGCAGGTGACATGTAAAACATTGTAATAGGAAATAATGATATCAATATTATACGATTGACACCCAACCATGGATTATAACTTGAGAAATAACATGTGCGGAAGAATCGGTGCCCCCTCACCTATAGCCATCGACAAGAGAATGATTCTAAACCCTTGCTCGCCTCGATCTCCGGGATGATCACATGAGCCAATGACATGACAATGTGCATTAATCCCTGACAATAAGGCTCATCCTCTCGATTTCTTCTTTATGGATCACCTGTCACAAGCAATCTTTCAGGACGATTATCACACTCAACAACATAGGGCATTAATCCTAGGCAACATGGTTCAGTTCTCATTTTTCCTCTTTTCGAACTCTTAACACAAGGGATTTTCCCTTGCTTGTCTCAAACATGCTCTAGCCCTTACATACGATACTCTCGCGATCGTTCTTCCATGACGTTGCACTCAAAGAGACATGCTCACCAACCCTTGACATAGATGAGCCCTTGAACAACGTAAGGGGCTCCCTGACTAGCCGCTAACCATACTCCATCAACCACTTAGGTATAAAAACTAGCTCCAAAACCTAAAGGGGGCAAACATCTCTATTATTTTTACCTCCTAACTAATTTTACCATCGAAGAGGTCAGGTCAAGAACATCCCCCAATGCTAACCATTTGTGTAGGGACCTCAGCGAAACTAAGACGCACCTTGGAATCATATCAATCGGATTTGCTCCCTACTCCAACATCCTCTCATGACCACTTATGGGCCCTTCGGACGAGCTTGCACTTTCGATACCAAATAAAATCATGATAACTCTACAACAACATCATCAAAGCAACAACACATTGTGCTATTAATCGTTTCATCTCGACTAAGGAACCTTTGACAATGATGAAGGATAATTCTAGACATTAGTCAATTACATCTTTCCAATATCTGATAGTTGTTCTGTATTGACTTCCCCTTCCCCTGCATGGGTTCTCTGCATGGACAATCTTTCATTTGATATGCAACACCAATCACAAAAGCATGTTGAACTTTAACGATGACTCAAAGGCAAGGAGCAGCTTATCGCTCTCGAGCCAATCATCTCCTTCCTCTCTCTCCTCACATTTTGAGTCAGCCCCCACAACAGTCAACACGAGGGAAAAGAAACCACATCTTCGCCACACTCTTAGATCCAACACGCTTTCCTTTTGGCTCGCTCAACCACCCGTCGGCATAGAAACGTAGGATGTCACCTCCATTTAGTTGGATGTTGGCCCTCACCATGGGCTGTCGATTTAGTACACTGGTGCGATTGAGACACATTGTTGACGCTTGCATGCGGTTTTGATAGGGGTGTTCATACCAATTTCGACTAAATCATTAAGAGCCTTTGATTAAGATAGAGATACAAATAAGAAATAATTCAAAATTGATAATCCAGATTCATTAACTAGTTCATAGGAAATATTATGACAGTCAATCTCATCCTGTCAGGATCGAGTCACCTACCATAGGCAACAACATGGAAGCCATTCGGGCTAGCCTAATCGACTTATGTGGATAATAATATATGAGCAATCTTTCGGATCCCCTCTCCCATAAGCAATAGGTCATAAAAGGTTATTCGGATTTGTCACCCCCATAGACAAGACACCATGGGGAAGGCATTACAATCATTACAAGTCTATCGTCCTCGTGAACAAAACATCAAGGGAAAGACATTACGATCGTTACAAGCCTGTCGATCCCATAGACAAAATGTTAAAAAGAAGACATTATGATTATTACATGTGATTTTCTCGACTAGACAAGTATAAAAGCCAACCCCCCGCGCTAGCCCAAGTAATTCTATCTCAAAAGCTAACTTGAGAGTTGGAGGGGTCAGATAAAAAAACTCTCACATGACACTGACTTCATGCAAGAACCCAACAAGGAGCCAAACCCCCACCTCGGTTTGACCTTGGGACCACCTCAGATCCTCGAATCTACCTCAGATGCCTTGGTACCCCCTTAATTATTTCGTAAAATGCTCATACGGATCCACCTCAGATAACCTCACACCTTCGAGTCTAGACCGAACCTGACCAGCTAATAATTGACAGTACATTCCCCACAACATTGATTAATCGATTTATAATTTTAAATAATATATATTAAATAAAATCGATTCGATTAAATTAAATAATTAATCAATTTGAATCACTTAAGATGATAAATTTAAATAGACTAATACTTTTAAAATTAAAATTGATTCAATTCAATTCGAATAAATTAATCAAATCAAAGAAGAGTGACTATAAATTGAAACTTTTTTAAAATAAACTAATTATTAATTAGTTTTGATTTGATTTTCTAATTCCATTTTAACACTCGTAGGTTTTGACCCAGAAATCCTCCATGTGCATGCCCATAATAATGACCCACAAAAATGATAGTTATATTTTGTTTTTTTTTATGATAATGTTTTGTGAATATTATGATTGTAAGTTTAATTATAGAAATTCTTCAAAACCTTATTTTGATTTGGTATGATAAATTCCCAAGAGGCATGAAGTTTAATTTGAATTTTAAATAGCTAACAGAAAAGTGATGGCCCAATAAACGGCCCGGTTAGGGACAAAACCAGGCCGGAGAAACGTGTCCACCGCATTTGGCGACCCGGCCGGGTTAAACCCAGGAGAAGAAGTGCATAGATTGTGGGAAATCCATCGGGGCCCAGGCGACGTTCCTTTGCCAGGGGAGAGGGTAAACTATCTTCCAGACCGCAGAACAAATATCTTCGAACACATCAGCACGTGCCACGCTAGCAAATGGAGCGGCCGAGTTGAATCTCGGAAGATGGTAAATATCCCGGTGAGGTCGGTTTGTTGGCCATTTGCTCCGCCTCCACGCTCCCTCCTCCCCCGCTCTTCCCGCGAAGGCCTTCCCCAACAAACCGCCCCTCGGTCGCTCCATTCTTCTTCCCGCCGCTCCACCCGGCTTCCCTGCCCAAGCCAATTGCTCCGATGGTCTTTTCCTTTTTCTCCCCTTCTCGCATCATACCCACCTGAGAGGACTGTGGCGCACCCACCTACTTCACTTCCTTCCCGCATGCTCTCCTCTTCCTAGGCTTTGCGAAGGGATTCTGTTTGGCCGGCCATGGTGCCGTTGTGCGAGCTGTGTGGTGCCCAGCGTGGCCTCGTCTACTGCAAGTCTGACGCCGCCCGCCTCTGCCTCCCCTGCGACGCCTTCATCCACTCCGCCAACGCCCTCTCCCGCCGCCACCTCCGCGCCCTCATCTGCGACCGTTGCCTCACCCAGCCCGCTGCCGTCGGATGCCTCGACGACCGCCACTCCCTCTGCCAGTCCTGCTACCGAGCCGGACCGACGCCGGCGGTTGCGGCCCCGGCCATCGCCACCACCCCCTGAGCTTCTACTCCCGTTGCCCCGCCCCACCCGAGCTCTCCGCAATGTTGTCCTCGCTGCTGGGCCTCTCGAACAACACTCCTCCTCAGGAAGGCGGCTTGGATAAGATGGCGATGATGACCATCGACCAGAATTGTGCGAGTAACTGCTGGGGCGCGGGGCAGGCTGTGAGCTCGGGCATGTTGGATGGGCACGAGAACTCGGTCGCGAAATTTGATCCGTGGGTGGCCGTTGCTTCTTCTCCGTCGATGGCACCACCTGAATCCAATTCGGTGCCTCCCTGTGGACCAGAGCAACAGGGTTTCTTTCACAGGGAATGCAATCTGCCCAAGGTTATCTTTCTATTGACTTTCTCAGCAAGCGCATTACATCATCTCATTTTGTAGTACCAATTGTGTTTCTCTGTCTTGGTAAATAAAAGTTGCAAATTTCTATTTTGACTAATTAATGTTTGCATTGGCTATTTTGACACACTCAATATGATGGCCATTCCTTTACTTGAAAGTCTCAGATCAAATACCAGTATTTCTTTTCCACCTTGTTTGTAGTGATTCTAAGAATAACGTCCAGTCGATAGGAAACTTTTATTCACAATACTTGCTATTATGTCATCCTTGTCTACCTCTTTGAAAGTGGAGCAAACACATATATTTATTTGTGCATTGAGCCTATGTTGTTAATCCGGAATGTCATGATGTTATTACAAGATGATTGGGCATGCTCAGTGTTTAGATTTTCTTCATGTTGTATAATATTTTTTGAGGAGAATATACTCTGGAATCTGAATTGTAAGTCTGTTGTACTAGAACATTTATACAATGTGACGACAGATGGGATTTCCAGCTCTCAGCGATCTTGGGATATGTTATGACGGCGAGCTTTGTCAAGGTTTTAGCACTGGCATCACTGGCTTTAACTTCCATTTCTGGATACAGAATTAGATGGCTTTGTCATGGGGAAGAATTTGTCTGAGGCAGAATCGAGAGCACATTAGAGGTTTCCTCTTTTTACTAACTTGATATCAGCTCTACTTGTTGGTTAAGATTGGGCTCTTTCTTATATTTTTCTTTTTTGCTTTTCTTCTAATTCAGACATTGGAATCTCTCTGCTTTAGTAATATGTCACTACAACTCATTTGCTTTCATTTTTTTTTTTTTGAATTACTTGCCAGTTTTTCTTAATTTTGCTTCAGCAGAACAATTGGTTGTTTTTTCTTGCTTATTTCATTAGGTCTGCAGAATTAATGAAACATGCATCAGAACGGACGGAAATGCTCTATATCTGATAGCTTCAGTATTACATAGTTATGGGTTTGGATGTAAGAGTCCGAACTTTCTGCTATGTTATCCCATCTCTGTATTTTCTTCAGCTAACAAATTTCTTACAGAGAATATAGTAAATTGGAACGGTGTTAATCATAATGTATATAGTTTGTTTCTAGTTTTGAGGCAACAGCCACTTTGAAGCAGGTGCAATCTGCAGCTTCTCTTGTTTACATTAGAACTTCATACTTTGAGATAGAATACTTCTATTTATGAATCTTCTAACGGCCACAGATTTCCTTTATTCATGTACAAATTATATAGTAGACAATGTTATGATCTATTTCTTATGATCAATGTTATATACTGGCTACAGACCTCATCTTCAGTACAACAAGATTGCATGGCTCTTCAGTCATCTGACATGTTTCAGCCAACCAATGCTGGGCAGATAGGGAGCAGCAATGCAGATCCATCATTTATAAATGTCGATAACAACAGAAGTGGCAACTTCATTTTCCACACTGGAAACGTCTGCCCAACTATTTCTCTTTCTCTTTCAAACTTGACTGGAGAAAGTAGTGTGGCTGATTACCAGGACCGTGGGGTATCACCAACGTTCCTCACAGGTGAGTCAACATGGGATTCCAATCTCGAACCTGGACGCCCACAGGCGAGGAATGAAGCAAAAATGAGATACAATGAGAAAAAGAAAAGTCGACTGTAAGTGGTTTCTTTTGGTACCAATTTAATGCTCAATGCTGAAATGCATTTTATTATGCCTCCTGAAATTTATTGAGCTCCAAGTCAGACCCAACCTCTGCTAGATGAAACTGACACGATAAGACTCAAAATTTAAACTTACTAAGCTTTTGCATGCTTTAAGTTTTTAGGGATGTTATATATGATAAAGAATCAAATAAGATGTTTTTTCAGAAGCATGTTTTGCATGCTTCAGCTGAAATATCTTATTTACATGTTAATGATTTCTGCTCATGGAATTTGGCTTTGGATCTCTAACCTGTATATCATGCATGAGATTTCCAGGTTCAGGAAACAAATTAGGTATGCTTCACGTAAAGCTAGAACTTATGACAGGTTTGTAAAAGCTGATGAAACTTATGACTACGATCCTCTTCTAGCGGGAAACACCTGAACCAGTTTCAAGGGCGTTTTTATTCTTTACAACTTGTATTCAGATCAGGTATGTCAGGCAGTCTATTTCTGCTTGTAATTTCAAGTTTCTCTATGATAATCTACACATAATTTTCCAAGGAGAGGTGACATATAGCATCAGACTTAACAAGTTTAGGACATAGTTTGCTCACGCTTCTATTTTGTGTTTCCCTGTTTGTTTTACTGTTATAGGTAACAAAGATTCGATAGTTCAGGAATCTGTTATATGTTAAGCCTTTAGATAAAATTATTACTTTTCAGATAAATCTAATTACTTATATGTGTCTTCATATAATTATCTTGAAATTCAAAAATAATTGGGAACTCATTTGGGGTTTCTCTTTCAGTCTATTCACCACACAGGCAAACTAATTTTTCTTTTTTAAGGTTTTCTTTGGCTTACACAGTTCGTTCACCACCATTTAAAAAGATTTACTTTGCCCTTGGGTTGAGGCATATACTTTCTTCAAGAAAATTACCCATAGACCAGAAAATTTTCATTTCTTCATCCCTTTGATAGAAATCCTCCTCATTTAATCCATCCCTCTTGCTGCCTATCAGGACCCACAAACAGAGACTAGCAATAGAAAGCAATGCTGACTTCATCAGTCACATGCCAATGATACTAACTTCTGTCCGCATCTACTGTGTCTCTAAATATTTATTCTCCAAAGTGGTCCTCTATTGCCTTTGTACTGTCTAAAACTTCCTAGCTGTAAAGTTCAGAGAACACCACCTCCTTTAACTTGATCATGAGCTTCTCTTTTTGTATGTGCAGGATCGTATATAGCAATGATGCATCTTCACTGGACAACCTTCTCGAGGAGGTTATTCGTTTGGGAGTTACCTCCAGCCAGGATTATTTTGGTTCTTCTACTTGCTCGGTTTTCCACCCTATACCATTCTTTGAACTCGCTAAGAGTTCCCATGTGTCTTTACCATTCTTTGAACTGGTAAGAGTTCCAATATCTCTTGTTCCAAATAGAGACGATTTTGGATAAGTTAGATTATGGAATCTGTTCTAATAAACGCTTATTATTAATCCTTAACGATGACATCTTTTCTTTTTGATTATTCAAAGCTGGATATGTTCCTGTACAATGAAATTGGAATAAAGAGAGACAACATCAACGTCCATGAAATTGGTCCGATGAAGAGTCTATTATTGAAGAGACAACATCAATGTCTATGAAACAGTAACGTCTTAAGATGCAGTGACAATGATGTCACTGAGGAACAATGATGTCAAAGTCGCTCAGAATCCACTCAGCGGCAGCATCATCACTCTTGTAGATCTCCGTGCCAACATCAAGCGAAGTCCACTTCCTCTTCGCTGCGGTTGTGTTAGGGTCCTACTTACAATGCCCAGTATCAGTCATCGTGAATGAAGGTTAGCGAACACAGAGAGAGAGAGAGAGAGGAGAGAGAGAGAGAGAGAGACGGCATAACCTGATAGAAGTAGAGAGACTGGGACAGCCTTCCCACATCGAGCTCCCAGGTCCTGGGATCACCAACCCAACCCTCGCCCGGCTTCGTTGGGTACCCGTACTCCGCCCACGCCGCATGAGGCAGGATCTGAAGGATCTCCTGCGGCTGGGGGTTGCTGTAAGGGTCGCAGGATCTGTAGGGCTTCTCCGGATTCAGGGCGTTCCCTGGGGAGCAGTACACATGATAGGCTCCGTAGGGGAAGTTGGCAGTGTCAGTCCGGTGAATCCGAGTCCCGTTGGGTAAGGTGTGGTAAGGGGGGCACTCATGGAGGCTGTCCGCCCGGCACCACTTCTCGGTTTGGGGATTCAGTATCATCTCGCTGTACCGGGTGACGTCGCTCGTCACGTCCCCGTCGCAGGGGTCGCCGTTGTTCTTCCAGCAGCTGCCCATGTCCATCAAGTAGAACTGGCTCGCCGAACCTCCGCCTCTTTTGATGTCCAGCGTCAACCTCACCTTGAAGTTGGGCGATTCCGGGATCTGCATCGCAAATGAGCCTCTCGATGTTGTCTCTGCAAGGGAAGGTAGACAAAGAGAGAGAGGAATTGAGTGGCTTACTATTGTGGTCATCCCTCTGGTTTCATAGTGGTATCCGCCAGAGAAGCCCCTCGTGGCGTCGGACCTCAGGTAGAGCATGAGCCAGGGGTACGACTTAGTGGTCTTGAGGACATGGTGGAAGGACCAACCACCCTTCCCCAGCTCCTTCTCCCATGACACCGAGAAGTAGGAGGCGTTGTCAACTTCCTCGCCGATATCACCATCGAGATCGTAAGTGCCGTAGAACCTCCCTGAAAGCTTGGTGCCGTTCAAGATGGTACTGTCGTGGAACACCAGTGGCTGGTTCATGCACCCCTTACCGAAGCAGGGGAACCTCGACTCCGGCGGAAACGGGCCGACCTTGTTGCCGTCCTTGGGGCACAGGCCGGCGGAAGTGTCCAGATTCCCGTTCTTGAGCATGATCATCCAAAACTGCCAGGGCGTCTTGTCATCAGCGACCTCGCACTTCTTCCCCAAGTAGAGCTCCTTCTGTACGGCATAGAGGTCGACGTTCTTGAGGCTTTTCGGTGGCGCTTCCGGGAGATCATCGCCGAAGCCGAGCCTGTTGTCCTTGTCGGCTACCTTGTGCACCACCTCCGTCTTGTTTACTGCAACACAAATCCGGCAATCACTCAAACTGTGACTTGTCGGGACGCAGGCGAAGAATGTCGCCCATTAAAAGAAAGAGTGATACAGACCGATGTCGAAGCAGTCAGCGAGGCGGGGGCTGCCCATGCCGGGGGCTTCTTCTCCGACCTCATTGCAGAAGTTCCAGGCCTCCAAAGCCACCCTCAGTCCGTCTCTTTTCATCCCAGGGTCTCCCACTGCCGATCTGGTCTTTGGTTTGCCTCCGCTGCATACCAAAGAGAGAAGACAACAACAGGCGACCACAAAGAGTGCCCCGCGAGAACGGAGCCCAGCGGAAGTCCCCATGGAAGCCAACAACAAGCAAGGATGGCTATTGTGTTCAGAGTGAGGAGAAAGGAAAGCAGGTGAGAATGTGGCAACGGGATTTGCTTTGCGTCCAAGAGATGATGCTTCACAGAGTGTTCTCTTGCCGTGTAAATAAGGGGGCTCGTCCAGAGGTTTTTCTTTCCCTCTTCCGTTGAGAAGAGCTCGCGGAATCGATTGTGTTGTTACTCTTGATTTCGTTGATCGTATATGATTGGATGAGATGTGATTAAATAGATCTTCTAATCTAAATTTTGATGATTTAGTATCTTCTAAATCTTTTTTTAGATGATATTTATTCATTTCCAAATTAGTACAGCAATTTGTCTATACAGTTGATTGATTAGATCTGATTATATGAATTTTGTTGATTTACTATCTTCAACGGATAATGGTATTTATCCATTCCCAAATTATTACAGCAATTTATATGATTAATTTTCTTCTCCAATTATATATATAATACATATATCTATATAATACATATCTATATAATACATATATATATATAATACATATATAAATATAATACATATATCTATATAATACATATATATATATAAATACATATATATATATATAATACAATATATATATGTATATATATATAATACATATATATATATGTATGTATGTATGTATATATGTATATATACATACATATATATTTACATATATATATACATACATATATATACACACATATATATATATACTTATATGTATATGTATATATACATATATATATATACACACATATACATATATATATATATACTTATATGTATATGTATATATACATATATATATATACACACATATACATATATATATATACATATATACACATATACATATATATATATACATATATGTATATATATATATATATATATATATATATATATATATACATATATACATATATATATACATATATATATATACACACTGCAAGGAACCGAAAGCAGAACGCACAACAGCGAAAGCAAGAAAAGAAAGCAAAGTGCATCGACAGAGAACCGTCAGAAGCGCTCTTTATCCTCCACCTTTGCCTCTTAACACCTCCTTCCGACCATGACACACCACTGCAACGCCTCTTCCCTTCTCATCGTCCACAATGGACTTCCTCTCCCCGCTCCTCGTCGCCGTCATCGTTTTCCTTTCGATCGATACCCACACCTTGGCACAGTCCAGTCTCTGCCGTACGTCCTGCGGCGCCATCCCCATCCGCTACCCCCTCGGCATCGACGACGGCTGCGGCAGCCCCTACTACCGCAACATGCTCATCTGCGCCAACTCCTCCCGCCTATTCCTCCGCACACCCTCGGGGACGTACCCTGTCGCCGTCGTCGACTACACCGACCCCCACCTCGTCGTCAACGACCCGTCCATGTGGAGCTGCCGCTCCTCCGGCACCGACGACGCCGTGCTCCGGCGCGCGGCCAACCCCTTCAGCCTCGACACCAGCACCCGCTTCTCGCTCTCGTCCAAGAACGACTACCTCTTCTTCAACTGCAGCGGCGAGTCCGTCATCGTGGAGCCCAAGCCCGCGTTCTGCGAGCGCTTCCCCGACCGCTGCGACTCGGCCTGCGACAGCGCCGCGTACCTGTGCCGCAACCCGCCCGAGTGTCCCGACGCGCTGGCGGACCGGCGGACTAGCTGCTGCTCCTACTACCCCAAGGCGTCGGAGTCGCTGAGGCTCCTGCTGCAGCACTGCTCCACGTACGCGAGCGTGTACTGGAGGACGGTGGGCGCCAACTTCCCGCCGTACGACCAGGTCCCAGAGTACGGCATTCGGGTGGACTTCGAGATCCCGGTGACGACGAGGTGCCTTCAGTGCGAGGACGTCAGGCGGGGCGGGGGAACCTGCGGGTTCGAGACGCAGTCGAGGAGCTTCCTCTGTCTCTGCGACGAAGGCAACGCCACCACCTACTGCACAGGTAACTTTGCACGTAATTAATTAAGTAGTTCTTCTAGCTAATTGCAGGGTAACTTTTAGCTTTTGCAGAGATATATAGTTGCATTAAGAATCTAAAAAGGAAGTAAAATAAAGGAAGACAAAAAGCGCTTTATTATGGTGGCTTCTTCGCCCAGTAAAGCATCTCCGTAGCATCGCTTTTTTCCGTTCTCTCAGATGTGTTTTAGCTCGAATTTCCAAAACGTTGATCAAATGACATAGCATCCTCTGAACAAATCACGAACGTTGCAACCCTTCATCTGTTACGTTCGGACTCTTTTCTTTAGCACAGTTAAAAGCATTTATTTGCTAATTGAATCTGTGTGTTGCACGGTAGATGGGACGTACAGAGGGCATCGAGCATCAGCTGCAGTCATTGCAGGTAAGGATCGGTTTATCAGTATGGATGTTTTGCATTTGGAAGACTTCTTCTGCGTGTAACGAGAAGCATCGTCTTCTTCTCAGGGACGGCCACTGTCTCGGTGGCGGGTGCATTGGGGATCGGAGCTCTCGTCTGGTATCTAAGAAAAATAAGGAAAAATAGCGTGGTGACTTGTGGGGTCCAGAGCAATGAGAATCGTCTCTTTTAGATTCCTTTTTTTTTTCTTTCTTTTTTTTGTCGTGGAGATCTTCTTTTCCTACATGTATTAAACATATTTTTCTTGTTTTACGTCAACATATCATGCTTGATCTGAAGATGAATTTGGGTATTAAGCGTCGGGACTACTCGTGTGTTCGAATAATTAATTATATTTTGATAAATATTAAAACAGTCCGATGGCACAATATATTTGACCCATAACGTAAATATTAGAGATTTTGAGTTACAGTGGTGTACAATTTTCATGTATATTAGCCATCATTAGTTGGACTGCTACTCAAATTCCGAAATAAAAAAAACAAAACATGATATAAGTGACATATTGATAAAATTTGAATTGAAAATATTCATATATTTTTATTAATAAAATAAAAAAAAATAATTACAGGCAGACATGAATTGCTTGCTTGCGTAATAATATGCAAATCTAATTCAGATGTCTCCATAGAAAATATTTATGTTGACTCGACCCGCTCGGCGCGAATTTGTGGAGCCCAAACCGGGAGGTCTCCCGGTCCGACGACGTGAGTATAAAATTACAAGATCACCCACTTCACTCGGCTCCGTCATCAAAACGCGGACGGGTCGATCGCGTCGCCACCACGCAGCGTCGTTCGTCCGCCACATAGTTACCACCATCGCGGTGCATCCCTACGGCGCAGGTGAGCGTGTCCTCTGGTGCGGACGGGCCCGGCGCCATCATGTCTGCTCCAGCCACGGAAGGAGCCGCCGCGACGGCCCTCCGCTCGGTGCTCACCCGGGCCCAGCAGGCGGCGGAGCGATGCGGTCGGTCGCCGGAGCAGGTTCGAGTGGTGGCGGTCAGCAAGACGAAGCCCGTATCCCTCATCCGCCAGGTCTACGACGTCGGCCACCGCTGCTTCGGTGAGAATTACGTCCAGGAGATCGTCGAGAAGGCCCCTCAGGTTCCCCAATTTCTTTATCCTTCCCCTTCTTTCTTCGCCTGAAAGACTTCAGATACATCTGCGACCTAGATTTAACAAGATGCTTTCTATATCAAGTTTGATTCGGTGTTTGAATGTTTCAAGAAGCCTGCCTCGATCAGTGAAATATATGCTCTTTTGTTTATTGCTTCCCTGAATAAGATGATGCAAAATAACATCTTACCTGGGAAGAAGTCCACAACCCTAATCTTTCTGTTCTTGGGAATTGCTCCACTGTAGCTTTCGGAACTTTGTTTTAATCAATGAAATCGATGCGGCATAGGATGGTGACGACAATCGACCAGGAAGTATCAATTTGAAGTTCAAATCTTGGACAATCCATGAGGACTAAAGTTAGGTAGTGCCATATCTGTAGAAGGCTAGGAATGTGAACTTTGATGGATCAATGAGTTTTAGTTACTTTATGCTTGTTCAGTTGAATGCTTGAAATATTTGGAAGCATGGAGAGAATTGAAATTGCAGATCACAATAGTCTGTCGAGGAAGTTTCTAACAATATATATATATTTATTTTTATTCTGTTCAGGGAGTAGTTGGAGTTATCAGATGTGCAGAAGTTTCCAGCAATATATATTTATTTTTATTCTGCTGAAGGTATTAACTAGCTTAGCTGGTAAAGACTTTGACGGTTCATTGCAAGGTCCTAGATTTGAATCCCGCATTCTTCACTTACTCTTTGCCAAAAAAAAAAAAAATAATCTTAGACTGGAAGGTTTTTACAATAAAAACAAAGCTTCCAATGAAGCAATCAAGATCAAAGTGCTAGAATTTTGAGCATGATGAGTGCGGGTGCTTCTTCCATTGACTAATTAAAATCTTTGTTTCAAGCTAAGAACAATTTTGACTTGCAATCTATATATACTCTATATTTCTGATATATGAGACAGATACATACAAAATAGTATACATCGTAATGGCAGATTCTGGGATTGTTGTCCCATATTGACAATAGTTTTAGCAATACCATTCCTTGACTATGGGATTTAGTCAATGAGATACTTGTTTAAATGCTTTCTAGTAGTGTTTTAGTAGCCAAAATTGTCACCGAATATTGAACCGTTTCTTGTACTTGAATTAAAAAACTTGGGGCCTCAACTGTCATTTGTAAAAATTCTCTGCTAAAATCATTTTTATATGTAAAATTTTACCTTTTTTTTTTTTTTGCCTTTTCAGCTTCCTTCGGACATTGAGTGGCATTTCATTGGTAACTTGCAAAGCAACAAAGTGAAATCCCTTCTTGGTATTCTTCTAATGACTATCAAGTTTGTCTTAAGTTGATTTGTTCCTTTATATGACCCTAGCAACTTATTCATCTTGACATAAAAAGTAACTCTTTAAAATTCTTGCAGGTATAGGAGATGGTCTATTGTTGAGACTTTTATTGATATTACAGATCTTTTTTTTCTTGCTCGTTGCTTTTGTTTGTTTTGCACAACACCAGTTCAATAATATGTTCAATGATGAGTACTATGTATTTTACTTTAAATTACCATTTAATGGAAGTAAAGTTCATAATGTACCATTTGGAATGTCTGGGTTAACTTTTGTGCATCCCACTGAAAAATTCTTCTGTTTCTCAACATTGATAGTTCTCCATGAAAGAAAATGTAATTAGGCTATCCATGCATATCAAGAAACTGCCAAGACAGTTGATCTTGATCCAACTCTCAAAAAAATAAGTTGGAATTGCATATCTATGTCCCATCTGATATGCAATTTTGTAGGACTGTAAAATGGTCTAGTGACATAATTTTACTGTTGTCTTAATTTTTTAGTGTCTTTTTATATTGTTTAGAATGTAAGCCTCTGTTGTTCATAATGCAGCTGGTGTTCCAAATCTTGATATGGTTGAGAGCGTAGATGACGAAAAGGTAAACTCAATTGCATAAGTAGTTCATTTAAATTCAAATTCATTGTCTTTTTACCCTTTGTTTTGCATAATGCATATGCAACTGAAGTAAGAAGCATGATATTTTCCAAAGAAAAAGTCCAAGATTTCCATGTTTGGATTACCATGTTTCTATTAAGTGCCAAAGACAGACACAAGGTGGGATTTTTACAAGTTTAAGAGACATTTAAAAACAACAACAAAAAGCATGCCATAATGTCCCAAGTATTTGGAGTTGACTGTGTGGATCTTTTCCACCATAAGGTGATATCTCTAGTTAAATCAAGAATCTTCAACTCTCTTTTTGTTATTTGTACTAAAATTTCTTAGATCTTCCTCTATCTCTTTTCACACACTAAATCTTATCGATTCACGTCAACCGACCTCAACATCTACATATCACAGTTCAATCGAACTCAAAGTACAAGCCGCAAAGAAAAAAGTGTATCACAGAAACCGTGCAGGTTCATACAAGTGTGGTTCCCTTAAAGGAGTAATATTTCTGATCCCCATCTTGTTTAATGTCTTTATCTGCTAGTTCATAAAGGATCGAATAAAATGGCAATTATTAGCAAAGTCTGCCATTTTGCTCCACGGTGCTCTTTATTAATGTTTCTGCTATTTAATCATTTAAACCACCATACTTTGTTTTGTAAAGAAAAGAAAGAGAAGAGTTATCATTATATCTGCAGCTCTATCATCTCTAGCTATAAGTAACAATATCTATCTTTTTTTGTAATCTACAGATTGCTAATCATCTTGATCGTATGGTTGCTAGCTTGGGAAGGAAGCCTCTGAAGGTCTTGGTGCAAGTGAATACTAGTGGAGAAGAATGTCAGTAGTAAAATAAGTTACTTGCATGATAACATTGCCACATCATTCATTTCTTTGAAAATAAGCATTTATCATGGCATTTATGCTATAAGTTGCCTTCTGACTATATTGTCTTTTATGATACTCTTTTTGTTTGTAATATATACTTAAATTATTGTCTTCAAATGTCTTAGACAGCACTGGCTCATATGACAACAAAATTGGCAATCAATTGCATTCAATATTGATATTATTGGCGGGTCAACCAAATGACTACAAAGTACAAACCATTAAAATGATTTTCAATATTTA
The DNA here is from genome assembly GCA_900464855.2 of Musa schizocarpa. Lineage (NCBI taxonomy): Eukaryota > Viridiplantae > Streptophyta > Magnoliopsida > Zingiberales > Musaceae > Musa > Musa schizocarpa. The sequence continues at coordinate 7,624,001 of LS990921.1, read as the reverse complement.
GAGTACCTACAAGCAAGATTCCAAATATCTAAATGCTTATTGCCAGTGCAATCTGATAGATAAGTAACCCAGTGAAATATTTATCTTGAACATAGGGCATTAGACATTTGTTTGATTATATGTAAATGTTTGAGAGATTGTCCAACAAGCTAAGGATATCCAACTTGGTTGCCATTTGCCAAACCGTGTTTAAAAATAATATCTGACAGCATGTAATGATGCTTGACAATTGAAAGAACTAAACTAGATGCTCTTTGCTCTTTCTTGGTGATATGGCAGATTACTGAAAGATTATGCAATATTTTGTAGCAAAATTTGGTGTTGATCCTTCATATTGTGTCCAACTGGTGAAGCATGTGAAACTTGGGTGCCCAAACCTCATTTTTGCTGGTCTAATGACAATTGGGATGCTGGACTACTCTTCCACTCCAGAAAACTTCGAGGTAATGTTTTTTCAAGTGACCATACTACAATTATTTTCCATGTTTTTGTTAACAGTTATATTTGTATGGGAGCAGACACTATCAAATTGTAGGACTGAGGTGTGTAAGGAGCTTGGGATACCAGAAGAGCAGTGTAAGCTGTCTATGGGAATGTCTGCCGACTTTGAGCAAGCTGTAAGTAATAGGGTTCGAGCCTATGGCAAATAAGAAGCAAGATTTGTTGTGTTGATTTGGTCATAGCAGAAATGTAGAATGGTAGATGATGCAAAAATATAAGAGCTAATTTATTGTCGTGATTATGACACTAGGGTTAGAATGGGCTTGGCTGAGGAAATTGAACCACAAGTTAAACCAGAGTGTTTTTAGATTTTTTCTTTCCTCTTTTTCCCATTACCTTGGATCATTTTGGTTTATGATTGTAGAAACTTAACAAATTTAGTTTTGTCTAGAAGTTCCTCTGGTTGAACTGAATTGACCTGTGCACATTACTAAATGTCAACTCACATCTGACTTTAAACCATTCTTGTGCTAGAATACTCCAGCATGACATAGTTTGTGTTTCTCTGCAGATTGAAATGGGGAGTACAAATGTTCGGATTGGATCGACGATATTTGGAACAAGAGAGTACCTAAAGAAGGACAAAAGCCAGTGAGCATTCTCTTATACTTTCCTGACCTAAAATTCCATGCTTTCAACAGATTGTTAGATGGTTTTATTTATCAACTCTGAACATGTGAACATCAAGCACAAAACATGTTGTAAAAGAGACTATTAATTTCTTCTGTATTCGGTGTGACCTTCCTCTTTCCAGCAGAGCAAATCTTTAGTTGACTATGTAGCTATACGTTTTCTTTTCTGCTACAGGTAATCGCCAGTAATTCTCAGCTACATAGCCATGCTCTTGCTAGCTAAATCTGTTGCTTAATTGTGTGGTGCTTCAGTTTGTGAGTGTTTGGTGTTGAGCGAGCATTCTAACTTATCAAGAAAACTTGTGGCTTGCCATATGCATATGTTGTTGGTAAATAGTTTCGATAAAACTGGTTTTTTCTTGGTACCAATATATCTCTTTTTTAACTATTAGAATGTCGGGGGAATAATTTACCAGTAAAAATTCATGATCAGGAGTGCTGTCTTCGTGTCTGGCACCGAACAGTGTGTGGCTACGAGGTACTTAGAATACTCATGATTTCTTGTTTGCACTCTTCCATATTGCTAATATGTTTGGAATGCAGTTTTATCTTCTTTGACAGTGGAAACTATTAGGATATGACATTTGCATCATAAATTCTCGCTACGTAATGCGGTAAATTTTTTTCTTCTGATACCATTTTTTGCATTGTTCTTATCAAATGCCAGAATTTAGGACCTCTGCCTTTTTTTTTTTTAAATCAAGTAACATCATAAAATGTTAAGAAAGAATATATTTCAAGTTTCTAAGTGATGAGGAAATAATCTTGTAGGAGGAATATATAAAAAGAAGTCTCGACAACGGAATTATTACTAAATATCATGAATTGTAACGGTGAGGACATATACAATTGACCAACTTGAAGTAGTAAATGGTTTCAACTTAATTGGTTTTTTTATTTTAAATTTTAATCATAGTCTGGTTAAATATATCCTACCGTTTGCTCGCCACCCTCGTCTTACACTTTTCTAATGTCATTGATAGTGATTCGTGCACCCTTGTCACCTAAGTCACCTTCATGCATATGCTTTCGGTCGCTTCTGCACACGGGTCTCTCACCCTCTTCCATTAACGATGGCCTATGCGATCATTCATTCTTTTCTCATAATTGTCTCTATCTCACTATCTTTGCAGCACACATGATCAATTGTCTTCGTTGCTGTCGCATTGCCCTTTGCTAGTTGCCTCTGTCATTACCTTAGCAAAAGGGGTTACAAGTAAGAGCAAGGGTGCGCGAGTTGCCCCTTCACCCATCGTCTCTATCATTACTATCACTAACCTTAGAGGAGGTGTTGTGAGTGAAGAAGGAGAAGGCAGGAGGGCGAAGATGATGAAAGTGAGGGCAACAATAATAGTAGAGGAACAAGGGAGAAGAGGCAAGGATTAACGTGTAATGGTACAAGACGATGACAGGAGCAATATCATCATTTATTAAAAAAAATATTCTATAAATTTTTTTGAAAAAGAAGGTGCTACTTGAAAATTTTTTAAAAATAGGAACTTTTTATGCCAATTTGCCATACTTATTATGCTTAAGATTTATTTATTTTTAATTCAGTTCACATTTTTATATATATATATATATATATATATATATATATATATATATATATATATATATATATATATATATATATATATATATATATATATATATATATATAGGGGAAACGAGATTTTTGCGCTCTTTCAAATTATTACAGAGGCGGCAGGCTTATCACCAAACGCCCAATTCCTCCTAATAGAGTGGCCGTCGCCTGCGGTGGTAGTAGAACCCAAACACGCCTCGATTTCTGTCTCGTCCATATTCGGAACCACCACCGCGATGACCTCCTCCTCCGCTCTCGTCCTCACCACTACTTTTCTGCTCCCTCTGAACCACCGCCCCACAATTCTCGCTATTCCGTCCCATCTCAGCAGCGATGGCCATGGAAGGAGCCGTGCCGGCCCCCAGGGAAAGTGGAAGTGCTGCTCCACCCCTAAGGACAAGTCGGCCTCTACGCAGCAGAGGCAGCGAAAGCCGCCGCGCCGTTCCTTAAGCGGGAAATCAGAGCCGGACGTTGACCCCATTGGCTTTCTCTCCAAGTTCGCCATCTCCCACCGCGGTTTTGCTCAGTTCCTTCGTGAGCGGTGCTCTGCGACCCTCATCTTTCCTTGTGCTTCCGCTGTGGGTTTACTCGTTACTCTTCTCACTCCGTTCTTGTTTCTTGACGCTGTCTCCAGGTACAAGGCCTTGAAGGACCGCAGATTTGAGTTATATTCTCGGTTTATAGATCTGAAGGAGTCAGCTTCGGGGTGAGTTTCTCAAGATCTGTTGATGTTTGGCACCCTTATACGAAAAAAGTTTCCTTCTTATCAAATTTGACGTCACTTGGTTATGACGGAGCTGTCACCTGATATGCCCACGTCTTGTTTGATAAAATAGGTATGAAATTTTGGGCATGCATAGGCATAGGCAGCATCGGATGGACTACATGGAGTGGGCTCCAGGTATTATCACGTTGATTTAAGAGTCATTACAAGATTTTCTTGTTGCCAGAATTCTTCAAATTTTACAGCTGAAACATTTAAACTCCTATTACGCTTGCAGGAGTTATGAACCTTGGAAAATTGTGCCATCGGCAGCTTTTGGTTCTTGTAAGAATTATAGAAATATAATGCCATGATCAAGATGCATCTAACCCTTGGTTGTCTCATGCCATACTATCACGGACTTAGCTGGTTTTGCCTAAGTTGTGCGGCACCCTTACGTGTCCGTCTGCAAAGGTCAGCCTCCCCGAAATCTCCCATGGTCCCTTAGGACTTACAAAAGATAAAATAGGTTAGAAAAAGCGCATCACTCGGGATTCACAAGCAAACATCTCCGAAAACACTTCATAACAAATGCAAATTACAAATAGACTTTACAAGCTCTGAACGGTTACACAACAAAGGATCAAAATGGTCCACTACAAACCGAATATCTCTCACAAGTGTCCACATGATACAACCTTTATTTACAAGCCTAAGAAGACCACCAAACCCAACTAAAATGAGGCTATTAAGCCTTTGACCGTCCCTCTACATGCTGTGCAAAGCATGAACAAATCAAAAGACGCGGACATACATAAGTATTACATTAAACATCCTGTTTAGAACTTTGTCCGTGATATTCTCCCCCATTTATTCTTTCGATATCCTCGTCGAAGCCTTTGTCGACACTGCAACTCCTCGCCTTTCTTTGAGTCTTGATTTTTCGCCACCGCACGCGCCTCTTGGCTCCCAACCGCTCTCCGCCGCTTTTTTGAAAGTAGTGAACCTTTGATCTCTATCTTTGCTTCAACTTCCAATGTCTCGACTTCTAGTGTGGGGTTGGTTGAAGTTGTCTTTGATCCTGATTTGGTTCTTGTGGATCCATCAGATGAAGAAAAAAACCATCCTTACTATGCGCTAGTCTCTCAAATGCCTCATGCTGCTTGAACTGGGTGGATGTTTGTTGGAGCTTTAATGAGCATCGCCTCGTAAACTTCTGAAGTTTTGGGTCCTTCCTCCACAAAATTTGCCCATCGACACTTCTTTCACTTAGTTGTCACTTCCAAGTAGATTCGCATTACTTCCGCTTTCGATTGGCATTTTGTTGGGAAATGATGTGGATAATCTACTCTCAGTAGCACTGATCACCATTGGTGAGACTTTGACAACTATTGTCATATAATATCTTCGAAGGGTCTTTGAACCTGTGCAGAGCTCCTCTGTTGGATAGATAAGAGAATTAGGGTACTCGGTTTCGTCCATTCTCTTAAGAGTTGAGAAGGCAATGGTTACTTGACTTCGCCCGCCTTCTCAAGGGTTGTACTCCATGCATCGAGCTGGTTACTGACCTTCACCTGCTCTTTGCTCACACTTCTGAAGCACTCGAAGTGTTTGCACTCCTTGCATTGAATTAGCTACTGTGATTCACCTTCTCAATGTCATCGAACTTCTAGAATGCAGGAAGTTTTCACCTGAACTTGGAGTAAATCTCTAATAGTTTTAGTCGCCTCTATGTCACGACCTTAGCTGGAATTGCCTAAGGCGTGAGGCACCCTTGCGGCCAAGACGGGAACTTAGCTTGCGTTGCCTAAAGTCGCCTTTTTTCTTCGATATTGTTCAAAGATCAGCCCACTTGTAACCTCTCTCGGGGTCCCAGAAGGACTGTAAAAAAGAAAGTTGATTAGTTCGAAAGAACGAAGCAACGAATAAGTCTCAAGTCTCAAAAAGGGGAAGCTTTTACAAGCAATTCAATGAGCACTTTGCGTCAAGACAAGAGAAAAGAGGAGAGGGGGAAAACAAGGGCTTTGAAGGTTGAACGAACAAATGCAAAGCCCACAAACGCCTTGGCTCACCGTCCCGGGCGCGACAACAAGTTCCCGTCAAGGCAACGTGGAACTTTTAAAGAGTGTTCAACGCCCCAGATATATATCGAAAAGTTCTATCCCGATTGGGTGACAACCCGGGGTTCAAAGGGTCGAGATGGTTGTGTTTTTTGTGAGCGGAGGCGATTCCGTAAATCAACTGACACGACGCGAAAAGGAGTTTTTTAGGTCGTTTTGGGGTTGTTTTGCTCGATTCGGTGAGCGGTCGCTTTGTAACGCTGCAGCTTGTTCGAACTTACATTTTTACAAGCAAAATGACCCAAAACCAAGAGAAAACATGCTGTCAAGCAACTGTACATGTAAGTGTGAGCGACGAACGGTTCGTTGAACGAAGTTGTTGCGAGTACGCGACGACCGTTCGTGACATCTAGGGTTGTACCGTCTTCTTCATCAACCCAACCGCCTACTCCATTGAGTAGCAAAGGTACAACACCGCGTACTGCCTGCTTCGTTCCTTGGTCGTGCACTCTTGCATGACTCGAAGTCCTTCACTTTCGGCTATCTTGATGAGAAGCTTGTTGACACCGGTCTTACGAAGTTCCTTGGCCTCTGCCCTTCAGCCTTTGTCTCGGATTGAGTTTGCCTCTACATGCTCCACCTCCCCCATTTCATCGACCAAGCGCTCTCTCCTCGAGAGCAAAGAGATCAATGACTTTCACGAAGTCTGCGTCTCTGCATTACGGTGGCTTGCCATGCCCATGGCCCTCTTATCCGTCGCCTCCCATCTACATCCCTTTTCTTCACACAATGATTTATCTGCTGGCACTCCTCCTAGTCTACCTCCATTCTAAATGATGCTTGATTTTAGGTAGCTAAGTCCCTCGGACTCGTTGACGCTTCCTTCGCCCTTTCGACCCTGTTGTTTCAACACCTTTGTGTTATCCGGCGACTCCTTTGTCGTCGATGTAAAGAATGATCGCAACTCCCATGATAGCCCTCGCCATCACGTTGTAGGGTTTGCAGACCGATTCTTTTCTCCTTAGCTTCCTTGGTAGCAACGTTCGCTTACTCGACCTTGTCCTTTGACTTGCCGAGCTCCCTTAAGCGAATATAGGCTCTGGAGCAGTCCAACTCTCCAGCTACTTCGGTCATACCTCTGCATGATCAAGTCCCTCCTATGAGACTCACTGATACTTGCATTCGAACTTTTCCCTTGGTGGTACACAACTCCCATATGCTAATGACCAAGGTTTTCATCCGATGCAAAATTCGATGCACGCATGGAAGACCCGCCTCTGCGGTACCATATTCTTCATTCCTTGAATCCATAGCCCTTTTTGCCGTCGTGTTATTCATCGAAATTGAGCTCCCAGTAGCTCCCGATCATACCTCCGTATGATATAGTCCTTCACGGGGCTAGATTTGTATGTATCGCATTGCCACGAACTATTCCACCACGATCCGCTGCACTATGTCGCCTCCTGGTGACATCTCTATTGCATTTTGATCCTTGTGGGATGAACTCGAATTGTGATCCCTCCATGTGTGGCCTCTGCCAATACATCGCAGGGTCTCTTCCACCTTTGATTTTGTTCACTCCTTTAGCAATCGACCTTCATCCACCCGCTCTTGGTTCACACCTAGATGAAGCACCGCTCTAGGATAGTTCGTTGCTTAGTAGCTCCCGAAGTCCACCGACTTCGTTGAAATTAGTGCACCATTGTCTGAATCCTGGGCCTCTGCCCCTACCAACACAATCTCCGCTGCGCACCGCTTCCTTCATGGCAACTTGAATAGTAACACTATGACATATTCTTCAAGAGTACCCGCCTCCGCGTCCTCTTGCCTCGTGCCAAGGCCTTCTTAACCCCACTTCGCCTCCGCAAGTTGAGTCGCCTTAGTTCCTCCATCAAATACTTCTCCGAGATAAGGTGCATGTGCCCAAAAGCTCCCTTCGTCTTTGGCACTATGCAAGATGAGTCCGCTCCATCAGAATGAAGGACATATGTAACAACATGATCTTGCTCTTGCCTTTGCAAGAGTTCATGTCCTTAACTTCTGTCCAAGGAAAGCTTTGTGTCTCCGCTCTATGTTCCATCTTCTATGCTGGCTCACTTCATGCGAGTTGGGTACTTCGCTAAGTTACACCCAAGTTGCTCCGCTCCTCGTTTTGCATTGAGTTGATGGTGGCCCTCGCGTCCACCATTCCACGGGTCAGCCCTCCCTTGAGTTTGATCTCCCTTGGGTTGCTCCCCCACTTGATCTCATAATGCATCCACCAATGCATTTTCTCAAGCGAGATCATGCGACAACTCCTCGTCGCTCACTCGGTCCATTGAGCTTCGTGGAGTTGTTGTTTTTGAGGTACTCCTCGACATGTGCAGTCTGTTGCACATGATTCTCCCTCTAGAGAGCCGGGACTTATCCCTCCTGGATATCTATCCCGTTGGAGCAACATCTCTCTTCGTTTCCTTCTCTCTAAAAGGTTCGGAGACCACCATCCCCTTGGACTACTCCGATTTGCTGAACAAATTATGCATTATTCTACCTCCTGCAAACGCACTTGCTAGATTGCAACTCCATGTCAATACAGCCCCCGCTGCACCACTCAAGGTCTAGCAACATTCTGAACTCGCTACACACTTCAGCTTCCTACGGATGTATCCTTCTCATGCCGAAGAGAAAGTTTCAATGTTCTATGGCGTCGAGTTTCGATCGCCTTGGGATGGTCATGAACATTCCATCGTCCGTATACAAGCCCTTGTATGAGTACCGAATTCTTCGAGTTAGCAATTCCCCTCACCTTTGTGAGCTTTGCACAACTCTTTCGATCGTTGTGTAACCCATTCCACCTTGCATGGTCTCATCCTTTACCAAACGCCTCGCTTGCCTTGAGCACTATCAAATATTGTTGTCAACGTCGAGCCGTAGCTCAAACTCAGCTAACCCAACCTTTGTGTGCTACACATTCTTCCAACCTTGCTTGTTCTCGTGGTGCCTCTTGCGCGAAGGGTTGATCATTCCTCTGAATGCCAATCTCAGATGTCCGCTCCTTTGAGCGACTCTTTTTCCCTACATCTCCATGCCCATTTTCCCCCTAAACAGTCGCGCGTGCTGGTTGCTCTCAACGTAGCCCCGCTAGGACCCCCCGCGTTTGTATGCCAAGTGTTTCTATGAGTGCTTGTCCCGCTCTGATATCATCTGTCATGGACCTAGCTGGTTTTGCCTAAGTCGTGCGGCATCCTTGTGTGTCCGTCTGCAAAGGTCAGCCTCCCCGAAACCTCCCATGATCCCCTAGGACTTACAAAAGAGAAAACGGATTAGAGAAAACGCCTCACTCGGGATCCACAAGCAAACCAAAAGACACGGACATGACACAACATTTATTTACAAGCTTAAGAAGACCACCAAACCCAACTAAAATGGGGTTGTTAAGCCTTCGATCGTCCTTAATAGCTTTCGACCGTCCTTCTACATGTTGTGCAAAGCATGAACAAACCAAAAGACACGGACATACATAAGAATTACATTAAACATCCTATTTAGAACTTTATCCGTAACAATATGTTTATCAACATATAAGGAAATAAAAAGAAAATCAGCATTGACCCAAAAGAAAACTGTAGACAAGAATTGTTTTCTTTGTTTTAGCATCTGTTCTAGTGCACACATTTTTTGTAAAAAGAGTTATGTTTACTTCTGTTTCTGGTCATTATTATGGAGTAACTTTCTTTTGGTATTTAATATTCTAATGATTCTTTCCTTGTTTATTTATAAGATGCAATATTTGATTATAGTTTTATTTAATTCAATTGTCACTCATGTACTTGGCTGTCTTTATTTAAGGTTTTAAAGTGAATACAAATGCATTGCCTTGAATCTATTTATATCATACTTCTTGCTGTTGGAATCTTATTCTTTATTTAAGGCTTTTTTGTTGCACTTTTCCCTCATATTTAAGATCTTATATTTATAGTTGATGAAGCCTCATTCTTAGGATTACTTTAAATTTAATGGTTACTCTAGATAGGAATCAAATTTATGAATTTGTGATGTTGTAAGTACTCAGCCAGTTGAAATATTCTTATTTAGGTGCTCGATATTGTTCGCTTGTTGGTGACTTCAATGGATGGTCAGCAACAGAAAATAGTGCAAGAGATGGACACTTAGGGCATGATGATTTTGGTTATTGGTTTATCATTCTTGAAGATAAGCTAAGAGATGGTGAAGAACCAGATGAATATTTCTTTCAAGAGTACAATTATATGGATGATTATGACAAAGGTGACAGTAATATTAATGTTGAAGAACTTCTTAGAAGAATAAATGATGAATATTGGGAACCTGGAGAGGTTTGGCCCCGTAAGTCACGTATGGAGATGGTTTCTAAGTTGTATGAACAGATGTTTGGCCCCAATAGTCCGCAGACTGATGAAGAACTAGGTGAAATACTTGATGCTGAAACACGTTACAAGCAATGGAAAGAAGTCTCAAAATTTGATCATGTCAACGACAGGCCTCGCTTTGATGTCATTGATGATGGGAAAGAGTTTGATATCTTCAGTGTTAAAGGTGATCCAATATCAGCAGAGAAATTTAAATCTAAGAAACCTCCTCTTGCTTACTGGATAGAAATGCGAAAAGGACGTAAGGCATGGTTGAAAAAATACATGCCCGCTATTTCACATGGAAGTAGGTATAAAGTTTATTTTAATACTCCTGATGGAGCATTGGAAAGAGTTCCAGCTTGGGCTACATATGTTCTACCAGGTACACTCATATGCTTCCTAGTCTATCATAGAGTTACCCTTCTGTTTATTTCTGACCTTTTAGTTCACAGTAACTTCATTTTGTCCATCATGATACTTTCAAGTGTTCTAAACAATATTCTACCTTTACCTGATGTGTGCAACGTATATAATTTGCATTGATAGATGATCTTGTTACTTCGGCTAACCTACAATTGAGGGGCTTTGATGGTTGCATATATCTGAAAATGTGTTCTGATATTAAAAAATACATGTTTAATTTGTTTTGAAACATTTAGCTTTTCAGAAACCAAAAGCCCCAGAGTAATTGAGTATTTCAGTGCTTATTTAGCTCTTAATATGTAAATAACATTTTCTATTACAGATACATCACTCAGAAATTTCCTGGATTCTTTACATCATGGCTAACTTCTTTATCTGACATAAAGTTATTTTCCTAAAATGGAATTTCTCTAATTTGAGAGACTTTAGGTTTGCACTAAAAATCTATGTTTTATCTGTTGCTTGGGGATGAGGCAGCTCCTTGACTGTTGACATTCTCCTTATGAACTCTTTCCAAGAAAGAATTGCATGGTCACGTTTGGGGTCTGGGATCAGGATTGGTGGGATGTCAAAAAGTAACTTGTCAGTCTGTTGTCATCAAAAAGTTAGAACTGGATCTGAACTAAATGACTTATAGTATGTCACAAGAACTTTGCTTTGAACTCCAACCAAGAGAAAATTAGAAACTTTAATTTGCAGAAAAGCTAATCAGAGTTATGAAGCATCTTTTGCAGATCAGTTTGGAACTGGAAAAAAGGTATCTTGATGATGAGAATGTGAAAATTTCTGTAAATGAACTAATAGTACTAGAAACTCTATTACATCCAAGTTGGATACGGCCTTAGTTGGAAGTCAATGTGAAAAGAGGATATTCAAATAGACTTGGCAATTAGAGAATTTTGCGGTATTTGGATGTGTTATGATGATACTATTATCTTGGATAGTGGTGGATGTTCTAGAAGAGTTATCATCCAGTATTTATTGTGCATTATCCATCAACCGAAGTTTGTGCCATAATTCTCAAATGTCTGGAGACAGAGAGGTTACATACACTTGATGATTAGTTCTCTAGTTTTCCATAATGTTTTTCTAAACCCTATTTTGTAGTGATAAACAATGGGATACCAGATTTTAACTGGATATGATTGGATTAGCTTTGTTCTTACTGATGACTACCTCTCAGAAGCAGATGGAAAAGAAGCTTATGCAGTTTATTGGGAACCTCCTCCAGACGATATGTACAAGTGGAAGTATAAGAGGCCCAAAACTCCAAAGTCTCTTCGTATATATGAGTGCCATGTCGGGATAAGTGGATCAGAACCAAAAATATCATCCTTTAATGAGTTTACTTCCAAGGTAAAAACCTAGTAAAGTAGTGTGCCTCATCGAGTCATCGTGTATTTCATGTTTGCCTTTTCTTTCAGGTTCTTCCACATGTGAAAAATGCAGGATACAATGCTATCCAGTTATTTGGGGTTGTTGAGCATTGGGACTATTCTTCTGTTGGTTACAAAGTGAGTTGCTTTTTCTCAAGTTGACCAAGTATTAAGTTTTGTGTTCTTCAGGTTCTTAATAGTTAATATTATGTTAAGTTCTTTACAGAACAAGAACATTTCTGCTTTCTATTCATTATGCAGTAAAAATGAGCCATTTTAGTCATTTTGTTGGTTCTTTTATCTTAAATGTGTTTGGTTGGGAAACCATTGCAGAAAACATGTCTAGTAGACTGTTTACATTTGTTTTTAATCGTTACCTGTGTTGTTCTTTTGCTTCCCTTTCCTCCTTATGACCATTAGATGTGTCCTTTAAGATCAGAGACCACTTGATTTAGAATTAAGACTATGAATAGTGTTTCTTAAAAGTAAAAAAAAAAAAAACTAATTTATGCTCTTCATTTTTAAAACAGAATAAAGAAGAAATTCAAATGGGCCTTTATTTTATCAGTTGGAGGGTTGTTTCAACTTCTGATGCTTCTGTAATTGTATTTTTAAGAAGTTGACAGATAGTGGTAATAGTACATCAACCTTGTATAGTTGTACTAGTAGTTAATGTTTTATTTATAAAGCTCATGCAATAGTGGCACGTCGATCAGAAATTGCAAATTAAGTGAGAAATTTAGGCACTATGAATTAGTTAGTATGAGCTGTGAGATTGTACCTTTTCTTGCCAATTGAAGGTTCCAATAAAAAAAATCCAATATACTCTTAAAAGAGAGTAAGAGGGATGTCAAAAATTTTATTTTCAACACATTTGATATCACTTTTATACCCTTTTTTATAGACACTAAATTTCTTACCTTAAGAGTATAGCTTTTGACTGAATGTGAAATAGAGTTACAATTTACATTTAACTTTCATATTTTATTCCTTCGATTAAACTATTGATCCCTTCAGTGTATATATCCCAAAAATGAAATTTCACATCTATAATGCATGCCCATAGAAATTACCATCTGGCTTTCACCAGAAATGAGTTATATTAATTATATGAATGGGGCCCACATCCTATCAGCAAAGATATATTTGCTTATTTAGTAGGTAACACTCTTTAGTACATCAATGGAGTCGATCTAGATTGTGTTTCAGACTTAATTTGGTTAGAACCACATTGGATCTATTAATGATTTGCTGACCTAGATAACAACCTAAATCAAGTTATATTATTAAATCCATGATGGATTAGTGTTAGTTTAAGTTATATTATGTATTCTCGAGGTTTGAGATACCTCCTGATACGGTATGGTACAGGTCTGATAGCTTACTGTACGCAGATCAGGGTAAACTGGGCAGTTTGTCTGGTACAAAACCTGTACCATCCTATTCCCGGGATACACTGAACCTATGTCTGATGTAGGGACTGTACCACCCAATACAGGATGGTATAGGCCTTGTACCGAGGAGTTATTTTAAAATATTTTTTAGGATTTTCTGGAAACATGGTACATATATAAAATTGTTGTATCAACACTCGATACATTTGGTAAAGTACCGGTCCAAGCCGTAATTGGTATAGTAGCGATATACAAAATTGCAAACCTTGTGTTTCATTATTTTGTGTTATAATATATAGAGTTCTTTATATATTGGTTAGAGTACATTTGATGTTGGAAGCATAACTTAAAAAATCTTTGTTTAAATTGGATTATAATCTACCCTAGCTGTTGCTCTCTCTAATGATCAATAGTAATGTTTGTCGTCTCATACCAATCAAATAGTGTTGGTCCTAGGCTCCTAGCCGGATTGGTATGTATTGATTGGTATCGATGTGTGGACATACAACACGTGAGTACATACCAAAGGAGAAAAAGAAGGAACAAATGGCGGTGGAGGAAGAGGATGCAGAAGGAGGAAGAGGAGGATGAAGAAGGAAGAAGAGGAAATGATGGAGGAAGAGGATGAGGAGGAGAGGAGGAACCATAACTGAAATTGATGTGTGGCGACAGGCAACAACAATGCCTCATGGGTTCTGTGTGTGTAGGGAATCGGGTTCATGAACACGATTCTAAACTAGTGAATAGTTTTTTTCTTTTTTTTTATTGGTCAGAACAAACTGCTCGAAATGGGGTCAGTCCATATACATAGATTCATGCCCGGATCAGCACATACTGCCTGTTTAGTATTGGTCCGGGCAAAACCGCATTCCATGATCAGTGAATCATGCTCAATTGGATCCATTTTATTATCTTATCAGAATACTCCATGAATCAGGATTATAATTAAATCAGCAGAATAGTGACCTATGTTATTTTGATTCTAAATGTTTCTGTATCATGTTTACTTTTTTGTACAAAAATTTACATACTAACACTATGTAACATATTATTGCCTTACGGAATTTTTGTTATATCGGGCACTATTTAATTTACTTTGTTGGTTCATTGAGATCTCTTAAAGAAACTTAACTCCTTTAAATTGAAAAAGAGGCACACCTCTTACCCCAAAATGTTACTAAGTATATTAGAAAATAAACTATTTTTGGTGTTCAATAGTTTTAAACAAATTATAAGTAGTAACTGTTTATTTTGAAGTAAGATCAATTAAGAATACCTGTATGTTTTTGCTTTGCCACTAGCTCTAAAATGTGTATTTTTGGTATGTTAGCCATGATGATTGGGAAAACTGATTCTTTTTGTGTGTTGTGCCTCCTACTTGTTGAATATAAACCTTGGTTTACAAGATAAATGGTGTATGTTTACTCACTTGTTTTCATGTGAAATTATGGTATTGTATACTATGGAGTACTTTCCATGTACCTACATGAGTCCCTTCATATGATTTAAGATACAGCAGGATCGATTCGCATCATGAGACAATATCATCCAGTTTTAGTTCCATATGAAGTACTAGGGAAGTATTAATATCTGTAATATTGCAAGTTTGTGACAAGTAATTTATCTCAAAAACATGCTTGTCAGTTACATAGTCTATTGCATTTTTTTTCTTGACACACTTAGTCTATTTTTAATTTCAGGTTACAAATTTTTTTGCTGTTAGTAGTAGATTTGGGACTCCTGATGACTTCAAGCAGTTGGTTGATGAGGCACATGGTATGCTATTAAGACAGTTTTTTGCTTTGTTGTTACAAGGTTTCAATATATGATGGACAAGGTTGGTTTCAGCCTGAAAATTTTGAATACTGGGTATCATCATTTGTGAGAGTTATGTATGATGTGTCTAATGTCTGAGTTGCAAGTCATATTAAATATTAACTCTCTTATGATTTTCAACTGGATCTAGTTTTTATTGGTTTTGTCATCCATTTATGGGTACCAGTTAACCCAAATTCAGTGCTCAGTCTGGATGCCTTGAAATGAGAAGTCATGACCAAGATCAGATCAATAATGAGTAATTGTAGGATGCAATTTTCTCTGCATTGGAACGGGCTTTTCTATTTTCTTATGCTTCATGAAGCTGACTGTTTCTTAATATGCTTATGCTGGAAAACCCTAGTTACTTATAGATCCTTGTACATATGTTTAACAACCTTATATATATTAGCATCAACTATTGTCTGCTCATTTTGTGTTGTTATGCTGTTTATGTGGTTTATTCTCATTTGCAGTCTGGGATTTCAGACAACATATTGTACCACCATGTTGTTTATGTGGTTTACGCATCAACCACATTATGGCCTTTTGTTTCATATGTTTTATTTAGATACTTCATGGATCTTCTGGAGGCTTTAGATTGTTACTTTCCAGCTAATTACCATAATATTTTAAGGTTTTCTAAGTTTTTCAATTTATGCTGTCTTTCTGGATTTTTGGTTTCGATCTTTGTGCCCCTCATTCTCTCTTTTATTTTTTAAACATGTGATTCATATTGATCTGAGAAAAAAATAGATCTTATTTTGGAAATAGATAATCTTGAAGGACTGACCTCCAAGTATACATGGTGTTATTTGTACTTGCAGAATACCAGAAATTCAGTCATTTTATTGTTCAATTTGTCTTTGTCCCTAATGTCATGGACAAGTTATTATTTGTAGTTTTTCTTAATCTTGAATGATATCTCTTCTCATCATTTAGTATTTTGTCTTTTGTGGCTGCTTCATATGTTTTTGCTGGTCTGTGTAGTATTATACACCTTAGTATTTATCAGTTCATGAATGTATATCCATTATTAAGGTGGTTGGTTCTTGTTATTTTTCTGCTTATCACCATAGTATTTGTGAAATTTTATTGTCTTCTCTTTCATGATGTTAGATTTAAACTCACTCTCTTTGGTTTGCTCTACCCTTCTTCTACTTGTACCTTCTTTTTCCTCTATCACACTACGCACCTGTCTCTCTTTGTTGGTCCATTATGTTAGTTTTATCTATCTTGTTTGCTGGCTGTATAACCATTTGCATTTCTTTCGACAGGGCTTGGAATTCTAATGTTTCTAGATGTTGTTCATTCCTATGCTTCAGCAGATGAATCAGCTGGGTTGTCACTTTTTGATGGATCAAATGATTGCTACTTCCATACTGGTGTGAACTATTTGGCTTCATTTTTCTATCCACTGAAATTGATGATAGCGATTTGTCTGCTTTACATCTCGCCTTACTCTTACTCTTTTAGCGCTTGGTTATTCTCTTTCTTTATGCATTTGTCTTGATTGAACCTGAGACATCTAGAACCATTTTTATGTGCTTCCATCATCTCTTTGAATGTGCAATACTTCCAAACAGGGATTGCTTTCTTGGATCAGTTTTGCACCAGCACACCATTGCTTTCCTAGAGAAATTGAACTATATGTTTCAATGAATCATTGACCTTGTTGATCAGTAGATGCAGATAAATCATGCTGATCTTTTTTATTTGTGTCAAGTCATTTCCTGACTATGACCTTTTTCTGACAGGTAAACGGGGTCATCATAAATATTGGGGTACCAGGATGTTCAAATATGGTGATGTTGATGTGTTGCACTTTCTTTTGTCAAACTTGAAGTGGTACTTTCTACAATCCAACCTTTGCTCTATATATCGTCTTCTTTCATCTTTTGATCTAATCAATGCATTTTGAAAGGTGGGTTGCAGAATATCAGGTTGATGGCTTCCAGTTTCACTCACTCCCATCTATGATGTATACTCACAATGGTTTTGCTGCATTTACTGGTGACATCGAGGAGTAAGTTGTTTTGCGCACTCTTGATCAACTTACACTAGAATAAAACCAGCTGTGTAACATGAATCTGTTTTTCATACTTGAGACATGATCTTCATGTGGATTTGAAGTTTTTCATCTTTCTTGAAGGCTGGTCACTAGTCTTTACAAAGTTCAGCTTATGGAAAAAGTTACTTAACTGGATATATTTATATTAAAACATGATATAATAAATTGCATGAGAATTATATCTTTTAGGCACAATTTTGAAAAAGCTGTGCCCAGTTGAGTTTTCATATTAATCTTACGTGTGTCCAAATTTTCTAAGAAGTATGGGCTCATCATGCTGGTTCAGAACAAGCGTATCTTTTTCTAATATTTCCTTGTAGACATGGAAAAGTTCAAATCCTAGATTATTATAATAATCAAGGTCTGTCATACCGAAGCGTATCGCCCGTACCGGGCGGTACGTACCGGTCCGACAGATTACTGGTACGTGGATCGCCCGGTACCGCTACAGTGCTACAGTATTTTTAATGTATCATTACAGCAGTGTTACAGTATAAAAAAATATAAAATTGTTTGGTACACTAGGATGTACCGCTCGGTACGCCCTGATGTACCGCCCAGTACATCGGCACCATACCGTACCAAGCCCGGGTCGAAACGCCGGTATGGTACGATACGGTGAACCTTGATAACAATAACATATTTCATGGGGTTCTTGGACTGAGAATTGTTGATAATATTAGCAAAATAAGAATTTGATTCTGGAAGCAGACAAACTCAATTCTTGCCAGAAATTTTTTAGGACAGAGAACTTTTGTAAAACCACAAAGAAAGATATGGATAATCAAATTCTTTTAGATCCATGACTGAATGAGCCTAAATTGCCTATGGAAGAAGAGAATTTTGAAATATAGGTGAAATGGATGAGTACTAAGGATCGAATCAAAGACAATTGTTTTGGCATTCACAATTTCAGTAACATGTTGAAAAAAATTATTGATTCAAGAAGACCTTTCTTCTTTCATGCACGGTGAAGTTATTGATTCAAGAAGACCTTTTCTTCTTTCACACATGGCATGATACGTGTAAAGCCTTACATGAGCTCGTATTGCTTTTATCTTCTTTTCTACCTTTCTTTCTACTTGTATTCTGCTGCATAAACTCCAGAACATTAGGACATGCACAGATATCTATTTGTGTACCTTCGCCCATGTTTATATGTATTAGAGCTTTGATTTAGCTAAAATCTTCAATTCTTGAGGCTGATCCTAAACTTAAAACTGTCTTCAGGATCTTACACTAGCAAGAAGGTTTCTTTTGAAACAAACATGAGAATTTGTTAATCCTGATTAATGAAGGACATGGAATATGTACTACAATATAGAAAAAATAAACAAAAAAGAGAACAAGATGAGAATATCAGTATCTATAACATAGAAGATATACCCAAAGGAAAATTAGAACGTAGAGCAGCAACAATAAACCCATAGTGATAAAATTTCAGGAACAAATTCCAAATGCAGATAATTATGTTCTTAAGAAGCACCGCAGATAAGTTTTGATCTCATATGAAAATCCTCCTATCAGGTGCCTTCCTTGCTTCCATTAGCTCCATGGTACTTTCATCTTTTTTCACAGACTCAGAAAATGAATCTGCAAATCTATAACACCCCTGATTGCCTTAGCAAAAAATGAAAAAAAAAAAGTGGAATAGAATTTTTACTCAACGATGGGGATAGCATCTGTTTTTGGATGAAAACACAGTGGTAGCCATATATCAATCTGATTGATCTTTTGCCAAAACTTAGCCGTGAGGGCATTTAACATTAGTGCTACTGTGGCTCCCAGGGAGTTGCTTCACCTTACAACACTAGTCTTTTTTCTTTTCATTTTTCTTCTTGCTTTTAACTTATAACCTAGACTTTAGATGCTACCCATTTACATGTCCTACATCAATCTACATACTTGTCGTGCATAAAAATGTAGCATGGAGAAAATTTAACAAGTTGATAGCAGGAGTTGCTGTTCTTAAGTGTTTGTCATGTTTCTTTGGGGAGAATAAAAATGATAGGGTTTAGTTAGTGTTTATGAAAGTCCTTTAAGCTTTGCTAAAAATATAAAGAAACTTCTCAGATGCATGCATCTTACAATACCAATATGGGTTTATAGTTGCCTTGAGCCAATGCCATCTGCAATAGGCCAGTTCCTTTTTACTGCTCAGTATATCATTATCACATTGATGCGGTAGGTTTTCGAAATTTGTACTGGACCAGCATATAGAACCTCAGCCTATGACCCCGGAAAGCCTTCAGGTTTTGTAACCTCATGCTTTCTGATCAACATAGTTTCTTAGCCTATGACCCTGAAAAGCCTAAGCGCCTTGCAAAACCCCCGAGCAAGACATTTCAATGAAGCGCCACAGGCGCCGAGTTCCTCGGGCCAGTGCCTGTGTGAAATTGGGTCGGGGATTCAAGCGTGGTTCAATTGAATGAGTAAGTTAGTTCAACAAACCAACTAAGGTACCCTAACGTAAAACCTGCCCCAACAGTCGCCTTCGTCCGTCGCTACAGCTGTCTGTCGCTGCCACCTTCATCTGCCATCGCGTCCTTTGTTTGCAACTTTGTTTGCCGCCATTGCCTTCGCCCGCCATTGCCGCTTTTGTCCGCAACTTAGTCCTTCACTGCCTTCGTCCATAGCTTCGTCCACCGCCACCGTCGCCTTCATCCGCAGCCTCGTCCACCACCCTCTTATTCCTCCACAGCTGTTGATTCCTCATCTTTTCAATTCCCTCTTGAAACTGTTTAGCGTTGGTTAGAACTGTTTAGCACCATATTTGATCCACTCTTTAGAACTATTAGCACTAGTTAGAAACCTATTTAGCATAGTTCTCCATTTGTAGAAAGTAGAAACCTTATTGTATCATTTTTATTTTTATGATCATATTTATCAATTGGAATATATATTTTTTAAAATTTAATATTCTGGAGCTCCTAGCACTTTTAAAGACATTAATCTTAGCTTTATCTCTATATATTAGAGAAGAATAGCTTGGTTGGAGAAGTCAGAGAATGCAATTTTCAGTTTCCTTTACTTGGCTACAACAACAACAAAAAACTGTAAAGTCCTAACCATTTTGTGTTGGATTGTTAAGATATATATTTTTTGTCTGCCATATTTTTTGAAGGTTTTTATGAACAATTGATTCTAGTTCTGCTATACCATCCATGATCTTCGTGTCTTTCAGGTATTGCAATCAATATGTTGACAAAGATGCTTTAATGTACCTTATTCTAGCAAATGAGATGCTGCATGAACTTTATCCAGATATCATCACAATTGCAGAAGATGTAAGTTACCATTTTCCTTGGATTTCTATCTTCTTGTGGTAAATTGGTTTTCTATACTACGTGAATAGACTCACTGTGTCTCATGTTATGCCCAACTTACCTAGAATCTATGGCTTTTGGTTTATCTCTCCAAATTCGAAACTGTTGTTTAGAATAAGATGAATTAAATTAAGTCCTATGAAGAGGAGGTCAAAATTACTGAAAGCAAGATGTAAGCAAAAGAAGATAGGTGAAGATATAAATGATAGAAAGAGTGAAATGAGACTAGGGTTGCATGTTCATAATTAATGTGCTTAGGATGTTATTGTACCCATCTTTCTGAGTCTGCCATCGACAGGGATTAATGAACTAATAATACTAGATGTATTAAAAATTGAGCAATATTAAAAAGTATCGAACTAATAGTACTAGACATAATTAATGTCTTTTGATCAGAAGCTGTAAATCATGTAGTCCATGGAGATGATTTAAGAAACAAACTGAACATAGTTGTATTTGACTATTTTCCTATTTAGCAATTGAAAGAGGCAAGGTTTTTCAAGAAAGAACTGCAGATTTTTATTTGGAAACTGATGATACTCTTTGCTAGCAAGAAGCCTTGAGCTTGTGGTAGTGGCCTGTCATGGACTTTCTTGGCAATGTTCAGTAACCACAACTTATCCCATGCTGGTTCACAGTTAATAACTTAATATACCACCAAATATATTCACTGCATCAGTTAGCCCATATCACCTGCATTGCTCTCAATTTCCATGCATCTCAATCATTCTATCCCATTAGTTGATGTCTTCCATTATGACATCACATCAATGTTCTCAGATGATGTGAGTTGTCACTCTTTATGAGAGTATTGAGGGTAGATCTCTCCAAAGCATATAGATAAGGCAAACCATAGATGGAAGAGGAGCATTTGCATCAGGTAGTGTCTTCTTACTTGCTATAATGGTCCAAGTCTCCTAACTGATACAGTGATCAGAGTGGAGCACAGAGAGAAACCTACAAACGTGAAACTTCTGTTGTGTTTGTCTTTGCTTAGAGTCATTTCTATGAGATTAATCCATAATTATTTTTCACATTTCACATTATAATATCTTCTGAGACTTAAAAAGAAGTTCAACGTCCTCTTAATACAACATATATCATCACAATAATTTACCAACATATATCATCATTTTTTAAAGTCATCTCAGCAAAATAAATACCAGCATATCTTCAATTTTTGCTTCAGCAAATTCAAAGAGCAAGAACTTATGCATAGATGACTATGTTTATTCCCGAACCAAGTCATCACTTGAAATTCTATTAGATTCATTCTAAAAATGTTACTATCAGTAGAATAATTGAGAATCATACACTAAAGTTGCTTGTATATCTCTTACCTGTACTCTTCTCTTGGAATTTAATGGAGGAAGTTTAAAAAGGGTGTTACCAAGTGAGACCTCAGTAAGATTTGCCTAGGATCCTAACCCATATCCAATAATTAATGATGAAATCCAAATGCAGATATGGATCACATATCAGGTTATGTTCACACTTCACAGTATTGTGTACTTATTGAGGGTCCATACCTTATTTTAATGGGTCAGCTTGAGGATCCAGACCCATGTTATCAGGTGGAACTCAGGTCTGATAAGTTTGTTTGGATGTCTACATCTTAGGTTAAAACTTTGCAGTTCATATATCTAGGATCCAGCAGAGCTTATGATTTTCATAGCACCTGGTACTTGGTAAATTATTGTTTTGGATGTCGTAGCAATTACATTTCTCAATTGTCATGATGGATGAATGTCAATTGGTATTGCATTTGTTGCAATAAAATGATAGTTTCAAGAAGTTGATTCTGTCAGTAACATGAGAAATTGGCTTTTGAGTAGTTTTGATCTAAATGCAAGCTAAGAATCCCCACTTCTGGTCCATACCAAGTGCTGGCCAATCATGCAACTGAGTGGTATTGTGCAAAATTTACACTGACACAAGCAACCACAGAGAAAGAATAGATTATAAAAAAAAGAGGAAATAGAGAAAAACAAAGAACAAGTCTCAGGCATTTTGCTTGTACAGATTCATTGTCCTCCTTTTCTTCTCCTTTTTCTTATGGCTGCCACTTTGAGAAGACTGTCTCACCAAGCCCAAATTGAATTGTTCAACATGACTTCAGAAGTTCTATTTATTGAACCATCAGACATGTTCAATTTATGAACTTATCCAATGCATCTATTTGCAATAGGCTTAGACCAGTCTGGTGCATCTTATACAGGCAGTATCATGTATATCCTTTTCGAGACTGTCCAATAGGTACATACCACCTCATACAAGCATTAAGCCATGGTATGTAAATTTTAATATGGAACCTTGATACATGGTTTGCCTTACCAGTCTGTACCGGTGTACCAACCAACTATCAGTATGATATATACCGAGTTGTACCGAGCATATCAACACACGGTACATGGGGGCATACCGATGTATCACCTATACTGGTCCCCTGTCGGACTGGTACGTATCGCTCATATTGAGTGGTATGCTGTGGTACGACGAACCTTGCCTTGATATGCCTTTACCTGATTTATTTAGCTGTTACTTTCCTTTCCTTTGTTATTGAGAATTTTTTTTAAAAAGTCCTGGTAACTATGTCAACTGGGACTCTGTAGCTTCTTGTTGTTGGTGAATGAGTAATTATGTGCCATATAAGTAGTTGGACTTCCTTGTACAAAACCAAGTGAACATCATCAAAATTACAGATTTGACTGTTCTCTTAAATTGCATGGAATAGAAACAACTAGTATAAAGTACGAATACAAGACATCATTTTTTTTCTCTCAAGAGGAGGTATCATGGAAGGTGATTGTCTTCTTATGTTATAATGCTGATAACTCAGTAAACAAAGAAACTACTGTTTTTTATTGTTCACACTTCACACTGTTATTCTTTTTTTAGCTGGATAGCTATGAAACAAATATATACATCAGAAATGTGAAAGCTAACAATAATGTTGAGATTATTCTAACTCTAAACTTTTCTTTCTTTTATAATGTAGGCCACATTTTATCCTGGATTATGTGAACCAACAACTCAAGGCGGCTTGGGATTTGACTACTGGATCAACTTTTCAGTTTCTGAATTGTGGCTGTGGCTTCTTGAGAATGTCCCTGATCAGGACTGGAGCATGAATAAGGTTTCTCAACCTACTTCTGTTAAGATAGCTGCCATGTCATACTGAAAAGCCATATGTTTAACCTCAAACTATCGTTGGCTACTCAATGGGTTACTACTTGATTATACTGTTGCATCTTTTTTGTACCTTTGAAGATTTCAACTTGAGTTGAAAGGATCACTTGTGAATGTGGACTTGTACACCCTTTGCACATTTGATCCGTCAGATGAGATTTTGAAAAGGATGTTTTAGCACCTTCAAAACGAAAGCTTAGTGTACTAGGAGAAACATTTCATGCAAGATACAAGGATAGAAATCCTAATCTTTTACCCAATTCCTACTGTTCTGCTTAAAAATTTCTAGCACCCTAACATGTATAGATTTGGCTCAACTGATCGGGTTACAATTGTGCATAAATTACTTCTGTTGTGAATTATGATAAATATGTGATTGGAAAACGACATAGTAAAATAATCATAATGAGTTAAATCTTCACTATTCATTTCCCTCATCATTTGCCTCATTTATAACGATGCAACCATGACTTTGAGATCAAGCTTAGTTTGTTCTTTTCTTAGTTCAGGGGTCAAGTTGAATTGATTTCCATTATTGAGTCGATGTTAAGAGACTTTTTCTTACTGTTTTAGAGTATATTCGTTCAGAGTTAGTCACATATTAGGATTGGTGTTTTAGTGTGATTTAAGTCCATTTTAGCTAGTTTGGAGTTTGGACTAAGAGATGTTATTTTCAGTACCGGACCCTTTCTGCTTCATAGCCAAACTGGTATTGGTCTAGTCCATGCTGATATACTAACACATGATACATCGGTACATGATGGTATCGAGGAAGAGAGACGGGCAAGAAAGTTGGTTCATTGGTAAATCCTATGTTCCAGACTGGGAAACAACAATGCTTAGTTCAGACTAGTTACATTTTCACAGCTTTAAAAGGGTACCTAAGTGTGTTGTAGTTAGAGGTCATCAGAATTTAGGGAGGATTCTCAATATGGTAACATTTTAGTAAAATTTTGTTGGACAGATTTTTTTTCCTTTTTGTTTGCTCAAGGCTTAAGTAAATCTATATTTATAGTGGGTAAATTGTAAGTCTTGTAATATGAAATGGTATGATTTTTTATTAATGAAAACATTGATTTCTTTTTAGTTCATTTGGCCTTGGTTATCCTTTGTTCCCCACACTAGAGCTCTGATTATGTAATTTTAGTTAGTATCATCAATAAATTTTTTTCTCTTATCCTTCCATTTTGTATCTTACAAAAATTTATATATATTTGCCATATTTATGACAAGCCCATTGGGTGCTAGTTGCTTCTTGGACCTCATTGCTCCATAATTTTATCAAAACCCCCTACCCCAAACCATTGGATCCAGTGTTTCTTTTACTAATAAGTTGTATGATTAGTTATGAACATCCACATGAGACATTGTCATTTTCATCTCAGTTTTTTTTCCCTTGACTTGCACTGTATTCTTGAATTGTGCGACTACAATCTTTATTGGCAAGTTCATCTCTGCAATTGGTTTAAAGAAAAAGAAAAACAGGTGACAACTATATCTGCACTTTACATGTAATCGGATGTCTTTCTTCTTAAATTGATTGATGACAAATGCAATATATAAATATTCTTTATTTCCATTTGTTCTCATGTCAATCACCTTCATGTCTACTCTATTTGTGTTTTTGCCCATATAAGCATTTGTCTCTTATGAACATTTTGACCATCTAGATTTCTTATTTATCTGATCCAAGCCTTCTGAAAAGTCTCTCTTGATTTAATTGGCAGTGCATAGTTGACAAGCATAAACACTAGTAACACTCTCTTCTTTGGTATAAATTTTTGTAGTATCTACTTGCAAGTTGCAACCATTTCTTCAACCTCAAATTCCTTTTCTGCATCTTTGTTGTTAATAATATCTAACTCATTTTAATGGTACTTTAATTGCTTTCAATTTATTGTGAATATCCTGTAATTGCTTAACTCTAGTAGATACTGTTTGAAAGAATTTTTAAAATAAAATTTGTTAGAATGAATTTATGATTGACATGGTTTTTTATGTTATTCTATATATGAAAAAAATATTGCAAACTTATTTGTGGTTATTTTTTTGGTGTGCAAGTTATCTTACTAATAAATACCGAGCAGTTTATCTTTCAGCAAAGTTGTGATGATAATTTTTATAGTTTATGTCTAATAACCCACAAATTGCATCTTTGTTTAATTATATAACTGGTGCAGATTGTGAGTGTGCTTTTGACCAACCAACAAAGCCATCGTAATATGCTTTTGTATGCTGAGAATCATAATCAGGTATTGGCCTGATACATAAAATGTTTACTTCTGTTGCCATTTAATCAATTATAGTTAGTGTCCTGTGCTATTTAATTTTCTTTTTGAGGTTTATGACTCCTGATGAATTTGTCTGTTATATTTGTTATGAGAAAATTGGTTCCAACTAAAGTAATTTATTCAATCATGTTAATCATAAATTAAATATGTATACACCAATGGATTCTCTGCACTGGCTGTCATGTTGTCCAGGTCACACTATTTAGTTTGGTTTTGTCAAAATTTAAAATGCATGAAGAGATTTACTTTTTTGC
This sequence comes from Musa schizocarpa, assembly GCA_900464855.2. NCBI lineage: Eukaryota > Viridiplantae > Streptophyta > Magnoliopsida > Zingiberales > Musaceae > Musa > Musa schizocarpa. The sequence continues at coordinate 7,598,008 of LS990921.1, read as the reverse complement.
TATAGTCAAAATACAAGTTTTGCATGATTTGGTCATGTTATGCTGGCCTATGATTAAGTATACATATTATGTCACTCCAAGTCTCTATCAGAGCTAGACATATTCAATGTCAACCTTGGCGGTACCTTTGTTGATCATCCAAGTTGTTCTGGATATTATCAGTTGACAGATCTGTCTGATAAAAAGAGGGATACCTCCAAAAGTGCTTACTTGTCACTCCAAGAAAAATGCTTTTTATTGGTTCTATCTCTCTCTCTCTCTCTACATCAAATACTCATCAATCTGAGTGATTAATGGTCTGAGAGAAAATATGACTTTTCTTTTGCACAATGCTAAATCCTGTTATATTTAGGAAGATAAACAAAAAGAGTGCATCTACCCAAGCATAAAGAAAAATATAACAGAACGGCAGTCATGAATGAAAATCATAAAGGACTGGACAAATAAAAGCACAGTGTCTTTAAAAGATGTTACAGTAACTTAACTAATACCCAGAATCGTACATTTTTTACATGAATGAACTTGGTCTCAATATTTAGATGTGTTTCAAGTTAATTTTTCATTAATGACCACTTATTAATGTCAATTACATTGTAATACAGTCAATATCAGGAGGGCGGTCCTTTGCGGAAATTTTGTTCAGCAAGGCTGATGAGCAAATCATTGAATCTGATAATGTTCTATTTAGGGGAGCTTCACTGCATAAGGTATGTTAATAGCAACTAATTTACTTCTGATGTCATTCTAATTGCAGTGCATGATAGTTTGCCATTTCTAATATTGCTGTAGTCTCCTAATTTTTAAATTATACAGCTTTCTGATTAGTGAAAAATTATTAATTAATAATTTTTTACCTGCTAGTATGCTTTTTTTTTGTTGTAATTACTGCTAAGATTCTCCTGTCTCATACTGTGCAGAGGGAGAACAAGGTGTATAGGTTCTTGTTTCTCTAGTCTCATGCTCTCTGGTAGTTCTTGTCATTGTTTGCTTTTGTTCAGACTCTAGAGAGAAAAATAAGGCCAAGTAAAGCGTCTATCTTAGATTGTCTGTGGTTTGCTTACTTTATTAGAGGATTAACTTGAATTATTGAATCCTTGTTGTGGTCAAAATGGAGAAAGAAATCTGGTCGATCATTATCAAGCCGTATGTAGCTACCCTTGGTATGAAGAGTCTTCACTGGTCTGTAATGTTTAAGACTAATCATAACTACCAAGATGTTTAGGATTTATGCCCATCAATCCTTTCCTACTCGAGCCTCTCATTATTGCCTCAATACTAGGTTTATATAACTGACCAATCTGATAACTAACCTATTGTTTTCATTGAGCTGAGCATGAATCACTGAGTCAAAATACTTGTGATCAAATTAATAGTAGTATACCCATTAGGTTCATATAAATCAATCTATTCTTTTTGCCCTCTTCCAATGTGGAACAGGGGTGTTACATAGTAGAGTCACGATAACAATTTCTAGGTAAAGCTACATACTGTCACGGACAAACTTCGAAACAGGATGTTTGATGTAATGCTTATGTATGTCCGTGTCTTTCGGCATGTTCATGCCTTGTACAACATGTAGAGGGGCGACCGAAGGCTTAATAGTCCCATTTTAGTTGGATTGGTGGCCTCTTTAGGCTTGTAAATAAAGGTTGTGTCATGTGGACACGTGCGAGAGATTTTCGGTCTGTAATGGACCATTTTACCCTTTGTTGTACAACTGTTCAGAGCTTGTAAAGTTTGTTTGTAATTTGCATTGTCTATAAAGTGTTTTTCGGAGATGTTTGCTTGTGGATCCCAAGTGAGGCCTTTTCTCTGTCCTGTTTTCTCTTTTGTGGGACCTAAGGGACCATGGGAGGCTTCGGGGAGGCTGACCTTTGCGGACGGACACGCAAGGGTGCCGCACGACTTAGACAAAACCAGCTAAGTCCGTGACAATACGTTGACCCTCTTAGACCTTGCATTAGCAGAAGTCTCATGTACTAGGTATACCCTTTATGTATTTAGTTGAAATTTAAGCATAGGTTTACTATGATAATATTCGACTTCCTACATATGCTAAACCCTAATTCAGCATATGCTTTCTGTCACTGAAAATGTTACTAGTCTTTTATAGAGATTTATTTGCAATAACTTTCTTTATCTTGCCCAGGATGTTAGAAACTTTATTTTCAGGTGTGCATACAAGAGATATCCATGCAAATTATCTTGACCTGGAATTGTTACTTCTTGCATATTTTAATTTTCCACTTCATATTTCAGATGATCAAGTTACTGACATTCACAATGAGTGGAAGTGCTTACCTCAATTTTATGGGGAATGAATTTGCACACCCAAATGTGAGATTTTTTATATTGTGTTTTCTTGTGTTGGTTGTCTTTGTTTCTCTCTTTAAAGACATGTCATTGCCTTTTTTAACATTAAATATCAATTCTTCTGATTTTATTATTTTAATAGAGAGTTGAGTTTCCAGTCCCAAGCAACAAGTTTTCACTTGCTTTGGCAAACCGTCAATGGGATTTGTTAATGGATGAAGTGCACAGACAACTTTTTAATTTTGATAAGGTAAGCATTTCAGTCTAATATCTTACTCAAGTTTTTATGATTAAATTTGAGTAGTCATTTTATATACTCCATCCATGTCTTCTGTGGTTGATAATTGCTAAGGATACTACTCTGTTTAATCAGAAATGCCTGTTTGATATACTAATTTACTATTTCAGCCCTTTGACAAGTACTATGGAATGTATCATCTGGAATGATCATCTCATACAATAACTAAATAGTGCTTGAGTGTGACCGTGGATTGCAATTTTGCCTGTTTTTCACCACACCAACTGGTATTTACTGGTCCGAGTTGGAACCCCCATTTCAGGTGGCCTGATTCAATCTATATAACAAAAAGAACTTCTCAAGCACAACGAAGTTATGAATGGTCTGAAATGTTTTTCCTCCGCCACCTCTTCTTCCTTCTCTCCTCTTCCTCCGCCGCCTCCTCTTCTTCCTTCCTCTTCCTCTTTCTCCATCTCCTTTCATTCTTTCCTCTTCCCCATCACTCTCCTTTTCCTGCACCGCCTTCTCTTCTTTGTTCCTCTTCTCCTTCCTCTTTGATACATATTGGTGTATCAAGTGATTGATTTTTGTGGATAAGATCCAGATGGAATCATGAATAAATATGACTTTAGATAATATATTGCAATTGGATGTGCAAGACTTTTTACAGAAAGAAAATCAATTTTTAATTGGATTACTTATCTAAAATGAATCTGTAGTTATATTGATCCTTTATCCTTTCCATTTAGATTGCATTCTCACTGTCACATTTTGATGTTTTTATCCATTATTTTAATTTTATACTCCAAAATTTGAACCATATGCAACTGCTTTTAAGTTGTTACATGCTGGCTTGGAGGACATGCCTGTAAATTGAAAACCTTGATGTGGATGTTAAGCATCACATACCTTTAATTGTGTTTTTCAACCTGGTGCAGTGTTTGGTCAACCAGTTGAACTAAAACATTTTGAGGTCCTTTGAACAAGTGTTAATTGGTCAAGAGTTATTGTACCTGATCTGTGCATCAGAAAATTAGGAACATGGGAAAAGAAAATTCTGTTGGAAGCAGGTAGAAAGTAGTTGAAGGTTGTTGTAGGTATTTCTCATCTTTCAGACTTCTACCTCACACAAAATCTACAACAAAGTTTTACTATAAAGTATAAACTATAGATTTTTCTTTGTTCATAGTAATGCAACATGTCTGTCTTTATTTTTTGTGCATACTTTACTTATTGATAACATTGTTGATGTCAGGCAAAGATACACATGCTTATATGTCAGTTGTTCAGTGTTGAACTAGAATATTTGTGCATATTTTACATTTTGCAGGATATGATGAGGATAGATGAGGATGAGAATATACTTTCAAGTGGACCACCAAAGGTGCACCATATTAATGACTCTAACATGGTATGAGGTTTCCTATTCATTTATATGTCTGCAGCTAAGTTATATTGACTATTTTTCCATCTCACCGATCAACTTCGTTGTTCGGGCATAGACATCCTGTAGATACAATTAACCTCATTCGCTGTCCTCAAAACATCCCGTAGATACAATTAATCGTCCTATATATTAGCTGTTGCCCCATTTGTGGTAGAAATGACACAGTCCTCAAAACATTGATATATACCATAAAAAGATGCTTTAAAAGCATTATGAAGTTGCTCTTAAGTATTTTAGGTTTATTGTGCTCATGCAGTGCTAGGTGCTTATTTGTTGCTCATGCTATCAAGGCTTTTGTCAGCAAATGGGAAAACTTTAGATTAAAACATAATTTTGAACTTCTTTTATTTTCTGGTTTTGTTCGAAAAATAAAACTTCTTATATGTGGAACAATTCTGCTATGAAAGTTGCATTACTTGTTTTCATGCTAGCTTCATGTTTTAGGCCTTTAGTATATCTGATACCGAAAAACTACTAACAATTTTCATATAGGTTATATCCTACAACAGAGGACCGCTACTTTTTGTGTTCAACTTTCATCCTACAATTTGTTATGAAGCTTATTGTGTCGGTGTAGAAGAAGCAGGGGAATATCAGGTACTCTGTGAATCCCACTACTTGGCAATTTCCTGAAATACCATAAATGATAAACAAGCAGAAGAAATGTAAACAGAGAAACGGAACATGTGATGGATTTAATAGTATGGACTACCATATTGAACCATACCTATTAGAAAAGGTGGTACATACTGCTCTAATGAATTTCAGGTCACAAACCATCTTGTTCTTATTGTATAGCACTTACCAAAGTAGATCGCAGTATATTGACCAACGCGGTTAGATGCAGGTCAATCTATGTCCTAGAACAGATCAATATTGATCCAATCTACCCACAGAACATGATATGGATCATATTTGAAATACGTTTGACAAATTTATAATTTTGTGCCAGTTGACCCTTAGCCCCAACATGAATCTGTGGGGTTTTAGACTTGTTAGGTGGGATTCTGTTCCTTTTAGTACTTATTTTGTGTAATGATGAAATAGTCTTATTTGTATGATGCTGTTTAGGGTTATCTTAGGCATGTACACCGAGTCAATTCAGTCCAACAATGGTAATTCTATGTTTCTTAATTCTTCAGTTTATCTTTGTCAATATTCCTTGGTTATTATTAGTATTGTTTGAAGCTCTGTTTTTTAGTGAAAATGATATATAAAGCTCCTATCTTAATTATAGTGCTTATGCATTTTCTGTAAATATACATGATAGGAGGAAAAGATATTTCTTTGGTAAAATCTTTTTGAGGCTGTAAACCTGTAAATATCAGATCAAACCAATGTATTTATTACATGAATATGTTCTTGACTGTGCACTATTCTGATGTTAGTTAGCTATCATTTGCTTTTCTGAAGCAAACAAAAAAAATGCTTGATGACGTAATGAATTGCTTTGTTTCAGTTAATACTCAATACTGATGAAGTCAGTTACGGAGGACTCGGGATGCTTAAGAGAGACCTGTATCTTCAAAGGACTAGCACCAAAAGGTGTTCATCTTAAATTACAAGTTTCTAGCATCTGTTTGTTCTTAAGAGACACCGGTATTCAAGTATCGATAAGAAATTATGGTGAGAAGAGAAGTCTTGGAGGGCATTACATAACCCAAGGTTAAATTTTCATATCCCCGTTTCAGGAATGTGGGTTCCTTTTAAAAGGTTATTTCTCCACATCCCTGTTATGTTGGGGACATGGTTCTCCTTGGCTATCAACCTTAGTGTGAATCTCTCCTATCCTCGAAAGACTTTCCTCACCTGTATAGAGCTGACTGATTATTCCAGGCCTTGGGAACACGAGGGTTTTGATTTGACTTTCTTTACTCCATCTACAGAATTTATCGATATGTTTATGTTGTTACTTTGCAGGACTGATGGCCACAGAAACTCGTTGGAAGTGTCATTGCCTCGTAGAAGCGCCCAGGTAGGCAGTAAGACGGAAGAACTTGATCTATCTATTTTCATTCCAGGAACGATGTGGCTGAATACTGGCATATTGGCAGGTCTACAAATTGACGAGAATCTTGACAACATGAAGCCGATAGAATCTTGGAAATTTTGATTATATATTCAATTGAGGTGATCAGCTGAGGCGACTACGAGACTAACATTTTGGCGTTTTGGAACATTCTGGTTCGTATTGACAAACTACAGATCCAAGTGAAGATACGAATGCCACTATGCAAGTCTGACTGTAGGTCCATAAGAGCCAAATTCCGTGCCATCTTACGACTAATCAATGCTGTCATCCCGGTGTATAATATCTTTTTCTGCATGGGGTTTGCATCAAAGAACTCAAAAGGTTGTCTGTTATCGAGGTACGACACCATATTGGTCTTATCACTTTTGTTTTTGGCTTTTTGCTTTCTTGTTTGTTTCTATGTATGAATTCCTTGCTTTCCATGTAGTCGTACTAATAGCATGTTCGAAAAAGATCTTGTACTTACTTCCAGGAAAAAATGATTTATTACTGCGTTTTGATGAAATTATGACTCGTATGATTTAGTCGAGGGTTTCAAGATTTCATCATAATAATTAGTTTAATTGATAAAAATTTTATGAAATTATCAATAATTTTGTTTTTATTTTCTTATGAGAAATCATCTTTTATCCCCTCTGTTTCTTCATGTGATTACTGGGCTGGTTGGCATCTTCTTTCGACTTTTCATGAGCATTTAACGAAGGATGTTGCCAGGAAAAGGTCTTTTCCTTGCGCGACTTTGTCGCATATTCTTTCACCGTTTCTTCATGAGCATTTAATGTGAAGGATGTTGCGTGGAAGAACGACTTTTCCTTGCGCGCGACTTTGTCGCATTTCGCATGTGAACCTCGTGTTCGTTTGGACATGCGTGTACCCTTCTGAACATGAGGGAACAAAAGGGACTCGGATCGAGTCTTAAAAGCCCAGCTTCCGGTTCCCAAGTGACGATCCGGCCGTCTGGTAGCAAGGTGTCAGTGTGCCACTGGTGTGTGTTGTGTGGGCTGATAAGCTACTTCAGCTGCTGCAGAATGGTTTCATATCTTCATCGCTTTCCAGCGACTTAAAAAGATCTGCCAACAAGGAAAGGAATCCAGTAAGTCACTGTCCTGAAATGTTTAATGGTTTCAAGTAACAGGTGGAAATCATGAGTCCTGAAATGTTTATTTCTTATATATTTTCTAATCACATGTGACCATGCCGTTGTATTTCTTTGATTTTCAATTTTGGCTGTATTTTGAATAACATATTTTTAATTATTAAAATTAAAATATGGTGCTTATAATAATACATTTTTTGCACACATAACTTGGAATATGAACTTATTTGGCGATTGTACGGGAAAATATATTTATTTTGGATTGTTTTTTATATGGTATCCCATTTTGTAATTCCCAAACCGTCATTCTTTATTCATAATATTTCAAAAATGTTTTTTTTAAGTTATCTTTTTTTATGAAATCCAAAAAATTTCGCCAACTGTTTATAATTTTTTATGGATCAGTTTTTACTTGTAAAATATTATATAATATTTTTAAAATAAAACACTCTATATTGTTTTTAAATGTTATATAATATTTTTAAAATATTATATAGTTTTTTTTTTGTGGATAAAAATCAACCCACAATATACTATGAATGGTTGGCAAACAGTTTTAAATTTGGATGAAAAAATACATTATAACTTTTGAGGGTATTTTTAGAATTTTTAAAATAGGATATGATGATTTAAAATTATAAAAAAAAAGATATCATCTGAAAAAAAAATAAAAAAATAATTGATATTTTTTTTTGGACAATCACCCTACTTATTTTGGCTTGGAAATCTAATTACAAACTATTGGTGGTGATCGGGTCAAGGGACTTGTAAATCAAACTCTATCGAATTGGAGTATAAGTGATCGTTGTGCAAAGATCACCTTGAAGAGCATAAAAGTGCATGAGTCAATAAAATTTGACTTGCGTAAGAAGAAACTTGTCACGAGAGACATAAGACAAAATGTGCTCAAGGTGCGTAAGTTGAAAAAATTTAACCCGTGTAAGAAATATCATGCTATGGCAAGAGGCACAAGACAAAATATACTCGAGATGTATGAGTCGAGAAGACGTGATCGACATAAGAGGAAACCTGCAATGATGAGAGGTCTAAAATAAAATGTGTCCAAAATGTGTTAGTAGGAAAAACCTGACCCGCGTAAGAAGAAACCTGCGCTGATGAGAGGAAACCTATAACGACAAGAGTCATAAGACAAAATGTATTTGAGACGCGTAAGAAAAAATCTATCACAACATGAGGCACAAGACAATATACATAAGACGCATGAGTCGGAAAAACCTAACTTATGTAAGAGGAAACCTGCTATGACGAGAGGCATAAGACAATATGTGCCCGAGACACATTTCGAAAAAACACGACCTATATAAGAGGAAACTTAGTATAGCGAAAGGCACAAAATAAAATGTGCTTGAGACGTGTGAGTCAAAAAAAAACCTAACCTATGTAAAAGGAAACCTTCTATTGTGAGAGGTACAAGACAAAATGTGCTTGAGACATGTGAGTCGGAAAAACCCAACTTATGTAACAAGAAACCCATAGTGGTAGGAGATACAAGAGAATAAGTACCCGAAATAGGGGGTTAAGCGCCAACCCCTCTTTTACTCAGGGTGGGAAGGCCACTACCTAACATAGCCCATTGGCCTGAAAAATAATAACGAGCAACTTAAGCAGAGATAACCCCCTCATTCTCTTGAATCGTGAAGGTCGAGTCCCTCCACCCGAGACATGGAGGTCGGGTCCCTCCTCTACCTGAGGTGTGGAGGTCGGGAAACTTAATCCCCTTCTACGCCCGATGCATGGAGGTTATGAAACTTAACCCCTAAATTTGCCCTAAGTATAGAGGTTGGAAAATTCAGATCCCCTTTTTCGCCCAAGTCGTGGAGGTCTGGTCCCTCCTCTACCGAGACATGGAGGTCAAGAAACCCAACCCCTAACACTATCCAAGGTATAGAGGTTGAGAAATCCTGATCCCCTCCTTTGCTCGAGTCATGGAGGTCAGGTCCCTCCTTTACCTAAGACATGGAGGTCGAGTCCCTCCTCCACCCGTGGTGTAGAGGTTGAGAAACCTGACCCTCCTCCTTTGCATGAGGCGTGGTAATGAGAAAATGCAACAACAGCCCTCGCACCCCTCACTACAATCCTCATTGAGCCAGGGAGATTGAGAAGCCCGAACCCCTCCTCTACCTGAGTTGTGGAGGTCAAGAAATCCCGATCCCCTTCTCCCGAGTCATGGAGGTCGGAAAATCTGACCCCCTCTACCCGAGGCATGAAGATCGCGAAACCCAATAGTAGCCCTCGAACCCCTCACTTGTGATCCTCACTGAACTAGGGAGGTCGGCCTTTCTCGTCACCACCAAGCCATAGAGGTCGGGGAACCAATCCCCATTATTGTCGTCCTCTACACTCAAAGGAGAGTCGAGTTCACGTCGACAAAGATTGATCTGCTATTGAGAATAACCCATTGGCAAGAGATGACCCCCTATTGAGGGATGGAGGCTATATTAATTCGAGGCACGAGTTAGATGCCCCTTACCTCGTCAATTGTCACCCGAATGAATAAAAGATCAAGGAAAAATTATTGAAAGCGATTAAAGGTTATCTCCTTCTAAAATATTCCATGAAATAAATAGTCCCATGTATAAAAACTTATTTTCAACGCAATGAATTGGAGGATCACTTTTTTGACCGCTCGTACTCACACTCACCTACGGGCAGGATTGAATTGAGAAAACAGTCGCCTAACTTACAAACATAAATCAACCAAGGTGTCACATTACTAGTTTTATTTGAAAGCAGTTTGTATGTAGCCTCCTGCAACGTCAAATTTTATTTATCTTTTCATCACCCCAATGGAACGATGATATGAATACCGATTTGGAGTACGACTTGAATTAGCAACGGTGGAGTTGGCCGTCTCCTTACGTCGCTTCCGACTTGAATACAGTTTACTCCCTTTCTGTCGCTCTATCCAGCTTCATCACTGAGATGGCGTCGTCGGCGCACACGAACTCGTCGTAGCGGTAGAAGATCTCCGCCATCAGCAGGCACGCCGTCTCCACCACGTAGTCCTTCGCGGCGCACTGCTTGTTGGCCGGCGTCGGCGTACCCGTCTCCGGCCCGTTGGACCAGAAGACGTACTTGAGCAGCTCCTTCCCGCTGCCCATGAACCTTTCCGGGGCGAACGTCTCCGGGTCGTCGAACACCGCTGGATCCCGCATCACCAGCGGCTGGTACCCGCACAGCAACTCCCCCTTCTCAACCTTGAACGCCGCGTCGTGGGAGTTCAGCGTGAAGTCGGTGCGCGCCCGCCCGTACTGCAGCGGCACCGGCGGGTTCAGCCGCAGGACCTCGTACACCGTCGATCGCACCAGCTCCATCTCCCGCACCGTCTCGAAGCTCGGCCGCTTCTCCCCTCTACTCTTCATGACCCTGCGCACCTCGTCCTTGAGCTTCTCCCGCAGGCCCGTCTTGTCCCTCCCTATGGTGGTCAGGAGCGTGGGGAAGAAGACCGAGAAGCCGCCGAAGGCGTTGAATCCTAGGACGAACAAGATGTTGTTGATGGCGTCGTGCTTGCTGAGCCCGTGCTCGGTTTCCGCTCGCTGGACAACCTCTTGGCCTTGCTTCTCGACGAATTCGTACAGCTTCCGGTAATCGCGGCTCACGAGGAAGAAGGGGAGGGGGAAGGAGTGGAGGAGGATCTCCTCCAGGGGTTGCGGGATGGCCCCGACCTTCAAAGTCGGGAGGAGCTGCAGCGCGAGCCACTTGTCGAGCATGACGAAGCCATTTTCTCCCACGTCGGGCGACACCGACGGGTCGGCCCCGATGATGCTCTTGCAGAGGAACGCGAAGATGCACTTCTGCAGCGGGCCGAATAAGCCGGCGGAGCCATCCTTGGCGATCCCCTGCTCTATGGTGGCGAGCATGACATCGAGGTTGGAGAGGAACGAGGAGACCCAGGTCTTGGCGCCGCGCCTGAGGAGTTGCAAGCAGAAGCTCTTGACGCGGGCGTGGTCGGGCTCGGAGGGGTCGAGGTACACGACGACGCGGGTGTCGCCGGTGAAGCTGAGGCTGGGCATGTAGTCCCCGATGAGAATGTTCTTCTTCTCCACGACCTCGAGGTCGAAGAGGGCGGAGAAGGATGTGCAGTCGAGGACAGTGACCACGCGGGGGTCGACTCCAACGAAGAAGGGGAAGGTGGGGGGCATGTTGGTGCGGAACACGGTGCTCTTGTGGGTGGCCATCCGGCTGCGGAAGAAGGTCTCGGGTCCCTGAAACCAGAAGTAGTCGAGGCGGTCCTTGAGGGGGCCCACCAGCGGCGGGCCGTAGCTTCCAGGGATGGGCCTCGTCGGCAGCGTGGTGACGGCGGTGGCGGAGGCTGACGACCACATCATAGCCATCCGTACCTTCCCTCTTCTTCTTCTTCTCCTCCTCTCACTTCATGTCGTGCTCATATAGCGGTCGGTCGGTATCGACCTGCCGCAAGTTAACTCTGCGGCGTCTCTATTTGTCTTTTTGCGGCTAAAGAATGGTCCAATAATTGAGCAGCTACAGCGGAGATATTATGAGACGCGTTCCTTTTCGTGGATCCGACCGACCGATGAATTCACGTGAACGGACGCCATCCAACGGCTCTCGTGAACCGTACGGCGCGGCGTTAGTTACCACCCACCGCAGAACAATGATTCGATTTCTCTTTTGACGTGACGTGCCGTGCTGGGATAGAATTCGGAGATCAGACATGTGATTTCGATGAATCACATCACTACAACACAGCGTCCGGATTGTTGGATAACGTTCACGGGTTGATAGTGATTGGAATAGTACTTAAGGTGACGTGGGATAATTAGGAACGTAATTCTGATGGTGACAGGTAAAATAACACGGTTGAATTATGAGTACATCGGTGTTACGATCGAAGTACAAATGATACGATAAATAATGATTATCATGATTGAAAGAAATAAGACACTCGACATGCCTCGTCAATCACTAACGTCAGTGGGTCCCACTTGTCTAAATAATACACTCGAAATAATACCCCCACCTTTTTTTTAAGAGAAAATATGCTTTAATCTAAAAAGAAACCACACAGGATATTAGGTGGTGGTGGGTCACCTCTAAGAAAAATAAAAGAATTGCCAGTCTGGCAAAATTAATTATGTTGTGAGCTAGTGTGTTGATTGTTCTGCTGACACGACTACAGTGAGTGACATGCACAGCAGAAGCCAAGTGCAAAATATCCTTGCAGAAGGGGTACAGGATGTTGGAACGTTTGGTTGGGAAGTTCCCAAGGGTCATAGAATCCGTGAAGACTTCAAGGATCTTTGAGCCTACGCAGTGAGACAGCTCTGAGGCCTTTGAGTCTTCAGTGTTGTGGAGGAGGAGGAGGAAGGGCCTGCCACTAGGGTTCTTGATCCTGCAGAGAAGGAAAAGAGCTATCTCAATAAAGAGTGAAGTTAAGGGGGAATGGATGATTTGGCTTCATTCATATGTTTCCAAATAAGCCAAAGATAATTTGCAATAAGAGTCTTTGTGAAAGTCAAGCTCATCCCCTTCCTCCAAAAGTCAAAAGAGACGAAAGCTGTAAGATAGTTTGGAGCTAGCAAGATGCCAGTAGTTCATTTTACGAAGATATGTTTTAAGTTTAACCGAATCTTGACTGGAGTTGCAAGAGCAAGAGGTAGATATATAATTATGCAAGAAAGGGGCAATGAATTCAGAGGTGGGGAGCCTTTTTTTCTCAACGGAGCTTCCAAAGAAAATTTTTGACCGGAGGAATCACAGGTAGCCACATCACCATCCACCCAAGCCAGTAGGCAGACTCATAAATAATAACTGGGATTGAAAAGGAGGAATATGGAGAGGATGGCCTGGGTGAGTTCATGGCTAAAGAGAGGATCAAATAGGCTGATGTTCCAAAGGTTACTGGTCATGAGGTCACTAACCCACTATATGAGTTGTGTTGGTGAACAAATGTATCGTGGCCGGTGAGTCAGCACGGCTTGGTCTATGGGCCGATGTCGGGAGTTCTCTGTCGGCTGAGTTGGACGCTGAGGTCGATCGGAACCTTGCAACAGGGTGTTGATCAGCGTCTCTCGGTCCGGGCATCGGTTGATGGTTCACCGTGGGGATGTTGGCCGGCGACTTTGGAGGTTGGGACACTCGCGAGTCGTGGGTGGCTGCTTTCCTGCAAAAATGACCTTCGTTAGGTGATTCCTAATTTTGGCCCCTCCAACAAGCAAGTCAGTTGTGGGTTGGATTATTTATTTTTTGCCTCCCCCTGGGCGGATGTTGGCCATGGGCTTTTATAGTATTGTACGAGGGTCGGTTGTACGCAAGTTCGGCGTGGCCGCTAATCCTCGAGGGATGGGATGGCACTTCTAACTGGTTGCTGTCTCGGGACGTGTGGAGCGAGCTCTTGGGACGGGACATGTTGAACAACGTTTCGGTACAGATTCTGACTTGGCGTGTGGCATCGGTTGTGACATGTCTTGGGTCCAAAATATGCCTTATCACTTCTCTCCCCCTTCAAGGTGTGTCGTGGGGTCCCTAAAGGGCCGAGAGGCATGCCTGGGTCAGAGTGATGCAATTGTATTGATTACTCACGAGGGGAAGCTGGATTGGCTCATCGTGGGGCGGTTTAGAGAGGCAGCGTCCCATGCCTCGGGAAAGGTTGCCTTCGCCGATCGGGCGATCGGGGCCAAATGAGGCGAGACCGACACGTCATAAGTCAGATAACCGGTTTGGCACAGCTCGGAGTCGGGGTCGACATGTCGTAAATCGTGGGCTATGATAGGGCGACTTGGTGGAGGATCGGTGAGTCGCGAATCGAGGATCGAGCTGGAGTGACTCAGTTTGAAGGTTGGGCCTACGGGCCAAGTGACTAAGTCTGGGCTTAGGTTTTGGTGCCGGTGGGTTGCAAGTCGGGAGCAATTTGGAGCGACCCGGGCAGGAGCTGGACCTGTGAGCCGAGTGGCTATACTCGGGCTCAGGTTTTGGTGCCGGCGGGTCACAAGTCGGGAACGATCTGGAGCGACCCGAGCAGGAGCTAGACCTGTGAGCCGAGTGACTATACTCGAGCTCAGGTTTCGGTGTCAGTGGGTCACAAGTCGGGAGTGATCTAGAGCGACTCGGGCAGGAGCTGAACCTGTGAACCGAGTGACTATACTCGGGCTCAAGTTTTAGTGCCGGCGGGTCGTAAGTCGAGAGTGATCTAGAGCGACCTAGGCAGGAGCTGGACTTGTGAGCCGAGTGACTGAACTTGGGCTCAGGTTTTAGTGTCGTCGGGTCGCAAGTCGGGAGCAATCTGGAGCGACCCAAGCAGAAGCTGGACCTGTGAGCCGAGTGACTATACTTGGGCTCAGGTTTTGGTATTGGTAGGTCGCAAGTTGGGAGCAATCTGGAGCAACTCGGGCAGGAGCTAGACCCGTGAGCCGAGTGACTGAACTAGGGCTCAGGTTTTGGTGCCGGTGGGTCACAAGTCGGGAGCGATCTGGAGCGACCCGTGCAGGAGCTGGACCTGTGAGCCGAGTGACTATACTCGGGCTCAGGTTTTAGTGCCGACGGGTCCAAGTCGGGAGCAATCTGGAGCGACTCGGGCAGGAGCTAGACCCGTGAGCCGAGTGACTAAACTCGGGCTCAGGTTTTGGTGCCGGCAGGTCGCAAGTCGGGAGCGATCTGGAGCGTCCCAAGCAGGAGCTAGACCTGTGAGCCGAGTGACTATACTCGGGCTCAAGTTTTGGTGCCGGCGGGTCGCAAGTCGGGAGCGATTTGGAGCGACCCGGGCAGGAGCTGGACCTGTGAGCCGAGTGACTGAACTTGGGCTCAAGTTTTGGTGCTGGCGGGTGGCAAGTCGGGAGCGATCTGGAGCAACCCGGGAAGGAGTTGGACTTGTGAGTCGAGCGACTTTGTTGGGCGATGCGTCAATTTTTGCTTGGACGCTATCGTGCCACGTTGTCACGAACGGTCGTCGCGCACCCGCAACAACTCCGTTCAACGAACCGTTCGTCGCTCACACCTGCATGTACAACTGCTTGGCAGCATGTTTTCTCTTAGTTTTGGGTCATTTTGATTGCAAATATGTAAGTTCGAACAAGCTGCAGCGTTACAAAAATGACAGCTCACCGAAGCCGAGAAAAACAGTCCCAAAACGACCCAAAAACACTCCGTTTTAAGCGCTTGCTGGAGGTGAGCGGAGAACTGCCTTCGCTCACCAAAATGTCAGCCATCTCAGACCCCAGGAACCTCCGGGTGGCACATGGCGGATGGGGCTTCGGTTATATACGGGCGTTGAGATCTTTAAAGTTCACACGTGACTTTTACGGGGAACTTGTCTTTCTTCGGGACGGTGAGCGGTTTTGTTTGTGGGCTTGCAGATGTTTGTTCATCCTTGAAAGCCTTGTTTTTCCCCTCTCCCTCTTTTCTCTTGTGCACACAAGGTGTTCGTCGAATTGCTCGTTAAAAGCTTCCCTTTTCGCGAGACTTGGGACTTGTCCGTTGTTAGATTCTTCGAACTAACTTCTTTCTCTTACAGGTCCTTAGGGACTGCGAGAGGTTACAAAGTGGGCTGATCCTTGCGAGCAAGATCGCAAGGGCGGCGGCGACTTAGGCAACGCATAAGCTAAGTTTCGCGTCTTTGCCACAAGGGTGACTTCGCGACTTAGGCAACGCAAGCTAAGTTAGCGTCTTTGTCGCATAAAGGGTGCCTCACGCCTTAGGCAATTCCAGCTAAAAGGTCGTGACATTGTGGTATCGAGGCGGGCAAGCTCTTCGATCGAACAACGAACGATAACTTAACCATGCCATGGCAAAGCATCGTGGCGAATCAAGCAAGACGGGCAAGGAGGGGACCCTTGCCCAAGCACTTGAGGTGGGCTGCATGTGCACACTGCCAAGATCTTTGTTGGAGCCAGCTCAAGAAAAGCTGGCGGCAGCGAACAAGACGAGCGAGAAGTTGGCAACTCTCCATGGCGGAGGAAGCTAATCTGGTGCGCTAACCGGGAAAAAGAGTCATAAGGAGAGACTCATGACGGCGGAGACCCTTTGGATGTGTTCGGAAGCGAGCATGGAGGAACTCTACCACCGACCAACAAAGACTTGTTGGGGTAGAGAGCTTCATAAGAAGAAGCGAAGTCTAGAATCGACAAGGTCGAGGCCCTAGTCGATCGATTGTCGATGACACCAAAGACTCCGTGCAACACTTACAGGGATGTTGTGGCGGAACTCACTACAAAGATGGTCATGCTTACAAGAACACTAAATGCGGGAGGAGGCAACACTGCTGCGCTGACCACACAAAATTTGAGGGCACACGAGCCTCATGGATATGGAGGGGCTAGAGATGCCAAGGAGCTCGAGAACTTTACGTTCGACATGGAGCAATACTTAGAACTCTGAGGCGATTCGAAGAAGATACCAAAGTTTCTATAGCAACAATGTATCCGAACGGAGATCCAGAAACTTTGGTGGCGAACTCGTTGGGAGGAGATCCAACAAGGTCGGTGTCGAAGTCGACACATGGGAAGACTTGAGGCGGGAGTTGAGAACTCAGTTCCTACTGGGAGAACACAGAGTTCGCCGCAAGAAGGAAGTTGAGACAACTCCGCCAAAGTACTACCATCCGAGACTATGTGAAGCAGTTTTCTGCATTAATCTTTGGACATCTGGGACATGTCCGAGAAGGACAAGTTGTTTAAACTTCCTTGATGGTTTGAAACCATGGGCTCAACAGAGCTAAATCGAAGGAATGTTACCGATGTGATCGGGGCAATTGCCATTGTGAGAAAGGCTCACCGACTTTGTTTCCTCTGAAGACCCAACAAGAAGGAAACAATCTTGGAAATCGCCCTCCAAAACATTCTCGAGGGAAGGAGCAGGGAAGAACAAAGAAGAAGAGCTCCCATAAAGGGTCGAACCCTAAAGGCAAGGCCTCAAAACACGGAGGATGCTTCTTGTGGGAGGACCCACATAGTAAGGGAGTGCCCACGAAAAGGCACTCAATGCTTTGTGACTTTCGGTCCACCCTCCCGATCGGACAAGGGCAAAAGCATTTGCTCTTAGCTCAAGCGATCAATCCGAATCAGCGGCGACGATGGGAGTCGCAAGGACCGAATGGGAGCAATGCGTCATTGAACGCTATATCTGAGGTCAAGTGGGGAGAACATGAAGACCAACGTACTAAAAAGGGAAGTAGTGAAGCGATGTATGTGGACATCAAATTTGAATGGCTAAACGACCCGTGCAATAATGGTGGACAGGCGCTACCCACAACTTCATAGCCGATCGTGAAGCATAGCGACTTGGGTTGACCTTAGAGAAGAGCCCAAGCCGAATGAAGGCGGTGAACTCGGAGGCTAGGCGAATCTCCGGGGGTGGCGAAGGGAGTTCCCATCAAAATCGGGACTTGGGGGCGAAACACCAACATGATGGGTGTTAGCTGGGGCGACTTCAAGTGATTCTTGGAATGAAGTTTATGCACTTGGCGAAGTTGGTGCCGATGCCGTTCTTGAACTCCCTATGTATGATGGGAGGCGATGACCCCTGGTGGTTCCGCCTCTCGGAGAGGAACCAAGGAGTCCCAACACATTTCGGCATTACAATTGAAGAAGGGGTGCGAAAAGGCGAGCCCGACATGCGTGGTCGCTATGAAGCTAGAGCCACTCAACGAGGGGGCCATTCAAGAACTTCGCTATGGTGGCTAACGTCCCGAAAAAGAGTTCAAAGACGTCATGCCACCCGAAGTTCTTCAAGACTCTTCCACCACGCAGGCGTGGATCACGAGATCGTTTGGAGCCGAGTAAAGCCTCCAAAGAAGACCACCCCACCAAGATGCCTCCACCAGAGTTGGCAGAACTCAGGAAGCAGTTAGGTGAACTACTAAGCGGTGGTATCATCTGCAGCTCTAAAGCACCTTTCGGAGCTCCGATTATGCGTCGACTATCGAGCCCTCAACAAAGTGACAGTGAAGAACAAGTATCCCATCCCGCTCATTGTGGACTTGTTTAATCAATTGGGCAAGGCAAAGTATTTCTCAAAACTCGACCTTCGGTCGGGGTATTGGCAGGTGTGCATTGCTGAAGGCGACAAAGCAAAGACTACCTGTGTGACCAGATATGGAGCGTTTGAGTTCTTGGTGATGCCTTTCGGCTTAACCAACGCTCCGGTTGCTAGTCATAGGTGCCCAACAAGCCAATCACGTGAGTGATGGCACGTGTGACTTGATACAGAATCTTTTTGCTTATTATATTTTGGCGTATATCACTTTATAACTATTGCATAAATGCATATATATATATATATATATATATATATATATATATATATATATATATATATATATATATATATATATATATATATATATATATATATATATATATATATATATATATATATATATATATATATATATATATATATATATATATATATTGTGATGTCCTTGGATTTGTGTAATGGGAATGGGATCGCGTGATGAGATCACGATAATGAGATCGATTCACCTTTAAACACATATCCTAAATAATCCAGGTCATAGGTTACTTTCGAGAGGGACATCGTGATAATAGGATAGGCTGGTGTCTTTGTATACTCGTCCATATGATGGATGCAAGTGGGTCTCATAGTCGCTCGTGTAGGGACACTAGGGATACAAGACACAGTGCTCGATGGAGAATGAGTTCTTTGATTGATCCGCTTACACGGAATCTTTGGATGGTTGATGATGCCTTATTGTCGGATAGCGATTTAGTAGTCCTAGTGGTGTATCGGTCCTTAGACTTGAGACACCAAGGATATCTGTATGAGTGCTCCACTCTTTGATACCGGACTTATAGGTTTTTGTCCCGGATCTAGTACTGGTGGCCATTGGGAGTGGTAGTCGACCTTACGAGGGCTATTGAGTGTCGATAGAGGATCATCCACTCTCGGCGTCATGAGAGGAATATCCCATGTGTTCTTGCTCAGACAAATCCCCGGCCGGGGTCATTCGGGTTGAGAGAGAAAGAGTTCTCCCGGGAGAATCCGATTAGAGCGAGACTCGAAAGCGAAAACCGTATGGGTCCGACGACAACACCATGCTCGATATACGGTCTCTCGGGATATTAGATGGATTAGGGACTATAGGTACATGGTAAGGGCGAGACGCATGTGTCCAATGGATTGGATTCCTCAGATCGCACGGGGACTACGGCGTAGTGGCCTAGTACGTCCAGTAGTCGATGAGTCGAAAGTGAATTATTACAGAGATAATAATTCACTCGGTTAGAAGGAGTTCGGGCAGGTATGACTCATGGCCAGACTCGATATTAGGCCTAGAGGGTCACACACATATGGTAGGCATTGCGATGAGTAGAGGTTGGATATGAGATATCCGACGGAGCCCCTGTCTTATTGGATGCGGATCCAATACCCACTGGGGGAAGGACCCATTAGGGTTTGACACGGGATCTCTATAAATAGGAGGGATTCACGACCTCATAGGCTAGAGTCTTTGCTTGCCTTTCCTATTCTCCTCTCCCTCTCCACCCGAGGGCACGGAGTTTTGAGGAGGGTCGCCACAACCCCTTTGTATGGATCACCGCTAGAGAGGAGGACGCTTGACCTCCTTCACCCTCTCCTAAGGATCTGCAAGGAAACAGGATATACGATCTCCCTAGGTAACACAATCTCTATAATCGCAGTTTTGTGTTTCATGGATTTTTGTGCACCAATCTTCGCATCTTAATTTAATTTAACATCTTTTTGGGAATCGGGGATTTTTGTTTTCTTGTTCTTCCGCTGCGCATATGATGTCGCCCCCTTGATTTCCCAACACTGGCCACATTCTGTACTCTCATGAACCAGCTATTCAAAGAGTATTTGGATAAGTTCGTGGTCGTCTACTTGGACGACATCGTCATCTACAGCCAAACGCTCGAGGAGCACGTCAAGCACCTTCGAACGATTTTCAAGGTTCTCAGGGAGAACACTCTGTTCGTAAAAAGGGAGAAATGCTACTTTGCTCAGACTGAGATCCTATTCTTGGGGCATCGAATCGGTGATGGCTCCATTCGGATGGATAAGTCGAAGGTGCAAGCAATCATGGAATGGCGAACTCAAAGAAGGTGCCGAGTTGAGATCCTTCCTTGGTTTTACAATCAACTACTATCGACGCCTATCATTGCGGGATATTGAAGCGGGCAACCCACCGGGACGGAGTTCTTTGAAGAAGGAGCAGCCTTGGAAGTGGTCCGACAAATGTGAGAAAGCATTCCAAGATCTGAAGTCGGCTGTTCTAGAAGAACCCGGTGCTCAAATTACCAAACTATGGAGAGCCCTTTGAAGTCCATACGGATGCTTGGACTTCGCTATTGGGGAGTACTCATGCGGGGAAGGTCATCCGGTGGCCTCGAGAGCCGCAAACTCAACGAGACCGAGAGGCGGTATCCAAAGTGCATGAGAAAGAGATGACAATGGTGGTCCATTGTCCGCGAAGTTTGGTGACACTACCTCCCGGGTCACGATTTGTCCGAGGGGCGGACAACATCATACGAGCTATTTCCAAACTCGAAGAAGCTCTCCCAAAGCAAGCACGGCCGGCAGGACTTCCCGGGCTGAATTTGATATGGCGATGGAGTACAAGCACAGGGGAAGGCGAATGTCGTGGGTCTTGTTGAGTCGGAAGGTGGAATACGTGAATCTTCGCATTTGGAGGGCGAGGCCAAGCAAGTCGAGTTGCACTCCAACTTCCTTTTCCGAATCAAGGATGGATCTGTATAGTGATCCCAGTGCAGTTATCCTAATGCAGCTCATCAAAGAAGACAAGGCACGACGATTTTGGGTCCGAGGGAATTGTTTACACAAAAGGGAATAGGGTTTATGTTCCCCGAGTGGACAATTTAAAGGCGTGAACTCTTAAAAAAGAGTGTCACGATTCCCTTTGGATTGGACACTTTCGGGTATTCACGTAACGTTGGCTCGTGGAGAGGGCCTTTAACGGCGAAGATGGGGATTGATATGGAGGAATACGTTCGAACATGCCTTACTTGCCAACAAGACAAGGTGGAGGAGGAAGGCCGGTGGGACTTTTGGAGTCATTGCCCATACCGTAAAGGTGGGTGGGAGAGCATTTCCTTAGACTTCATATCAAGCTTGCCACTGTAGGGGGGACTCGGATCGATACTCGTGGTAGTCGATCGGTTTTCAAAGTATGCAACTTTCATTGCTGCTCCCACACCTGTTTCGCCAGAAGAGGCAGCGGGGACCGATGATGAAGAATGCAGTGAAGTATTGGGGAGTCCCGCACAATATCATTAGTGATCGAGGCGCTTTCGGTTCTGGGACGATTACGGACCGAGCTATTCAAATTGTTGGGGTCAAAGTTATACTTTCTACAAGCCTCCACCCCGGATGGATGGCCGGTGAAAGAATAAACTCGCTCTTGGAGCAATATCTTTGACACTACGTGAGTGCCAATCAACGAGATTGGGTGAAGTCGTTGGACATTGCCCAATTCTCCTACAACTTAGAGCCAGCTCTGCATCCAACAAGAGCCCCTTCGAGATTATCACGAACAACAACCATCGACTCCGACACCATGGCGATTGGGTATCTTGGGAGCGAGTCTATCGACCTATCATTTCAGTAAAGGAATGGCATCGAAATGCGATATATTGGCGGGCTTACTTGGAGAAGGCGACAAAACGGATGAAGAAGTGGGCGGACTTGGGAAGGCGACCACAAGAGTTCAAAGTTGGCGATTTGGTGTTGGTAAAGCTCAACCAAACATCACTCCAATTCTTCGTAGAACAAAGTCCACAAAGGATTGGTGCGTAAGTATGAAGGGTCCTTCCCAATTATCGCCAGGTAGGCAATGTCTCTTACAAGTTACAAGCTGGCGTGGTTCAAAATTCACAACGTTCTTCACGCCAAAGAACCTAAAAGCCTACCACTTTCGGATCCGCGAGATGCTTCCGTAAGTGTTCCAACTTCGGCTACCTCCCATCACGGCCTCCCTACGAAGCGAGTGGAAACCATTCGGCGGATCGCAAGATGAAGCTACCCAACCTGAGCCGGAGCAAACATAGTACTTGGTGAAGTGGCTTAAAGCTTCCCGGCGAAGCCGGTTGGGGAGCCCGAAGACGCCCCGGTGACATGAAGAGGAAGTCATCAACAACTACCAACAAAAGCGTCGAGGCGGGCGTCGACAGTTTTGGGGGAGAATGTCGAAGCGATTCGTCAAGACCAAGAACAACTCCGTTCAACGAACCGTTCGTCGCTCACACTGCATGTACTGTTGCTTGGCAGCATGTTTTCTCTTAGTTTTGGGTCATTTTGCTTGCAAATATGTAAGTTCGAACAAAGCTGCAGCGTTGCAAAGCGAAAGCTCACCGAACCGAAAAAAAAACAGCCCCAAAACAGCAAAAAAACAACTCCGTTTCTGAGGCGTCTGGAGTGAGGTGACGGAGAACTGCCTCCGCTCAACAAAATGTCAGCCATCTCAGACCCTAGGAACCCCGGGTGGCACATGGCTGGATGGGGCTTCGGTTATATCACGGGCGTTGAGATCTCTTCAAGTTCAAGACGTGACCTTTACGAGGAACTTGTCTTTCTACCGGAGGACGAGTGTGAGGCATTTGTTTGTGGGCTTGCAGCTGTTCGTTCATCATTGAAAGCCTTGTTTTTCCCCCTCTCCCTCTTTTCTCTTGTGCACACAAGGTGTTCGTCGAATTGCTTGTAAAGCTTCCCTTTTCGCGAGACTTCGGGACTTGTCCATTGCTCGTTCTTTCGAACTAACTTCTTTCTCTTTTACAGGTCCTTAGGGACCTGCGAGAGGTTACAAAGTGGGCTGATCCTTGCGGAGCAAGATCGTAAGGGCGAAGCGCGACTTAGGCAACGTAAGTTAAGTTTCGCGTCTTTGCCACAAGGGTGACTCGCGACTTAGGCAACGCAAGCTAAGTTCGCGTCTTTGGCCGCAAGGGTTCCTCACGCCTTAGGCAATTCCAGCTAAGGTCGTGACAACGTGGCGAGCAAGATGGAGCGACATGGGACATGGCAGGAAACTTTTGTTTCGAATGGCCTTCGGTAGGGGTTTTCGGGTGATGGGAGGCCCTTGGCGGGAGCTCCGAGGCGGGCAAATCTGGCGGATCCAAGGGGTTGTGATGGGTCTTAAATGTTGCGATTATTTCTCTCCTCGGAAAGCCCAATCGCCATCTTGCAGCGGTGTAGCCTGCCTTTTATAAACCCTTTCCAAAGCGGTTGCCATCACCTTTGCCACAATCTTTTCTTCGGTCCTTCGTCCCATACCCCGACTTCTTTCTTGCAACTTCGAGGTCGAGATGTCTCCGTCTTCATCTTCGTCTTCGTCTCCGTCTCCATCTCCTTCATCTTCTTCCTCTAGGAGTCCAAGGGATGAAGTAGTCAATGTGTCCTCGGGTAGCACCTCCTCGGAGGCCTCAGGAGTTCTGCCGCGCTTGAGGCTCTCAAGTCGTGGTATGATGTGGACTTGGTGGTGACCGAGGATCTTTTGAGGGTATTTCGGGATCGTTATCGCATCCCGGAGTGTTATGGCCTCCAGGCCCCTCGACCTGGGCAGTGGCCGTACGATCGGTTTTCCGATGGGTTCGGGTTGACTGTGGGGGCCCTTGAGGCGGGGTTGTGGCTCCCGATGCACCCTGTCATCGGGGACTACCTTCGTTACTAGGGGATCTCATCGTCCCAGGTGTCGCCAAACTCTTGGCGCTATCTGGTGGCCTTTATCTGGGAGTGTCGGGGGCTAGGATCGAGCCGTCCCAGATCCTCTTCCTGGCCTGCTTCCACCTGTGTAAGGGACAAGATGGGTATTACCTGATCGCCTACAACGGTTTTAAGATCAGTGATGCACCTTCCAATAACAAAGGTTGAAAGAAGCTTTTTTTCTTTGTCATTGTAGTCAAGAGTGGGGCTTTAGCACACCTGATGGGTGGGTCTTCCGGACTATCGATAATGCCTCCTGTTGCTCTCTGTCGGAGAAACAGTGGACGTGGATCGATTTTATGGCCAACAAGCCTGCAGGTGAAACAAAAATTGGATAGGCTTTCATACGTAACTGATTGAAAGAAATGAGAATCACCTATTCGAACCCAGATTCCTTAGAGGGAGGGAATGGGAGAAGTCAAGCATGATGCAGACCCCAGCATACCTCGCTCTAGTTCCAGAGGTGGTGACAGCATCAACTTTGACAGCTGATCCAATGCTAGCGGCGATTTGGAGGAGAACGCGACGGTACATCAGTTCAATGGGGAGGCTAGGAAAATGGACCCAGAATGGGAGCATACTTTACGTTTTCCTTTAAAGGTCGGAAGTTTGCTCTCCTTGGGAAGAGGTTGAGAGCATGTCCGCGGAGGAACCATGGCTCCCCTGTAAGAGTGTTCGTCAGGTCAGCCTCCGACTGGAATCGGAAACACAGGTAGCCTGCTGCAAGGTCAATGACCTGGATATCTGCTTGTAGCTTCCACAAGGCCGGAAGCTTACCTTTGATGAACTCCAAAGGCCGTGCTTTGCCGAAAAATTTGTAGAGTTGTCAGTGACTCCTTGCATTCTGCACTTTTGAATCCTAGCGATCTTCTCTACCAGCTCCGTGTCGAAACGCCAAGGGTCATCTGAAGAGGATTGCCTGAGGAGGCTTGCCCAAAAGGGTGAGACTTTATGCGCTTGCAAGGAGGTAGCAGTGCGAGTTTGGCTTTTGTCGAGGGGAGAAGAGGTTGTTCCCGAAGAGGGAGATGCCCCTTCAGTAGCGGGGCCTTGGAGGCGGAGCTCAGGAGAAGGGGGGGAGGGGAGGAGGAGGATCAGGCGGTTTCTTCAGAGGAGGAATGGGAGCACTTGTCGCTGGCGGGGAAGACGCACTCGTCGGCATTGCCTTGGCTTAGTTGTGGGAGGCTTCTTTCGTCACACTCTTACTACTGATATCTTGTATTTTGGAGGCCCATTTGAACAATGTGTTCTCATCTGCGACAAGAACATGGGCTTGGCCTCGCCAAGATACTGTATACTGTATTATATATATAGAACCTTATCGCCATCTAGAGGGAGGAGAAGTGGGAGTGAGTCTCGGCGATGTCTGTCTACCAACCCACTCAGGGGCAACATGGCGAGGAGAAAAGCGCCCGCAGCTGTCTCCGTCAAGGTAATTCCCTGCATCCCATCCCAAAATGTACTGCCTATACTTTTCCATATCAGGCGTTGGAGTCGAATGCATCGTAGCTTTGGTCAATCAGAAGTTGCAGTTCTTGTTGCCGACCTGATATGTGCTTCCTGAACTCCCCGGCGATTGTAATGTAGGATTCTGGTGTTCGTGATTCATGCTTTTCTTGGATCTTGCAGTGAGATTTCCCGAGTTCCTGCATCGTATTGAAAATTTAACCTAGTTTTTTTGGAACCAAACAACCAGATTGTGAGTTATACTAGATCTGTAACATGCATGCACTCAATCTGCTACCAGACAATGCAAATCATATGTTTGTTGAAAAGCCACAGCCAGATTTCTTAGTATGTTTGGTTTGCTTATTTTTAAACTGTTTTATTAAGAGTTCTGACTACTTAAATGTTTGAAATTGATATGGTTGAGTTAATTGGATAGGGATCGGGCTTCCTCTTTATTATTTCAGCAAGGCAGAAAAGGACTCTGGTTGCTCATCAGAGAAGATTGAGGCTCAGTCCACATTCCTTGATAGGCTTCTTAAAGAGGTAGAGGAGTTAGATGTCAATGATATGGATTTTCTGCAAATGAGCTTAATTCTGTTACATGTTATTGTAGTGGGACGATCGCAAGGTTAGAGGGCTGTTCCATCATGATGTCAATGACTATGAAACCAAGGTCAAGATGTTCTTTGCTCTCATGAGGTGAATCGATCACTTTGGGTACCTTTGTGATGTTAATATTCTTGGTTTTCCTTTTTTTTTCTTTGCAGATACTTTCAGGAGATTATGGTTTTATTTTACAGTTAATTGAAGGGCGTGACCTCAAGAAAAGACCAACTGAGTTCAGAATCGATAGAGTTCTGCAACCCTTTGATGGGAAAAAGTTTAACTTCACAAAAATTGCGCAAGAGGAAATGCTAATTAGATTTGAAGAGAGTGAGAATGACGAGAGGGTTTTTTTTGAAAATACTCCAATCGCAGCTTCGGAATCCCCTAATGTTATTGCCATCAATGTGCATATCGTTTGGCTGCTACTACTGATTATACTATCATCTGATATATATATCTAAACATTATGAGAACTTGTGTTTTTGCAGGTCAGCCCAATAGATTATGGTCATGTACTCCTGATTCCTCGCATATTGGACTGCTTACCTCAAAGGCTTGATGAACAGAGCTTCTCACTTGCTGTGTACGTGGCAAGAGAGGCTGAAACTCCCTACTTTAGAGTGGCTTATAACAGTCTTGGTGCCTTTGCGACCATTAACCACCTCCACTTTCAGGTTGCTGATCTATTGATACAACTGTTGGTGTTTTATTCGAACTCGTGGCTGAACTTTATATTTTTCTGGCTGACTTTGTGATGTCAGGCTTTCTACCTGGTGGGAGCGTTCCCAGTTGAAAAGGCTCCTACTCAAAGAATTATGACTCTGGCAAGTGGGGTAGAGATCTTTCAACTCTCACATTATCCTGTAAGAGGTCTTGTTTTTGGAGGTGGAAGCAACCTGGAGGATCTATCAATTGCTGTCTCTATAGCCTGCATTTTCCTACAGGATAATGACATCCCCTACAATGTCATCATATCTGATGCTGGCAAACGAATATTCCTCCTACTGCAGGTAATCTTAGTCGGCTGCAATTCGATTTAAAGAGTTGTTTGTATTTGCATTAATTCCTAATGCTTTATTCACCATCTTGTATATCAAAATGAATTCGCTAGTGTTACGCTGAGAAACGAACTCGTGGAGAAGTGAACCAGGAGTTTCTTGAAATGCAAATTAATCCAGCAGCATGGGAACTCGGTGGCTACGTGGTGGTGAAACGAAGGAAGGATTACCAGGAAACATCTGAAGATACACTATGGAGGTTCCTCGATGAGGTGGTATCTGTTTCTGCGGAGCGGTTCAAAGAGATCAAGGAGTGCATCTTGAGCACCCTTTCTGATAAAATTGTTGAGAGAAACATGGGAAGGGAAGACGAATCATAAATGCTGACTCCAGCATGATCATTCCAGGGAAGAAAGGAAGCAGTTTCTCCTCGTGGCGACGCTGATAACTGGTTTGATGTGTGTTTTAGTCGTTGTTACTGGTCATCGATCCCTTGGTGTGTTTAAATGATGTACAACATTCCATTAGGACTCTGTTAGCAATGCCTGTCTGTCATGCTCCTAATACTAAAATTCTGAACATTGTTTTAAGTGATTCGATTTCAATTGTAAAGTCAAGGTGTCCATCATTGTTCAATCAACAGTCTTCATTAGCATAAATCTCGTGGCCAAGCAACATAGAATACACCATAAAAAGTCAGTCTGAGTGTTGCTATGGGAACAATCTATCATTATCAAAGGTGTCTGCATGTATCTGATTGTGTTTATATATTTACTATATTTTTGACACTTGTAGTTTCTCATTCAAATTTTAATTAATACTGAGATTAATTATATATTATCCTTTATAATTAATTATTTTTAGCATTTTGATCTTTATATTTTTTTAAAATATTATATTAGGATCATTATACTTACGAAAATAAAATATTTAGATTTATATATAATATTAAAAAATAATTTTATAGTGTTAAAAATCAAATGTTTAGAGTGAAGAGTTTTATTTGAGCAATCGAATCAAATGTTTTACTTTTATAAGTATAAGGACCTCGATATAATTTTTGAAAATATAACTATTTAGATACTAAAAAGTAATTAACTACATTAAGTAATTTATAATTTACCCATTAATTCTGCTTTATCAAATGCTCTCAATGAAAAAACTTAGTTTAGCTTAAAGAACTTTGGGAATCACTTTGGCAGAGTTTAAATCTCTTCAAGATCAAGATGAACAATTGATCATATTTCCAACCTCCATGCAACTTGTGCTTCTCAAGAACAGTGGCAGTAGTTGTTTCCAAGTAAAGCAGCGAGAAGCAATACTCCTCGAAGAAGAAGTCCACCCTCAACCCCAATGCACTGACATCACAGCCTGAGATCCCGCACCTCTACCCGGTAGTCGACCGACCAACTTCTCTCTCTCTCTCTCTCTCTCTCTCAAGCCATGGTTGCCCCATCAGTAAGCATGTGTCGAGGCTCGACCGATGACTACGCTCCGCTGTCTTTCTTCAACGTCAAGGAAGCTCGGTGGCAGAAGGGACGACCAATGTGTAGCTCCTGCTTCCCGACTCCCCGCATTCTGAGGCCCCAAAAGACTCGAACGCATTTAAAGAAACCCAATTGATGGAGTCACGAGTAAGCAAATGCAGCTCCCGAGTTCATATACCTCTCGCTCCGGACTACCCAGGTCAAGCTGTCACACACAGGAACCCTTCTCTCTAGATCTCGTTATCCATGACTTGTCCCCCTCTCCTCCACCCTTCACCCCCTCCTCCATGGCCTTGAGGAGGTCTGCCCTTGTCGGGCTCCTCTGGCTCACCATCCTCCTGCTCTTGATTCACGGGTGGAGCCATCTGAGGTCCAGGCGGCGGAGCAGTCCCTCGTCAGTCCCCCGGAAGCTGCTGGTGTCTTATAAGTTCGATCCCTCGGCGTTCACCCACACCAGCCATTATCGCCATCACCACCGTCACCGCCCTCACCGCCATCATCGCAGGCAAACTACGCATTCATCCGCGGACCAACCCGGTGGCGACGAGATCGACTCTCGGTACGGTTCGGAGAAGCGAGTCGTCCCCACCGGGCCGAACCCGTTGCACCACTGAGCGATGATGTCCCTGTAGGCGGTGAGCGATCAACATCTTGTTGGTTGATCCCATTCTTTGAAGCTGGAAGTGTTCATTAAGCTCGCATGATACGAATAATCGCTTCAACCTGTACGCTTTCTTCATTGCTTGTCTGTGTGTATGCTACCTTGGCAACTTGGAACTCCAACCTGCCGAGTCTGTGCAATCCCTGCCAAAGCAAGAAGAAAGAGAAGCACACGTACAAGTTTCTTCACGTTCGTGTTGGCATTGGGAACTCTGTAGTTGTATTCTATGTTACACACACATGCATAACCGGGACGGCACGGCACGGCACGGCACGGCACGGCATGTCTTTTATTATGGAGTAATTAATGCATGATGGATACGTTTGAAGGCTTTGGGTTTGTATTTTGACTACTGTCGTCGACGATCAATATCTATTCCTTGTATATTCTATTTGTTTGCTTTCACCATCAATCTGAAACAGCGATGTATCAGACTCATTTATGGATGGTTTGAAAATTCATTCGATAAATTTTTATATCTAAAATATTAATCCGATGACAATGTATATTAGGATTTATCAGAATTTAAATCTTGAACGTGTGAGTTAGGTTAGCTCGTAAAGACTTTATCGTATTACCACTTATCCATATATGGAAAAATAAAAATAAAAATCACAATCCAGTAATAATCCATATTAGTTTATTTGCATATTGCAAGTTTGCCACTCCATAGTTACAGGTTCTTCTATGCTAGCCCGGCAAAGCAGCCCATTCTGGCCTCGGCCCACGGACTTTTCGCAGTGGCCCATTAAAAGCCTGGCCGCCTCGGACGGGCCGGACTCAACGCGAATCCCGATGCCATCTCTCTCGTCCCCTCTCCGCCGAGCTTTCCCGCCACAGCGCGACTTCCCATCGTTGCCTCGTCGATTGCGAGATATATGTTGCCGATGACGGCCTGAGGAAACCCCCACCCCCCGCCCCGCTTCTCTGTGCCCCCAAACTGCTCGCTTCTTTGCCAGAGAAAAATGACGGCTAGCGATTCGCCGGCAGCCAACAAATTGCCCGAGCTCAAATTAGGTATTTCTTTTCTGCGGGTTCTTGATCCCCCTTTCATCTTCTTTCTTCTTTACTTTTGATGGTTTCTCGGTTCTCGGGCTTCAGATGCCAGGCAGGCGCAGGGTTTCATATCTTTCTTCAAAGCCCTTCCCGCTGTACGCTTTCTTGCCTTGATGTCCTTCATCTGGCTTTTTTGCTAAACCCTATTAGCCAACTGAACATGGGCCGGTTCTTGTTCTTGTAGGATCCCAGGGCCGTGCGCTTCTTTGATCGCCGGGTGAGTTCGTTTGCCTCTTCGAACAACATGAGCCTTTACATCTTTTCACTCAGGGATGAGACATCTGGAGGCTGGTCCTTCCAAATCGCGAGCTTTAACTTGTTTCCTGTTTTGACGAGTTCTTACTCCTCATTGCTATGCTCTTCTCGTTACTTGTTGTGTGGACCTTGCCTTAGCCAATTGTTTTTGCAATTTGTTTGATTCAGATAACGCTCTCTTCTAGTGCTTTATTTAGTATCTTTTGTAGCCACTGTTTTCATGTAACAGTAAGTGACACAGCAAGGAACATCTGAAAATAAACTTGACATGTTTCTCTGTGATAATAATGCGAAGTCTCCATACCACTTTCATTCTCTTACTACATGGATGGAAGTCACACTTTCTCATGTGCAAATAAGTCTATCTGGTCACACCTCGAAACCTGAATGAATAGTAGACACCATATATCTGGATTAATTTTTAGCAAAATGTAAATGCCTATGGACAAAACACCATGATCGGACTGTCCAATCAGGTAAGTGCATAAATGGAGCATAGTTTTTCCTATCTTTAAAATACCAAAGGATTACTTAGAAACTTTCATTCATCATCAATTTAACAATATAGCTCTTTAGTTAGTATGTGTGGCGACATTTTATATTCCATATCATTACTCTTCAACAACTTTTTTTTTTAAAGGGTAAATAGCAAATGCGAGATTCGATCTATTGCTATAAACTGTTAAAGTCTTTACCAACTAAGCTAGCATACACATTCAAGAAGAGAGAGAGAGAGAGAGAGAGAGAGAGAGAGAGAGAGAGAGAGGGTTGAACAGATTGGGGTACAGGTGGAAATTAGTATTTCAATGATGAAACCAACTAGTTCAACATTACTAAAACCATGGCATCAACTTTATACCAGGTTAGGACTTTTGTGTTTTTCAAGTCTCACTCACTGCCATAGAAGTCATCAGACCACTTGATATGTGTTGCATAGATTGAAGGCAACCCTTAATCAGTGTTATCTTCATGTACAAGGAAACTTAGGTCCTTAAACAATGGTTGACTTCATACACAGCTACTGTTTATTCCCATACATGTTATACCATTGTCAAGTTATCAACTACTGTATTGAAAGAATTCATTTAGTTTCTCTGATGTAATGGTAACAAATCAAGACAACCTGAAGGAGATAAGATACTTGATAAATCAGGAAGATTGACCCTGATTTGATCAATGGAATGCTTGATGTTCATCCCTTATTAGTTACCACTTAGATAAATTCTTCCTCAAGTTGACTAGTGGAGTGAACCACAATCAGCAGCATGGACAAAAACTTGTAATGGAGGGTGAGGCATGACAAACAAAGGTATTAATTGATGTTTCAACCCATTGAGGCAACAAGGAATTATTTAAATTCCACTTCAAGGGAAGAAGAGAACTAGGAAAACAAAATCTTTCATATTGTTGTTTGGTAATCCAAGGAATCATTCATATTGACCGCAAGCCCTGTGTGAATCGTATCATACACTTAACAAAGGCCACCTTTGTGTCTTGGATCTCAGATTTGGTCTTAACCACATTTGGTTAGGGCATATGTGTCTTGGATCTCAGATTTGGTCTTAACCACATTCGGTTAGGGCATATGTGTCATATCAGTCTATGCTTGGTTTACCTCTGTTAGGATCGAAGCGGCACTAAGAGGGGGGGGGTGAATTAGTGCAGCGGACTAAAACTTCGATTTTGGAAAAATCTTTCGTACGATAAAAAGCCGAACTCGGAAGTGCTTAACTTGAAAGCGTGTTTGTAAAGGTGTGCAGCAAAAGTAATGAGGAAGTAAAGCACGTATGAAGGTTTGCAATAAGGTAAATAGCAATAAGTAAATGCAAACCAGAGAACACACCAATTTAAAGTGGTTCGGTCAAAATGATCTACATCCACTTGCGAAGCCTTCTTCGAAGAGGCTCCCAACTTCCACTAGTAAATCACTTTGAAGGGGAAGGACAAATACCTCTCTTACAACCTTTTACAAGTGGTTCACACTCTTACAGATTTTCAAAGAGAAAGAGGGAGGTGAACACTCAAGCTATTGAAAACAAAAACTTGCTAAAGGCTTTGCTAACACTTTTATCTCAATCTCTTGCTTCTCAAAGGTTGTGATCTCAGCTGAGAATTGAGGGGTATTTATAAGCCCCAAGAGGATTCAAATTTGGGCTCTAAATTTTGAATTCTCTTGGGTTTCCGAGGCTGGCGATGCCACCGTCGGACCTCTCGGGTGCTGGGCGGTGCCACCACTCAGTTCTCGGGTTCTAGGTGGTGCCACCACCTAATCTGGCGGTGCCATCGCCTTCACTATTTTAGCTCACTGGTTGGGCTCCAAACTTGGCCCAAACCAATCCGAACTCGGGCCCAATTGGCCCCTACTTAGGTTATAGGATTAACACCTAATCCTAACCTTAATTAACATGCTAACTACGAATTTAAAGACATTTCCTAAGCTATTACAAAGTCCGTAAGTCAAGACTTCTTCCCATGACTTAGGCGAACTTTTGGCGATCTTAGATAAACTCTTGGAAACCATTCTGCGGACTCTCGTGCAAGCTCTTAGACTTCACGATTTGATCTTGGCGAGTTCAATGAGCTTCTTGTAAGCTCGATCTTTTTCTCGGCAAGCTCCGCGAACTTCCAACGAACCTTCCGTGAGCTTTTGAAAAACCCTTGACAAGCTCCCTACTCATTCTCGACTAGTTCTAAGAAACATTCGGCGAACCTTCGGACTTACGTCGAACTCTCGAACTCCCAACGAATCCCCGGCGCTTGACTCCGACACTTTGTTTGGCTTTATGTCTTCATCGTTATCGTAGTTAATCCCGCACAATGGGCCAAAACTCTACTTTGATCTAGACTATTATTACAACACGAATTGACATTACATTTGTCCTAAGACGCGTCATTGGTTGGCGCCGTCCGATTCTTCAAATAAGCGTCGTCCTCTCTTGCGACTTGTTGCTTAATCGGCGGTTGACTTCCCAACCCGATATATCCTTGGCGTAATTCCGCTCTCCTTGGCGATGCCCGACGTCCAAGCCTTCACGGCCAATATATCGATGTGATCTCCTCCGACTAAAACGTCAATTCCTCTATGTCAACTATCTAATCATCGATCGAGTAGGACTGCATCACTCAAAATGTAGTTAAACATCTAAACACAATCAATTAGTTTCATCATCAAAATCCGAGATTCAACAATCTCCCCCTTTTTTATGATGACAACTAATTGATGACTAACGGAGTTAACCTTAACTCCCCGGAGTTTAACCAAACTCCCCCTATCAATATGTCATTGATAAAACACTTGGATTATCCCAAATCCAAGTAACATTTATCACATGTTATGATAAACATTTAAACCATCATGCAAATATATAAAATATTCAATTCAATACATGAAGTAATCAATATACTTCTCCCCCTATGTCATCAACAAAAATGAGAAGTAGCTCTAGCTATTTTAAAAGGTATGCAAGTTTTTGCAACATTAAGCTTGATTTTCATCACAACATATAAGCACAAAAGCATAGCAAGATTCTTAAGTTCAATCATGGCAATTCAACACTTGCTTCTTGTGCAAGATTGCATTTTGCTTTTCTTTGCATGTTCTAACTAGCCAAAGCTTTCTCCCCTTTGTTTTTGTCGAAAAGAAGGGAAGAGTACAAGCTAGCCAACATTTGCCTTGAGCTAGCAATCTTTCTCCCCCTATGTCATTGCCGAAAAGAGGGAGAGGAACCAATGATTTAGACTTTTACATAAATTATGAATTTGCATTAATCAATATTTCAATCATCACATAATACATACAAGATAAAAATGTAAAGAAATCATGTCATGAAAGACATCAATTGTTAAACATGATATGATAATAGTCTCAAAAATTTCAATTTGCGATACATGTGATACATTGCAATACTAAAAAATTTAATGCGATGCTTTCAAGGATATCAACCTATTTTTGATACAAAGCATGGCAAGAGCAATTATATTGCAAGTTTTCTAAGTTTTGCAGTTTTTGCTTCTTTCGAGATAGCAATTCTTTGCTTCTCTATAAGCTAGCAATTTTTGCGATATGCAAGTTTTACTACATACAAGCTAGCAAATTTAAAGATGTGCAAGTTGGCATATTTGCTTTTCTTTGCAATGTGCATGATAGTATTTCTTTGTAATGTTCAAGATAGCAAATTGTACATCATGCTAGCTAGCATATTAAAGATGTTCAAGAAAGCAAGCTCTTTCTTCTCTTTTGAGAAGTGTCATTTTTGCTTCCTTAGTAAAATACCAAACTAGCAAAGGACCATGTTTTTACATGAGACAAGCAAACAATTTGGCAAGTGTTATATTTGTATCTTTTCTTTAGATGTGCAAGAAAGTAAGTAAGTTTTTGCATTTTCTAGACTTGTGCAAGGTAGTTAATTTCTCTTTGAGATTACCCTTTACATCAATTCAAGATAGCACATTAGCAACTCTTTCTCTCCCTTTGTCATTGGCAAAGGAAGATTCAAGTCATGAATATCAAAATAATAATTTTATCATGAATATTTCATCATTGTGTGCATCATTATTGCATGCATAATACCAAATCATCATATATATTTTCAAAACATATAAACTCATTATTATATGCATGATTCCAAATCATCATTCATATAATTTCAATCATTGTTTCAATCATCACTATAACTCATCATGCACAAAATGTAAAATCATCTAACATGATATAAATATTTATTTTCAAAATATTTATCACTATTTTCATGTATGATAATAAAGTATTCATGATACACATTATATGCATATATCATCAATAAAAAGCAATTGCATGCATAATTTCAAATCATAAATGTTTCAAATGATGATGGTATTAACTTGTCAAATTTCATCCGACCATTCATGATCATAACTTTTCATTTGTATGCATCAAAATAATATCAAGAGTATTTCATGCATAATTTTATATCACCACATAAGGAATATCAAGAAGAAAGTAACTGGTTGATGCGATAAACATTTCATGAATACAAGGAATTGCATAAAAATCATATCATGAAAGATTAGAACATATGAATACCAAAAGACATGATTTTTTTTTGAAAAACCTACTCATAAATAATCAAAAGGAAATCTTAGGAGATCGATTAATGAAAAAATCTTGATTCATAATAAATCTTAATTTGTAAATATCACGAAATCAAGATCATGATTTTAGATAAAACTCATTCAAATTCAAATCGTCCAAATCATCAAAATCTCAACATTTCTTTCAAGAGATTCAAAATGGCATAAATAATTTTATTGGTCTCTTAGGTAGAAATCAATAAGATAGAGAAAAATAAAATTTTTAATAAAAAATTCTTTCCTCCTTTTGTTTCAACTTATTGATTGATTCCATACATACATGTCCTTCTTTTTTTTTTTTTTTTTTTTAAATCCATACATCATCGTTTAAAACGGAAAGATCAAAAATCATAAAATAAAAAGTGCAACACATAATTCAAAAAAACAATTTATTTCAACTCATTACTTCAAGTCAAACATGATTTCATTTAATCAAAATTGAATAACTTCAAGACCAATAAATTATCATGTATAACAATCATCAAGTATGATACAAACTTTTCAAAACGTTTATCATGATAAGGCATATAAGCCAAAGAAACTATTAAATATAAAGCATATTCATCAATGATGGTTTCATTGGGCATAAGGCATTTTCAAACAAAATCATTTTGTTATTTGTTGTAGTCATGCATTTTTCTTTTTAGGTGAATCTATCTTTTCATGCTTAAATTTTTTAATTTTTCAAAGATACTAAAAAGAAAAACATGATATAATTTTTGAAAAATAATTTTTTATTTCCTATTCCTACTATCTAAATTAAGTACTCATGAAAAACTTCAAGTAATTTCAAAATAATTCAAGAGAGTTGAGTTACTTACCTTGTAGTCGAAGCCCGTCAAAGCCCAATTCGTCGTTTCACCTTTGGAAGTTTTTGATTCATCCTTGGTTGCCTTCCTCTTCTTTGGCTTCTTCCTCCGTTCAAGTTCATTGTTTATTTTAGATTTTTATTTAATAAACTTATTAAGATTTAGTATTCGAAGTTTAAGTTCATCATTGTCCTCATCACTTGAGTCGTCGCTCAAGTGGTATTCATTTGTCCGGAGTTTCAAATCCTTCCTGTTCTTTGGAAGGTGATTTTGTTCATCATGTTCATCATATGTATTATGCACCATTTCATATGTCATCAACGAACCAATTAGTTCTTCAAGTGGAAAAATAATTAAATCTTTTGTTTCTTGTATTGCAGTTATTTTAGGATCCAATCTTTTTTGAAGGGATTTTAAGATCTTGCTTATGAGATCAAAATTCGAAAAAGATTTACCAAGAACTCTTAGATTATTGACGACATCCGTGAAACGGTTATACATGTCGCCTATAGTCTCACTTAGTTGCATTCGAAAAAGCTCATAATCATACAATAAAATGTTAACTTTCGAGTCTTTGACTCTACTAGTTCCCTCGTGCGTGATTTCAAGTGTTCGCCAAATATCAAAAGCCGTTTCGCATGTAGAAATTCGATTGAACTCATTTTTGTCCAAAGCGCAAAATAAGGCATTCATAGTTTTTGCGTTTCAAGAAAACATCTTTTTCTCCAAATCATTCCAATGGTTCATTGGAAGAGAAGGCATTTCAAATACTATGTGCCATAAATTCAAATCCAAAGAAAATAAGAAAACTCTCATTCGAGTTTTCCAATAAGTGTAGTCCGTCCCATTGAAAAAGGGAGGACGAACGAGAGAGTGACCCTCTTGAAAGTCGTAAAGAGCCATTTCTATTTGGGTGTTAAACCAAAGTAGAAAACCGTGGCTCTGATACCAATTGTTAGGATTGGAGCGACACTAAGAGGGGGGGGTGAATTAGTGCAGCGGATTAAAACTTCGATTTTGGAAAAATCTTTCGTACGATAAAAAGCCAAACTCGGAAGTGCTTAACTTGAAAGCGTGTTCGTAAAGGTGTGCAGCAAAAGTAATGAGGAAGTAAAGCACGTATGAAGGTTTGCAGTAAGGTAAATAGCAATAAGTAAATGCAAACCAGAGAACACACCAATTTAAAGTGGTTCGGTCAAAATGACCTACATCTACTTGCGAAGCCTTCTTCAAAGAGGTTCCCAACTTCCACTAGCAAATCACTTTGAAGGGGAAGGACAAATACCTCTCTTACAACCTTTTACAAGTGGTTCACACTCTTACAGATTTTCAAAGAGAAAGAGGAAGGTGATTACTCAAGCTATTGAAAACAATAACTTGCTAAAGGCTTTGCTAAGACTTTTATCTCAATCTCTTGCTTCTCAAAGGTTGTGATCTCAGTTGAGAATTGGGGGGTATTTATAGGCCCCAAGAGGATTCAAATTTGCGCTCCAAATTTTGAATTCTCTTGGGTTTTCGAGGCTGGCGATGCCACCGCCTGTCGGTGGCGGTGCCACCGTCGGACCTCTCGGGTGCTGGGCGGTGCCATCGCTCAGTCCAGCGGTGCCACCGCCTACACTATTTCAACTCACTGGTTGGGCTCCAAACTTGGCCCAAACCAGTCCGAACTCGGGCCCAATTGGCCCCTACTTGGGTTATAGGATTAACACCTAATCCTAACCCTAATTAACATGCTAACTACGAATTTAAAGACATTTCCTAAGCTATTACAAAGTCCGTAAGTCAAGACTTCTTCCGGCGAGCTTCCGGCGGTCTTCCGATAAACTCTCGGAAACCATTCTGCGGACTCCCGGCAAGCTTCTAGACTTCACGATTTGATCTTGGCGAGTTCCAACGAGCTTCTTCGGCAAGCTCCGATCTTTCTCGGCGAGCTCCGCGAACTTCCAACGAACCTTCCGGCGAGCTTTTGAAAAACCCTTCGGCAAGCTCCCTACTCATTCTCGGCTAGTTCAGGCAGCATTCCCGACGAACCTTCGGACTTCCGTCGAACTCTCGAACTCCCAACGAATCCTTCGCGCTTGACTCCGACACTTTGTTTCGCTTTATGTTTTCATCATTATCGTAGTTAATCCTACACACACAGGCCAAAACTCTACTCCGATCTAGACAATTATTACAATACGAATTGACATTCTGTTGCCCGGCACGTCATTGGTTGGCGCTTCGTCCGATTCTTCAGCGCATCGTCCTCTCTTGCGACTTGTTGCCCAATCGGCGGTTGACCTCCACAACCCCGATATCCTTGGCGCAATTCCGCTCTCCTTGGCCCGATGCTCGACGTCCGAAGCCTTCTGTCGTCCAATATCCTTACGTGATCTCCTCCGGCGCAACGTAAATTCCTCCTACGTCAACTATCTAATCATGATCGAGTAGACCTGCATTATTCAAAATGTAGTTAAACATCTAAACACAATCAATTAGTTTCATCATCAAAATCCGAGATTCAACAACCTCAACATGGCACTTAAATATCTTTGCTTTATTCTAAATAAGCACCAACCTTAATGTCAAATTGGCAGCCAGTTAAAAAACTTTATTCAAACTCCAATGGAACCTTCTTAACTTTGTGTCATGCATCATGTTGTATAACTGTCTTGGATGGCGTTGATGGATATATAATATAATAATAATAATATATATATGTATGTATATAATATACATATAATATATTATATATAATAATAATATATATAATATTATATATATAATTTTTGTACTCACAAATGATACAAGATTCTCTAGTTTGTCAACCAAATCTTACTTATTACTCCGTGTGCATTTTATATTGGCATAGGAATCTAGTGTACTATTTCGGAACTACTTGAGCTATTTAGATTATTTTGTCAGAAGATTTGTTATAACTCCACCTTTAATTTTTGAGCTGTACTTTACCAGGATTATTATACTGTTCATGGTGAAAATGCTACATTTATTGCAAGGACATATTACCACACAACTACTGCTTTGAGACAATTAGGTAGTGGTTCAGAGGGAATTTCTAGTGTTAGTGTAAATAAAAACATGTTTGAGGCTATTGCTCGTGATCTTTTGCTGGAGAGGACAGATCACACATTAGAGCTATATGAAGGAAGTGGATCAAACTGGAATTGGACGAAAACAGGAACACCTGGAAATGTTGGTAGTTTTGAAGATATTTTGTTTGCCAACAATGACATGCAGGATTCCCCAGTTACAGTTGCATTGTTTCCTGTCTTCCGTGAAAATCAGTGCACTGTGGGACTAGGTTTTGTGGATATGACCAAAAGGAAACTTGGTACAGTTGAGTTCCTTGATGATAGCCAATTTACAAATACTGAATCAGTTTTGATTGCTCTTGGTTGTAAGGAATGCCTTTTACCCGTGGAATGTGGAAGATCAACAGAACTTAAACCTCTTTATAATTCACTGTCCAGATGTAATGTTCTTCTTACAGAGAGAAAGAAATCTGAGTTCAAGTCAAGAGATTTGGTGCAGGATCTTGGTAGGATCATCAGAGGGTCAGTTGAACCTGTTCGAGATTTGCTTTCTGGATTTGATTATGCACTGGGTGCCCTAGGGGCATTGATATCCTATGTGGAATTGCTTGCAGATGATAGCAACTATGGAAACTTTACCATTGAAAAGTACAATTTAGATAATTACATGAGATTAGATTATGCTGCTGTGAGAGCACTAAATGTCCTTGAGAGCAAAACAGATTTAAATAAAAACTTTAGTTTGTTTGGTCTGATGAATAGAACATGTACTGCTGGCATGGGCAAACGGTTGCTTAATAGGTGGCTCAAGCAACCATTGCTTGATGTACATGAGATCATTCATAGGTTAGATTTGGTTCAGGCATTTGTGGAGGATGCAGAGCTTCGCCAAGGGTTAAGGCAACATCTGAAGAGAATTTCAGATATTGAACGATTGACACATGCTCTGAAGAAAAAAACAGCTAATTTGCCACCAGTCATAAAATTGTATCAGGTAAATATTTATCATGCCTTTGATTTCTTTGAAAATACCCTATTTAAGATGAATATTTGGTTATTGGCTCTACTGTTTTTTATTTACTTTTCGGTTTGTATCTATTATATAACTATCTCTTGTGTCAAATTGTCTTCCATGACTAGTCAAGCATCAGACTGCCATACATCCGAGATGTGCTGGAGCATTATGAAGGACAATTTTCATCACTGATAAGGAAAAGGTATTCAGAGCCCTTAAATTTTTGGATGGATGAGGAAAGGCTAAATAAGTTCATTGCTCTTGTTGAAGTCTCTGTTGATCTTGATCAACTTGAGAATGGCGAATACATGATATCACCTGGTTATGATCCAAACTTAGCTGCACTGAAGAATGAGCTCACTGCCATAGAACAACAAATAACTGACTTGCATAAACAAGCAGCAAATGATCTTGATCTTTCTCTTGATAAGGCATTGAAGTTGGAGAAAGGAACACAGTTTGGACATGCTTTTAGGATCACAAAGAAAGAGGAACAAAAGGTAAGAAAAAAGCTTACTAACCATTATATTGTCCTAGAAACACGGAAGGATGGTATAAAATTTACAAATTCCAAGTTAAAGAAGTTGGGAGATCAGTACCAAAAATTACTGAGTGATTACACGAGTTGCCAGAAAGGGATTGTTGCTCGAGTAGTTGATACTTCAGCTACTTTTTCTGAGGTACTTAAGCTGATATTTCAAAGTTTATCATAAGTAAAGTATCACAGTTTGAATTGTTTGACCTTTTTTGAAAGGTATTTGAAGCTGTTGCAGCAATTCTAGCTGAGATAGATGTTCTGCTGAGCTTTGCTGACTTGGCAACCAGTTGTCCTATTCCATATGTTAGACCGGATATTACTCCCTCGGTGAGACATTTTTTCTCTGATTCTGTTTATGTCCCTTAAAAGGGACATGTGATGATATTGTTATAACATACCTGCAGGATCAAGGGGATATTATACTAGAAGGAAGCAGACATCCTTGTGTGGAGGCTCAGGATGGTGTGAATTTCATTCCTAATGATTGTAAACTCGTAAGCGCTCCATATACCTGCAGAATATCCTTACCCAATTTATTAATTGATTTTTCTCATAACTCTATTTTCTCTGGTTTGTTATATGTAGGTTCGTGGAAAGAGCTGGTTTCAGATCATAACAGGACCTAATATGGGTGGTAAATCAACATTTATACGGCAGGTATGACATTTTGCTGCCATAATCATTATTAGAATTGGTAGAATGCATTTACAACTTTTCATGTGTTGGACCAGTTTATCTTTAGCTGAGTCAACAACCTTAATGGTTGCTTTTCAAGCTTAAAATTACATCTTACATGACTGATCTACATCAGGTAGTATGGAATCTGAAGCCACGGATGTGAAAAATGTAATCCTAGCATTGTCTAGGATAATTGCAATATTCTTGGATGTTTTTGACATTATAATGCAAGTACTTTTTGGAATGTTGGATGCTAAAAGTGTGATTATGGGTCAGATAGAACATATGAATTAATTAGATTTAAGACACCATTCAGTGTCATCAGTTGAGCAGTAACAACTATGAAGTAGATGTATTGGCTAATCGGTGATTTGTGTCTGTCTGTAATAAATAACTTTTGCTCCTTTATGGAGAGGCTTCTGAATCCCTCTTTAAAACAAAAATCTCTGTGGCTGGCCTCTACGTGCAACTTTCTTGGCCTCTACAAGCAACTTTCTTTCGGAATAGGTGTTCACAAAATGTGA
Organism: Musa schizocarpa; assembly: GCA_900464855.2. Taxonomy (NCBI): domain Eukaryota; kingdom Viridiplantae; phylum Streptophyta; class Magnoliopsida; order Zingiberales; family Musaceae; genus Musa; species Musa schizocarpa. The sequence goes on along the minus strand of LS990921.1, from coordinate 7,555,994 downwards.
AGTAGATGTATTGGCTAATTGGTGATTGGTGTCTGTCTGTAATCAAATTTTTTCCTTGTCATGCATGCAAAGTCTGGCATTAGCACTCTGTAACCTTGAACATGAAATAGATGCATCAGCTCTTTGTATTGTTTAGCATTACATTGGTTGGAAAATTAGCTTAGATGGACCCATTAGACCATTCTGTTTGTCTTCTTCGACTTTTGACAGTAATAAATACCTTTTGCTCCTATATGGAGAGGCTCCTGAATCCCTCTTTAAACCAAAAATCTTTGTGGCTGGCCTCTACGAGCAACTTTCTTTCGGAATAGTTGTTCACAAAATGCTTGATTGAGAATTTCACAGTTGGGATATCATAGAGAAAAAAGGCCACCTACCTCATAAAGTTCCCCACAGAAAAAAAAAGACACAAAATTGAATATACCTAATGCTAATTACCATCTAAATATTTTAGGAGTGGAACAATAGTCCTTTATCTATGCAGCTTTTGTTTTAAAGGAAACAAAAGCTACATACTGGTCAGAACAAGCCAAAAACCAATCTCTTGTATCGTGGTTTGGGTGTGTGGCAGCACCTTTTTTGGTATGATGCCATCTCATGTCAAACTGGTTGGTGCAAGCCAAAAATTGGCCAAGCCATATGCCAGCCGAACTGACATTTGTTATAATGTCATGTGCTAGTACCTTCTTGTCATTGGTACATTTCAAGCCATACTGACCTGTGTTGATTGGCATGATGATTCTTATTTTTTAATTTAAAATAGTGTATCAGTTTTCAATAGTTGGGATTTTTTTTGACTTTCCAACTTTTCTTTTTAATCATCATGTGGAAAAATCCCAATCCTCACCAGTCATATGAACATGTTTTCTTTCATACCTTTTCTCTTGTACAACAGGCTTCATTAACTTTTTCCTACATTATTTCACCATTTTATTGAGTTTATTTTTCCTGTCATCTTTCCTGATCTTCCTTCAAAAACATCCTAAAAGGCTACTTGAAGCCTTTCAATTGTGGAATTTAGATAATCATTAGTAATGTTCTTTCTAAAAAAGATCTCCTCATGTGCTGGAATTCTCTATAAATTTCATTAATAAGGATATTCCTTTTTTGAGTCCTTTGTATTTTAGATTGTATGTACTTCACTGAACTAATGGTTTTCTTAATTGTACTTGAGAGGGTGGATTATATTCATGACTGTCTTACCCAATGACAAGTTTTTGATAACAAGAATAACTTCCTTTTCAGTTTTGAATTTGACGTAACACATTTTCTTATATACAAATTTATAAAGTCCTTATGAGTTCTTGTTGTACATAAACTTGAAATGCATCTGATGTTTGCACTCTTTTCTTCAACTTGTCAATATCCAGGTTGGTGTCAATGTATTGATGGCACAAGTTGGTTGCTTTGTTCCATGTGAGAGGGCAACCATAAGCATACGTGATTGTATCTTTGCTCGTGTTGGGGCTGGTGATTGCCAGGTAAGTTTGTTACAAATCCTTAAAGTTCTTAGTCTTATGTGCAGAAAAGCAGAATTCCTGATAAATATATGAAGTATGAGCATATGTGTAATTCTGGCAACTGAGAACCGTATATTGACTTCACTGTATATTTTGGAGCTGATTCTATAAGAATTAAGATGGAACTTAACAGTCAACTTTTTAGTAAAAGAATCAGTCACCGACTGACAACTAATGAACATATTAAATTACTAATAGTAATTGATGTATTAAATGGTAGACTTTAGGATTTCGATGAATCTGACATTGTTTATTTTCCCAAAATATATAAATTGAATTCATCTGGACTTATGCTCTGGATTGAGCCAAATATTCTAGGTGGATGAGTATCGGTAGAATCCTTTTAATGCCTATTGTGTTTTTCTTTTGAGAATTGAGCAGTGATAGTATGTACAAAATTGTTGGGACTATGTTTGGCTCTTATATGGCTTGTCAAGGGGTAGGAGTTATGAGTTGTTATGAAATGATACATATGTTACTTTTTCTTATCACAATCAGAAGGAATTAGTACAAGGAACATTCCAAAAGCTTAGGGTACTGAGTTGTGGAAAAGTTATTTGTTGGTGTATTAGGACTAAGGTAATCAGCCAATTTTAAGTTTATAAAATGAATACAATTGCAATTTCTCTCCATATCTGTTTACACCAAGTTCCAATAGTACAATTCAATTTCTTTGCTCCATCTTCCAATGTGTTTCAATAAAAAATGCTTAACATTCTAAAACATCTGTGGTATAAACTATGAACCAAGGGTTTCGGAGCTGTCTATTGGCTTTAGTTAACATCATGATTCATGCATCAAATTACATGGATCTTGTTTCAAAAAGAAGCACTTGGAAGTATTTTTCAAGACTGAATAATCATTAATATACTATTTACATCATAACCTACAATCACATGAGACTGATTGGGATTACCACAATCTTCACAGTTTATGCCCCTAGTGTCGTCACTATTGCATATTGAATCACCAGGGAACCCTATTGGTGATGTAGTGATTCCAGAGAGGCCATCACTGTAAGCATGCTAATGCCATCATCTTTAGTGCTCCATCTCTCCTGTGATTAATGTTCATTTGGATGCACATTTGGTCAGAGCATGGCCTATACACCACTAACTTATTATACTCAACTGCCATATTTGTCATTATTTGCTGTTAATTAGAGTGCTCACAAGTCACAAGGCACTTCACATATTAAGTGTGCATGATGACATATAGTATGTACACCATAGCTCATATCCCTTGTGGGATCTTACAGTTAAGGTTATGATTATGACTAATAGGTGCATTTTTCTCTTTTCCCCATCTCATTAGAATGTGATGTGAAGATATCTTTTTTTCTTTCAAATATTGAAAGTTTGTGTTGGTTTTGCAGCTTCGTGGCGTTTCCACCTTCATGCAAGAAATGCTGGAGACTGCTTCAATCTTAAAGGGCGCATCTGAGAAGTCACTAATAATTATTGATGAGTTAGGCCGTGGAACATCAACTTACGATGGATTTGGTTTGTCGGTTTCTTTATCTCATCTTTACTATATTATATCATTATCTGTTGCTTATTCTGCCCGTTTATCATTTTCTTGTATTGGTTGAGTTGATATTTACATTTCCCCTTCTTCTTTCTTCTTTTTTTTCTTTCTTGTTGTTTTTGGAGTTCTATTGCGTTTTCATAGCACTCATTCATTGTATGTGAGTGGATGTATTTGGCACTAATTTTCAATCATGGGGCTAACCAAGTGATGAAGTTGCAACATCAAATGTCTGACCATAAACTAAGAAATTGTTTACTCATATGTTATGCAACATTCTTAGTTGATTAATGTGTCAATACATTGTTTACTTGTGTGTAGTTGTCAATTTTTAAAAGCACTATGTCATATTATCACAGTGATTGTTGTATCGCCCGAAAGGGTACAAAATGAGTGTTATGTATTGGTTCGTACGAGGACCGGTATGTGGACTTGGGCGTTACTTATTGGTCTGGATGTGGACCAGTACAGACCACCTTCGTTTCGGGTGGTCTGATCCAACTTAGGGAAAAATAAAAAAGAAGCCTAAACTAGCAGTGGGGCCCGTCCATTATAGTATTAAAAAAGAAAAAAACCTTAAATAGCAACTCATGAGCCCTCTTCTTGCAATGCTACTGTCGTTGTCATTGCTTGGCAAGTTCTCGCTGCTGCCATCTTCTCGTGGTGCTCCACTGTTGCCTCTTCTTTCATCTTGCTAGTGTCTATCTCCTAGGTATACTTCCACGGTTCCACCTCTTCTCTTTCTCTTATTTCTTCTTCTTCTGCCTTCTCTACTGCTTCCTCTTCTTCCTCCACTTCCTCTCCTTCCTTCTCTTCCTCAACCCTCCCTTCCTCTTTGAAATGACGGTCCATACAGTACTTATCGGTATGTATCGGTTTGACTAGATCACCGAAACAGGTCCAGTACCCAAAATGGTGAACCTTGCCCTAAAGATCTTATATCCCAAGCTTGATATACAACTTCAAAAGAAAAAAGGACATTCAGGAACTCATAAGTTTGCTCTGAAATTTCAGGTTTCTCTTGGATGCCAAAAGTTTCAAGGTTCCTCTGATCTTGTTGCTTCCTATCATGCACCTATTTAATGCTGCTTGGTGCACCAACTTGACATTTGAAATCACATTTCTATTTCTTGATCTTCAATTCTTTTCTTTGTACGTCAATGTGATTGCATGCTTGGTTGACGTAAATGAACCCAAGATAACCTATGATAGCTTAAAGATACCCAAACACTAATGAGGTCAAATCTGATGTTTTTAGAGCACAGTATAATCAAGCTGCTGGATATAAAATCCTAGTTGATAGCAAATTGAGCATAAAGGATATAAAAGTTCCCAAATTATCCTATCATCAACTCTGCATGTATGGGTGATTCCGTGAATCCGTAACCATGCATGGGTGCTGAGATAAATCAAGTTGAAGTCCCTGCCTAACATAAAACTAACTTTGGTACATAATCTCCCAAGTGCCATCATCCTACCATATCGGTTGGGAGTATCTGTCATGTAGTTTTGGAGAGTTCCAATACAGTGGCACCATGTCTACATGTATTGGCATTGGAGTCTATCATACCAATAGTGTGTTGGCATGTGTTGATTGTCACATATCCATGCTGTATCTTGTTGACATGTGACCATCATATGACGTGTGCGGAGGAAAATTAAGACCATGGTCTCCATAGTTGTCTCTTCTTGGAGCCAACCTTTTAGGTAGGTTTTCTAAAGTTGAACTATGGCTGTAGCACGGCTACGGTCAGGAATTGTTACACAGATTACAAGCTTTAGTTCCCTCGTCTTTACTGAAGTTGATAGAATAGTTATTGTACTATCCATCATCTATGACTCCACAAATTTTTAAATGCAATATTCGAGTCCTAGACATGATCATGTGAATTGTCAAGTTATTTGGGAATACAATAGTCCATATTAAAGTGTCATTCCAAGTCAACATTAGCAGAACAGTGAACTTCTCACATTTTGATTTGTATGATATTTAATTCTGGGACAGCAAATTTGCAGCAATAATTTATTAACCTAAAGCTCAAAACTCAAGATGGGCTGAAATTGACTACTTTGTGTCAAGTCAAAAATTCTTGGGAGTTGGGACTACAATGGATTGCCTTTTTAGTTAATGTGAAGGAAAGACATTTGTCTGTTTGTTTCTCTTGTTTATGATAATGTGATATTTATCCCTTCAAATTGCTAAATTTATACTGCTTTAGGGGACAAGTTTGATCATCATCTTTGCCATGGTATGTTCTTCCATTCATGTTTATCACATCATGTCATACTGGAGCTGAAGATTTGCATGAAATTCAGAGACTGGTTTTATGAAATGTAACATTTGATCCTTGGATTCTCTCTGGATTTGTCTTGATTTAGTTAATCTTAATTCAGGCTTGGCTTGGGCTATTTGTGAGCATCTTGTGGAGGTTACTAGGGCACCAACTCTGTTTGCAACTCACTTCCATGAACTCACATCACTAGCTCATGCAAATGCTCATGATTGTCCAAATCTGTCCTCCGTTGGAGTAGCAAATTATCATGTTGGAGCGCACATAGATCCATCAAGTCGGAAGTTGACTATGATGTACAAGGTGAATGATTAGCTTGCAGTGGTTTAATATCAAACAATGAAGATACTTTCTATCTTTCTGTGGTAATATATATAGCTAAAAACTATGTTCATCATTTTTCTGGTACATTAGTTCATGATATGTTCGATCTATAATGTTAAGAAACTTTTAAATTGTTGAAGCATCTCCCATGTTAGTTGATCAATACACTTATTTTAAAAAAAACAAATCATACACTTATCTAGGTTATACAAATTTTAGGAGTCCTTGTAGCTGACAAATGATGCATGAGCTCAAGAAAAATCTTTAGTTTAAAGTCCATTAAGTTGACTTGTAAATTCTGTTCTATCCATAGGTCTCATATATCCATATATCCAGAACTTTTGAAAGAATTTAGTGTTCAACTTTGACAATAACTTGGTTTGACACATATTAAAGCTTTAGATCTGCAACACAAGTTGCTTTTAGATTATCTAGTGGGGATAGAGTTTAATTATCATTCCTTGGCCCTTACTTTTATAATCTCTTTTTCTAAATCTCAACTATTTCTTATGGTGTTAGAATGAATGATGAATGAACATGTTTATACTCTGACGAGTTAAGAATCACATATCATGTTCATGCCTATAATGCATCCTATTATAAGCATCACCCACCCATTTTATTCGCAGTGTGATATATAATTGTTATGAAAAAGGTTCTAAATTGATTGATGAAATTATGAGCAGTTACCTCCCCATTGAGGACCACAGTCAAAACTCAAAAGTACCTTGATGCCCTCTGCATATCATGGCTGATTATAAGTTCAAGGGAGGAGATTGACTCAATTATTTATTTATTTTAAATCATTTCAAATGACTTTTATCTACCATCATACTGAATTTAGTCGTTGATTGTTTTCAATTTTGTTTGTTTTTCTTCTGTGAACTTTTCCAATTTTTCAGGTTGAACCTGGTGCTTGTGATCAAAGTTTTGGTATTCATGTGGCAGAACTTGCAAATTTTCCTGAAGACGTTGTAAATCTTGCTAGAAGGAAAGCTGAGGAACTGGAAGATTTTTCTCAGCCATCTAACATTAGTGATGGTTCAGAGAAAGAGGTTTGCCACAGAAAGAAATTTTCACTGACAGCATGTACTTTTGATTGCATGAGCCTGCATGTTTCCTGATCGTTGACCAATGTTCTTATATCACATTACCTAATTTTGTTGAATTAGATAAGGTCAGCGTGTAACAGTAAGAATCCAACTTTACCAGTGAGTCGCATCAATTAGTATAAAAGATCATGCAACAAGGCAAATGGCAAAAGTTTTGTTGAATAATTAAATTAACCAGAAGAAGAAAAAGTAATTAGCAAAAAGTTGAAGAAAGATTGGAGATTGTGGTCAGACTCATTCTGGAATAAGTCTCCACGTGTCTCGTGCATGGGGAGATTCAATGATCTAAACTATATTCCAAAGGGACCTTTTTCAATATTTTTTATTATTATGTATCAGTAAGGTTCATTTTTATGCAGGAAGACCATAAAACCATATTGCAACAATCCGAATGCAGTAAAATTCATGAACTTAGAACATCTACCTACATTGACATCCAGATCTAAAAATTTAGTTCTTGTCAACTTGAACTTTTTTAACATAATCTACGTGCATAATAGGACTAAGATAAGAATCTGACTCAATTTGACTCAACTTTACTTTTGTGAGACATAATATTGTGTCGTTATTCACATTGCTCATTCTCTTGTCTATAGCATTTATGTGAAGGAACTGCTCTTTTGATCATGGAAGTTAAAAGTTGAAAACATATTTTTTGATGCTTCACTCATCGACATCTGATGATGAATATCAAATTTTTTTTTCAATATCATGACAATCAAGACCTTTCAATATAAATTGATAATGAATATCATTGTTTTTTCAATATCAATTTTTTTTTTCAAGTTACGTACACTGAACAAACACGTTGAATAGCTTTCTTCTCTTCAAGGTCTGTTGTACCGGATCGTACCGCCCGGTATGGGCGGTACGTATCGGTCCGACAGGCCAGCGGTATGCGGACCGTCCTGTACCGTACCGAGCACTGCAGCAATGTAGCACTGTAGTAGTGCTACAGTGCTCGGTACACCTAGGTGTACCGAGTGGTATACCGTACCGGTACCGAGCCCGGGTCGAAGCGCTGGTATGGTACGGTACGGTAGACCTTGCTTCTCTTTGAATTGTTTGACGACTGTATCAACTGTCTGATCGCCCTTCAAATAGCTTTTTATACTACAGTATGAGTTGCTTTTCTTTGAGAAGCTTCATCCCCTCCCAAGAGAAAAAGAGTCACCTTCTTGACATATATGTAACTATATACCTCTTCCAACATTCATGAGCTTGACCTTTCAATCTTATCTTTGTGGAGCACATTAGTTTCCAGTTAGGCATGTGACTTTGAGTCTTGAGTTACAAACAGCTGACTCATGAACCGAAACCAGTTAGGCATTTCTTGACCATCTTGTTAATGTTTCCTTTCAAGTCAATTTAGACCAATTTTTACAATATCAGCTACCTACTCCCGAATCTAGTTCTATGGTGAAAGCAGTCTCTCATAAGTGTATTCCATGACCCATCATTCATGTTTAAAATTTTTCATCTGATCTGAGTGAACCCCAAAACAGAGAACAAAGTTGATCTTTTCCCTGTTGGCATACGTAACGAGTCATCAATAAAATTACCACATGCTACTATTATGCTGCTAGCATAAATGTGTCATGTTGTGACTGAATTTTTAAACTGATCAATCTCTCTTTAATTTTCAGGTCGGGTGTAAACGTAAGCGAGTATGTAATCCTGATGACATGTCTAGTGGTGCAGCTCGAGCTCATCGCTTTCTGGAGGAGTTCTCTGCCTTGCCTTTAGATCAGATGGACTTGAAACAGGCCATGGAACATGTTTGTAAACTGAGGAATGAACTGGAGAAAGATGCAGCCAACTCTCCATGGCTTCAGCAGTTCTTCTGAGGGCTACCCCAAGGCATTGCATCTTGAGTTGTGGTTTTACTTGGATGTTTTGGCAGTAATGCGTAAAAAGATCATGTTCCTATTCTTGGCTTCCTTTTGTCTATCTTGGGGTAAGCTTTTGGCTCGTGTAAAAGGATGTTTGTCATCACCAGCCATGGCCAATTTTGCCTCTCTTTTCTTGTGTTATATGGTTTAGTATGTAAATATCGGACCCACGATACAGATGCCCATGAAAATCGATCATTTTCATACTATTGTTTTTGTTTGTCTATCTACTCATCGAGAGCTTTATTTTGGATGCAGGAAAAATAGTTCCTGCTGTTACTGAATCGATGCTTGAACCGAAGCTGTGAAGTTTAGATGTGCATTTTATTGCTCAATAATATTCATCCTTCCATCATCATCTCGTAGGGCTTTGCAGCATTCATTGTTTCTTGCTCAGGAACGAGATTACAGAACTTATTCGACATATATCTTCTACAACACAGGTTCATGAGCTTTGGATACCTAAACATCGGGGTTATCCTGTCGGTTCGTTCTAATCTCCGCCATCGCCATTCGCCCCCCCCCCCCCCCCCCGCTCGCAACATCTTCTCCTCCGATGGAGGCCAATTATGGTATGTGCAACTTCTGAGGCCTATAACGAGGAAGTGGAAGACATCACGGGTTACTATAGGGTCGGCCAGGGGTGACGTCGGCCCTTAAGCTTTTCAGGGGTCGTTCATTCGCCTTGATAACAGTCTTGGGGACCCACCAGCAATTGCGTTCAAATAGACAGGTACGCTTCGTGCTGGTGCACGCTCGATATCCCGCCCGGCTTCCCTCTCTTTCCCTGACGAAAGGAAGTCATCCAGAGGAGGTAATCGCGCTCCTACCTTGATCTTGCTTGCAGCACTTCGTTCCGGATTTCTCTCTTTTTCCGTTTTCCGCGATGCGAGTGATGAAGGGGTGAGGTGACAGTCGCCGGAAGGGGAATCGCGATGATGAGGGAGGAGGATGGAACTGCAGCGGAATCCCATCCAGCCCATGGTGATCTTCATGATCTGGGCGGAGGGCTTCATCGGATCCCAACTCTGCGAGAAGCTGATGGCAGCGACCCTCCTCACCGAGTTCGCGGTGAACGCCTACAGCGACGAGATCAAGCACCTCTTGGAGCCGGCCCGCCAGGCAGAGCAGCAGCTCCGGACACCCCTGGGTCGGTCGAATCCACTTCCACCGCCTCAACATCAAGTACAACTCCAGGCTCGGGGTCCTCATCAGGATGTCCGAAGTGGTTCGTCTCCTATCCACCACCACCCCACCTTAGCCTCCTCTTGCCCTGATTTTTTTCTTCAGATCTGCATATATGCTCGCTGTGTGTTCTTGGTGTTTCTCCTTAAACAACGAGAGAAGAATCTGATGCTCTTTTGCTGGTTTGTTCTTTTCCTTTTTGCTGCACAGACGATCATGCGATCTGCACGCCGGCATATCACAACACTCGTCCGCTTGATGCCATCTCAGCAATTTCGTCGACGCTTCCAAATTTAAGAGTCACTTGCACTTCCTCAGTTTGACTGTCCAATTGCCGCTGATATCTTTTTCTTCAATTTTGTTGCTGATTAGGTGTTGCTCAGAGAACAGTAAGCGGCTCACTCACTTCTCCACTTGTAAAGTCTATGGAACAATAATTAGGAGCGTCCTTCCAAAGGATCACCCGTAGACAGGTACCTGCCCTTATGCCCCTTCAGTTGGATGCTGCTGATAATTATGTACGGTATAGAATCACATACGGAATGCAGAATGTTCTAGTTTTATCATCATAGCAGAACAGTTGATAATAGAGTGTCATCCCATAAATGATCGGCTAAAAGTAATGGATCCCTACGAGAATGTAAACATTAAAGAAATCTCACTTTGATTGATGAACCTTCACAATAGAGAGTCCTTTGATACCCTTTCTTGCTTATTTTAGTAGGGGATGAGCAACAACAAGGTTTCATAGCATTCCTCTCACTTGCAATACAATTGGGGTTGTTTAATGCTTGCCAAATTTGGGTAGTTGACTTTTGGCCTTCACATGAGAAATGTGTTTTGGTTGGAAGGGGATGATAACACTTTTGTTGATAAGATTTGTGTTGCTGCCCAACTGATAAGATTACTCATCTTTCATCAGGTATTGCAGTCTGTGGATCACCTAAAAGCTAAGGACCTAAAGTGAAGGTATGATGGGATCATTAGTTTCCAGCACCTATTTGAAAGAACTATTTAACTCTTCTTCTATAGTATGAATTCTGCTAATCGATAATGACCATTCTTGTCCAATTCCTAGAGCATTGCCTATTTTGGGAAAACGATGGCTTTAATTTTATCAGTAGCATAGCGTAGGCCCATTGATGGCTCAACCTAGAATTAGATATATTTTCACCATTGGATTTATTAACCATATGGTTGGTTGTCTTTCATGGTTCTAATTGCCCAGCTACCAGTTCTGGCACTAGTTGCTTGTTCCTTCTTATTGTTTTCTTCTGTGTGAATCTTGACGATGCCCTGTTACCCAGGTTTTGCACAGCTAGTGGCTAATTCCTTTACCTTCTGTTTGAATTTTGAAGGTCACTATCTACATTGCTCTTTTCAAGACATCAGCATGCAAAAGCTAGTTGTATATGCCATACTACCTACTTAATTTGTTACAATCCAAAGTTAATTTGTTAACATATCTCTCCCATTGGTATTCAATATATTTTGGTGATCTTTATCCCTATTTGTTTACGGATGCCATACCTACTGGTTGTTGTTTACGGGCAAAATAGCATGCTATTGCATCAGAAAATAGTGTTCACTGATTACCTGAAAGAATGCATCCGTTTTCTATTTTCATACGTTGTGTCTATCTTGTCATTCGACTTGTTCCTTTTCTTTTGTAGCATATTTTTTGTGTGTTGCACTGGCCAGATCTTCAACCTCTTTTGCTCTGTGATAATCATGACTTTCAAGTACTTTGGGTTAATATTTCTTGTATTCTATCTCCACTAATAGTTACCATGCATGTTGGTACTGAAGTCAGAGCTGTATGTACCTAAAGAGGATGTTGGTATAGGAACCTCTGAAACCATATTAAATATGCCATCGACGTTGTTCTCTTAATGATCGTATGTCCTTTTCTAGTTTCTCGGTGTCTTCTTCTGACTTTTTATAACAAAGGAAATGAAAAGAATTCGACTTCACCCTCAGGAACATCGTGCATTGACAGCGAATTCTACCGTGAAGGGTGAAGGGAATGATGACACTGACAAACGGATTGTCAGCATGACTATTCTCAATAAACAACTTGGTATTCTCCATATACGCTTTATTTTAGTTTAGGTGTCCTATATGAATATGTAAAATGTAAACGTAGGTCGGAATCCAAGATATCACTGTGGAACTTGCTCGAGTTGACTCTTACCTACCAGGTGGACAATGGCAAAATCTACCGCGTCCACTTAGGTGCGTCTAACTTCGATCCTAGGAGACATTGTGTCTAAATATTGAGTCTATGCATAACTTTAGCTGTTTCCGATCCATATCTCCTTTTTAATCATTGAGTCTATGCATAACTTTAGCTGTTTCCTTTCGAAGTCACTAAATATGATGGTCATGCCCAAGTTTGCTAAAGGCTTGCGTTTCTTAACTATGCTTGTCTTGCTGTTGGCCTTTTAAGAACATACTACTACATACACAACTACTAGTTTAATTTTACCTATTTGCTAACTGTTGGATGTTGTGAGCTCATCTGGCTACAACAGGAGAGGCCGAGGGATTTACTTGATTTGTGAGTTGTTGCCATTTCTTTACTAGATATGTGAGAATAAAGAATTGTAGCTTACGCATTTGTTCAGCTTCTTTTGTCTTTTTCTTCCCCGCAAATGATGAGGATAAGTATAGCTGATACTGGTCAAATACTTTACTTGCAAATGTGCATATGCTTCACCTTATTTTTTGGATAATCAAGCAGTCTACTTTGTAACAATACTTGTTACGGTAAGTAACTTTTTAAGCCGTGGCCTCGGGGTCGACGCGGCTGGTTCTGGGGTCCGGATGTCGGGGATCTCAGGCGACGTCCCTCGGGGTCTCCCGACAGTCGAGCACCGTGGTTCGGGATCGGTCGTTCGGGTCGGCAGGTCGGCGGTTCGAGTCGGGAGGAAGCCCCGGGAAGAGGCGACACCATCTTCGCACCGGCACACAGGTCGGGTCGGGGTGCTCGACCCGACCCCTCCGACGATCAAGTTAGAGAAAGATGTGGAGGGGGTTTCGGAGGAAGAGAAGCAGAAGTGCTTTCTAGTGTGTTCCCCCTTCTGCTCAGGACTCAGGGGTATTTATAGAGAAGGTTGGATGTTACCGGACGTAGCTGTCTGTAGGGCAGGACTGTACCTTCGGTGGCGTCTGACATTGCCACTGGGGCTACGTGGGAGGCCGAGCTGCTGCAAGGTATGGTGAGCCTCGGGGATCGTGTCGCTCAGGGGGATGCTGTCATGGCGTGTCACGTCGCCATTTTTACCCCTATCAATACCCTTCCTATCACATAACGTTTATGTCTCATTAGAGAAGTGACCCTCTTGATTTCAATTGCTTTTAGGTGCAACCGAATCTGCAACTCAACCTTCGTGGCCCTACATGTATCTGCATCGACATTATGACCACCAGGTAATACGACACTTGGTTAGGATGAACACATCATGTTGGCATACTCTCAATCACTCCTACAATGCATCCAGATCGACTGGAATAATCCTCAGTGGAATGAATGGTCGTCTCTCTCGCCTCAGCACGATACCAGGCGGCTCGACCGAGACAAGTAAGCCACAAACCAAACTCTAGTTCTGTTTACACTGTCAGTATCTCAACACCAGGACGTGTGTGGATATACATACATGCATACGGTGTGTGGCTTTTCCTAGGGTTATATGATCGATCCCATCGATCCAATAAAAAACCCTGCCTTGAGAAACCTGTGGATTTCGAAACAGTCCGCGGGCAGGGAAAACCATGGGCATTTTTCCGCGGCGGTTTCGGGTAACAGGAGTTACGCATTGCCGCTTGGACCCCACCTTTCTTATTGCGAGGACTTTTGCTGCATGCCTCTCCGCCACGGACCACCGAAATCGGATGTCATTGGACCTCGCACGGGCGATGCCATTCACTTGTTCGAGCCAATTGGACATGACGGCCGTCTGTTCGCTGTCGGAGGTAGACGCAGCCGAGTCCACCAACTTCACCCACAGGAAGTTGGAAAACATGCGACTGAAACCGATGGGAATGCGAGGTTGTGATCCCTCCCCCGTCCCTCCGATTCCGAAAACCACGTCCGTACTTTACCACCTCAAAAACCGGCGGCACTCACAGCTCCACGCCCCGGAGAAGGACATGGGAGCGATGCCCATCGAAGCGAGCGGCGCTTTGCTCATGGTATCCTCCGTTTCCCTTTCGTTTTCTCTTTTATGTGATTTCTGCGGTCCGCCAACGAAGAGCTGCGACGTAGGAGTAGAAGTCGTGAAGCAGCATTAGACGCACCTTTCAGAGAACTGAGCTATATGGTCTTCACGCTCCTGGGTGCTTCGGAGACTTTGCGACCCTTGGGGTTTCGTTGTCTCGCGCGCTTTACCGGCTCGGCGGCCGCCCCATGAAAAGGTAGGGCAGCGAAGGGAAGAGCAGCGAGAGCATTAGTGTCGTAATTGATACTTGTAGGAAGTGAATGATGAAGATGGATGGAGGGAATGGCGTGCCCGGGGGAATGCTGCCCACCAGCATGGGCTCTGGAGGATTGCTAGGCCTGGACATGTCTCTCCACCCTCACCAACAGATGCAGCAGCAACAGCAGCCGCTGCTTCATCACCAGCTCCAGCAGACGCACCACATGCTGCCGTTCCAGGCTCCGACAGCCAGTGACGGCGACCGCCAGGCCGAGCAGCACCCCGTGAGGCACGCCCAGTACGTGCCCCCGTTTGGCCACGTCAGGGATAAACAGCAGCCGGCCATGAGTTCCGAGGAGGAGCCCAGATACGGGGACGAGGTCGATGACCAGGTGCGGCGGGGAGGGATGTCGCAGCCGTCGCCGTCGGCCTCTCCGTGGCAGCGGATGAAGTGGACCGACGGCATGGTCCGGCTCCTCATCCAGGTGGTCTACCGCGTGGGGGACGACGGCGGTGGGGCGGAGGGGGAGCAGCAGCAACCCCAGGGCTCGGTTGCAAAGGGCAAGAAGTCGTCGTCCGCGGCGGCGGCGGCATCGGCATCGGCGTCGGCGCTGCTGCAGAAGAAGGGGAAGTGGAAGTCGGTGTCGCGGGCAATGATGGACAAGGGGTTCTTCGTGTCGCCGCAGCAGTGCGAGGACAAGTTCAACGACCTGAACAAGCGATACAAGCGGGTGAACGACCTCCTTGGCAAGGGAACGGCCTGCCGGGTGGTGGAGAACCAGGCTCTCCTCGAGACCATGGACCTCTCCCCCAAGGCTAAGGAGGAAGCCCGCAAGCTCCTCAACTCCAAGCACCTCTTCTTCCGCGAGATGTGCGCCTACCACAACGCTGGAGCTTACTCCGCCTGCGCCGCCCCTCCCCCTCCGCAGATGCCGCCGCCCCATTCCTCAGATCAGCAGCAGCACTGCTTCCACCACCCGCCTGGCCGAGCTGACACGGCACTGTCCACGAGGAAGGTTGCAGGAGGAAGCAGGGCCGCCATCGTCGCCGACGAGGAGGGAATGGCGGAAGATATGGACGATGACGATGATGTGGACAGCGAGGACGATGACGACTACGATGACGAGGATGATGATGATGACGACGACATGGAAGGACACAACCATAAGCGCTACGGGCACCACCACCAACACAAGCACGACGAGGTGGGGGAGGACGAGGACAACAAGAAGCACAGGAAGACGGCGTCTCAGACGTCAGCCTCCCCTCCGCTCTCACTGACGCTGTCGTCGCCATCCAGCTCCGTGCAGCAGTTGCGGTCCGAGATGGTGGCCATGTCCGGCGGGGGTGAGCAGCAGCAACGGCAGTGGCTGAAGAGGAAGGCAGCGGAGCTGGAGGAGCAGCGGGTGGCGTACCAATGCCGGGCCTTCCAACTGGAGCGCCAGCGCTTCAAATGGCTCCGCTTCAGCACTAACAAGGAACGCGAGATGGAGCGCATGAAGCTGGAGAACGAACGCCTCCGCCTTGAGAACGACCGCATGGCGCTGCTACTCCGACAAAGAGAGCTCGAGCTCATACAGGGAGGCAGCGGCGGCGGTGGCAGTGGCGTCTCCTCCTCCGCCGAGCAGCAGCTAATGCTTCAGAACACCAATGCCAATCCTAACTCTGCTACTACGGTCTAAAGCTTGTCTTCTTTGTCGCCCCAGGAAAGATCAAGACGGGGGAGGCTTCATTGCGCTGCAGCGGGCAATTAACGTGCACTTTCCTGCCTTTGCAATAGCATGATGGTGTGATGACCACAAGTCGACGCGAAAACCCGGAATGAGTTCTTTTATGGTATCTTTGTAATTTTTCCTTCACTTAAGTTTGGCGTTTTACTGTAACGAAGAACTGATACATTTTCGTTTACTAAATTCTGTGAAATTCAGAAACAAAAGAGTCGAAAATTCGTGGAATATAATAGTGTAAAGAATATAAATTATAATTAGATGTAATGTTATTGATAAAAAAATTAAAGATAGTACCAGAGAGAACGAGTGAGAGGTTTTTCTTTTAAATTTTGTTTCCCAACTACCATTATTATAAATTTTATATATATATCCATTCACACCTTTTTTGACTGTATATAATAATGCCTCATATAAAGAAATTATGTATGTTAGGTCATCAACATTGCATCATCATATGTGGATGTCGGTGGTTGACCTGAATTCGACTTGATTCGTATATTATTTATGTTTGTGAAAGGAATTTTGGTTATGATTAAGGTCTTAAAGCTTTCGAGGTAGAATGGTCCGGAAGTGTTTCTCTTGCACAATGATTGATGTCGGGAGTGAGAGTTATGGACGTGATCTTTTCTACGGACAAATTATCATCTCCCTCTGTGACTTAAGCAAAGAGAGACCATATCCAATTTTACCTTTCTATATTAGTTTTGTTAGTCCTATTCAAGTAACTAAGATGTCATGTGTTGAGCTTTAATTAAATTAGAGATAAATGTTTTTTTTCTCTTGTGTTCCTATAAGGCCTCCTCGTAAACGAGGAAAAGGCGTCATGGGGGAATTTATTTTGCGTCGATTGTGTCATTGTTCCAGCTTGCTAGTATTTATTTTATTTGATTTTATTGGTGCTGCTTATTCTGACAGTCAATATGATGCCTTTGTGTTTATTGGACGCTCGCCCAATATTGTAAGTGTGTGAATAGATTAACCCTTTATGAGCAGATTCAATTGTGCATTCACATGTAGAATCTATATTAAATCACCACGACTTGGGTCTCTTTCTTGGGCGGGACACCAAATTCATGTATCTTTACCGATTAAAATGTGGAGAAAGCAGATTATTATTTACTATTTTGTGTTTCATGATTATATATTTATATATAGGAAAAAGATAAAAATTACTGAAATGATTGATGGATTATGATATACAAATGTGAAAAATCATCAATTAATATGCAAATAATCCCTATCAGGAATGATATTTCTCAAATATTCATAGCTTATGTGATCTCTTGGGATATGATTTTATTTTATCGAGCTTACTCCATAACATGGTACGTTGCCGATGATTAATATCAGTATTAAGATATAGATGAGAGTATAACTTAAAATATTTATAAATAATATATCCATTGTTTTTGTCCATGGGTAGTTGAGATGCATCAAGAATTATTTTTTTTGCCTTTGCGACGTTGATTATCCTCAGGGTGATAGAGACGGATCAAGAGAGGATTTTTTTAATGTTTGCGATGTTGATTTTTATCATTTTTATATTAATCAAAAAATCATGTGACATTAACATTGAATATATAATCATCACTTTTTATCTTTTCTAAAAATTTTATGGCATATTTTGGTAACTCGTCACCGTCCACGACCACATCAGCATCAAAGTCAACCGAGTACGATACCATCCCGCAAAGACCAGGTCAACGTCGACCAAGTACAGTGCCATCCCGTAAAAATCGGGTCAGCGCGAAGATCGGGTCGACGTCAACCGAGGACTACGCCGGTCCGCAAGAGTTAGGACGGTGCCGATCGAGTACAACACCCATAATCATAAATATGACAGGCACGACTGGTCCCCGATGGAAAGATAAAAACCCCTCGTGGGACTGGTAACAATAGTCTTCGGCTCATTTTCCACCCAGTGCTAACAAGATCTTCGAATGGACCGAAGTCAGGAACCCCCTTCCCCACCCCGACCCGTGTGTAGGGATCGGAGATAAAAAGGCAGGTGGCCAACCAAGGGGAGCTTCCAGACTCTAAAGCCAAAGCCCAAGCCCGACCTCACCGGACGACGATCCCCACGAATCGAGCACCGACATGGACGATCTTGTGCACTAGGGGTTGAACCTGTGCTAACTCCCTCTGCCACACGACGTAAAGGATCACTATTAGTCATGATGAATGATCTTGTACTCTAAAAAAAAAAAGATTGGACTATCACGATTAAGAATCACAAGATTTTTTACATTTTATTTCCAACCGCCTTCAAGGGTAGAAAACAAAGTCTTCTTTATTGATCGGAGCACCGAGAAGAGCAACTTCAATAACATGAAGATAGTAAGATAATTTGAAGATCCCTTATCATAAAGTTTACTAATTTTAATCATGCATCTCCAAGGGGTATCATTAATTCAATGAGAGATGGTGTCGCTATTGGAAGGGATTAAAGCAACAAAATGTCTTTGTGAATCCTCTCCTGTCATGGAAAAGATAAAACAAAAAAAATAAAAGAAAGAAACGGAGGAGGAAAAAAAAAGGTCACGAGAGTATTTGGAAGTACAATACTACCAAAGATCTAAAGAAATATAAAAACAGAGAGATCGTGAGAGTCTTCGGAGCAACGGTACCATAAAAGATCTAAATAAATATAAAAACACTTATGAGAACACCAAAATGACTATTTACTCATATGTTTTATATTACATGATTATATACTTATATCAAAATTGATAATAAAAAGTACAACCCAGAGAATGACTATTGGATTATACATGCTAACATATTTGTGCTAATTATAATCAATAGTAATATGAAGAATTATGATTTTTTGTAATATCATGAATGAAATTTCTTTGATATTCATGATTTATGTGATCTCTTTAAATATGATTTGATTTGATGAGTTAAACGTTTCAAAGCAACCAATAACTGCATCCAACAACATAAAGGATATCAATATCTATAAAATGCTATTGACAAAAAGACCTGATTTTGACTATCAATTTAAGCATTTTGATCATATTGAACAAGCTTCTCCATAACAAATTCCTAGGTCCAAAAGACACAGCTGCAAGCCCACTTCACACAAAGTATATAAAGACGAAAAGATAAAGGTTGATAAGTGTTACAACAAAAAAAAAAAAGATTTCTCCGTCATCGTCTTCTAGATGTAGCTTGGTGCAATCACCGAGTTCTTTTACATGCTTTTGAGATAACGATGCCAGGAGCAGCAGGATGAGGACCTCCTCCTTGGAGTCAAATAACATCTTGATTCTTTAAATGTGAGATTCTGGTTCCAGTTTTTCTGCCCTGCCAATAATAATATGCACATTAGTATCGACAAAACAACTTATATGTGTATATATATGTATATGTATATATATGTGTATATATATGTATATATACACATGTGTATATATATATATATATATATATATATATATATATATATATATATATATATGTATACATATGTATATGCTTGTATGTATATGTATGTATATGTATGTATGTACATGTATGCATAGGCATGTATATATGTTATGCATACATATGTATATATACATGTATAAATATACATATGTATATATATAGTCTGGAATGAGTGGCTTACATTACACTGGTGGTGGAGGCAAGTCCAACAGGAGCCAAAACCCAACACAGTCGTCTGAATCGAAACTCTCTTGGATGGCAAGAAAATGCAGACCTCCACACGCCTTCTTTGCAGCTTCCCAAGCCTCTGCCTCCTTTGACGTCGCTGCATTTTTCTTGTAGGTGGCGTAGATATACCTGGTAGAAACTCCAACTGATAGAATCAAGCAGGCCCGGGAAACATCTACTTCCACCAAGCAGACCTCCAAGCCATTCATCCAAGCTGGTCATCATAAAACACCCGCATTTGGTCAGGCAATTTCCAATGTGTTTGAGAGAGCTGGACCACATAAGAGAATCAAAATTGCACTAGTGTGTATATAATGCTTTGCAGATACTTCTTATCACCATTTCAAACTACTGTTATATGACAGTGATTTAAACATTCAGAACTATATTGTACGATTGTGATTTGTTTCCCGCAAAAAGAACTTGTATTACTTAAGGAGTGAATATAACCCGTGCTAGAAGAATCAGCACTCAAAAAGGAAGCAAGAGGATTCGGCCAATTGCCTCTCCATAAAAAGGAATTTTTAGTTACTTGACAAAGCCAGTCAACCAATTTGCACATCGGTTTCCTTCTCTTAGTACATAATTGCGACATTAACCCTGCACTCAAGAAAGAAAAATTTGAGACATAAACTCCAAGAATGTACCTGCCAAAGGTTTAGCACGTGAAGACGCAACAGCAAGCCCAGGAACCAATGTCTTGTCTTCCATTTCAAAGCCCAAAAGCTCCAAGTCCAGGCTCCCTCCAAAGGCATATCTTGTCTCAAAAGATGAGATTTCTTCCAAAACAGCTAAAACAATCAAAAAACATTCTGCTGTTAGAAATAAGAATAAGACTATCCATTGGCAGAACTATGAAATAGGAGGGGAAAAATAAAATGATGGCTACAACACAATTTCGAGATAGATGCAAGTGTCTCACCTCACCCCAAAAGAAAGAGAGTAAAACATGTTTCCAGAGATGAATAAGTTCCACAGGGTAAAACCTTTCTCTTCTAGTCTACCACCTGTATCATTGGAGTGTCTTACACTCTAGCAAAGGGACAATTAGGTTCTCACTTTACTATATCATCGACTTACAAATAACATGAGAATGGTCCTTCAAACCTTGGTCTTTCCCAGGCTTATTAGACTGCAGGACCAATGGACAGGAAAAGAAACAGCCTTGAGGAAGAGACACCACAATGGAGATGGAGGGGAAATGGTGCATTCAGCACAAATTCACAAAACAATTCCTTAAGAACAGTGACACTGTGTATTCTTAGACTATGATGACATTTAGAATGCTCTTAGGCCCTATGGGATCCACCTGAGAAGTTCTGATTTGAAGTAGGCACTCTAAACATAAAGACAACTTTGTGCTTTTGGTAAGGTCTATAATCGTTTACATTTCCTGTCTGCTTGATTACATTAAGATTCAGTAAAACCTTGTTTTATTTCCAGCAATTTGCAGCTGAAACGGACAGGAAGATTTATGAACAACTTGTAAGGACCTTAGGATATCTTCTCCCTTCTGTATTTTATTTCCTATTTTATCTCTTACCCCTGTTAAATCTCTCTTTTCCTTCTTCATTTCATGCTTCCAAATCAATCAAAGTTGGTAGTAGCTTCTGAAGTGACAAGGTGATGCCACAAACATTCAGAAATTGAATATATGCCACCAGGCAGTATGCAAAAAGGACTCAAGGAAACAACAAATATGGTTTATAAACAACTCAACCGAAGCATCAAATTCAAGATACAAAGACCAAAAAGGACCATGTCCTCTGTCGAAATCATACATTGGTATAGTAATGGGGAACTATTAGCCATTTATTGGAAGCACATAAGTTCACTAGAGATGATCTCTCGAGGCATATATAGAAAATGTTATTTCGTGAATTTCTTTCACCAAGTCTTTTGTCTAATTCTTCAGTTTTCACAGTTCTCCAAACAGAGTTAGAATTAAAATCATAAACTCGACTGCAGTCATTGATTTCATTACTTTGGCTAGAAAAGAGAACAAGGTTAAGTACAGCCAAAAGCAGTTTTGATCTTATTAGTCATGCCATAATTATTTTTCATGACAAACCAACAAAAAGGAGAAGCTCATAAGCTAGCCATTTTTATTTTTTCAAGGAAATTTCAGCATGTACCTGAATAAGGTAATTGAACAAATGCCCACTTTTCCCCAAAGAGGTTATCTGGAAGATCCATAGGAAATGGATTATCTAAAGCTAAAAGTGGCTTTGATCCTTGTTGAAAACCAGGATGACGGGTGTACACTGTCTCATAGCGCTCTTCCAGCCATAAAATAAGTGTTATGCACTGCAAATCATAAGGACTATAACAACATGAGACATTGCTAAAAGTGATAAGTTCTGAAAAGTTGATGTCGTAACCACTGCACTCAAGATCTGCATAAGATTGACTCTGCCATGAAACCTTAAACATATGAAACTTGCCCTGCGAACACACTGGCCATAAATTTCCGCTGGACAGAATCTAGAACTGTGAACAAAGTTGTTTCTTGTGTTTTCTTTGAGATATATGGGAGCTTCTTCTAAACTTAGAAGTGGTGTCTAAAGACTTCATCAGAATAAACATACTTATTGGTGTCAGAAAAAGAACAAACTATAGAAGTATGGAAGTCATTCACCTCTTGCCTGTGAATTGACCAAGGCAGTCGCATGGGCAAAGCTCTTATGATTAAGTTGACCTCTAGCAATCTGCAATGTGCAATAATTCCCCAGAGGTGCCACTTAAATCCAAACTAGATGGCACACCAAGTTCTCTGTGTTTCTTTGTTAATCCGATCCGTGCATAAATTAATCTGGCAAATGGATCACACGGATGCCTCCCATTTTAAGTAAATCATGTCGATGATTCCAAGAACTCTCGTCTGAGATCTTGATAGGTAATGACATGCTGTATACAAATAGGTGACTACTAAAAGCTGTAGATTCAGCAATTCTTATTATCAGGTCTATAATTGCATTGTTAAAATGGAACATGAATTCTTGTTAATGTAAGGGATATTCTCAATGTGAAGCACCGCCTCTTTAAGAAACGAAACGAGGATGAGGAGAAAAGAGAGGGAAGGAGGGAGATGGCACACCCGTTTACTGGGGATTGCTTTGATTCCGAGCTCATTGCAAGCTCTGGTTATGATCGTCTGCATCTGTGACCTGAAAGAGAGAAGCAGGTGAGCGACTGGGCAAAATGAGGCGGACAAAAATGGGGAAAAGAGCGACCTGAAGAATCGGATCTTCTCGGGCAAGGGCACGCCCAGCATGTCGCTGATGGAAGCGATGGCGTCCTTCAGGGTGACGCTGTTGATGACGTTATTGGGGAAGAATCGGGTGAACTGGAGGGAGAGGGTGCGATCACAGACGACGAGCTCCCACAGCTTCTTCCCCCGGTCGTCGAGGATGGGGCGGGAGCAGAAGTCCACCTCCCACTCCCGGATGCTCCCGGGATCCACCGCCGGGTCCAGGAACCGCAACTCCGCCGTCGGGTCCACCGCCTCCTCCTCGTCGGCCTCCTCTTGTAGGTCCTCCTCGTCGTCAGCAGCGGTGGACGTCGTTGAGACGGAGGCTGATGGCGACTGGAGCCGGGGCCGCCGCGTTCCGGAGTGGGTAGCGGAAGGGGGGAGAAGCGATAGAGGAAAGGAGGGGGGCTTGGAGAGAAGGTGAAGAGAGGAAGCAGGAAGCGGTGCGGGCTGCCGCCTGGCGACTCTGATTCTAGAGGAATAACAGTTGAGGCCGAGCGTCGCCATGGTTGTTTGATCGCGAAGCAGTGCCCGCTCTCTGGCCAACCAGCGAACAAGGGGAGAGGAGACGTTATCCTACTCGTGTCCGATTCCAGGATCTTACCACGTGCAGTCGCGTCGGTCGAGCCCCACGAACCTGGACCTGACAGAGATTTGATCTAACGTAACTGAACATTCCCAAGGAACTCGAGAAGACCAAATTGGTTCGAATTAGGCTGACGCAGCAAATTCCATTAATTAACTAACTAATGAACATATATCTACGAAGGGCGAGCAGACCAAATATATACATATCAATAATTCAGTTAGTAGGTTGCTATAATTATTTAACTAATGAACTGCCCTGTAATTATTTAACTAAGCTACATAAGAAATTTCAACTCGTGTTTTTTGCAATTTCTCAATAATGCAATAATTTGAGCAAAACCCAACATGCGCTGCAATCTGAAATCTTACCAACTTCAGATACTGTTTTCTGGATAATGGTTTATTTTGGATGCACTCTCCAGGGTAAACACAAAATGAATAATACATGTAGCTCATACAGCCATCTGGAACTCCAAGAGAACACAGCTCTTCAATCCTCCAACTCGATGATCTTCACCACTGAGGCATCCCCAACTTTCTGGCAGACAACAACTCGATCGTGAGTCTTAATCAAACCAGAGGCCTTGCCATGATCAAGAGCAACCTTCAGAACTGACTCATTGGAAGAACTAGTAGATTCAGCCTGCAAGAATAAAAGACAAAAAACTGCATTGTATAAAACAAATCAAGCAGGAAATATGACATATAACAACCGTTAAATAGAAGCACAGTAGAAATAAGCTTTGAGCAATAAAAGGTTACAAAATCCAATAGTGTGTAAAAAGATAAAGATCAGTCTCGAACATAACAATTATCCCACCACTAACAGCTTAATTAAGCCCATACAATGACAATATTAAAATATCAATTTATTAACAGACCCCACCCATTGGTTCAACATCATTTTGACTGGAACTGTTTGATTCGCTATTATTACCATGTTTATATCTCATGCAGCTATAAACCAGTGCTTTCAAAAGCACTAGGCGACAAGATGCCAAAAACACTCCAAGTGCGAAGCGCCCACCCGTCCGACCAAAAAGAGGTACTCCCAAATATAAAAATTTTAAAATTATATATTATGATTAATAAATATGATAACAAAAACAAAAATAACACATTCATATAAACTATAAAGTACCAACTTACATTGCAAGAAATAACAGCAGATATAAAAGTTGCGATGTTCCTACCTAATATGATTCATATAGAGGTCCTACATACACAAGTCCTAGCGCCGAAGGAGAAGAAACTGTCGCTGGCATCACCAAGCACGTTGTCGCCATTGAAAGAGTGGTGGTCGGAGAAGTAATAGATCAAGGTGTCAGGTTTCCCATCGTCGCCTCACCTCTGCCGCCACACACACCCCCCTCCCCACGACCTCAACTACCGCCCCTCCTTCCTCCGCGACTCTTCCACCGTCCCCCCTTAAAACTCCAACCCCAAAGTTCAAGATCTGACGGCGTAGGGTGGATGAGGCTCGCAGCACGACCGTGTAGGGCGGAGAAAGCTTGTGATCTGGCAACATAGGGCAGAGGCGGCTCACGGTAGCGTTTCAAATTCCTTACGCTAGGTCAGGCATGCAATGGCAGGGGAGAAGAGCGTGCTGTTTGGGTTGTGGATGGGGCATGTAAGTGATGTGAATAGTTTGTTTGATTGAGCCAACTATGTAAAATAGGTTGAATCTAGACTCGTTTTGCATCGAACACCCGCCTAAGTCACCCAGCGCCTGGGCCCAAGCATGTGCCCGAGTGGCGCCTCCTTCAAACGCCTCGCCTGACCCAATTACAAGGCACTCGAGCCTCGCCTAGGTGAATGCCTTTTGAAAACACTGCTATAAACTAAATATTCCTATATGGCCATTTTCTCTTTGACAGGATATCAAAGACAACATGACATACATTTTTTAGGCATTGTTTGTGAAAAAATAAAACAAATATTGGGAGTTCATTTTTTTCTATCAAGCATAGCCTAGTCCGAATTGCTCATTAGAAGATACAACATAAGGATTGTGAGAATCTTTTAAACGTGAGGCAGATTCCAAGATCAACACATCAAATCTGTTATTACCAGCACCAACATTGAGAGGCAATTTAATCCTCTGAAAACATTATTCCTCTGAACAAGTGAAACACCAAGTCTTTGGCTGGAAATATGCCATGTTGAATAAATTGATTGGGAATAAAAAATGCAAGATATCCTACAAAAGAATGCAAGAAATTTTCTCATATGTACTGTGGAATTCCACAGTAATACAAGAATAATATGATGCTTACAAGATGAGAAATGAAAAAACTTACAGGATGGCGAGGATCAGCAAGCATGGGAAAAAGGCCTCTAACTATGAGCGATTGTCTAGCCTGCCAATATTATTAGCTTCATTAGTGTTGACTTCATTGTACCAGCTAATAACTATCTATAAAATAAATATGAGTGGTAGAAAGATCACAAAAATCACGACCATATGTCAAGGGTAGATCAATTACTGGAAATAATAAAAAAGAATGAAAACGAGATCCTTAATTATTACTAGTGCAAATCATCTCCATAACTCAAAAACTCAGATCTAGTTAATAAAAAAATGGGTACTAAAACACATACTTCAAACGCGCCACTGAAACTCCACCGAAGTTGGTTTGTTTTAAGCCGAGGGATGACCACAGATAGTACAGGCATGGTAGGCCTATACTTGGCGATTAACCTACCAAAGAACAAGAGGAAGTCTGATGCATGTGTAAACTTTTGATATGCGCCCTCAAAAAACAAAAGCTACATGGATGTTTGAATGAATTTCAACTGAAATAGCACCTTGCAGCTCTACCAGATGAAGTGAAACAAATTATCACAGAAGCCTTGACTTTAATAGCAGCACGTACCTATAGAAAATCATCACAGGAAAGTTACTCGAGCATATCCTCTAACTTCTCTAAAGTAAACATCATTATATAGTGGCTAAAGAATAAAGAAGTTAATAGCATACAGCTGATGAAGCAATGGACTCCAAATGGGTCATCGGTTCTCCAACATATTTCACGGTTTTCTTAAAGTACAAATCCTGGTTGAAAACTTTCTCTGCCTGCAAAAGTTGTTTCCATGATGATCCAAATGCAAGCAACACAAAGATAAGAGTGAAGTGAAGACAGGAAGGGAGTGGGGACTAAAGAAATGCGCATTGCAAAAGCAATTAATCACAAGAACGTAATGAGTTCATAAAACAATGCTATCCATCCACTATCACCAAAATACTTAACTTTGATAAGACTGAAACCTCACAGGATCAATCACAAGTTTTTCCTAAATAAATTATTCATTATCTAGACATCCAAAAACCCTCAACAGACTTCCGTAGTAACATGTAATATTTTGTAACTACCATGAACAAAAGATTAGAGATCATGTAACCAAAATAGAATAGAACATGCATCTAGCAACATTGTCTTAGATAGGCAAAATTTAAAAGATTATTTGTCTCGTGCTAATGAAACAGCCGTTTTTTGTATGTTTGATACTGTGATCATTATAGGTTGACTTTCTGTAGTTCATTCAACCATGTTTTTTTGGGCAAAAACAGCATGCTGATTAATCATATATCAAGAACACAAAATGGGACAACATGAAGGCAATACAAAGAGTCAAAATTATGTGTGAAGTAGCCACTGTAGCATATATGAAAATAAAAGTTGCGTGTCAAAAGCTTCTTCTGTCATTCAAATTTTTTCATATATTTTATATACTTCCAGAACAACTATTAGTTTATTATTAATAATCAAAAGTATTGGAGAAAATCTTATACAATAACAGAAGGCTCACCTCATAACAAATTCTACCTACGGTTGAAATAGTTTCAACAGGGTACAATCCACGAAGTGTTTCAGCACCCAAAAGTATTGCATCACTTCCTGGAAAGAGTCAAAATTCGTAGTCTGAAGTTATAAAATCGGAAAATACTTAAGACATGACCAAAATTATACAAAGCAATTAGTTTCCTATACAGATAGAATATACCATCAAGTATTGCATTCGCCACATCAGTTGCTTCTGCACGCGTTGGTCTCAAGTTGTCGGTCATGCTGTCAACCACACGCGTGATGACTGCTGGCTTTCCAGCCATGTTGCACTTATAGACAGCAGCCTTTTGGAATAAAAACACCTGCAGGAAAATCTCAGAAATCAGGCAACAAGTCATCAACCGAATTAGTTACAGTAACATAGATGAGAAATAGACACTTTCTAAAGACAAATAAAAGAAAGAAGGATGACTGGATCACATTTTCCAGCTGCAATTTTGAACTATCAAAAGAATTGAACTTTTACAAATCATCAAATACAAGAGATAATACTGCATTTTTTCCTTCTTTTCTGCTATTTTAACAGCTCTTGAATTAACCCATTTTATAATCAAATTAGCTAAGGGCCTAAACTCATAAAGAGCCTCCTCAATATCTATGAATTATTTTAAAATTGACCCAAAGCTAAGGGCTGCATCATAAGAACCATGACAATAAATAGGCAACTAATAAGCTTATCTTGCTTCAGATTCAAATTCTTTTCATACTCTTTTATACAAATACAATAACTATTTTTATAACTTTAATCATAAAAAATATTAGGATATCAGATGATTTTGAATAGCTTTTATCCTCAATCATGGAAACTACTTCAAAGTTGGAGCAGCACATAATTAATGGGCAAATGAGAAATCAAAGTGCATCTATGTTGTCGAACGATCAGAATCAAATTTTGAGGTATTAGAAAAACAGACCACTGTAGTCACAGGACAACAGTGCTATGTATTTTAACGATAGAGTTTAAGCAGAAATCATTTCAACCAAGAACTAAACAAAGAAGAACGAGACAAATCCAACAAGTTCAAATATCCAGAACAAACAAGGTAATAATGCCTACACAAAATTCAATAAACAAGGTAATAAGTTCAAATAGCCATAATAATCAAATTTCCCACCTTCTCAGGTGGGAGATCTATTCCAAGATTCCCACGCGAGAGAATGATGCCATCTGCTACTTGTAAAATCTCATCAAAATGTGTTAGACCCTGAAAGAAAATGAGCAATGCAACTTATAAACTTGACGTTGTAAGGTAAATGTTCCAAATTAATAACAAGTATCTTTGCAGCTGACCTCTACGCTCTCAATTTTGGCAAATATTTGAGTTTGGTAAAGATCTCCTGACTTCGACAAGAATTCTCGAGCCTGAATTCAGTGATAGAAAATTGCAAAGCAATGTTATTAGATAAATAAACAAGTCAAGCTCCAGATCAGGCAAAATAAGTTCCCAATGAAAAAAGTGGCATTGAACATTTAAAAATTCTTAAAGAGTAAATATGTGAATAAAATAGCTTATTTGTCTCTCCAGATCAGGCAAAATAAATTCTCAATGAGAAAATAAATACATTGGGATAGAAATTTTTCATATTCTTAACAGAGTAAATACTGTAAGGTAAACACAAGTGATGTGAATGAAAATAGCTTACTTGTCGAACATCTTCTGCATGCCTTGTATAAGATAAAGAAAGGAAGTCAATTTTGTTGCGGACACCCCATGTACTTATTGCCTAAAATATAGACAACACATTGCACGGAATAAGAAGCCTTTTAAATAAACTTAAGAGATTATAATAATCTATGAGCAAATTTAGTGCCTGCAAACCAATAATTGAAATTCTTAAATGATAATTTGTTTCTCCCATGGACAACAGTCAGCACCTTGGTTTCAGATAATAAATACAATTTATACACTAATTTGTTCAATATACTTAAAAAGACAAAATCAATAGGTTGTTTCCATCAAGAGATGAGTATAAAACATTGGGATAACCACTAATAACCAGTGTATAAAGTATAAACAATAGAAGTGAGAGACCATTGTACCACCAGCTATATACATTATTCTGAGGAATGGCTTAACCTATGTTAAGCGGCTGATAAAAATCAAGTTGATAAAAATTGGGAGCTAGAGGCTAAAGGATGTGTCCTTTGTTAAGTACTGGGAGACCTTAAAATGATTGCAGAAAATTCATGATGATGAAAGACCTGGTTAGATCAAAAGTTGTTAACTGTATTACAAATTCATAACCCAACAACAACTCTTCTTTCTTTCCGTCTGAAAGTCACATTCATTGCGTTTTAGTGCAATATTATCTCTGTAACGAAGCTACACCATAGCTTCTTATGGTCGCTCTATGATGTACGTTAAAAATTACATAGTTGAAAGTTGAAACAAACAATGGGTGAAAGAGTTCTTCACATGAAAACTATCAGGAAACCTTATAAGATGCTAAAAGCAATGCTGGTCAAGAACTGCACTGTTTGTCTTACAGTTTTATCAGCTTCAGAAAGTGTTGGCAAATCAATATGGATTTGGGAGACATGGAGAGTGAAGAGTGACCCCGCCAGTGTAGCAGTGTTTTTTATTATGCAGACTACATCAGCCCCTTTCACCTCAGAAACCTGCACAAACATACAAAAGAAAAATAATAACTCGGTTGAAGTCTCAATAGCCCATGTAAAAAGCAACTGACACAACCAAGTATGGCAAGCTTAGTTGTGCACAATCCTACTTAGTATACGTTCACAGGAAATGCAGTACTAGTTCCTTTCAACAGCTTGATGAGACATAGTTATTGAGTCAGCTATCAGTTTTCAATGAATTGGATCAGGCAAGCCCACCAAAGCCATACCTCCAACCAAACAGAAGTAGTTTCACTACCAGTGAACAAGTATTGGCCAACAAATATTGTGTCTCCTTGCTTCACTGCCTGCAAAAAAATGATAGAAAATAAAATTTGATTAAAATAAATCTAAAATTCACATTGAACTAAATGTCTATTCTTACCATCAGATGGTCTTTATGTTATAATATAGTTGTGCTCAATGTCTAACAGTCAGCCTTAAATGATCATTTGTTACCTTACATATTGTAACCAAAATAAGATAGGAAAATGCTACATAAATTGTATCATTTTTTTCTTGTTTCTTAATAAAGTTTGCTTAGGTCCTCTTCAACCACTGCTCCTACCAATAATTTTAATTGACCCAACTCATCCACTGCATCCATGTTGGTTTAATTAAATCAAGCAACAATGAGCATGATTGGAAGGAAAAAAAATTGCTTGCCTTTGATAATCCGCTAAAGTTTATAGGCAACAGCTGAGATGATGCTTCCTGCTCCTGATCTGGGGTCAAAATAACATAAGCATCTGCTTCAAGTGAGATGGCCTTCTCACTTTTGTTTATGACCTGCAACTCTGGACCCACTGTATCCAACATGATCTGGGAAACAGGAAAATGATTTATGATCAATCAACAAAATTGTTTAGAATTGAAAAATTGTCGGTTGATCCTGAATTTGAAGATAGATCCTCATGATAAGGCAACTCAAAAAGAGGACCAACTTATAAGTCAAAAGAACCAAACATATGCCTAACTAGGCTGGTTGATATCCACAAATTGAAAAAGGGTGTAGAGTGTTTGAACACCCATAGGTCCAGTCTTTTTCTACCATATGCAGGATGTATTCATTGGGCTTTGGTAGCAATACATGAGGCTCGTACGCTTAATGTGAATTAAACGAACCTTGTGCTCTGTCTGGTCTCTGGTAACCTGCTTGAACACTTGCACCATAGCATGGTATAAAAGACAGGTTGGTATGCTACTGAACCAGACCACATATATCACCACTTAGCGGTACAAGTTGGTGTACCATCCAATAGATCGAAACCATAATGGTCGTGTGATGAAATCTTTTCATCTATATGCAGGATGAATTTGCTGGGCTTTGGTAGCAACATATGGGCTTTGTAGCCTTTGTATGAATTCAATGGATCTAGTGTTCTGCTATGGTCGGGGGTGCCCTGCTTGAACTATAGCATGATGTCAAACAGCATTCATTTGCTCGGGTACTGAACCAGACCATAAGTCGGTGCTAAGTGGTACAAGCTGGCATAACAGTAAAACATCGGCCCAATGGGTTGTACCGAGACACGATCCATGGTGCTTAAAACCCTATTAGGGTTTTCATCCACCAGCAAGTTGTCGAAAATCTTTGATCCATGTTACATGAATCTGTAAAACCCTATTAGGGCTTTCATCCACCAGCAGAAAAGGAGACGTCGAAAGGGGTACCGGTATCTACGACGCAAAAAGAGGAATAGTGAAGTGCAGACTTACGGCGCACAACTTTTGGGTGCTCTTGATAGCGGTCTTGAGGTTTTCCAGTGTCTCTTGATGATAGTCGACGTCCCCCCACGAGAAGTCAAATCTTGCCACTGTCACGAGAAGAACCCGATCAGCCGATTGAAACGAAACCGAGCGCTGATTAAAATAAAACTTCAAACGACTTGTTGATGAGATGCAGCTTAGAAAATAACATGAGGCGTACCCGACATGCCGGCCTTGAGGCAGGCGGAGATCACCTCCACCGACCGGGACTTGGGACCGAGCGTGCCCACGATCTTGGTCATCGCAGGGAAGAAACTCTGCAGAGGCAAAAGGTCACACCAAATCAATTATCACGGAACGAAATAGAAGACTCGTCTTGGCAGAGGTTTCGATTCTATATATTTCCAAAAAGAAAATCATCCGATCAAAGATCGAGCGACAGAGGAAAGGCATACAGGCTTGGACGGCTCGAGGATGGAGACCATCCTGATGGGTTCTTCCAGGAGAAGGTGGGTCGAATGCATCTTTCTTGATCTGCGCCTCTGCTGCAACTACGCTCGAAGAGGAAGGAGGAAGAAAGAGGAAAGAAGCAGCGAGACGAAACCAAAAGACTCGCAGCGACAGAAGCGTGCCCTCCTTTTGTTATGCTAATTCTTCTCCGCCCCCAGACGCCGTTCTCTGACCCAACTCTCTAGAGCGCAAATATATGATGCTTCCATTCTGTAGGGATGCATGTCGCATTCTCGTCCGTTGATGTTTCAATGACTCGAGAATACACCGACTCGCCCATAGATCGCGCCCGACACCCAAACTGGAATCAACGCGGTGGGGGGCCCCATCGAGTGGTGTGTGGTGACCGAACGGGTGGCGAGGCATCCGACATCGATTCCGACATGGCATGGCATCATGTGACGGATGGAGGTTCCGTCGTGCGTCCGAATCAGCGGCGGACACGAGCTTTCGTTTGGGCGGCCAAGTATCGTGCCCGCATCGGCGATTGCCGATAGAGTTGGAACATATGCAAGCATGCGACTTCAAATAAGTCGAGCTCGAGCGAAGCTGAGTTCGTGTTAAAATTATTAACAGATAAGGAACAATGTTGATGACCGACATGAAAAATATTCGATTTAATCCGGAACTCGATACGCGACGACGTTAATACTTCGTCATGTTAGTGCAACATAAAATATATATATATATATATATATAAATATTTTATGTTGGACAGATTATTTCTCTGATCGATTAGGAAGTTAGATAAACGGTAAACATATAAATGCAAAATATAAAGCTGACACATTTTGATTTACTCTCGCAAAAGTTGAAATCTGTGCGATAGGGAAAGACGTGGATAAGAAACTTGATAAGTTCCACTCGGTTCCTAAAAATTTAACATAGATTAACGGTTTGATGATTGTATTATTATTAATTTTAGTTAATATTAAATAAAATTGATAAATCAATAAGCTAATCAAACTCCAATCGTGATCTTTGATATCAGAGCTGATTGTATTTGAGAGATTGAAACATCCCGATTAATTTCACATCGGAAATAGATAAGAAATGTTGTTCCGTGGATCACTCGATCAGCAGCGATTGATCCTTTTCTCGGTGATCGGTTAACGTAGATTCTGATGCAATATTAGAATGGGTGTGCGCGGGATGGTTTCCCGCTCTACGGTCCCGTTTCCACTGGAAAAAATGATATATATAATTTTCCTTTAATATTTTAACGCAGTTGGTGGAAAAGAGGGCGTCGTTGGGGCACGGAATCGGGAACAGATGGAGATGGTGGGCGGTGAGCTTCATTATTGCTGTGCCGTCGGGCCCCACCCTCGCTGGTTGCGGGCGTGCGGAGCGTTATCTAACGGAGACGTGACGGCGCGTTACGGTCCCGTAGCTAGCAAGTTACGGGGGGATCCCACCGTCACCCACTTAAGTGGACGTCCGCTCGCGATCCGTCTCTCACGCTCTAACGTCGTCTACTTCCCGTCCCGTCTCGTTCGGCTTCCGCCCCGTTCGGATTCGGACGCCATAACCCTAACCCTAACGACGACGAGGCCGCCGCCTTCATGGCCTCCTGCGACGACGACTTCGCTTTGCTAGGAGACGAAGCCCAGTCGCAGCACCAGCCCCAGGCACGGGCCGTCCCCTTCGCCGCCCACCGCTACGTAACCGCCAAGGCGACGCCGATCTCCCTCCATCCCCGCGCCCACCACCACCCCGGCGCTGCCTCCTCCTCCGCCCCCTCGGTCATCGTCAGCCCTGGAAAGAAGGGGGTCGTTGTCGATGGTGGAGGCGAGAACCATGAGGGTTATGGCGAGGCATTCGGTCAGACGGACGCCTCCAAATGCTCCTCCGCCTTCCACGAACACCCCTGCTTCGCTGAGGACGCCAATCCCTTCGCCACCCAGCACGCAGCCGCCGACGACGACGACGACGACGGCGATGCCGACAACCCCGAGGTCAAGGGAGCTGCCACCTCCGCGTCCCACCACCACCACCTCCAGCACATCCACCACCAGCAGCAGCCCCATCACCACTCGCCCAAGCGCAAGGACCCCGACGATATCAGCGACGGCGAGTCGCCCTACTGCTACAACAGCAGCATGGCGGCTAACAAAAAATCGAGGCCGACGTCATCCTCGGGGGACTACCGCAAGGACCGGGAGGAGTGGAGCGACACGGCCATAGGTTCCCTCCTAGACGCGTACACAGAGAGATACGAGCAGCTGAACCGGGGCAACCTGCGGGGAAGGGACTGGGAGGACGTAGCCACCATCGTCAGCGAGCGCTGCAACAAGCAGAAGGTGGGCAAGAGCGTGGAGCAGTGCAAGAACAAGATCGACAACCTCAAGAAGCGATACAAGGTCGAGTGCCAAAGGCTCAGCAGTGGCGGCCTCCCAACCAGCCACTGGCCCTGGTTTAAGAAGATGGAGCAGATCGTTGGCTCGTCATCCTCGTTGAAGGCTGCCCCGGACGATGACAAATCCGTCACCCTTGGTGGCCCTCCTGCAGTCATGAGACAGATCAAAAGGTCCACCCTTCTCTCCTCGAGATTTCTGCATTTTCTCATGGGGATTTGGTAATTGATTTTGTTTCCCTTGCACCAATGCATCTCGAGTGATGAATTTGTAGCTCTTCATCTATGTTCAAGCCTCACACTTTTCTATCTGCATCTATTGTGGAACTGTTTATCGCTGTTTGAGCTTGCTGAAGGTAAATTCATCTCATGATTTAAGTAATTGATAAGCTTCGAAGAAATTCCTCATTATGTCAGTAAAGAAATTTTTTCTATAACAGCTGAAGTTGATAGATTTACGGGACATTAAATCCATTGATTCTATCTTTCTAAGGGACATTAACGTTGGCTACTGGGAATTTTGATGGAAGGAGCTCCAAAGTCTTTTATAAGAAAGTGGGGAGGAATAGTTGTTTGATTTGCTTTTGGGGAACTGTACTTTATGACTTTGGATAACCAAACACTCATGCCAAGGCCATGGAACTTGACTTCGGAGGACTATATCTCGGTAGTGATCTCCACACTCAGTGGAACAAACAGGCCATTAACAAACTTCATAGATGATCTCTGAAATGTTCGTTCATTTGTTCCATCACTTATTAAGCATATAGGAATTTGGTTAGAAGTGGGCGAAAAGGTGCTGATGAGGTTATTAAATTTTATGTCTCTTGTGAATATAGGAAATTTTGAAGGGAGAAGATCCATTTTGTTCACAGAGGGTTTTAAACAGTCCACTTGCTTCTGTGGGACCACTGTAAGAACAAAGCACTCTGTGGGTGAACATCATAGTTTCATTTTCTCACTAGTAGTAGGTTCTGTGCAATATGTTTCTGTTTTGCATGCTGTAAATTGTAAGCATCCCTCCTTTTATTTATTCTATTGTTAGTGTACAACTTTAAAGCCATTTCTGATAGGATCACAACTGATCATTGGCAACTGCTCTCCTTTTGTTGTCAAATATGGAAAATGTGAAAAAAATGCTTTTCCAATGTCAAATGATAATATTAGATTTTTGGGTGTTTTTCTTGTGTTCTTATTTATTGAATTATCTATAAAAGCATGACACTTAGAAACATTATAGCGGGTTGTTTTATCCCTCCTTGATAATATGTAATACCCACACATATCGTTAATCACATTTGCAGACATCCCATTGCTCCATCTGGCCCTCTTAGCACAAATATTAACTCAAAGATGAAGTCATTATCAAATCCACGGTGGAAGAGGGTGATTTTGAAAGTCAGTGGTATGGCATTAGCTGGAGCTGGGCCCCAGAATGTTGACCCCAAGGTAGAACACTGGCATTCTCCTATCTGCATTTGTTGGTTTGGGCCATATTACTGGTTGATCATAAATGGAGCTATTTTGCATGCATAAGTTGTTACCTGAAGTTGAATGCATGTTCTGTTTATACTGTTCAGGTAATTATGCTTATTGCTAAGGAAATTGCAATCGCAAGCCGTGCTGGTTTAGAGGTTTCTCTCAACACCTGTCTATTCATACAGGATTTGAAATTTTCTTAACCTGTATATGTTATAACTCCATTCCTGCTATCCTCGCTTGTGATGTTTCTCAGGTAGCTATTGTTATTGGAGGCCGAAATTTCTTTTGTGGTGACACTTGGATAGCTGCAACTGGAATTGATAGGGCTACAACTTATCAAATTGGGTATGTATTTCTTGCTTCATTGTTGGTGCTTATTCATCTTTTTCTTGTTCTTTATATAAAATACACTTGTCAAATCATTGGATGTTGTGAAATTGGGATTAGAAACTTGGATAGTTGCACAATTAGAAGTCAACATATCAGAAAGGCTAACAAATATGAGGATGTTGAGATAGATGCGTGACATCACTAGGTAAGATGAAACAGAAAAAGGGTGCACTATTGAAAATGTTGGTATGGATGGCATGTAAATGCACCGGTAAGAATTGGTGAGTCCATTTGGATTAGAACTACCAGGAGAGTTTGAGGATGATATAAGAAGATTTGGTTACTCCATCCTTAGATATCTTGTCACGTTGCCTTCGATACAGCTCAATGATGGCATGTAAATGCACCAGTAAGAATTGGTGAGTCCATTCGGATTAGAACCGCCAGGAGAGTTTGAGGATGATATAAGAAGATTTGGTTACTCCATCCTTAGATATCTTGTCACATTGCCTTTGATACAGCTCAATGATGGCAAATAATTCATGTAGCTGAAATTTCATGTTGGTGAAACGAGTTTGTTTGTTTGTTTGTATTTTTCATTCTACATATCAGAACAAGTTGTCACTCATTCAAATACCTGTAAAGCCAGTGGCAAAATTATGTGTAGTTACATTATAGGTGCTAGGTGAGGAAGATGTAAGAACCTATTAGCTGACTTCCTTCTATTATATACTGACAGTTCTCCAAAAAACAAAAGAAGCTAAACACTGGAAAAGCATATGTAGCCAAGAAAATTAGGTGGCAATAATGACATAACTATATTACACTCCATAATTTGAGTCTGTTACATAGTTTAGACTGCCACCATGTTGGACAAAAGATAACACAGGTGTCCTTAGCCTCAAAGAACAATCTATTCTTCAATGAAGTTGCCAAAATAAGGTTTGTCTGGCCTTTTATGATAAGAAAAGTTCAATTTGTAGTTAGCCTTTTTATGTTGTCTTGCATCTGATGTCAAGTTCACCAAGACAAGGTCTCTGACGGCATTCCTCTGTTTACCCTCCAGTCTCCACAGAGTCTCATCTGATAAGAATTGTCTTCTTTTTTTCTTTCTGTCTTGGGAAAAAAAATCATCTTTTGATGTTTGTTTTTTGTCATTGAGATTTGTATCCCTTGAAAGCCTAGCATCATTAGATTAACTTTCATTTCTTTTAAATCTGTTGAATGCATACCCAGAGAGTAACACATTTGTTTCTACAATGGAAGTGTGACATTATCCATTTGTTGGCTAAGCTTTATTTACATGTGAATTGTGGCAGTATGATGGCATCATTGATGAATGCCATGATGCTCCAAGCATCCTTGGAGAAGATTGGTGTTGAGGCACGTATACAATCTACCTTACTGATGCAAGAGATTGCAGAACCGTATGTAAGGCGGCGAGCTATCCGTCATCTTGAAAAAGGAAGAGTTGTTATATTTGGTGGAGCTGGTGCTGCAACAGGAAATCCACTTTTTAGCACTGATACTGCAGCTGCCTTGAGGGCCTCTGAGAGTATGTTCCGACATGCATCTAAATTATCCTGCTTTGGATATGGGCACCATCGATCGTACAGAGCAATTCCTGAAGCTTGTTGTCTTTGGTCAAGTTTTTATATTTAAGAACTCTGATCCATGTGACCTTACCACAGTTCATGCAGATGCCGTGCTCAAAGGTACTACTATGGATGGTGTCTACAACTGCCATCCAAGAAACAACGGTGGCAGTGCATTCGAGCACATTTCATTCAGGGAGTTGGTTTCCAGAGGCTTTACCGCAATGGACGTGACAGCATTAAATTTCTGTGAAGAAAACAACATACCGGGTATGTCCATGCTGTATTTTCTTTTTCTTTCTTACCCTTATCCTTTAATAATACCATATTATTTTACGCATTTGTGTTACTGAGCTTGTTGCTTTTCACACATCTGCAGTTGTTATCTTTAATTTATTAGAACCAGGCAATGTCTCAAAGGCACTTTGTGGAGACCAAGTTGGTACCCTTGTAGACCAGTCAGGGAGGATTAACTGATTCCCAATTCCATCGCAGCCAAAGGTGTCACAAAGCAGATATGATCATAAAAGCCATCTTTACCTCCTGTTTCCAAGCTCTTACATTCATTTTGAGTGACTTGTACCTCAAGCTTGTGTCTCTATAGGCTGGAAACACCTTGGCAGTGTGAATACATCCTTCCTCGTTTGGTCGGCTTGTCATCAAATGGCACGAAACGAAAAAAGCAAAAAAATCTAGCTTTGTACCAGTAAATTTCCTGCCCAGTGTTGTTGTTCATTGAGCTGTAAATTAATTTAATGGACTGTACAAAAGATGGCGAGATCCTTGGACAAAGGAAGTGGCAGTAAGTTCTTCAAGCTATTTCATTAATGGGTAAATGTAAAGCATGCTTCCTTCTTCGTGGCTTGTAATCTGTTGAGCATATGAATCTAATGGCATCGACTGCATTCATCATCGAAGTTGCCTCTTACTCGACTGTTCTCTCTCTTCCATGCATCAGATGTTCGTTGACTCTCTGACAGTCGCGCTGATTGGATCTCAAGAACTGTAAGTCAACTGCATTAATAGAGGATGAAGGCGCATGGCCCCCATGTGGGTCCACCGTCATCTCCCCGTAGCTGAATGACACATCATCGGCGACAACAGGTAGATCTTCACCTCTGTTCCAGCACAGCCCTCTCAGTAGCTATGCCATTGCAGACCGGTCGCCATGTGCGTGAGCGGCGATTACAGGTTTCAGCGATGATGAAGCTTCCAAGTGGGTGTGGATGCTGTCGCCGACTTACGCTTTTGCTTGCTTTGCAGCTTTCTTACCTTCCTTTACCAGCGTGGTAATATAAAAAGGAGAAAAAGATGGTCGAGTGCTTTCCTCCCCTTTTGTTCTCTTCAAGTAAGTTTGCACGGAATCCTACATTGTCCCCATCTTTGTCGATTATTATACGATCATATCCCTACTTGCAAGACTTCCCGGGGAAGGCGGAGCAACAGCGAGTACAGTGGTAATCTGCTGCAAGCAGCGTGCTTACTCAAGGAATTAGGCATGTTTTATTTATCAGATTATAGAGAACCAAAAAAATCATAAAGAACACGTCCTTGTGTATCCGTCATGTGTGTTTGTGTGTACTCCGAAAGAAGCGTACGTGTACCGTATCCGGCCGTCAGCTACTACACGCGGAGGGCAGAGCGTGGGATGGGCAGACCGCTCGTGCAGCGGACGATTAACCCGTCAATACGTACAGCAGCAACGTCAAATGCACGGACTGACCACGGACCGATCCATGAGGCCAGAGGCGTTCAACCCGCAACGCTCCAACGAGATGGACGCAAAGAGGAGGAGAGACAGAGAGAGAGAGAGACGGTCCCCGAGTTCTCAGGGGCAGAGCGTCGTCAGAACTGTCGGGGAATGAAGCGCCGACGAGAGAGAGAGAGAGAGAGAGACAGACAGACAGAAAGTCTACGTCTCAACGGCGGCAGCTTTTGATGCCTGTGCTGTCAGTATTCGCTTTGCAAGCCGGGAAGAAAGCTGTGCTGATTGGCTCTATTGTCGCCTCCCTTTCCTCGGGTCTTCCTCGGTCAACATCCTGGCGCGGTTGAAGGAGCATCAAGAGATGTAGTGAAGGTTTGTTTGGGGATTGGTAGCCCCTTCACATTCTTAAAATGCTATTTGACATATAAATGACATCCAGGATTTAGGCGAGATGGTTTCCTAATTCCTACACTTTCAATTCAAGACACAGACTTAAGTTCTGCGTGAAGCAAAAGTAAATAAATATTACTGGCAGCAAAGGCAATACTACGTGTGCTGGTGCGATTGGTTGTTGTGTGTGGTTGAGCGACTTATGTTGGACGTCTCTCGTCTTTAAATAAATGCATCACTTTAGTCCTTTTACATTTACGGCCACCTTTACAATGTCGTTTTCTTTGTCATGCTCATAGTTAATGATCTCCTCGTAAATTCAATTCCATTAATCGGAGAAGAAGTGCATTCTGGGCATGCCAGTTGCCATCCCCATAAATCTCCTTTACACCTTATAAAGAGATGTAGATAGAGAGAGAGAGAGAGAGAGAGAGAGAGAGAGAGAGGTTCTCTTGCATTCCACAAGACTCTTCGGTACCCCACTCCCAGCTGCCGTAGGCGGCTTTTCTCCCTACGGCCTCTCACCAACCCAAGCAGAGGAACGAAGATGGCCTTTTGAAAAGGGAGAGTGAGAGGGACGAAACAGAGCAGCATGGAAGAGAGGGAGAGCGTTGTGGTGTCAGGGTGTGAAGGAGGAGGAGGAGGAGGAAGAGCAACAGGCGAAGCGAAGGAGTATTCTGTCTCTTCTGCTGCACCCTTGTCGCCGACTCGGTCTCTGCCACCGGCACTTTCCAGCGGGGTTGTTGGCGCCATGGGGATCACCGTTCCGCCTACGGAAGGAGCTGGCTCGGCCATGGGAATGTTGGGGAGTGGCGGCAGCAGCGGTGGCGAGGGTGATCTTTTCGCGAGGAAGAAGAGAGGGAGGCCCAGGAAGTACGGGCCGGACGGCATGGCCATGGCCTTGTCGCCGACCTCCGGCTCCGCCTCTCCTTTCTCTCCTGCTTCTTCCGACGGGAAACGGGGTAGAGGGCGACCACCCGGCTCCGGCAAACGCCAGCTCCTTGAGGCTCTCGGTAATGTGCCCCACCACCACATTGCACTCTTCCCACTCCTCATTTCTCAAGCTGTTCTGAGTTGATACTGATTACTTCTTCGTATCAAAACCTACAATGTTCCGATCTGATCATTTGTTATCTCTGTCTTTCTGGAGCAAGGTTACGACAACCAACTGGTAGTTTACCTTTTTCAGTCACTCATAGTTCAGTAGTAGATAGATCACCGATGAAATGTGATACCGATTAAGAAGTCGTGGCATTGTTCTTGGAAATAACAATGAAGTTGTAGATAGATCAACTGGTAGTCTGCACGACTGTGCTTCGTTATTTGGCCGGAAATCGCTCTGAAATATGAGAAATGAAGTACTTCAAATGCATCACAAAGGAGTACTTCCTCAGCTCACATTTTGATCTGTCTTCTTCTTCTTCTTCTTCTTCTTCTTTTCGGTGCTTAACAGGAGATTGGTTTGCACACTCAGCTGGAGGGAGTTTCACACCGCATGTTGTGACCATTGCCACAGGGGAGGTAACATATTTCCGGCAACTCTTAGTTTCGTTGAGCTGTGATGGTGATATGGATCTTGCAGTCAATCTGTCAGTGTACTGGTGGGTCTTCTGGTTGCAGGATGTTGCTGCAAAAATACACTCCTTCTCCCAAAAGGGTCCTCGGGCTATTTGCATACTATCGGCAAATGGGGTCATCTCCAATGTTACTTTGCGGCAGCCAGGTTCTTCTGGTGGTACCCTGACTTATGAGGTATGCAGCTGCAACCATTTTGATGCTGCTCTCTTGGTTTAGGTGAATTGTTCGATGTGTTTTTCTCTGCATGTTTGTGAACTGCTTTGCTTGGTTCTCAGTTCAGCTACAGAATTATTTTATTCTGGGATCCAAATTTTTGTTCACATTTTCTTCATTTTAAAACTATGTGAGCAAGGTTAGTGGAGAGTGTCGGCGAAGTTTAAGAATTTTGAATGATCTTATGCTTCTAGTCAGTCAACTTCAATGCGAAGAAAATTTGCCTGGACAGGAGAAAGGATTACTCAAAGCACTAATTGCTTTGAAGTTCTCATCCATATTATAAGGGCCAATAATTTTATGTTAGCTGCACAGTGTTTGCTCTCTTAACCTGCATGTTGTCGAAATGCACTCGCCTCTTGCACCTTCGTATCTGTAATAACGGTGCCAAGGCTAATTGGCTGATCCACAAATTAAGGGCTTGGTGAAAACAAATAATCTAAAGTCACTTTCTTTCTCAAAGGAAGAATCCAGTGGTGAAAGAGCCTATTTTTGCCTTGTACTGTTGTCAATTGATTGTTTAAATTCTTCCTACTGTCAATGACTAAATTTGTGGAAGTTGGAGTAGGTTTTTCACATCCAATGAATGGTGAAGAACTCATGTTGAAAGCTGGAAGTTCACTAGATATCCAATTGATTGAAAAGAATGATGATCTTAAACTTAGATTACCAAGCACAAGTGACATCAATTTTTTAACTGTGTAGTTCATCTTTGACCTTACCTTCTACCATTGAACCTGTATGGCCTTTCTTTTGATCTCAAAATGCATTTAAATGAGTACATTATTGGCTTAATATCAATAGCTAGAATGTTGCCTCAGTTTGCTTTTTGCTCCAAGTTGACAAACTGAATCAAACTGAAACAGTAAATTTTGTTTGGATTGAACTTCAGAAAAGTTGGTTTGGTTTGAGAAAGTAAGACGGCATGTATCATGGTTCATTTGGTTTCTCATATTTTTAGTTCAACCCAAATCAAAAACTGCATCACACATTTATTTTTTGTTAATAGTTCTATATTTTACATAAAAAATACAGTTAAGTCTTAAGTTGAGTCCTTTGTTTTGCTTGTTATTTATAGTGTTCCAATAATCCGTAAGGACATTATTAGCAATTTCTATGGATAAAAGACTCTAAGTTTTAGTATACAAAATGGAAGTTAGTTGCACTGATAGGATAAAATGTATTAGAAACTGAATCATGCTCTAATGTTTGGCACAGTTTCTTATGGTTGCTATGCTGAACATATCTTGGTTGCTTCAAAAAATATTTTAACTGAACTACAGTTTAATTTGTCATTCCTCATAATACAGACACTGCTTAGACCTTCCTCTCTGCCTGTCCTCTTCATGAGTTATGTTTTGATAAATATGTAGATTGGTTTCATGCACATCCTTAATCAAAGAAACTTCTTGTTTAATCAAGGCTCAATTTCCATGTGAACAAAGGAAATATCTTGCATAATTATTTCAATCGAAGTAATGAGAGAAGGTTAAGCTATTGTTAACAAGTATCTGTCATCTCAATGCACATTTGGAGGTGTGAGGGAATTGTGGCAAAGCATAGAATGTAAACTTGTTGGCTAGAAGGTCCTAATCTTTTTGGTGATAAAATGCCGTGCCTTTTGGAAATATGTTCATGAACAGCCTTTGTGGCACAACATGGGCAAACTGCTGACTGACGAATGAGCTGATGCACCATCAAAGCCATTTTTCATTGCCCGTTCATTTTGTTTCTGAAATTGTCTGGATGTACATTTACCTTTTAACTATTCTGTAATTTTTTAAATTACAAAAAATAATCCATTTAATTTAATCTTGCTCATTCAAATATGCAGGGCCGATTTGAGATTCTGTCTCTGTCTGGGTCCTTCACAATTACAGAAACTGGTGGTATACGGAGTAGAACTGGTGGTATAAGCGTGTCGCTTGCTGGTCCTGACGGCCGTGTTATTGGTGGTGGAGTCACTGGATTGTTGCTTGCCGCCAGTCCAATTCAAGTAATGAAT
Organism: Musa schizocarpa; assembly: GCA_900464855.2. Taxonomy (NCBI): domain Eukaryota; kingdom Viridiplantae; phylum Streptophyta; class Magnoliopsida; order Zingiberales; family Musaceae; genus Musa; species Musa schizocarpa. Next base: position 7,512,158 of record LS990921.1, on the reverse strand, counting down.
ACTAACCTTATTTCCATTTGATTTTGCTCTATTGCTTGGTCTAACTTGGTGAATCGTGTGACATTTTTGTTTTTTGTTTTTCTTGAATCGAGTGAATTGTTACACACCTAAGAGACACCTAACATCGAATAGGTGGCGTAAGAAGAAATGGTAATTGTAGCTAGCAGCTCCCAGTTCAGATAGATGCATAACCATTGTCACCCTGATGCCAGTCCGGCTTTGCCATTAATTCACTCTAGTAAAATTTGTATAGAACTTTGCAGTCTAAAATAGAATATATGCAAATAATAGGCATGTCCATATCATCAGCAATCTGAACATAAGCCCTTTTAAAGATTATCTTCCTGATCCCTTTTGAAGTTTGATATATGAACCCAAAACTGCCTCACATATCTCTTATGTGTTGCACGTTATACAATAGAAAAAAAGTTTTAGGAGGTTCACTTGAAACTGCTCCGATTAGTAAACCATTTCATGTTTTGGCATGGAACATCAGCTGTAATAAGATTTGTCAACTCTGTATTATGTACCATGCATATCAAAATAAGTAAGAAATCTTAAAATGATATTGATCAAATGGGAAACCAAACTGTAACTTGTTAAGCTGGCAGCAAATGTTCCCTAACCGGTGATCTCAGATTTGATAGCCTATAGCGAGGGTATTAATTTAAATGTGTGATCCTTTTTTTATTTTTGGACCAGTCACCAATTTCATAGTAGCATGCCCCATCAACACATGACCTGAAAGAGTTTATGCTTATTTTGCTAGTATCAAGCCTGGTCTTATATACCATCATAACCTTTCGATACGCGACTCATCAGATCATCAGCCATACTTATATACCATCAAAATCTGCCTCTTGCTTCCGACGTTGAATTAATAGGTGTATCATAAAGGTTGTCTGCATTAGAGCAAGGATGATGACCATATATAGAGTTGGAAATCTACACACGAGTAGACTATTTTGGTGCTGGAAAATTTGCAATTAAGTAATCTCTTCAATGTTGCATTACCAGGTGGTGGTCGGAAGCTTCATGCCGAACACTTTCAAGGAGCAAAAGCCAAAACCTAGCCAGCAAGCAGATTTTTCAGCATTCCTGGCAACAAGTGGTTTGTTAACAGCTGCAAGGCCCATTTCACAGTCAAACCCTGAAGATGACTGTGAGACCTCAACCGCGTCCTTACCTGGACAATCTCATGCTGAAAATAGCTTATGCAACCCCACTCCAACCTCTACTCTTCATGCTGCCAGTTGGCAGGGTCTGCAGTCTTCGGAGCACAAACCTTCTCCAGACATAAACATATGCTTACATGGGGAGCAGCATCAGGGTACTTATCTCTAAACCCTAACACTATCACACTGTTCTAACACGCATAGCGATATTCTTGCTAAATGTTAGGTTAGGGATAGTTTAGGAGTCTGACTGGACTTGTTGATCAAATGGCATCCTGTAATTCCTCTGAAGATAGTGTCCCACAGCCATCTGGGTTTCGGTAGTTGGTGTTTCTATTATCAACTTAGTCATTGTCTTCATCATCATCTCCTTTCTCTTGTTGGAACCTGAATTTATGTAGGGTGTTTCTATTGTGGCAGGGCCTCTGTATCTCCAACTGAATTCATGATGACTTCTAATGCTTAAAATTAACTTGATTCTGTGATGTTCATGTGTTTCTACTGGTATTAAGATTCCTTTTGAGCAGGCAGCCAGGCTTGATTGTTCAAAGCAATGTGTACCTAAATGGAGTCTCGAGGGATCTTCGATTTATATGTGCATAGAGATCATCTTTTGCAGTGCATTGTCTATTTGGAGGATGAGTTCATCCTCCAATCTTGTAAGGAATCTGCTCATCACAAGAAAACTATCAGAAGCAAAAACAATGACAATTTGAAAGTTTACCTTCAATCTATCGAATTATCGGTTCCTTCTCGATCAAAACCATGCAAAGAAAGAATACATTTTAGACTAATTCATCCCATTAAAACTTATTTTTGGTTGATACAACCAGTTTTCTGTGTCAGCCGCAGCTGCTGTCAAGAGATTGACGACTTCCTGCTCCTTTCCTTGTATCTATCAGCTGCCTATAGACCACTACGCTGATGCTTGCTTGGCTGTGTATTCACAGGAGAATCCTACACGATACGAGAGGAAACGAATGGTTTCTTCGACGTAGAAGATGAAGTCCTTCGGCGATGCACTCAACTGCGGCCGTCAATAACCAGGGACGAACGTGCCGACGTAACCAAATCCGACTACAAAGAAAGCAATTGCTTGGAGGAAGAGGTAGAGGAAGTAATGGTTCTTCCCAAAGGCCATATCGTAGCACCCACAGAAGAAGAGGTAAGCGCCTGTCCAAAGCTCCAGTAGATGTAATCTGGTGGAGGACAAATTCCAAGTATCGGTCAAAGAAATCCACAGCAAAAGCCATAATCTGAACAGAAGAAATACCTATCGCCAATCCTAATCGGTGGCTTCCTCGCGGCCTTGACCGCCATTTTGGCCTTCACAGTGTCTCCTAGCTTCTCTGTGACCACCCACTCGTTCACTCTTCCTGCTTCCAACAGGCCAATAAGGGTGGCTTTTGTCCTGTGCAGCGACATGACGTTCTCGAAGAGGATCCAAAACACCAGCAAGTGAAGAGACCTGTCACCACATGAATCATCGACCTTTCTTCTATGATCCCAATGGATGATGGTCTGCGAGAGGAGACTGATCCTTACCGTGGAGTTCCGACAGCATTGAGAAGGGTGATGATGGAAGGGATGTAGATCGCACCCCACCTAGGTATTTCCACCTCAGGAACCAGGACAGCGGCAGGGATAACCACGCAGTAGAATACAAAGGTCACAATGTGAGCTACCACCTTACGAACAAAGAAGAAACTGTAGATCACATGTACTTTCTTCCACAGACTCACTTTCTGCATTGCAGAGGAGAAGTAAGCTTGATCAGGTATAGAACAGCAAGCAATCTCTATCTCATCAATCTTTTGTAGAGTGAGTTGACCTTGTTGTTAGCAATTTCCATCGCCATCTTTCTGAATAGGTTTGCTGGGCCACAAGACCACCTGTGTTGCTGATACCGGTACGCCCTGAGAGTGCTCGGCAGCTCATTCTTGACCTGAATTCACGTACTAGATTACCTTTGAGATCATCAGGAAGGAGGACTACCCAAACTAGATTACCTTGAGATCTCCAAGGAAGACAAACTTCCAACCCTTGAGGCTCGCTCGAACAGCCAAATCCATGTCCTCTACCGTGGTCCGGTCCTTCCAACCTCCAGCTTCATTGAGAGCAGCAATCCGCCACACTCCGGCAGTCCCTGCGCATCGACGCATCAGGGGAAATGTTGCAGAGAATGACCAAGAAGTTGGCTTCTTAGAAGCAGAGGAGGCTCACCATTGAAGCCGAAGAAGGCGTATGTAGAGGATCCGACTTCCTGCTCCACTGTGAAGTGGTAATCCAGTGACATCTCCTGCATCCTCGCCATCAAACATTCGTCCGAATTCACTGCAAAATTGGCACGAGTCAGGCCGCCTTACAGTATCCCGCTGGTTGGTCTGCTCGAGTCAAAGCCATCTCCTGCGTTCCGTGATGGTCCAAGGTGCAGGTCCTAGTTTTATCCTTACATTGATGCGGTTTGATTACAAGGTTTGAGGCACCATTGCTCGGTGGTACAGGTAAAGATGGTGCACATGGGATGTCAGAAAGAGAAGAGATAAGATGGTGCTGGAATGAATACTGCAGATGATCTCTCTCTCCCCCTCTCCTCTCGGACGGCAGGGAAGCAAGACAGGGGAGTTTAGGTGCAGGAACAGAGACCACGTGCGCAATCCGACGCTAGGAACTTTGTTCCTTCCTCTCCTCGGAAGTAACAGAGGTCGGAGGGAGTAACATGGTGAGACCACAAGCTGTCTCCACAAAATCTAGGCGCGTGATGCTATGAGATATTAGTGCTCGAACAAAAGACTGTGGAAGCTCACATTTCCTCACTGTGCCCCCATATGATCCATGATTCAGACTTGTGTCCATCATTAACTGAGAGAGAGAGAGAGAGAGAGAGAGAGAGAGAGAGAGAGAGACCGTCTCTCCAATCCATGTGATCTGGTTACGAGAACAAAAGTAGTGGTTGATCGGTCAATGAAGGGGGTGGAGACGATGGAGTGGTTACCGAATTTCCAGCGGGCTTGGACGAGGCCGACGGCGGGGTTGTGGAGGAGGAAGGGGACGGTGCGGCAGAGGAAGTCGGGCTCGGGCTGGAAGTCGGCGTCGAAGATGGCGACGTAGTCGCAGTGATTGACGTAGCTGTGTTTCATGCCCTCCTTGAGCGCGCCAGCTTTGTAGCCGCTCCGGTTGTCCCTGATCTCGTACTTGATGTTCACCCCCTTGCTCGCCCACCTCCGGCACTCCGCCTCCACCAGATCCTGCATGCAGATGTCTTTGGTGGTTAGGAGGAACGAACAAAGCAGAGGAAGACAGAATCGATGGAAAACCTGAGAAATTTACGAGAATGCATGCGGATGTCTGCGTCTTGTGCATGGGGGATGGCGATCTCAGTTACCTTAATAACCGGGTCCGTGGAATCATCCAGCACTTGGATTATGATGCGGTCCGACGGCCAAGAGAGGCGACACGCAGCTCCAATGGAGAGCTGGTAGACCTGCAAGGTTGCGTTTCAGTACGAAGGAACAAGGTGCACACTGGAGAGAGAGAGAGAGAGAGAGAGAGAGAGAGAGAGAGAGAGAGAGAGAGAGAGAGAGAGAGAGAGAGAGAGACCTCCTTCTCGTTGTACATGGGGATTTGGACGAGGACGATGGGGTAGGAGGAGCTGCCGAGCTCGAGGTCGTCGCGCATGGGCTCCCACCTGTAGCGCTTCTCGGGCCGCCGGCCGAACAGCTTGACGAGGACGATGACGACGGCCATGTACGCCTTCTCGACGACGAGCATGACGGACATCACCAGGCACAGGAACACGGCCAGCCGCAGCAGCGGCACCATCACCGGGGCCTTGATCTGCTGCCACACCATCCCCATCTGCTCCGTGATGTCGTCCCTCGCCCCCTGGAATGACTCCGGCAGCAGGGCCGTCGAAGTGAGCCTGTCCATCTCTTCTCCGGGAAAGAAAGAGAACAAACGTGACCCTACTCTCTCTCTCTCCCTCCCTGGATAGACGTATGATGCAAGACGACAGGAAGATATCGAGAGAAAAGCTTTCAGTTTTAAGATTCTTTGGCTCCTCGCCCGAAACCAAGATCTAACCCCACTGCCACAGGTCTCTTCCCCTGCTTCTAGCAAGAAGAGGAATGATGAAAGATGGTCTGCTACTTGATTCTTCCAGCCATTTTATATGCGATGGTCGTTTCCTCCTCCTATCCCACCGTCCATAAATAAACATCCCCAAGGTAAAACGACTAACCGAGCAAAGATAGAAGAAGCCAAAGGCTGGTGAATTGGTATAACCCAAAGGAGAAAAAGGAAGTCACAGAAGCTAACAACAAAAAGGAAGAAGATGAAACCAGAGAACACGAGAAGAGTTGGCGGCGCAGATCCACAGGTCCCATGCATCAATAATAGCAAGTAATAATGGTTTCTACTGTTCCTAACGACTTGTGATCACAGTTTGTTTCGAATCCAAATAGAATTAACTCGTACTTAGAATCGAATCGGCTCAATAGTTCTACTCGTATGATTTTAATTCCGATTCCTAAATTAGAATCAACAGTTTCAAACCGATTAAATATGAACAAAAATAAAATTTAGTAACTTTGTTTCCAATCTTGTTGGAAGTAATTTGATTTTTTCTTTTTATCAATCGAAATTGATGAATCTAATCGAAAATGGGGCTATTCAACTATGTTAATATTTATTTTTAATTTCGATAAATAAAAAAAACATGATTTTCTTCCCTTTTCTTTTTGTCGCTAATCATTGATCACAATGTTGTTTGACTATTGAAACGTACTAAAAGACCGAGAGAGAACTATGGGTAAAAAAAGACCGAATCTTCTATCATTCATGTGGTACAATCCTCAACCCACCACATGCATCCAACGTGATGGGTGCGCGACATGAAATGGAGTGTGTGCAATAGCTACTCATGGAGGAAGATTGACAAGCTGAAATCATAGAAACCAACTTGCAATGACTTGTGCAACTATTTAATGGCTTCCAATTACTTACTACATGTATAGTTCAACAAGTACCTGATTGCTCGGCGAAGAACATGAGAGGTCAGTCAAGTCAACGTAGCATGGCGAGTCCGAGCGGAGATGAACGGCCTGTATGCCCAATAATTGAAGCGACGGCGGCGGCGGCGAGAACATGCGAATTCTGTGCATCCCACGCTGTCGCAGGTAATTTATTGTAGGAGGAGGGTCTGACGGCTCCGTTGAGGTGTCACCACCGGTTGAGCTGAGCTATCCTTGCAATATGTGCTCTCAGCTCTTTGGGGTTGGGAAGGGCTGATAGGAATAATGTTCATCGTCCTATCGTGATGTGTGGATGTCAGTTCACTAGAAAGGATGAGTTCGATTCAGAGGAGCTCATCAAACGAACGAGGAGTAGAAATTGAGACCCGAGTAATGGAAGCAGATGCAGTACTCGAATGGCTTCTGAGTGTATTGCGAGCAAGGAGCACATGCAGAACGATGATGAGAGTAGAACGGTCGAAGGTCATCGATCATGCGTACCGTCGTCGCCAGCAGTTGGTGAAACGTTGCCAAGATGAGGTCTTCTCAGTATTTTCCTGGTGCTGCTGATGTTTCTGAAGCGGGAGCAGGATTGAGCCAGAGGAAGAAGTTCCTCGAGCCCACATCAATCAGCATTTCTTTCGGATCCAAACCTGATAAGAATCATCGATACCATTCGCTATAGATGACATGAAAGGGTCTGTGATCGGGTATGGTCTTTGCTCACATTCGAGGCTGAACCGAGAGTAGTGAAGCCGAAAGCAGCAGCGGCCACCTGCCTTCCTTGGCGTAGAGCCGCAGCACCACCGCCACCAGGTTCTCGACTCTCCAACCTGTGGATGCCATCACCCACACCGGCCACGGGCTCCGCTGCACCGTCACGTTCACCAGCCAGTACTCCGCTGGTTCCGGTTGGGCCTTGGGCTGCCGAATCTGGTGGTGTGCTTCAGCGGAAAGCACATCATCGTCCGCCCATTGAACAAGGTTTGAGTGCTCGGAAAGGCGCTTCCTGGTTATGGAGAGGAGTTACAATGACACCAGGTACCTGGATATCCTTCATGAACAGCTGAAGAGTTCTGTACCCACTGTTAGAATAGGAGTTACATGCAGCTGTTTGGCTTGTTTGAGGAAAAAGGAGAGTTGGCATTGCAGTTGCTGATTACTAAAGAGGTCCAGAAAATAAAGTTTTGTGAGGTTGCAAAGTAATGCATCTGTTCTTTAGTCAACTGAACTAACAGAAGTTACTAATATGAATGGATTCATACCTCAGGTAACTAAACATCAATGTTGCTGTCACTAAGAGTTCAGATGCTTAGTCTCTAGAGTCCTCCCTCTTTTATGTTCATTGCCATGCTTCTCTGCATATTAGCTTCTTTTTCTTGAGAATCTGCCAATTTGAAAGTCAAGTCATCCCACGAGTAATATTCCTCTTTGTAGATCAATGCTTGCATGAAAGCAAAGTGAATTTAGTTTCTGATCAGAATGCGCCAAGTCCAGCAAATCTGTTCTCTGCGCAACATTGACCGGAACTAGCTCAATTACTTCTGCCAACTCTTTCTCTGCTCCAGAGCAGACATACCTGCACCAAGGATCATCAAATCATCCGCGCCATTGTTTCTTAACGTCATGATCATGTGTGCACGGTTGGGCTAAACACATAATTGGGAATGTGACTAATGTGCTTTACTCCAGTTATAGATATAGTTAGGTGAAGGATGACACCGATTCATAATTGACAAACTTGGATTTCTACAGAATATTGCTGCTGTAATTTCTTCATCTTTCATACCTATTACCTCTCATTTTCTCCACCTGCCTCATCTTCTTTCCATCTTTTCCCATCTCCTTGTAGCTTCTTTTGCCAATAGGTGCACAGGATGAGGGAGGATACTGATTAATGAGTGATCACTGCAAGTGTTGGAGTGCATCAGTCGATTTAAAGTCGTCAATGATTGGGGTTGAGGTTGTTGACCCTTGGAAACTCTCTATCACCATTGCTAATGGTGACCAGCTGGAGACGTTCGGTAAGATGGTGACAGTTTGCTAGCGGAACAACCTAAAGGCAGAAGGGAGATATAGTTGCAAGTTATTGAGCAAATAAAGAAGGAATCAGTGTCATGGCAGATCATAATAATTGGTAGAACTAGTGAAGTCATCAACCACTTGGGTGCTCGCCTAGGTACCCAAGCAAGGTGAGGCGAGGCCCGAGGCCCGAGCCCCATAAGTGGGTTGGGCGCGTGACTTTAATCGGACGCTGGACGGGCCAAGCGCCCGCTAGGTCGAGCCAGTTGCAGTTGAATCTCTAGTTTTATTGAACTAGATGAGAACAGTCTCAACAACCCTCCTCTCCCTCCTTCTCGATAGCTACACCCCTCTTCGCTTTCTCTCTACATGTTCCCCTCCTCCTTCCTCCTCTCCTTCCCTTTATTTCTTTCTCTTTCTCCTGTAATCATGTAATGTTAATTATTGTGTTTTCTTGGCAATATAACATCAATGATTGTTAATAATGGTCTATCATCTGCAAATTTTGTGATTATTGACTTTCTTGAGAGAAATTATTGGTTTTTAACAGTAATCTTCCTTTTTCTTGTCATTCTTATTATTAGAATTGAACAATATAGTGCTTTGGTACTTTAAATGAATGTAATTTGATGTTTCGATGATGATATTTGAAATATAAAGTGATATAGAACACATGTAATTTCTCATTTTTATTTTGATGATCATATTTCTCTTTAATCATATATTTTTAAAAAATTAATATTTGTGAGTGCTTCGCTTCGCTCGGGCGAATGCCTAGTGCCTAAGGTGTTTTAGCACCTTGGCGTCATTGACTACATTGGGTACAACTACATTGGTGACCATTATCTTATTACAAGAAAGACTAAATCATTGCCTAGAACTCCTCTCTTTCCAACTAGAGCTAAAACAATTGTTAAAGAACATATAACCAACCAATATAAGGCACTGCATAAAAGTTGAACCATAGAAATGCTCATGCAAGAGTAATAGCATGTAGAGAACGATAAAATGGGCACCAAAACAGTGCCACCCACAATCTACAACATAGAAACAGCCAAGTATATTAACTTAAATCAGTTTATTCATTTTACATTTACTTTAGATCAATATTATTCCCTCAAACTAAAGACTTTCCCTCTCTCACTCATAGCAAGATAATATCTGTTTCGTCGATTTTTTTGTATTGCAATTTTAAGCCAGATTAAATGAGAGTAAATCTGAATGCAACAAAGGAATAATAGCGCAAGAAGATAAAGAAGAGTACCAGGACAAAATGTAGAGTGAGATCACCTGGCAGCTCCTCCTATCCAGAAAGCATTCCCTTCAATTCAATCCTTAATACCTGGTCCATCAGTACTTTATTAATGAAGAACATGTGCAGAAGTATGTGACGAAGAAGTTTCTGAAACATGAAGTAAAGGTAAACACCTTTCGAGCTCCATATTCCCACATCTCGTGAATATTCAAATCAGTGCTATTTCATGGTCACAAAAAACAGATAAATAACTTGGTGAAAAGAGTATCTGTAGCTTCTCAATTCCAGAGCTACCACTAAGTGAAACACCATTCTTCAACATATTCTTCTCACAGCACCCACATATCTATCTCCAACAACTTCCTTCAATTTGTTAAGAAAGGGATCCTCGGTATGGCTTGCAGCTATCTCAACGGGTGAGACACTGGCAACAAGTACATAATTCTCGCCGTTGCCGACATCTATTTCATACAGCTCAGCAAAAACCTTACCAAAAATATCAATCATTTGTTTATAGAAAGATGCACATGGAGGAATGACATTTACCACCACAATTCCGTGATCCTTAAGAATTGTGCGCACATCTATCAGAATGCCCCTCTCAGGAAATTCCAATGGCGGGGCGTAGACACCACTGCCAGGGTCCTCCGAGTCCAAATCCACCATTACAGCATCAAACCCAGAAGAATGATCTCCCAATAATGCAATGAAGTTGAGATCGGATACACCATGACTCGAATTCAAATCATTTCCAGTCTTCAAAGTGCTTAAATACTTGATGAGTACAAGCCCATCACCAACACCAACTTTAAGAAAGTCATCATCCGCTAATCCAAAATGCTGTCTTGCGACGTTCAGAACTACATCATCAGCCTCAATTCCCACCACATCAAAACCAAAACTTGATCTCAGGGACATCAGCAGAGCTCCACCACCCACCCCGACACAAAGAGCTCGTGGCATCAAACCAGATCGGACCTGCCGCCCGACTGCCGGTGCGATCAAAGAGAGCCCCGAAACCATGGGTTTGAGGTACGGCTGCACCAACGACCCTGTCTCGGGCCGGAAGGACCCAGGACTCGAGGAAGAAGAAGAAGAATCAAGGACGAGACGCACCTGGGACTGCACCAGATTCGGCATCCTCTTAAACCGCAACCTCCTCCTGAGCTCTGGCATTGCCGACGGGGACCGGTCGAGTTCCACGTCCTCCACCAGCATCTCTCCGGCGGCAGGGCCGACCAGCATCTCCACCGGAGTGAGACGGAGGACGTCGTCCTCGAAGGAGAGAAAAGGGATATCCGGTAAGCCATCACAAAAAGCGGCCTTTGGGGAGAGCGCAAGGATGAGCGGGAGGAGGCGCTGCTGGAACCGGAGAAGCCGATCCGAGTCAGGATCCGATTGGGGGCGGGAATAGGGCTTCGCAGAGGAGGAGGGGACGTCTCCAACGAGGAGGAGTCGGGCGAGGGGGCGATCATCGGAGGAGGAAGAGAGAAGGAGCTGGAGGTGTCCGGCGGCGGTGGAGAAGATCCAGTCTTCCTCGCGGCCGGGGGGAACGAGCATTGCGGCGGTGCAGGGCGGCGGCGCCGGGGTCGGGAGGGGCGAATCAAGGACAGCGACTCGGAGGGGGTCGGCGTAGGGATCGCCGGGCTGTGGGTTAGGGAACACGAAGGAGACGAACCGGGAAGGGGAAAGGCGCTCGAACGCACCGGGCTCCATCGTCGCACCACCCATCGATCACTCCGACTACCGTTGTTATAATGGTTAGTATCGGCACCGCTACAGAAGGACCGAAATATCGGTTATCATACATAGATGCAACCATTCATAACGATACGCTAACAGAGCTAGGATTGTCATATAAACGGGTCGGGTATAAGTTCATCGTTTTGGATCCGACACCCAATCCATATAATATGATCTGAATAGGTGATGGATTTACCTTTAATTCCGGGTCGGGCCGGGTATTCGTTTAAGTTCTCATTACATGGCAGGTTGTCATTCGACCAGGTGACGTTATCCCTACTCCCGGCGGCAATCCAACTGAAGCCACACGCCCTTCTTCTCACCGTGTCCGAAGGCTGCTGGTGGCGGTCCCGTCCCTTCTCAATCCGCCGTCCATCGATAACCGGGCCGCCCTCGCCCTTGTTACCTGGAGAGGAAATGCTCGCTCTGGTACCTCCGCCGCTGGCGTGCGGTGCTCCTCATCGGAGGAGCCCCAGGCCCGGCCGCGGTGCTTGCTGCTCGAGCCTGAGAGAGATCCGTCAGGCGCCGGAGCTCCTGCGGTCCCTGCCGGAGATAAGGGAGGCGAAGCGGGTGGTGCTGGTGAGGCACGGGCAGAGCACCTGGAACGAGGAGGGTCGTATTCAGGGGAGCTCCGACCTGTCCGTGCTCACTCCTAAGGGCGAGTCGCAGGCCGAGACCTCCCGACAGATGCTCCTCACCGACTCCTTCGATGTCTGCTTCACTAGGTCGGTCCATTATTCCTAAAATTCCTCGTCTTCTTTGATCTTTTGTAGAAAATTTCCACCTTTTAAAGATTCGATTTCTTATTGGCCTCCGCCTATCTTTTCTCTCTCATTCTGAAGACAGTAAGTCTTCTGAGAAGAGGAAGAAGGTGAAAAAGGGTGCTTTTTGATATTTTGATGTCATCAACATCACGATGGCTGCTTTCTTGCAGTTTTTGCTGTGTGATTGATACATAGGATTCGGCTATTTGGTTCTTTCTGTGTTGACTGTGTGGAACGTGGTTTTTGTTATGTGTACCAGTCCCTTGATTCGATCCAAGAGGACAGCCGAGATCATATGGGGTACTCGGCAGGAGGAGATGATTCCGGAACCTGACTTGAGGGAGATTGATCTCTACTCTTTCCAAGTTAGTCTTTTACCAGATCGTTGTGTCTTCCTCCCTCTTGTGTTGCCTAGAACGTGGGCTTCTGCATTTATACTAAACTTGTTGTTCTCAACACCAATCCAGGGTCTTCTGAAGTATGAAGGAAAGCAGAAATTTGGGGATGCATATCGCCAATGGCAGAAGGATGCTGCAAATTTCAGCATCGATGGGCACTACCCTGTCCGAGAATTGTGGGACCGAGCGGAAAGCTGCTGGAGCAAGATCTTAGCTCATGAAGGGAAGTCGGTGCTTGTTGTTGCTCATAATGCTGTAAACCAAGCTCTGGTTGCCACTGCAATAGGTATATGTGCTGTTTATATTATTTCAGTTCTCTGGCCGAACCTCTCCTGTTTTTGTTAGGACCAGCATAACAGTTGGTCAATCTCTCAAGGACTTGGGACACAGTACTTTAGGATTCTCCTACAGAGCAACTGCGGGGTCAGTGTGATAGACTTCACCCCAAAACCCAGAGGTGGTCCGCCACACATTTGCATTAATCGTTTGAATCAGGTACATGCTTCAATCTAACATTTATGTGGTGATTAGTAGTTGCTAGTATCATGTAGGGATAAAGTGTTCCAAGAGCTTTTGGATTACGTTTCAAGTCATGGTCACACTAATAACACCACTTACGTCCTCATTGTGGTTGGTTGTTGCTTTGTTATACTCGCCCCTATGTTCGACAAAAGTGTAGTACCCAAGTAATCCTTCTAGGCCCCTATTCTTTCACTTTCTTTCATCTTTGTGGAAGAATACATGATATTAAATCTCCTTTAGTTGTACTATTTGCTTTTAGGCATGTTTTATTTCTTTATAGTAAGATTCTACAATGATTTGCTTTCTCGTTATTAATATATTTTTAAGGCTTATAGCAAAGATAAGTTTCGGAAGGCATTCACAAAAAGAAAGGCTTCATAAATTCTGTAGTAGGGTCATCACAAATAATTTGAGAAGCTGAGAGGCTTTTGAACTTATACCAGCCTTTGTTGGTTTTCAAAAGATATGAGAATAGATAAGAGTATTTAATATATTTTTGTTTTCTATGGCATCATAATAGTAGCATTACAGTAGGCCTTTATGATACTTTTAGTGCCAGAAGCTTATCGAAAGTTGTTATCCATGGACTTAATTCTATTGCAGACACCAAATTCTCCTGTGGCTCCTGGAACTTCTGGAGGAAGGAAAACTAGAAATCGGATCATTTTAGTCTGCCATGGAACCACACAAAGCAACACTGAGGTACAAAAAAAAATTGATGATTATTAGAGCTTTAGGTTTACTTATAAAAGTATCACTTTAAAACTTGACAAGTATTCACTATTTCATTTCTTGCATTTTAGTTTCTTCTAAGTTTCTTGAAATCGGCAATTTTTAATTTTATTTCTATCAGGCGAAATAGTTGAAGTTTGCAGGGTTCATCTGCAGAATTTCTAAATTAAATAACTCCATGTTTCCTTCTTTTTAATAGTGTCATATCTTTTGTTTAACAATTTTCTTATTTCATTGGTCGCAAGGTTATAGTGTCTGTTATATTTCGTTTCTGAATTAAAGTCATCTCTCTTGTTTTTCTATAATAGTTTCTAAGAGAATTTTTTTCTAAATAAAACATATGATTTGATTCTAATTTTCAGGTGTTTGCCAATATGGGATATGAGTCCATGAATATGCTTGGGATAATACAGGTAGCTACTTTCTTCCCTCCATTTGATAGCATTCTGCTGGCAATGGATTTATTCATCCGACCATTCCTGGACCACTATTACTGCAGTCACAAAAAACCGCGGAGCTTCTTCTGGACTTGAAGATCGATTGCATTGCCTGCAGTCCCCGTGTTGCCTCAGTTGACACAGCCATGTCTATATCGGAGGTGAGACTCTTTCGAAGTTCTCCAAGAACATCAGAGAACAAATGATTCGTAATTCTGTGTCCTCAAATCATCACAAGTCACATATCATTCTATCAGTCTCACTTTGAACACAGGTCCAAGAAGCTGCAGATTGTTTAGGCGCCGACTGCATGCCTCGTTATGTGGAGGTGAAGAAAATGGTCGACCTCGAAGTGGAACCTGCCTTTCAGCAAGCACAGAAGGTAAAAGTTTATGATTTAGAACTCATTTCAGTCTTGGACAAACTAACATCCTATGTTTCAACTCCATGATTTCTTGCATGCAAAGTGTACAAACAACTCTCATATTGGAAATGGTTCATTAATTTTTCTTCTTTTTTCTCCCAGAATTCAACAGGCAGCTTGGTGGTTCATCCAGGTTGGTTAGATGGCTTTGACCATCGATCATTAACCGATATTTGGAAGCAGACAAAGAAGGCTTGGCATTCCTTGCTACACGAACTCTTGAATGAATCAGAACCAGAAAGAAACTTGGTGGTTGTAGGACACCCTGCCCTTCATATTGCACTGATAGCCCAATGCCTCAACCTAACAATGGAATGGATGGGATCCTTTCATCTTGATGCTGGTAGCGTCAGTGTTATCGACTTTCCAGATGGGCCTACAGGAAGAGGCATCGTTCGATGTATAAATTACACGGCACATCTAGGAAGATGGTCCATTCCAGTTACAAGATCGACAGCATATGATGAAGAGTTTTAGCTGAATTTGCAGGTTTCTCTTTCGTTCTTGGTAGACTTGATCGACCACAGATTGATTCATCATGTGTATATATTGTATTCATATAAGAATTATGTAATTTGAAAAGAGGAAAAAGGAAGAAGGAGTTTTACTCATACAAAAGAATGGATCTTTGTATGATTATAAGCTTCATAATGATAACCTATTTGGCCACGCCAATTAGTTTTTACTTGTGTTTGGAAGGAATTCTACGTGAAATCAACAACAACAGCAAGTTATGAGCAATCACTTAATAGGTGATGTGTGAAGGGTTTGCACTACATTCCATCATTACCCAAGGATCCAAATTTGGGTGCAGTTGTATAATGTTTTATCTATTTTGGGTTGACTGTATGGATTCTATATAATCAAAATATTTTTAATTAAATTAAAATTATTAAATCATTATTTATAGTTTAAAATAGATTTTTTTTATTATCTCACATCTTCTAAATAGTACATATAGAACGGTATATATGAACTAGATAATCTAATTGAGTCGATGGCATAGATTCGGCCGTATGCTTCTAAAAATACTTCACCTATATCGGTCGTATGCTTCCAAAAATACTTCATTGGTGCATACCAAATCTATATTGGTCCGATACCCAAAACATCAAACCATACTACCATCACAGGATCATCTTTTTTTGCTACCAGGCAATGGATGTTTAGGATCAGCATGTCTGTGCCCACATACATGGGAATGAATCAAAGAGAGCCTACCTGGCCATCATCAAGCTTTTCATTTTAGTGGCATAAGGTGGTTGGAATTGCTCTCCAAAGGCATTGCTTAGCAGGGATGAGCAAGTTTATATATTTCACTTCAGGATCACCAAAGTAATTTAAGTAAATCTAGAATGCAAAATAAGGATAATGGAACGCAGCACTTCGTTTTCGCATAATACTCGGAGATATGACAAAGTGGAAAGGTTAAACACTCAGGTAGCAAGACAAACTGTCTATAAAAAGATTAATCAGTCTTCAGAAGTATATACCATCAAAATTCATGATTTTATAGCAGAATACCAAAAACCACCCATTTCAACAATCTCCAACAACTGATCCACAAACATCATGCCGGATAAAAAGCAGCATTCAGCTCATGACAAACAGTTGTACAGATATGATGTTAGCTTCTAAATCCCTTCGATCCCTATGTATTTGGCATGGAGATCAATCTCAAGCATATCCTATTTCCGGTTATTTGAGTGGCAAAGAATTTTGTAGATTCTTGATGTATCTTGTTTTTGCTTCATATGGAGCAGTTGGCTACAGATCAAGAAGGCATTATCACCTGGATCCGGATGGCAATGACATCAACTGGTCTTCGTGAGGGGAGATGGTTCTCTGGTTTGCTGCTAACCTTGGAGAGTAACATGACTGTGCAAATTGATAGTGGCATGGATCTGCAACAAAGGTTTCAGGGTGAGAAAAGGTTCTGGTGGCTGAACTGTAGAGAGGTCACAGTGCATGTTCTCTATCAGGAGAATCTCGCAATGAAATTCTACAGACAGGGCATGTTGAATGTTGTCTCAGCCATGTCTATGCAAGTAACATGGAATGTATGGCCACAAAATGGAAGAATGCGCAAAACATCTGTCTCTTGGTACACCTACCAAAAGCAGCAAGATGAATTATAGGTCAATATCTTGAAAGAAGCCAGTAAGAAGGGGAAAGAAGTAAAAAACATAAACATTGTAAAATATCAGCCAGAGAAAAGTGCGATATGACCCTGCGTAAGTGAGTAAATGCACAAGAGTTAGAGAGAGAGAGAGATATATAACAAGATAGATAATTAATTCCTAGAGAATTAAACATAACTTGATTGCCAGAATGCACAAATGATATATAACAAGTCAGGTCATATCTTCTCAGGCAATTTACCTGTTATTTCCATCACCACTTTTCTGAGTATACTCTAATGCAACAAATGTTAGGAAGCTCCTATAGTTACAGTTGAATTTTAGCATCTATGTACAGATACAAATAAATTGGCAAAAAAGTACAAGATAGTTGTGTTTTATGGAATTCCTGATCATATTTTGCTGTAGCCATTATTTATTTCATCATCTCTGGATCCTCTAAGGTTTTTTTCACCAAAAATTATTCATTGTCACCAGTGCAATATTACATGACTCTTTAGGCTAACTCTCCAAATTTAAACAGTTCGTTCTTCAAGGAAAAGAAAAGATATAAATAAATACACTGAAAGATATAACGGAAAAGAAACAATTAAGTTCAGCAGATTGCATGACTATGCGGTGACAGAATTTTGTTATCATGAATAGTTATAACAGGTCAACAAGCAGAAATAAAAATAATAAAACTCAAGCCTGCAAAAATGGTAGAACAGGAATTGCTTCACAAAAGAAATTAAAAAATGCACAAACAACTACATGTTTTCCTAAAGTAAAACTAAAATTGAATAAATTGTGGTGCATCTACAGGACCTCAAAACATCAATCTAATTGTTCAACAACTATTGTTTTCCTAGAAACTATCTAGAACAAGGTATACAAAAATTTTTGTTAAATAAATGAAAAGCATACAAGAAATTGGTGTTCTTTGAAAGCTAGTTTTTTGGTCAGATAAACAAGAATCACAGGTCTAACACTCATCCGATGGGAAGCATCGCAATGCCAATTCAATCATGTTCAATAAAACCATCTTTCTACTCATGCTTGAGCAGAGGAAAGTAAATTGTTTACTAAAATAACGTATATTGGACAGCAACTTAGAATGCAATAAGTACTTTAAAATTTGAGAGTGTCATTAACTTATCAGTACCATTACAAGCCAAATTCAAACCTCATATATATCACCAACTAAAGGCATATAAATGAAAGGAACATTATAACGGTGAACCAAGTGCATGAGCCTCCCACAAATGCAGGATCTAATAAGAGTTAATTTAAGCATATTGTTTGCTAAAATAGTTTATATTGGACAGCATCTTAGAGTGCAATAAGTACTTTAAAATTTGAGAGTGTCATTAACTTATCAGTACCATTACAAGCCAAATTCAGACCTCATATATTTCACCAAATAAAGGCATATAAATGAAAGGGACATTATAAAGGATGAACCTCCCGCCACTGTGAAATCTAAGGAGACTTGACGTACAAGACTCGAACTCTAGTCTCCCATGTTGCAAAGGAATAATCTTACTGTTGTACTAAGTGCAACCTCATAAAATAAATGTAATGAAGTTGCAAAAGCAGTGAGTTTTTAGATTGAGCATTAAGCAATACCATGACAAACCAATTTGACAGCCCACAAATTCACCAAAGAAAGACATATGCGTAATGAATTAGCAAAACCAGAAATCTGTCCCATCCATGGACATATAAGAGCTAACATATTGTGTCAAGTGTTAAAAGGAGAAAAAACAATGACAAGAACAACAAATTGAATGTCCCCAGATACTGATAAGTGGTCATTATAAAGAACGACATAAACGCAAACAATCAAAAGATCAATAGACATAAAGAAAATGAGACCTCAATGTGCCTCCTGGCCCAATGCAAGGGACTGATCACCAAATTTCTTTATTGGAAAATTAGCAACTACAACTGGTTCCAGCCCATTGACCCCATGTTCTAGCTGTTCAAGGAAGAAAGCCGAAGGAATAAGTGGGTAGTCATCCAATGCTCACACATCACAATTTCAATAACAAATGAGCATCATCCATAAGAAACTCCAAACCTGTACAATATCAATCTTTTCTCGGTAATTCCAGTGCTAAAAGGCACTCAAACTCGATTAGATTTCATGCATCCTGATTGTCCAGAAAAAGCAAACAAATGATCAAAAGGACCAATAAAACAGTAAAATTAAAACAACATTTCCAATGACGCAAGGCCGTGTACACCTCCCTCCTATCGTCACTCATGACACCTCCCTCCTTTGCAGCCCCCATTTATGTCTCAAGGGAAATCAATGCTGGAAACCGGGCGTGCATTGATCCAAGCCCACTCCACCACAAGGATGTACTTAAACAGAACAACATAGCTCGTAGAGAAAAGGGTCTCCTTTATCCACACAGCGCAAAGTAACAAATCGAAACAGTGCCTTCAACACAAAAGCGCATGAATTTCTCGTTATAGAGAACAGAAAATGAGAGGCGTCAAAAAGGAAGGGACAGAGTAGGAACCGACAATGCCGAGGTCGGATCTGGTGGCGGCAAGGAAAGCCATTCTGGTGTCCCTGAGGTGCATCATGGCGCAGATTAGGCGAGTGCAGACGAACACAATGAACATGGTGCTTGATGAGGGAAATAATGGCAACAAGACTGACTGACGTCACTTATCCCATCACACCTCAGCACCTGATCAAACTGGTCAACATGTTGCCTGAGGCACCATTAATACCAGCCTGTCTCCTGCCAAAAATCAAGTCTAACACACTGACCGAGACACATTGATGCCGACCTGCCCCCTGCAAATGGGCAGCTTAGGAAGCATATTGCTTCCCTATAAATATCCTCTCGTTCATTAGAAGAAGGGGGGGGACTCACACAGAAACACTCCCTCTTCAACCACCCTCTCGTTCATAGGCGACCTGAGGGAGGCACACTCACACTCCACACTTTTATGGAGGCATCTCCTCCTCCTCCAAAAACCCCCTCCACATCGCTAACTTGGCAGGCCGGAGGGGTCGGGCGGCGCCTCGGCTGGACCTGTCTTGAGTGTGCAAGGCGGTGTCGCCTCTTCGAGGCGTTATGGGTGAACTTCCTCCGACCCGACTGCCGAAGCCCGACCGGCTGTCGACCAACCACAGTGCACGGTCGTCGGGGAGACCGAGGAGAACCCCACGGAGATCACCGCCTTGGGACCCGAACCAAAAAGCGCAGCCCCCGCATACAGCTTTAAATAGGTGCTTGCCGCATCGAGTTGGCGCTAGAAAGAGGGCCCGGAATGACAGTACATTAGCCTTCTCTTGGGTTGCTCCACTGCAGCCGACCTGCACCAGCAGCAGCGACTTCTTGTCACGGACAAACTTCGAAACAGGATGTTTGATGTAATGCTTATGTATGTCCGTGTCTTTCGGCATGTTCATGCCTTGTACAGCATGTAGAGGGGCGACCAAAGGCTTAATAGTCTCATTTTAGTTGGGTTGGTGGCCTCTTTAGGCTTGTAAATAAAGGTTGTGTCATGTGGACACGTCGAGAGATTTTCGATCCAGAATGGACCATTTTACCCTTTGTTGTGCAAACCTGTTGAGCTTGTAAAGTCTCATTTTGTAATTTGCATTGTCTATAAAGTGTTTTTCGGGAGATGTTTGCTTGTAGATCCCGAGTGAGGCCTTTTCTTTGTCTGTTCTCTCTTTTGTGGGACCTAAGGGACCATGGGAGGCTTTCGGGGAGGACCCTTGCGGACGGACACGCTAAGGGTGCCGCACGAGGGGCAAAACAAAACCAGCTAAGTCCGTGTGAGATGGTATCAAAGTGGGACAAGCACTCATAGAAACACTTAGCATGCAAACGTGGGGACCTAGCGGGGACTGCGTTGAGAGGGCGTCGACACGCCTGTACAACCGTTTGGGGAAAACGAGCATGGAGATGTTGGGAAGATGAGCCGGAGGAGGCGGGCATCCGAGATTGGCATTCGGGAGGAATTGCCAACCCTTTGCATAAAGAGGCACTACGAGAAAAGACAAGCTTGGAAGAATGTGAAGCACAAAGGTTGGGATGGTTGAGTTTGAGCTCTGACTCAACGTTGACAACTATACTTGATGGTGCTCAAGGCAAGCGAGGTGCTTGGTAAAGGATGAGACCATTCAAGGTGGAATGAGTTGCTCAACGACCAAAAGAGTTATGCAAAAGCTCCGTGAGGTGAGGGAATTGCTAGCTCGAAGAATTTGGTACTCATACATGGGCTTGTATGCGGACGACGGAATGTTAAGTTGGCCATCCCAAGGCGGTCAAACTTCGGCCATGGAGCATGAAACATTCTCTTGGCATGCAAAGGATACATCCGTGGGAGACTGAATGGTGCAACTAGTTCAGCATGTTGCTAGGCCCAGGGGTGCGGCGGGGGGGGTTGTATTGGCGTGGAGTCGCAATCTAGCAAGTGTGTTTTGCAGGAGGCGAGAACAATGCACGGTTTGTTCAGCAGATCGGAGTAGTCAAGGGATGGTGATCTCCAAAGCGAAAGAGAGATGTTGCTCCAATGGGACAGTTATCCGGGAGGGATAAGTCCCGGCTCTCGAGAGGGAGAATCATGTGGGACGGACCTCACAAGTTGAGGAGGAGTACCTCAACAAACAACAACTCCACGAAGCTCAATGGGCTGAGCAAGCGTTGACCAGGAGTCGTCGCATGATCTCGCTTGAGAGAATGCATTGGTGGATGCATTGCGAGATCAAGTGGGGGAGTGACCCAAGGCAACACAAATGAAGGCACACTTGGAGTCGACACGGAGATCGGACTTAAGGGAGGGCGACCCGGTGGAATGGTGGGGCGAGGGCCACCATCAACTCAATGCAAAAGCGAGAGCTGAACAACTTGGGTGTAACTTGGTGAAGTACCCCAAGCCGCCTTGAAGGAGCCAAACATAAAAGTTGAAACATGGGAGGAGGCACAGTGCTTTCCTTAGACAGAGGTCAAGGACATGAACTCTTGTAGAGGCAAGAGTAAGATCATGTTGTTCCATGGGTCCTTCATTTTGACGGAGCGGACTCATCTTGCATGGTGCCAAAGACGAAGGGAGCTTCGGGGCACATGCACCTTATCTCGGAGGAGCATTTGATAGAGGAACTAAGGCGACTCAATTTGCCACAGTGTTGGGATAAGAAGGCCTTAGCACGGGTCAAGAGGATGCAAAGGCGGGTACTCTTGAAGAATATGCCACAGTGTTGTCATTCAAGTTGCTATAAAGGAGGCGGTGTGCAGCGAAGATTGTGCTGGTAGGGGTAGAGGCCCAGGATCCAGACAATGGTGCACTAATTGCAGCGAAGTCAGGGGACTTTGGGAGCTACTAGGCGACGGACTGTCCTAGAGCGGTGCTTCATCGTGGTGTGACCCAAGAGTGGGTGGATGAAGGTCGATTGCTAGAGGAGCGAACAAAATCGAAGGTAGAGGAGACCCTGCGATGTATTGGCAGAGGACACACATGGAGGGTTCACAATTCGAGTTTTTCCACAAGGATCAGAATGCAATGGAGAAGTCACCGGGGAGGCGACATGGTGCGGCGGATCGTGGTGGAACAGTTCGTGGCAATGCGATACACACGACTTCGCCCCCGTGAGGGACTAGATCATCTGGAGGTATGATTGGGAGCTACTAGAAGCTCCACCGGTGAACAACACGACGGCAAGAAGGGCTATGGATTCAAGGAGTGAAAGCCATGGTACCAAGAGGCGGGTCTTCCGTCGCGTGCATCGAATTTTGCATCGGATGAAAGCCTTGGTCATCGGATATGAGGGGCTGTGTTCCACCAAAGGAAAAGTTCGAATGCAGTACCCCGTGAGTCCCATGGGAGGGACTTGATCATACAGCGGTATGATCGAAGCAGCTGGAGAGTTGGACTGCTCCAGAGCTCATATTCGCTTAAGGGAGCCCGACAAGTCAGAGGACAAGGTCGAGTAAGCGAACGTTTCTACCAAGGAAGCTAAGGAGAACAGAATCAGTGCAAACCCTACAACATGATGGCAGAGACCGTGCATGAGAGTTGCAATATGTCTTTCCATCGACCAAAGGGTGCTGCTTGGAGAACACAGAGGTGTTGAAGCAGGGGGTCGAAAGGGGCGAGGAAGCGACGACGAGTCCAGAGGGACTTAGTTACCCAAAATCATGTATTAGTTAGAATGGAGGTGGACTCGGAGGAGTACCACAAAGGCATCCATCGATTGTGAAGAAAAGGGATCGGATGCGAGTCAGCGGATAGTAGTGCCATGGGCATGGCGGCGCGCCATGGTACCACAGAGGCGGGACTTCCGTGAAAGTCATTGATCCCTTGCTCTCATGGGAGGAGAGCGCTTGGTCGTGAAAGGGGCCAAGGAGGTGGAGCATGTAGAGGCAAACTCAGGGGAAACCGAGACAAGGTGAAGGGCGAGGCCAAGGAACTTCGTAGAAGACCCGGTGTCAATGAGTTTTCATCAAGATAGCGAAAGTGAAGGACTTGGGTCATGCAAGAGTACACGACCAAGGAACGAAGTAGTTAGTACGCGATGCTGGACCTTCGCTACTCAGGGGAGTAGGCGGCAGAGTTGATGGAGAAGACGGTACAATCCCAGAGGCGACCAAACCTATTAGAGAATTACTCCATGTTGGGGTGAAAACTTCCCGCATTCCAGAAGTTCAATAACATTGAGAAGGTGAATCACAGTAGCTAACTCAACGCAAGGAGTGCAAACACTTCAAGTGCTTCAGAAGTGTGAGCAAAGAGCAAAGGCGAAGGGCCCGAACCATTTCGATGCATGGATTACAACTCGAGGAGGCAAGCGAAGTCAAGTAACCTTTGCCTTTCAACCCTTAAGAGAATGGGCTAAACCAGTACCCCAATTCTCTTATCTATCCAGCAGAGGAGCTCGCAAAAGTTCAAAGACCCTTCGAAGATAATGGAAGATAATAGTTGTCAAATCCTCACCAATGGTGATCGATTATTCTTGAGAGTAGATTTGTCCGCTTCATTTCCCAACGAAATGTCAATCGAAGCGGAAGTGATGCGAACCTACTTGGATGTGACAACTAAGTGAAAGAAGAGTCAATGAGCAAATTTTGTGGAGGAAGGACCCAAATCTTGAAGTTTATGAGACGATGCTCGTTAAAAGCTTCAACAAGCATCCACCCAGTTCAAGCGGCATGAGGCATTTGAGAGGCGGCGCATGTAAGGATGGTCTTTTTCTTCATTGAAGGATCCGCGAGAATCAACAAGGATCAACACAACTTAGCCAACCCCACACCGGAATCGAGAGTCATTGGTGAGTTGAAGTAGCATGGCGGATCAAAAGATTCGACTAAAAAAAAAAAAAAAACAATGGAGAGAGCGGTTGGGAGTCAACAAGCACATTGTATTTGGAGCAGAAGATTGAAGACTTCAGCAAAGGCGAGGAGTTGCAAGTGTCGACAAAGGCTTCAACGAGGGCGTCGAAGGGATAAGTGGGGAGAATGTCACGGACAAACTTCAAAAAACAGGATGTTTGATGTAATGCTTATGTATGTTGGTGTCTTTTCGGCATGTTCATGCCTTATACAAAGATATAGAGGGGGCGACCAAAGGCTTAATAGTCCCATTTTAGTTGGGTTGGTGGCCTCTTTAGGCTTGTAAATAAAGGTTGTGTCATGTGGACATGTGCAAGAGATTTTCGGTCGTAATGGACCATTTTACCCTTTGTTGTGCAACTTGTTCGAGAGCTTGTAAAGTCCTGTTTGTAATTTGCATTGTCTATAAAGTGTTTTTTCGGAGATGTTTGCTTGTGGATCCCCAGTGAAGCCTTTTTCTCTGTCATGTTCTCTCTTTTTTGTAGGACCTAAGGGACCATGGGAGACTTAGGGGAGGAGACCCGACCCTGGACGGACGGACACGCAAGGGTGCCGCGACGACTTAAACAAAACCAAACTAAGTCTCGTGACATTCGGGGCTGGTCTCGGCTCCTCGGCCCGTAGCGAACAGCCCGCCCGCGTCGGTGACGACGAACCCGGCCTCGACTCCCTCGGCCCCGTCGCGTCAACAACCGCCTTCGGCCCCTCGGGCCCATGCGGCCTGCTTGCCTCGACCCCATCGTGGTATGCCGCTGCGTCGTGCCACCGGAGATGGCCCTCGCGACCACGCCTGTGCGATCAACCCAACGCACGTCGTGCTACTCGGCCGCATTGCCCTCGCGACCACGCTTGCGCGGACAGCCCGACGCACGTCGTGCTACTCGGCCGCATGGCCCTCGAGGAACACGCCCCGCGGCCTGCCCGCCCACCGGCCGTGTTCCTTGGCCCCATGTTCCCCGGGATTTTACTGCGCGGCCTGCCTGCTTCGTCGTGTTCCTTGGCCCCATGTTCCAGAGACCGGGACTGCGGCGGCCCGCCTGCGTCGTGCTCCTTGGCACCATGTTCGAGATCGCTGGCGGTCGGCCCCTCTGCCGAACCCCTTGGCCATACGATGCCGAGCTCCCCTCGGGACCCGCCCTAAGCGGTGTCACTCACCGACCTTGACCCTAGGCAGAAGCTTCTACCCACACCGCCGAAGTTCACCTCGGTGGTGGCCGCCCGCCATAATCGAAGTTCGGCTTTTTTCCATATTCTCGGCCATAAGCGGCCGAGCCCACCTCGAGAGGCTTGCCTTCGCGTCATACTCCTCGGCAACATGTTGCCCAAGACCACCCTCGATTGGCTTGCCCGATGGAGTTGTGCTCCTCCCATTGCGTGTCGATCGAGACACCGCCCACGGACTGCTTGCTTGTCGTGCTCCTCGGTTCATAAGCGAAGTCGCTCTAGTTCGACCACCGACTTGCGACTTCGTCGGTTTAACTCATAGCCCGAAGTCGCTCGATTCGACCTCCTACTTTGCGACTCGCACGGCCGACCCCCATCACCGAGACCGCCCTTTACGCTGCTCGCCGCTTGATCGTGCTCCTCGCCTGCACGTTGTCCAAGACCACGACCTCTGCTCGGCTTCCCGATTGAGATGTGCTCATCGATCGCACGTTGCCCAAGACCACGACCTCTGCTCGGCTTCCCGAGTCGCCCCAGTTCATTTCCCGACTTGCGACTCGGCGATCCAGTCATGTTACGAGTCGCTCCAGTTCGGTCTCCGACTTGCGGCTCGTCAGTTCGATCATATCCCGAGCCGCCCCAGTTCATTTCCCGACTTGCGTCTCGGCGATCCAGTCATGTTACGAGTCGCTCCAGTTCGGTCTCCGACTTGCGGCTCGCCGGCCCAACCTGTCCAACAGCCTTATGCTCCTTGGCTCCATTCTCCCCGAAATTGCATCCGCACGGCCAGCCCACTTGAAGACAGAAGCCATGCATCGGACTCCCCTTGCATGACAACCGACGCATAACTCCTTTCGGGGGGGAATGTGATGAGGGAAATAATGGCAACAAAGATGGCCGGCGCCACCGTCCCCCATCGCTTTAGCACTGGTCAAACCGATCAACCGTTGCGAGGCACCATTAATACCATTTTGCCCCGCTTAAAAGTCAAGTCTAACACACCGACCGAGGCACATTAATGTCGACCTGTCCCCTACAAATGGGCAGCTTAGGAAGCATATTGCTTCCCTATAAATACCCTCTCGTTCATTAGTAGAAGGGGGACTCACACAGAAACACTCCCTCTTCAACCACCCTCTCGTTCATAGGCGACCTGAGGGAGGCACACTCATACTCCACACTTTTATGGAGGCATCTCCTCCTCCTCCAAAAACCCCCTCCACATCGCTAACTTGGCCGTCGGAGGGGGGGGGGCGGCGCCGGCCGCCCGACTCATATTGAGTCGCGAGACGGTGTCGCCTCTTCCAGGCGTTGCGGCGGAGCTTCCTCCCGACCCGACCTGCCGAGCCGAGCTGCCAACCCGAACCACGGTGCACGGTCGTCGGGAGACCCCGAGAAGAGCCCCCACGGAGATCACCGCCTTTCGGATCCGAACCAAGCCGCGACGGCCTCAGACGCCACGGCTTAAATAGGTGCTTGCCGCATCAGTGCTCACCGAGCTTCGGGTCACCGTCATCATGATTCCTGCCCTTCCTTCCTCTCTTCTCTCCACTTCGCCTCAAAGAATAGGTTGCTGACAGACGCACCTCCCTCGTCAGAATCCACCGCCACCCCTCGAAATGGCGCCGCGCCTGTCTGCCACGGAACGCTTCCAGATCACGGGTGTCGCGTAATGGGATCGGGATCGGAAACCTTTGGCGGAGAGGAAGAGGAATCAGAGGGGAGGAACTCGAATTCGATGGGGTGGAGGAAACTCCCAGCGGAGTGAGAAGCAACGGTGAAGCCAAAAGGGCCCGCTCGTGGAAGCCAATAAGAAGATGGAATTGACTCTCTACCCCACTCCCCATATATAATTTTACTTCAATTTAAATTTGGTATATATATATATATATATATATATATATATATATATATATATATATATATATATATATATATATATATATATATATATATAATTATATTTATATAAGACTATCCTCCCAAGGCTCATCTTCACATGCATTCTTTGATTTTAGGGTCATTAACAACTTATAGAACTCAAAAGAATTGTGTGTATGTATACACTCTTATAGTCAATTTCTTGATTGATGACTTGAGAATGGTACGCTCGTTTTTAATCGTATATATCTTTTATGAAAGGAATATATGTAAGTGGAAAATCTTAATATTTAAAGTGACGCATATGATGGATTGCAATTAATTGGGCTAAATGTATTCATTCCAAATCTTATCAGGGATAAATGCAAGGAAATCCCAATTACGTACTATTTCTTGATGCCCTCAATCTGTCAAGAGTGCTAAGTTTCTTCTTGTCTGAGGTCTAAATGCGATGAATTATTATCATCTCATATTTTGTTTAATACTAAAATAATTAATTTTTTATTTTGTATTTTATTTTATCTTTTTTAATATCTTAAATCTCTCTCACTGTCATTTTAATGTTGTATGGTCTCATGGTTTTCGCTTCCATCTTCATCTTCATCGTCTATCATCTCCACACAAAGATGAGAAAAATATAGAAAATAAAAGAAAGGAAGAATACAACGAGTGATTATAACGAGGTGATAACAAGAGCGAAGCAATGGATGACAAAAGACAACCATGCGTATTTAAGGTATTAGAAAAAAAAAAGAGCATTAAATAAAAAATATGACGTATCATAAGACTTTTCTAAAGAAATCATCAAAAAATAAAATAAAATGATAGAATTATATATGTTGGATTTAGCACATAATTCAATTAACCAAAGCTTTTAGATTGAATGGAAGGCCAACACATCAATTTCAGAATGCAAAGGTTTGAAAAAAAGAATGAGAATAAGAAAATAGTTTCATATTATTAAATCTAACGTAAAATAAGTGATGATTAAGAAGAGAACAGTCTCACAATATTAAATCTGACATAAAAATCGAGTGAAAACTAAGAGAAAAATCACTTATTATTGAATCTGTACATCGACATCCACATTTCAGCTTTTTGACCCCCCACAAAAATATATTTTATTCAAAACACTAAAAATCTATATGGATGCTCATTTTATTGTGTTCCTCCTAAGTGAAAAATAAACAGCATAAAAGATTAGAAATATACACAAAAAAAGAGTAATCCGATTCAGTGGCAGCTCTATCGAACGCACTTATGTCATTTCATATACCGATGCGAGAATCTCGCGTTCAAAGCAGTCGCCAAAGATTGACTTGTTTTTTATGTCTGCTTTCGGCTGCGGAATAATCGATCGGTATGGTTGAAGGCGACCACATGATGCGCACTTTCTCGTTTCCTAGTACGAGGAGTCAACGACCACCGAGGGAGAGGGGACAGTGGCATCGAGACAAGGATTCTCCGCTCTTCAATTCATGACATTAAGGCTAAGGCTAAGGCTAAGGCTAAGGATTTATCCTTCGCTCTTCATTTCACTTTCGATATCCGTTATTCGATTCGAAATCAAAAAACTATATATATTTAGGTGCATCAATTTTACTTGATGAAATTGATACGATATGATCCGTTTTTCGAATCATTTAGTATCATTAAAGTGTTTAGAATTCGGATGATGAAAAATATTCATTTTACTTTAGTTTGATTAGAAGACTATATCAATGATTTATCCAATAAAATTTCTTATATGATAAGCTTGTAAGTATTCATTTAATAAACTTAGTATGAATATATATATTAAAAAATTATTTTTATATATCAACTTGGTTAACACACAAAGACCGTCAACCGGTGAGTCAGCCTGATTGATTCTTTGTCGAAAGCGTAGGTCTCTTCTGAATATTCTTTTTAGCTAACGTGAAGAGCAAGTGTTATAAGCAAAACGAAGAAAGCTATAGGAAGAGCCAATGTGCTAGGAGGGGCTCAATCTTTGAGCGTTGAAACTTGGTTTGGGAGTTAGGCGATCGCCCTTGCTGAGTAGCTTTTTGACTATACCTCTGAGCTATGTCGATAACCTTGCACAACAAGTCTACATCGAGGGTGTCTCACCTCAACTCCTCTTATGCTTAAGTGGAAAGCATGGGGAGAAAGATAATAGTATTAGTAATAAATTAAGAGACTAATGAGTTTATTTGGCCTATTTGCCTCAACTTGGCTCGAGGCATGACTTTTATGCTTGGCGTCAAGTGGAGCAGACAGGCCTCCGTCAAGGTTCTTCTTACCTAGCATAGTGAAAACATTTAATACGAGTGGCTTATCGGTACGTGCTCCCAATGATAGTATTTGGGAACTATTAGGATGATGTCTCCGATCGGGCTTCCTTGCTTCTTTGGATCATGCAAGGCGTGATCTCCTCATCGTTCGTATGGAAGAGAAAGCTAGTGAAATCGGGTCATACCATCGACCATTAATGTAAAGCCAGATTTATTTTTCCGACTACGAGATCAATGAGGAGTGGTTTCTATAAGTTCATTTCGGAAAGTCAAAGCAGGTGACGTGACCTCTTGTCGGTGATCGCAAAGAGTAGGTAGGTGGCTCTGAGTCATCGTTTAGGTATTGCTTATGAGGTGGGGGAAGCGAGGAATGTCAAGATTATCGATGAAACTTGGCTATCGAGATATTCAAGAGACTTTTCCTCAATTCTTGTAGATGAAGTGACATTTCATTGGTTTAACATGTATGTTACATGCTTTGCTTTGCTAAAGTTACATGTTATATATTTTAGTTTATCTATAGCCTAATTGTAGACTGATAGTTGAACTCTAAAGATATATACAACCTATTTTTTAAAGATAGAAAAGAAGCCTAACATGGCTTTGTCACATTATAATAATTAATAAATAATTCCACACCTGATTTTGGTGGTCGGCATACACATCACAAACACCTTTCAACTCAAAATTTTTAATTAATATAGTAGCCTCCAATATATTATTATATACTCTCTTAGCTATCTCATGTCTATTTTATATGAGCTTGTTGTCATAAGTTCACACAAAACAATGCGCATTAAGTTTTCACATTGCCACTATTTAAGCATGACCTTTTTTTATATCTAAAGTATTGATATTAATATGATAAATTTAAATCCACATACTAAAAGTTACGATCTAAATTCGACAAATTTAAAGTAAAGTAGCATAGTCGATAAAAACTTTGGCTATGATAGCGAGGTATTGGATTTGATTCCATAAGTGGATCAATCTATACAAAAGAAATCTTCCATGTACACAAACATATACATTTGTGTTCTCTTTGGATTAAGATCCTATATATACTCGCTGTTTAATGCACTGTAACTGTGATGTCTTCAGCTAGTCCGCCCACAGCCGCAGGTCCGTGTGGCAGTCCGCCACCCGATCCCAATCGAACTCTTTCTGCATCGCCAGCGGAGTCACCAGCAGTCCCCTCGCCATGTCCTCCAGCAACTCCGGCATGTTGAACACCGCCTCCTCGTCCACGAACACCGCCGGTGGCCTACATGCGGCCTCGGGAGCTGGCTTCGGCGGCGATTTCGGGTCCCACGGTCCGAACATCTCGGCTGCCTCGACCGCGGCACGGCGGACGTCCTCCGCGGCCGCCGACTCCGCTCGGGGCAGCGCCCAGGCCGAGTCGGGGAAGTTGAGGCTGGCGGACGCGCCCCGGAGCGCGATGACGGCCACGTCGTGCGCCCTGGCCGCCATCTCCGGCGTCCGGAACGTGCCCAGCCATATTCGGCTCTTCTTCCGGGGCTCCCGCACCTCGGACACCCACTTCCCCCCGTTGCGCTCCCGCACGCCGTGGTACACCGGGTGCCGCGTCTCCCGGAACTTCTTCCGCCCGGCCTTCCGCTTTGGTGACGGCCCCGGCGCCCATGCGGTCGAGAGACCCGAGGACGAGGAGGAGCACGAGTACGAGGAGGAGGAGGAATCCTCAAAGTCCATGATCAGAGCACAGAACGGAAAGGGCGTGCAAGCTTCGAGTTGGAGACGTCGCTGACAGGTATTTAGCCTAAACACACACACACACACACACATATAGTGTGTATGGGAGTGATAAGAGTGGATGGTAAGGGAAGAAGGCGTTCCAAGTCGAAGCCCGCCGCGGGCGCCACACTCCAGCGATGAGGTTTCACAAGAGAGAACAGATTAGGAATAAGAAAAGCGCAGGGCTTCCACTCGAGGAAGACAAACGTCGGGCGACTGCGGCAGCAGCAGAAGGAAAACGTGTTCCATCTGCACCTTCGTCTTTTTCCTCTTGGGATAATTACGGAAGGCGTGGAAGCACGCTCGACAAATCTGACGGCCACATCAACTCAGCAACCGGCGTCGAGTATATTGCTTTCACACTCCTACGGCCAGCGTTCCCCTTCCGGTCTCTTATCCTCTCGCTAAAGCGGCCTTTTCCAGGCTTCGATGAACATAGAGACTCTGCATCTTCCAGAATCCAAATTGGCTTCGTTGCAGCCACCGTGAGGGCAGTATTCTCATTGCTTTCACTGCACCCACCGCGTGCATGCCAAATTACCCATTCCAGTCAAAGAACGGTTCGCTTGGGTTCAATGTCCGGTTCGAAATCGATCGATCCATCACATGTGATTCACATCATCAAAATCTGATCTATCCAACCGGGCCTGATTTGAAGTCGACGATCATTTAATAGTTTTAGAAAGGTCGATTTAGAATATTTTTAAGATTTATGAGATAAATCATATACGAGAAGATTTCGGCTTGAATTCAAATCAAATTAAAATTACATATGCTTAATTTTATCATTTGTATCAGAATCAAATCATGTATATATTTTTTACAAGTGAAATCATGAACTCATACAATTACTCCCATTAAAGTATAAAGACCAGTCTGGGCTTGTAGTGGGCCTCAATGATTCGTCTTACCTGTATTAACTATGAAGCACCGGAAATCTCAGTGTTTTGCTGCAATCAGAAACCGAACACGGATATTAAAGTCCAAGCTGTCATCGAACAGGTCCATCCTCATGTGACTCCAAAATGTATTTGTGCCATCATTTATACGCATGTATATAGTATTATATATATATTGATTATTAGCCTAATTAATCTAAAGCGTAACCCTTAATTAATGGCAAACTGAGCACAATATTAATAGTGCTAGTGTGGATTCACATTAATAACCTCAGAACTTGTTAAAGGTGTAGAAGAAATTAAAGGAAGGACAGGGGGTATTTATGTCAAATTGACAAGCAAGCTATTTAAGGGCCAGCGCTCGAATCGCCAACTCCGTAACAACACGGAGCGCGAGTGTAAAGGGAGCGCACGGCCAACTCCGTAACAACACGGAGCGCGAGTGTAAAGGGAGCGCACGGTGGTGGCGGTGGAGTCGGCTTCGGCGACGGAATCCAACATCTCTATGCCTTCTTGGTGCAAGGTCAGAATACGATCTCGTCTTTGATCCGCTCTGGCGGCAGAAATCGGCGTCGCTATTCTGTGTTCGTTTAGGATTAGGGTTAGGGTTTCGAGATGGGTATAGGATTTTGTTAGGGTTTGGACGTTCTTACTCTTTGGTTGCCGTGTAATTCTTGAGTTTGTTGCCTTGTGTGATTTTGCCCTGAGTTTTATCTCCGATCCGAGACAATTCTTCTGGTGGATTTCGCTGCCCGATACAGAAAAGAATCGGGGTTGGCGCTCCAGGAGCCAATCGTTTAGGATTCTTCTGCCTCGTGGACCTTTTTGCCTGTTGGGATTTTAGATTCTCGAGAAGATGCGCGGCAGGGCACCTGCAGCAAGAGGACGAGGAGGAAGAGGCGACAGGGGACTGTCACCTCCTGCTGCCGCAGCAGCTGCCAAGACGAAGAACAATCGATCAGATTGGCATCGTAACCGCTTTCTCCATCGGTCCCGCCGCAACAGCTTGAGCCCACCGAACAGGGATAGGCCCCGGCGCTCACCAGACCGCCAGAGCACCTCCGTTGAACGCAGGCACTATGCCCCTTGGCACTCAGATTATGCACGACAGCTCCACGACGAACCCTCACTGCCATCCCAGCTCCGTGGCCAGCCCTCACCGTTTGGATGCAACAGTTATGAGATCCCACATAGGTTAATGTTGCCTGGTGATCCATCTAACTTGGATTCCGAGGTGAAATCGGGCTTGAGGCTGTCTCATTGGATCAAGGATAAAGACATTCTCCAGCCAGGCAATGGGGCACCAGGGATGTCATCTTTGGGGCTTGAAACACAAAACTCGCATTATCGAAGATCACTGTTTTTGGATGATGGATCCCCTCAAAATTTATACTCACTATCTGCAGATGTAAACTACTCACTTGATGCTGCCGTACTGAAACTAGACAATATGGGAAGAAGCAAAGGCTCTTTGAATGTGGGGCACCATGACTACCATGATCAGTTGAGAAATCCCTATGATGAGAGACTGGGAGGGAAGGCTTACTTTAAGGACACACCTTTTGCAACGACAGATCCTCCATTTCCGAGGCTCTACGGTGGTGCCTCATCATCCAGCTTCCCGAAAGATGATATGTTGGGCTTGTATGACAATCACCTTCACCGGCCATTGGATGGTTCCATTAGAGATGCTCCAATCAAGTTTATGGATGATACTGTGGAGAGGATTGGGTACAGTCAAAAGCAGTTCTCTGAGCCAGTTAGATGGGCCCCACTTAGTCCAGCTGGAACCGAGCCCCGATACCGTGGCTATGATGAGATCAACCGGAGAGAGCTCAGTGATCGTGAATTTCTTGTATTGGATGACATGTATGAAAAGGTGCCATGGGGTTCTCGTACTGACCATCGTGGAAAAATAGGGTCATCTTTCAGGGATCTGGTAGGAGTTAGGGTCGGTGAATTCGATACTTCTCGAAATGTTACAAGCGAAAGTAGCCTCTGGGACAAGCAGCGTTCTTTACATGGAGATGCGGACTTGGATTATCGTGAGGGTAATGGCATCACTGTGGACTATGTAGATAGTTCTGCTAGTGGGCATCTGGGATACAGAGTAAAACCAACAAGAGTCCATGAACTAACATCTCTCGAAGAAACATATGCTTTAGGGATTGATGCTGCTCGTACTAGTTACAAGGAAAGACCTAAGAGTCCTATGTATTCTGGTCATCGAATGGATATTTATGGACAGGTTGTGAGATCGCCACGAAGGGAGTTGGAAATGGAAGGTCTTTATCAGCTATCATCAGAAAGGATGACTAGAGGAAAATATGTTACTCATAGTTACATAAATGAATTTGATCCAAGAAGTGTTGCATCCAATGATCGAACTGCTTTTAGAAGGATCTCCTCACCTGGTGTTACTGATGATATATGGCCAGAAGAAGAAAGGCAAGGTGATATTAACTCGAAAGAGTTGGATTTTGGCCATACCAAATATAGGTCACTTTCTCATAGAATGTCTAGGTCTGATGTTTGGTTGCCTTCTGGGGGGACCTTCAAACATGCGGAACATGGCCATGGTATGACCTTAAAAAGACGATTGAGGCCTGGTCCTTCAGAATCTCGTGGTCCATATACTTCTGAGAGAAGAAAGGAGTTTAGACCCAACAAACTCTGGAAGAAGGATATAGTAGACCGGCATGATGGTCTGAATCATGATGGAAATGTTCCACGAGATGATAATGTGCAAGTAAAAAGAGATCCAGCTGAAGGTTCCGAAGAGTTTAAGCAGCAAGTGCACAAGGCCTTTCTTCGTTTTTTTAAGTCATTGAATGAGAATCCACAGCAAGTGAAAAGATACCAAGAGCAAGGACCAGGGAGTCCTCTTCTTTGTTGCGTATGTGGCAGGTCTGTCTTCTTCATCTGTGGTAGCCTTCAGGAAGTTGAATGCTTGGTCCAACTTGCAACTGAGAAGTACATGATTGGCACATCATTAGTTGCCTTTCAACTGCTCCAATTATGATTAACTGAAATACCTTTATTGCAGCTGCATGAAATAAGCATGTTCCTATCTTATTCTGCTAGTTGATTAGGACTAAATATTTTTGGTTTAAATTAAATTTGTTTTAGTTGTAGAGAAGGCTTAAAAGAGTGCTGTTTGTTACCTGTGCTAGAACTGTTGTTGAAAGGATCAACCATCCACAAAGTAGGATGATGACTTCTGGAGCCAAATGATTTGCCTTGGCACTTTATCGTTATACATAACATGTAGGCAATGACAACTTCCTGTTCATTGAACATAGATTGTGAAGACGAGTGCTGTGAAAATGGTACTGTGTGGATGAAGGCTGATTTGTAGGAGCCTAAGTTGTTCCGAGGTTATAAATGTCTGTTAGTTCAAGTTGATAGATACGATAGCAAGATATTTAAGTAATCATCCATCTATTGGTATCAAGTTGGACTTTCAATCCCATCATCCAACTATTGGTATTAAGTTGGACTTTCTTCTGGGATTAACCTATTGGTAATATGATTAACTATTACTTTCCAGGAATAATCACTAATGCTATGAACCTGCATTTCACTCGTAAAATTCACGTGGAAGAGTAGATGGTTTGTCTTTGCTGTTTGATTGGGTCTCCATGTGTCGATCTAATCCATGATATTCCTTCCTAGTTGTCGTGATATTGGTCTTTTGATTCCACATAAAACACTTTGTCTCCTGTTGATGCAATATTGGCCTTCCAATTCCTCATAAAACATGGTTTCTGGAATTGATGCGACATTGACCTTTTTCTTCCACATAAAACACTTAGTTTGAGCTTCTATTTTTACTTTTGGCATGTCTGGGATTACAATTGGGATACCTAACTTTCCTTGCTTGTAATTTGGTACCAAATTCAGTTGTTTTCTTTTGACTGTTAATATGTCTTCATTTTACATTTGGATATCTGTTTTCTTGATTTGTTTTAAATTAATTGTTGGTGTTTAAGTTGTCCTCGACAAAAACACTATGGTAGGAAAGATCGATGTGGCTGACTCCAAATGCTTGGAACATCATGACTTTTAATTTGTTGGTCAATAAGGGTTTAGATTTTTCTTCTAAATTATTTGAGGGAGTCATTTTATTGTCGATCATCCCTTGCCTGTCATGTATTCAATTTCCGATGATTATTGGTTATTATTGCTTGTTATATATTCTTTTTTCTGTTTGCTTTAATTAAAATATTCTCAATTATGAATGCTATTTGGCATGGTTCGTCTTATCGGTCCGTACCGGTGTACTGATCAGATGTTGGTATGGTACGTACCGATCCATATTGACGTATCGACACATGGTACGATGGGGGGGGGGGGCAGTGTGCTGTGGTACGGTGAGCCTAGCTATTTGGCTCAGTTTAGTTGGATTTCATTCATTGGAATTGTTCATTAAGTAACATATACATTTGATATGTCATATAAGAAGAGAACAGCTGCCTTATTTAAGTTAAATGGCACTAAGTACTAAGTTAATGCTTTGTGCAACGGCGGAGACGGTGTTGCAAGATCGACTTACTTCTAGGTTGATTGGATATATGCTTAAATGCCTAGAAATTTATATTACTTGAACAGTTTTCTTTTCTTCCCCTTTCGTTCAGCATGTCAAAGGAGTTTGTTGATACACACAGCTTGGTGAGTCACCTGTATCACTCTGGCAAGGTGGGCTTAAAGACAGAACACTTGGGTCTTCACAAAGCCCTTTGTCTCCTTGTGGACTGGAATTGGCTCGTGGCTCCTGACAATTCCAGGGTTTACCAATCTGGAGCTACTGCTGAAGCTAAGGCTATGAAGGAGGATCTGATACTTTGGCCGCCTGTTGTTATCATCCATAATAGTTCCGTTGAGAAAAAAGTCAGTAACAGCCAACAAAAAGTCCTGTCTACTGAAGGCGTACAAGA
Organism: Musa schizocarpa; assembly: GCA_900464855.2. NCBI lineage: Eukaryota > Viridiplantae > Streptophyta > Magnoliopsida > Zingiberales > Musaceae > Musa > Musa schizocarpa. The sequence continues at coordinate 7,475,287 of LS990921.1, read as the reverse complement.
AATACTAAGAGGTTTGTTATAAATCACCTCTGGCTTCAAATGCTACCAATCCATACCAAAATCCTGCCACTTATCTACTGCTATTAGTTCTACAGTTGTGCATGGGGTAGCCATTTTCCTAATGTTACTGCTATCTGGTTAGTCGACATCTAGAGTTATATGAGAATGTTCTGTCAAAAGTTATGGCTTTCTTTTTAACTGTGTTTTTTGTTTGCTAATAAAGTCCATTGTTATAGTTTATCAAATGGGTATGAAGCTATTGCCATGAATACGAAATGCAGGGATGGGGACTCATGGAGAAATTGCCCCCCATAAAATAAACTAATTCTTTGATGTGCTTGGTTTTGTTGAGGCACATTGGTGGTGCCTAGAATGTTTTCTTCCATCTTAGCGTCCTATTAATAGGACATATATATATAACTTTTGTTGCTTTTGGATTCCAGAAATGGGGTTTGAAGCTGGGAAGACGACAATTTGCCATGGGAAACCTGCAAACCAGAATGTGTTCTTGATTAAGTTCTTCCCGACCTTTTCTGGTCTGCAAGAAGCGGAGAAGCTTCACAACTGCTTTGCTGATGGTAACCGAGGCAGACAAGAGTTTTATCGGAGGACTGCCAGCAAAAGTAAAGCTAACGGTGAATGTGAAGCTTGTTTCAAGAACTTCCCGTTTCTTTACGGATACCTGGCAGTTGCAGAAGACCTGCCTAAGCTTGATTCAGAAACGATGAAAAGATGCTTGGTTAAGAGCAAGAAGGATATCGAAGCCATCGCCGATGCCCCGTTGAATATAGATTGAACTCCTGGAGGTCGAATCTACTGTGACACAGATTGCCCCTTTGAAATATATGCTCTGTGAATGGTTTTGTTTTTTGTTATCCATATGCCAACAACATCTCTCTCTCTTTTTTGTTTTAATCTTCTTATCTTTTTAAACTGGAAGACACGTTTTATCGTGGCAGGTTAGTTGACAGTATCTCAGAAATGTAATAGCTTTTGTCATATTGTTTCATAAGCTTGTGACTGAGTTGTTCGAAACATGTATCTCAGCAGAATTTTTATAATCTAACAAGCAGTGACACTTTTGCGCTTTTTCTTGTTGAGAATTTTCAGTTGCTCAATCTTATGATGATGTTTGGTTCTTTGGGTGTACGGCCAGCTGGAAAGTACAGAAACCTGTGGAGGTCCAACTTAAGTGCATGAAGAAAGCAAAAAGTTTTTGGGTGACACTTTCTGGTCATTTTCCATTTGTTTTGTAACAGATGCTGTGGAGGCTGGCTAGGCATCAAAACTGACAGCGGAAGAGTTAATTGTCTCGGTGCGGAATGCATCACTCTGCAATGTAACCCTTTTGTTTCTCCATCGGTAACATGTCAGTTTCTCTGGGGAGACCGATATCATTGCTGTCGGATGTTTTGTTTTGTTACTCCCCAAAGACTGCACGATTCAATCCAACTCTGAACGAACGCTGGTGGGCCCCTTCAGACACTACAAGCAAGCAATCAATCAATCAATCTAAACTTCGCTTTCATGCGACGCTCGGTTCGCTAAAATTGTCTGACGAGCAAAATTTCGCTAGGAGGCTACGAGATAGATACATCACCGATGGGGACGAAGAACGCAGCAGTTCCAATTCAAAAGAAGAGGATGATATTAAAGCAGCTGCCGATCATTATATCCAAACATCATGCTTTTGTGGGCAGGCAGATTTGATCATGATCATCAAAACGACAGAGACTGGCTTCGTATTATACTCCTAATAGGAAAAGATCGATCTGCAACACAATTTCAACACCAAAGTAATTAGTATGGTATAGTCTTCAAGATCATGTACCAAAGTAATTTGACTCGGAAATAATTCAGAATCAATATGCGGGAAAATCATTCGTGCTCATCGATCTTATAAAGTTGAATTGTCAAGCATCTCTACAAAGACAAAAAAAAAAAGAATTGGTCTCTTACCAACAATAACAATGATGACCTTTGCCGTCTGAGCAATTCCCGGGAAGTGATGATTATAAATATATCAAAAAAGAATTGGTCCCGCAAGGGGCTGCTGCCTGCTCTGCAAGTACATCAGATTCCAAAAGAGAAAATTGACATTAAACCACGAGACTATCAAATTGGCATCTAAGTTTCCACCACCATCCAAGCCCATGGATGATGGGTTTAACTGAGAGGACAAAATGAGAACTAGCAGCAGGAGTGGATCAGAGGCTCATTATGTTATGTGGAACCAACCCATCATATTCATGTTGCTAACAGGGGCTGGCGTATTACACCTACATTTTACATCAATAGATAGATAGTCACAACAACAGGTAGGGTAGGGAATTAAGATGGGCAACTGCCGCCAAGTGAAGTAGTACACTACACTCTTCCACCGGAGTCTAGCAATTTTTTTTTTTTTGCTAGAAGAGCTCGAATTCCACGTCCTCTCCGTTCGCCCTGAAATCTAGACACTTACCTTCTTTTTTCTTACGCAACATCAGGGGCATCCCAATCTCATGGCTTCTTGGTGTCTCGGGTGGTGCTGCACATCGGATCAGGGCCCAATTTAACCCATCAAAGAACGTGTGCTGCTTGATCTCAGCGGCACCTTTGACCGATCCCAATCTATTTTCCGGCTCCTTTACCAGAAGCCCTCTGATCAAATCCTTTGCATGAAAGCTAACGGATGGGTTCTCAGGGAACTTCAAGCTATGAGAAACCACGTTGGCCAATGTTTCCTCGTTTCCAGGTCCTCTGAAGGGTGTTCTACCAAAAAGTAATTCGTACAATAAGATCCCAAAGGTCCACCAATCCACGGCACTTCCATGTCCATCTCCTCTAATGATCTCTGGTGCTAGGTATTCATGGGTCCCAACAAAGGAGTTGGAACGTGCATCAGTCGGCTCCACCACAAGTTGCGGAAGTGGTCTTACCTGCCCACCTACTTCCTTCTGCGTTTTCTCTTGTGTGGAGGATAGCAAACGGGGTGTGAAGCAAGAAACTTGAACCCAAGATGGTCGAAGACAAAGAGGGTCAATGCAGCTATTTTCAGCACAGGGTCCTGAGAGCTTCTTTGCAGACTCCTGTGTGCCTAATGAGGAGGATCTGACAAGGGTCGGGCTTACTGAGCATCGGAGAGACAAGTCAAAATCGGAGAGCATGATATGACCATCTTCACGAACCAGAATGTTTTCTGGTTTTAGATCACGATAGATCACACCCAACATGTGTAGGTACTCCAAAGCAAGTAGGATTTCCGCAACATAAAACCTGCAGAAAGCATTGATAAGAACCAAGTTTGTAGCTTAAAGAGGCAACATCCACCAAAGTCAAGAACAGCAATGACAGCGGTCTTAATCCAAAATGGACACTAAAAACTCCACTAAAACAAAAGCCAACTGACCATTCCATCTGAAATCTACATCCATCTGATGAAGCATAACCTATCCTACTGTTTTATACACAAACTCATGATTGTCGATAACCAATTGTACAATGGTGATAAATTAGTACCTCAAAAAATAAATCAATATGCTTTGAACTAATCTGTAGCTGGAAATTTGCTTCTGACAAATCAAACACTGATTCGTTATGGACTGATCTTCCTTACCCAACTAATCTCTATTTTAGGATGTCTCTGTTTTGCTCATTTCATGAAAGAAAATAAATTTAGAATATTTGATCAATCTTAATTGGATTTGATGATACGAAAATTCACATTTATGACTCGTCAAATGCTTAAAATATCCTATTTCCAGTAGCTACTCCAAAACGATAGTAATTCAACATGACTATGAGTCAAGCTCTATGCAATGGATATCAACAGCAAAAAATTGCTTTTCTGACAAACATGCAATTTCAAAGCAATATGTAGAAATGAATAATCTGATTTGTATACCTAGCAGCAGGCTCGGTGAAACTCCTACAAGGTTGCCTCTGTCGAAGGACATGCAGGTCACCTCCGGGGCAAAACTCCATAACTAAACACGAGAGGTTCTCTGTCGTAAAATGAGCATAGAGGGTAGGAAGGAATGGATGATCCAGCATTTGCAATATCTCTCTTTCGGTTTGTGCTCTCAGCATCTTCTTCCTGCTAACCAGGAATTCAACATCCATGATCTTCAATGCAAATAAGCATTCGAAACCAGCCAGCTCAGCAAGATAAACAGTTCCAATATCTCCACAACCAAGTCGTTTGAGGAGCCTAAAATTCTTTAGACCTAAACTTCCTTGTTGGATCAGGATTTGATGGATGGCCACCCATCTTAGATCCTTTGACATGTGAGGTCTACAACCTTTTGAACTAGCACCACTCTGATGGCTCTCCTCGCTGATGCTAGTGCTGCTACTATAATCCCCAATGCTGCTTTTCGAGCTGTGAGAACACTCCCCTTTTTCTCTTGATCTAGAGAATTCACTTGATTTTACACCGATAGCTCTACCACTGCCATGGATATTTGGGCTGGAAAGAGTTTTGTTTGCACCAGTATCAATGCACTCCTTACCAATCACAGCAGCAGGATTCAAAGTGCAGGTTGCAGGAGTGGCAGGTGCCTTAGGACGACGAGTTTTGGTTGTAGGAATAGTACATGCAGGAGTGGTAGGTTCCTTAGGACGACATGATTTGGTTGTAGCCGTAATACATGCAGCAGAGGAAGGTTCCTTAAGACGACATAATTTGGTCGTGGGCATAATACATGCAGGAGTGACAGGTTCCTTAGGACAACATGGTTTGGTTGTAGGCACGGTAACACCACCTATATTCACCTCACTATGCTTGGTGGAAACATCGGGTGCTGAAGCTGGCTCAGGCTTTCCTTTCTTTCTAATGGCCTTGTTCCTGTGTACTGGCTTGGTTAAATGCTGACTTACCATACCCTTGCTTGATGCAGCAACTGCCTGTGAGCTTGATATGGATGCTTTTGAAACTGATTTTCCCTTCTTTTCGGTCTCTACTGCAGCTGATTGACTTTCAAAGGAGTCCTCTGACGTTGGATTAATTACATCTTGGATTCTGATCTTAGTTACCTTACGTGCATTGAGAACTGAAGATATAGGAGATGAAACAGCATTATTATCACTTGATTCAGAATTTTGCACTTGACCAGGTACGGTTGCCTTTTTTGATGGAACTGCTGTGACCTTTTCAGGCATGATGGATATTTCGACCAAATTTCTCTGTTCTGCATTTATAGGAAGACAAGAGTCACTCGATTGAACCACCACAGATGCATAAAGCTTCTTGATCGTTCCAGCTTCAGAAGTCCCAGATAAGCTAATTGGCTTTGATAGCCTCTTCATGGCAGCCATCTCCGATGCCTGGGAAATGCATAATCTTCTCAAAGCCTGTTTTAAGGTGACGGATTCTGATATTCCTATTCCTGATGGTCGAGATGCTCCAACCTTGATGGGCTTCTTCAAAGCATTCTTCTGCAACAAGTCAACACCTGGCTTACTAATAGGACCAAGCGCCCCAGATGAGGTCCGGAGATCAATTGTTCTCAAAAGTTTACCAAGATCATCTTCAACATCATGACACTTCCTGTCTTGTACATTTGTTTTGAGCTTAATCCGTAGCATCTTAGAACCACCATAGTAATTATCCAAGTTCTGCTCTTCAACTGATTCAACAATCTCAGAAGTACCACCTGATGAACCCATTTCTAGGTGATTCATGGCTCAATCAGACCTGAGAACTCTACCTTGACGTCAAGATGGACATATCAAAATGGAATGCAGCAGTGATATGAGCCACCAAGCTCGCCATTATACATTCCATTACCGTACTCATTCTTGTACTCAAATCACCAGAGACCATGAACCTGCAAACGAATGAAAAGGGAGTATCTATCTTTAAACTACGACTTCAGAGAGCAAATCAAAATTTATCTGTAGTATGAAGCAACCCAACGCGAGTTTTGTGTTTTACCCCTTGATTGCGTTATTAAGCGTCCAAAGGGAAATAACCAATAAACCAAAAGCACAGAAAGAACTCCTGCAAAATACTAACTAGGCCACCGGAAAACATCATCGTTTTCAGACATCTCGGGGTAAAACTTCCAGTGTTCTTTTTCTTGGCGCAAATTATACGCGCAAGACACATGCTGAGTAACCGATCACACTAACCAGATCAAGAACCCATAAAAATCGTCAAGAACTGCACAAGTCCCCGTCAAGAAATCGACAAAGATTAGACGTTTAAAAGAATGTCATCGTCACTCCCATCGGCAAGAAGCCGCTGCATCCAGTCTCACCGCAGGACAGGCAAAATAGGAAAAGACACCGAACGCACCAAAAAAAGATTCACAAAGAAGTAGTAGTGCTGCTGATTACGCACTCGCATTGTCATCGAATCGAGTAGGAAAAGGAGGAAAACGAAGACATCTTCTCGGAAGAAATCGATCTGCGAAAACTAGCAAGAAGCTCCAAGAACTCGACTAAACGGGACGAAGAGGACGCCGTACCGCGAATTGATCCACCGCCAATGCCAGTACACATCCGGATCGACGAACCGAGTCGACGATCTCACTCAAGAACCACCGTCCGGAGCTAGAACCCCGATCGGATATGGCGGATCGACCGGTAGTTTCCGAGGGTTAGGGTTTTGAGAGCGCAACAGAGAGAGAGAGACAGACACACACACACATCACGAGGAGGAGGTGGAAAAAGGGAACAAAAGAACAGAAAACAACAACACCGTAAAAACACAAAAGAAACAAAAAAAATAATATATTAATTATAAAAGAAAAAGAAAAAGATCAAAAAAGCCGTTTGATTTTACCCTTCTTAATAAAAAAAATTGTTTTTTTTATTTAAGTTATAAAGTCCACGAGAAAATTAAACGCCTCCACAGAGTAAAATAAACGAACGAAAACAAATAGTGAGGATCAGGAAATCGAGATCAGACGGCTCAGCAGAAAAGACGCCGCCCTTCGTTACGATGGACCCCGCGGTGGGTCCGCCTTTGCTTCGGTGCCAGCCCGGGGCGTCGCTGACGACAAAACAAGGCCTGTTGTCACCGCATATTACACCCTCTGCCACCCCCTCCATCCAAGTCTTTAATTAGCTTATTACGGGATCTGATGAGCCTGTAGAGCTTCGCCTGCTGGCATTAATTTCTCCATGCTATCTCAAGTTCTTTAAGTGTTTGGATCATTGGATCCATCCCTGCTCTCTGTTTCTGAATGCATGCCACTGGATTTGGCTGCAATTGAACTGCAACATACATGCAAGCCACCTTGGAATGCTTGAAAGTGGGGGCTGAATCATTTGAGCACACTGTACATTACTCAGGTGGGAGAAGAATGGCGACAGGATTAAAATATATTCAAGTCAACACAAGTATCATTAACTAAAGCCTAATGATTCCAAAAGCACATGGTGGAGGACGATCTCACCATTTCTTGGATGTTCTCCCTCGTGCTGTTTCTCGGTCTACTCGACTGTTCTCGATAGCCAACGTAACTTTCAGAGGCCTTTCGTCGAGCACATACAGCTCGCGATAGTATCAAATGGTTGCTTTCGGATGGGCAGTGATTCGTCCCAGAAAATGAGCTGCCGCTGCTTTGGTGTGGTGGGACACCAAGTCTTCTATTGTGGTAAACAACCTTGAGCCGTGGCCTCGGGACCGACGTAGCTCGGTTCGAGTCCGGATGACGGGGGATCTTTCCGAGACGACCTTCGGGTCCGCCGAGGTGGTCGGGATAGGGTCGTCACTTCCTCCGGGCAGGAACTCCTCGCCTTCACATTCTTCGAGGTCCTTCGGCTTCGCATCGTTGTTTGACGTGCCTGCCCGTAGGAGGCGGGATCGTACTTCTGGTAGCGTCTGAAATTGGTGTTGGCGTGGCGTGAAGAACCGAGCCTGAGCAGGCATTAATGCGCCTCGGTCAGCGTTCTGGTCCGTTTGACCAGGTGTTGTCTCGTCGATCGAGGCGTGAGGCGTCATCTGACGTCAACCGAGTCTTATCATAATTACTATCCTCATCATATTCCCCCCCGGATAGAAGCTATGCGTCGATCGTTGTAACGTGAGTCCGAGGCATGGCTTCAGCTTTCAAGCGGGCCAGCCGCGCAGGCGCGGTCTCGGGGAGCATGGGACCGATGAGCATGACGCAGGGGTGTTGGCCGTGCAGGCGTGTACTTGGGCAGTCGGCAACCGTGGTACGTGCTCAGGTAGGCAAGCTGCGCAGAGAGGTACTCGGGCAGTCGGTGGTCGAGGTACGTGCTCAGGCAGGCAGGCTGCGCAGAGGCGTACTCGAGCAGTCGGCAGCCGAGGTACATGCTCAGGTAGGCAGGCTACGCAAAGGCATACTCGGGCAGTCGGCAACCGAGGTACATGCTCGGGCAGGCAGGCTGCGCAGATAGGTACTCGGGCAATCAGCGGCGGAGTAGGTACTTGTGTCGTTGTCCCTCCATACCAACTTTCCCGTGGTGGGGGCTGAGGACTCCTTTGCCTTGTGAGTCCTTGGGAGCCAGCTCTTTGCATCACTAGCGTGCTTTCAGGCGTTGAGATCAAGGCGCCAGGGCTCTGCCGTTTGCTTAGCTTGCCCCTGAGTCACCGCGTTAGGTCTTCATTTATGGCGGGACATCCTTTGTCCTCCCTGACGCGACGTGGCGGGCAAGCGAGCATGTGAGTGGGTTGTGGCCCACCTTTGGGAGGTGGAGGGACGCTGGTTTCGGCGGAATTTCTCCTTTAAATAGGGTGTGTGCGGCTTCCTTTTCATTTCTCGCTATTGGGTCTTCTTCTTCGAATCTCGTCGTCCCCTCTCCGGTCGTTCTCCTCGCCTTCAGCGTCGCCTCTCTTCTTCAAGTAGCCTCTTCCCGTTCCCTCTCAAGGTCAGTGAGGATAACCTCCTCCTCTTCTTCCTCTTCCTTATCCTCCAGTAGGGTCAGGGAGAGACCCCTTCCGTCGTCCCCTGTCCAGTCCTCCGATGGGGAAGCGGCGTGGGCCCTTGAGGCCTTAATGTGGTCGCACGACCTCAACTCCACCGTGAACAGGTCATCACTGAGGAGACTCCGGGAACGCTATAGCATCTCGGAGGATTATATCCTCAGTGCCCCCAAACCGGGGCAGCGGGCTTATGACCCGATCCCTAAGGGTTTTGCGCTAACCTTAGACGCCCCGGAGGCGGGGTTGTGCCTTCCCCTTCATCCCGTCATCGTCTCTTGCATCTCCCTGTGACAAATTTCGCTATCCCAGGTGGCGTCGAACTCTTGGCGCTACCTAGTGGCATTCCTGGGGGAATGACACTACGCCAATATCACCCCCACCCGCAATCTTTTCCTTTCTTGCTTTCGTCTTTCCAAAGGGTTGGAGGGTTACTTCCTATCAGCCCGAACGGGCTTTTAAGTCAAGGGGGCCCCTTCCAGTAATAAAGGGTGGAAGGGGAGGTTTTTTCTACATCAACTGTGCGAGAGATTGGGGTTTCAGGATCCGGTGGTCCGCGAGGGTGATTGACAATACCGCCCCGAGCTTGAGCGACGAAGAGCGCAGGGATCTGGGGAGGCTCAGAGAGGTTCTCCCCAGCTCCCAGGCCATCCGAAACATGACCGAGCAGTGGCTGGTCGAGGCAGGTCTCAGTCCGACGCCTCGGGTACGTTAATAGTGTCTGGTCCGAGTATTTCGTGGCTCACGCTGAGTTCTAACCCTTGTCCGACTTCTTACAGAAATGGTGAACCTCCGATCCCTCTAGGCGGTCGGGCGTCGTCGGCTTCCTCTCAGCACCCGTCGGTCGACCCAAAGCCTGGCTCGAAGGATGCCCTATAGGAGGTGGAGGCCGGGTGTCCTCTGAAAAAGGCAAAGATCACCGCCTCCAAAGGAGCTGAGGCGGCCCTAGTCGGGCCGAAAGCCGATGCCGCGGGATGAGCGGTCTGGGCAGAGGCAGACCCTCTCCGAGGTGTGGCGGGGCCTAGTCAGGAGGTGACAGGGATGGATCCGCGCCCTCCCTCAGTGCGCGACCTGTGCCGACTACCCACGGGTTCTGACGAGCCCTTTCTGTCGCGGGCGATGGGCGAACTCCCGACGGGGGAGACAAGCGACCCCCTGGTCGCCCGCTGGGGAGGCCTATCCCGAGGGGATAAGGTGTGGGCCGGAGGAGATTCCTCCGCCGCATTCCTCCGAGGTGCGCTCCATCCCAACATGGCTCGGGATATATGCACCTTGCCCTCGGAGGCTCTGCTTGGCAAGTCAGCCAAATCCCTGACGCTAGTAAGTATCGCGCCGACTGCTTCTAGTCATCCATTCGACGATGCTCCTCCTGACCTCTCCTCTTTCTCATAGGGCCTACACTACGCGACGACCCTGATGGATCGGGTGCGTAATGCTGGCCGTCGAGAAATGCGCGGCGGATTCGGAGGCGGAGGTGGCTCGCCTCAAATCGGAGCTCTAAACATCAGAAAGTTCGAATAAGGAGCTCCAGAAGACTTTGCGGGTGGAGCGGACTGAGCTCCGTTTGTTGAAGATGGAGGCGTGCACCCTTAGCAAAAAGCTAGGGGCGACGAAGGTAGAGGCGAGAGCAGCTTCTGAGGCACTAGCTGAGGAGGCACGCCTCTGACCAGACAAGGACAAGGAGCTGCTTGAGACTTATAAGAAGTCTGAGGGGTTCGAACTCGGGCTGACGCGGACGGGGCAGGTTTCCTTCGAATATGGATACCGGATCGCCCTGACCCGCTTCTGTGTGTGCTACCCCAGCCTCGAGGTAGAGGAGGATCCTTTCACCTCCCATCCCGAAGATCTAGAGGTGGACATGCCCGAGGACGTCCCTTTCGACGATCACCTGGAGGTCCCGAAGAATAAAAGGCTCCTGTAATTTTTCATAGTTTTTTCTAAGGGGTCGGTCGGTCTGTAAGTCAGGGTCGAGTCCTGTAGTCCCAGTTTCTCATAAATGAAAGAAAATTTTCTTCTTTTACATGTTGCCAACTTTTGCCTTCTCACACGAAAAACTTCTTAAGGTTTTGGATGTTCCATGTCCTTGGCAAAGAACAGCCATACATCGTCGCGAGCCAGTACGTGCCCGATCGGACAATCTCGATGACCCGATAAAGTCCTTCCCATTTGGGAGTAAGTTTACCATGCGCTCGGGTCGAGTTACTTACCTCGGCCCTGCAAAGCACTAGATCGTCTAGCCTGATAGGTCGGGGGTGCACCCTTTTGTTGTAAATCCTGGTGACGGCTCTTTTGTAGGAGAGGTACTTCAGGTGCGCGTCGGCTCATCTTTCCTTAAGCAAGTCCAATCCGACTCGGAGTCCTTCAGCCGACGTACCTTCATCATAAGATTCCGTGTGTGGGGTGGTAATCTCTACCTCAACGGGTAGGACGGCCTCAGTGCCGAAGGCTAAACTGTAAGGGGATTCCCCTGTTGCGGTATTAGGCGTGGTCCGCAAAGACCATAAGACGCTCGGGAGTTCGTCAACCCAAGCGGATCTGGCCACGAGCGTCCTTCTCCTGAGTCCACCCAGGATGGCTCGGTTGGTCACCTCGGCCAGCCCGTTCATTTGGTGGTGCGCGACCAAGCTGAACCTCAGCTGTATCCCGTAGGCCCCACAAAACTCTTTGAACCGGGCACTGGCGAACTGCGTCCCATTGTCGGTGATGATGACTCTGGGTAGGCCGAACCGGGTAACAATATTCCTCCACACGAATCTCTCCACCTGACGCTCCGTGATGGATGCCAGCGGTTCGGCCTCGACCCATTTTGTGAAGTAGTCTATCCCGACAATAATATATCAGCGTTGCCCGGAAGCTGGGGGAAAGGGCCGAGAAGGTCCATCCCCCACTACGTGAAAGGTCATGTGCAGTCCAGTCCATGGGCGTCAGCGGTATCGCCGACTGCCGGGGTGTTGGTGCGTGCCTCTAGCATGCATTGCACTTCTGCATGTACCCTTGACGAAGCGACTTGAACGCCAGGGTGCGCCTACCTATGTGCTCATCGCAAATACCATCGCGGACTTCGGCGAGAACCGACTGAGCCTCTTCAGGCTCCAGGCAGCGTAGGAGGGGGTGTGATTACGACCTCCTGTATAACCGTCCGCCAATTTCACAGTACCATGCTTGGGTTCGGTGCAGGCGCCGAGCCACGGCTTCGTCCTCAGGAAGCGTCCCGTGACGTTTGAATTGTAACATCTCCTGCACCCATGTTGTTAGTGGGCTAGCGGTGGCCACCGCCGCGACCGTGATGGATCAAGTGGGGAGTTCCTCTACATCGGGTTCGCCCTCGGGACCCGATCTAGAAGCCAGTTTTGCCAATGTGTCCGCCCGATCGTTCTGGCGTCTCGGCACCCTAGATAATGCGAAGCGAGAAAAGCGGGCGATGAGAGCTCGTACCTGCGCCAGATACATCGACATGACTGGGTCCCGGGCTTCATATCCGCCGGAGAGCTGATCGGCTACCAGTTGCGAGTCGGTGAGGACGTGTATGTCACCGACTTGCATTTCGACGGCTAGTTTGAGCCCTACCAGCAGCGCTTCGTACTCCGCATCGTTGTTGGTGGCCTTGAATCTGAAACGAAGGGAGTGCTCGAACGAGCGGCCGTCGGGGGCTTCTAGCAAAACGTCGGGGCTTCTACTTCATTGGCCGCACGTCGGGGGAGATGCACAGGTGGTGCTGAGATACCTCAGGGTCGACGCCTGGCATGTCAACGGGTGACTAGGCGAAGACATCGATATTCTCCTAGAGAAGATTAATGAGCTGGGCTCGCTCCCGCTCAGGGAGCTCCGACTCGATTTTGACCGTTCGATCTGGGCATCCCTCCTGTAGTGGCACATCCACCGTAGGCTCCATTGGCTCGGGGTGCTGGGACGACATTTTTGCTTCTCGAGGGTCTTCGAGGGGCGGTTCATCCCTCCTCCTCTTGTGCAGGGAGATCGCGGTCAGGTAGCACCGCTTTGACTCACGGGGGCTCCGGTGATTTCCCCGACCCCCGCACGGGTCGGGAACTTCACGGTTCGGTGGTAGGTGGAGATGACCGCTCTAAACTTATTAAGGGTGGGGCATCCCAAATTGTGTTGTAAGCGGTAGGAAGGTCAACTACCAAGAAGGTTACCATTACCGTCTTTGTCCTCGGTACTTTCCCGAGGGTTAAGGGCAAGGTGATAGCACCCAACTGTCACGGACAAACTTCTAAACAGGGTGTTTGATGTAATGCTTATGTATGTCCGTGTCTTTTGGTATGTTCATGCATTGTACAGCATGTAGGGGGACGGCCGAAGGCTTGATAGTCCCATTTTAGTTGGGTCGGTGGCCGCTTTAGGCTTGTAAATAAAGGTTGTGTCATGTGGACACGTGTGAGAGATTTTCGGTCTGTAATGGACCATTTTACCCTTTGTTGTGCAACTGTTCAGAGCTTGTAAAGTCTGTTTGTAATTTGCATTGTCTATAAAGTGTTTTTCGGAGATGTTTGCTTGTGGATCTGAGTGAGGCCTTTTTCTCATCTGTTCTCTTTTTGTGGGACCTAAGGGACCATAGGAAGCTTCGGGGAGGTGACCCTTGCGACGGACACGCCAAGGGTGCCGCGACGACTTAGGCAAAACCAGCTAAGTCCGTGGACGGATGGTATCGAGCCGGGGACAAGCACTCATAGAAACACTTAGCATGCAAACGTGGGGACCTAGCGGGGCTGCGTTGAGGGCGGTCGACGCCACCATGACCGTTTGGTGGAAAAGCGGGCATGGAGATGTTGGGAAGAGGAGTCGAGGAGGAGCGGGCATCCGAGATTGGCATTCAGAGGAATTGCCAACCCTTCGCGCATAAGAGGCACCACGAGAACGGAACAAGCTTGGAAGAATGAATGAAGCGCCACAAAGGTTGGGATGGTTGAGTTTGAGCTTCTGGCTCCAGCGTTGACAACTATACTTGATGGTGCTCAAGGCAAAGGCGCTTGGTAAAGGATGAGACCATGCAAGGTGGAATGAGTTGCTCAACGACCAAAAGAGTTATGCAAAGCTCACAGAGGTGAGGGGAATTGCTAGCTCGAAGAATTTGGTACTCATACATGGGCTTGTATGCGGACGACGGAATGTTCGTGGCCATCCCAAGGCGACCGAAACTCGGCGCCATGGAGCATTGAAACTTTCTCTTCGGCATGTAAAGGATACATCCGTAGGAGGCTGAATGGTGCAACTAGTTCAGCATGTTGCTAGGCCTTGGGGGGGCGGCGAGGGGACTGTATTGACGTGGAGTCATAATCTAGCAAGTGTGTTTGCAAGAGGCGAGAACAATGCAGTTTGTTCAGCCAGATCGGAGTAGTCAAGGGGATGGTGGTCTCAAAAGCTAAAGAGATGTTGCTCAATGGGACAGTTGTCCGGGAGGGATAAGTCTCGGCTCTCTAGAGGGAGAATCATGTGCGACGAACCTCACAAGTTGAGGAGGAGTACCTCAACAAACAACAACTCCACGAAGCTCAATGGGTGAGCAAGCGGCGGGGAGTCGTCGCATGATCTCGCTTGAGAGAATGCATTGGTGGATGCATTGCGAGATCAAGTGGGGAGTGACCCAAAGCAACACAAATGAAGGCACACTTGGAGTCGATATGGAGATCGGACTCAGGGGGAGAGTGACTGGGTGGAATGGTGGGGTGAGGGCCACCATCGACTCAATGCAAAACGAGGAGAGAGCAACTTGGGTGTAACTTGGCGAAGTACCCAAGCCGCATGAATGAAGGGAGCCAGCATAGAAGATGGAACATGGACCAGAGGCATAGTGCTTTCCTTGGACAAAGGTCAGGACATGAACTCTGCGAGAGGCAAGAGCGAGGATCATGTTGTTCCATGGGTCATTCATTCGTCGGGGCGGACTCATCTTGCATGGTGCCAAAGACGAAGGGAGCTTACGGGCACACATGCACTTTATCTCGGAGGAGCATTTGATGGAGGAACTAAAGGCGACTCAATTTCGCGGAGGCGAAGTTGGGATCGAGAAGGCCTTAGCGGGGCAAGAGGACGCAGAGGCGGGTACTCTTGAAGAATATGCCACCTGATGTTGTCAGTCAAGTTGCTATAAAGGAGGCGGTGTGCAGTGAAGATTGTCTTTGGTAGGGTAGAGACCCGGGATCCGGACAATGGTGCACTAATTGCAGTGAAGTCGGGGACTTTGGGAGCTACTAGGCTGACGGACTGTCCTAGAGCGGTGCTTCATCGTGGTGTGACCCAAGAGTGGGTGGATGAAGGTCGATTGCCGAGGAGCGAACAAAATCGAAGGTAGAGGAGACCTGCGATGTATTGGCGAGAGGCCACACATGGAGGGTTCACAATTCGAGTTTTTTCCACAAGGATCGAATGCAATGGAGAAGTCACCGAGGGAGGCGACATGGTGCGTGGATCGTGGTGGAACAGTTCGTGGCAATGCGATACATACGACTTTGCCCCGTGAGGGACTAGATCATCTGGAGGTATGATTGGGAGCTCTTGGAAGCTCCACGGGGTGAACAACACGGCGACAAGAAGGGCTATGGATTCAAGGTGAAAGCCATGGTACCGCCATGAGGTGGGTTTTCGATGCGTGCATCGAATTTTGCATCGGATGAAAGCCTTGGTCATCAGCATATGGGGCTGTGTTCCACCAAAGGAAAAGTTCGAATGCAAGTACCAGTGGAGTCCCATGGGAGGGACTTGATCATCAATGGTATGATCCAAGCGCCGGAGAGTTGGACTACTCGAGCTCATATTCGCTTAAGGGAGCCCGACAAGTCGGTGGACAAGGTCGATAAGCAAGCGTTGCTACCAAGGAAGCTAAGGAGAACAGAATCGGTGCAAACCCTACAACGTGATGGCAGAGGCCGTGCATTGAGTTGTAGTTCGTCTCTCCATCGACCGGATGGACTGCTTGGAGAACACGAGGTGTTGAAGCAGGGGGTCGAAAGGGGCGAGGAAGCGACGACGAGTCCAGAGGGACTTAGCTACCCAAAATCAAGCATCAGTTAGAATGGAGGTGGACTCGGAGGAGTGCCACAGAGACATATCTACTGATCGTGAAGAAAAGGGATGCAGATGCGAGGCGACGGATAGTAGGGCCATGGGCATGGCAGCGCCATGGTACCGCAGAGGCGGGACTTCCGTGAAAGTCATTGATCCCTTGCTCTCATGGAGGGGAGCGCTTTGGTCGTAAAGGGGGCGAGGAGGTGGAGCATGCAGAGGCAAACTCAAATCTTGAGACAAGGCTGAAGGGCGAGGCCAAGGAACCGTGAAGACCGGTGTCAATGAGTTTCTCATCAAGATAGTCGAAAGTGAAGGACTTGGGTCATGCAAGAGTGCACGCGACCAAGGCAAGTAGTCGATATGTGGTCTTTGTACCTTCGCATTTCAGGGGAGTAGGCGGCGGGATTGATGGAGAAGGCGGTACAATCCTAGAGGCGACCAAATCTATTAGAGAATTACTCCAAGTTGGGGTGAAAACTTCCTGCATTCGAAGTTCAATGGCATTGAGAAGGTGAATCACGGTAGCTAACTCAACTAAAGGAGTGCAAACACTTCAAGTGCTTGAAGTGTGAGCAAAGAGCGGCGAAGGCCGATAACCTTCGATGCATGGAGTACAACCTCGAGGAGGGAGGAGAAGTCAAGTAAACTTTACCTTCTCAACCCTTAAGAGAATGGGCAAACCGAAAGTACCCCAAGTCTCTTATCTATCCAAAGGAGAGGAGCTCTCAAAAAAAGTTCAAAGACCCTTCGAAGATAATGGAAGACAATAGTTGTCAAATCCTCACCAATGGTGATCAATGTTATTGAGAGTAGATTGTTCGCTTCATTTCCCAACGAAATGCCAATCGAAAGCGGAAGTGATGCGAACCTACTTGGATGTGACAACTAAGTGAAAGAAGAGTCAATGAGCAAATTTTGTGGAGGAAGGACCCAAATCTTCAGAAGTTTGCGAGACGATGCTCGTTAAAAGCTTCAACAAGCATCCACCCAGTTTAAGCAGCATGAGGCATTTGAGAGACTGGCGCAGTAAGGATGGTCCTTTCCTTCATTTGAAGGATCCGCAGGAATCAACAAAGATCAACACAACTCAGCCAACCCCACACCGGAGTCGAGTCATTGGTGAGTTGAAGCAAACATGGCGGATCAAAAGGTTCGACTACTCGAAAACAACAAATGGAGAGCGGTTGGGGAGCCAAAGGGACGCATTCGGTACCGGAGCGTAAGATTGAAGACTCAAGTAGAGGCAAGGAGTCATTGAGTGTCGACAAAGGCTTCGACGAGGACGTCGAAGGAATAAGTGGGGGAGAATGTCGCGGACAAACTTCTAAACGGGGTGTTTGATGTAATGCTTATGTATGTCAGGTGTCTTTTGGTATGTTCATGCATTGTCACAGCATGTAGGGGGGACGGCCGAAGGCTTGATAGTCCCATTTTAGTTGGATTGGGTGGCGCTTTAGGCTTGTAAATAAAAGGTTGTGTCATGTGGACACGTGTGAGAGATTTTCGGTCCAGTAATGGACCATTTTACCCTTTGTTGTGCAACCTGTTCAGAGCTTGTAAAGTCTGTTTGTAATTTGCATTGTCTATAAAGTGTTTTTCGAAGATGTTTGCTTGTGGATCCTGAGTGAGGCCTTTTCTCTGTCCTGTTCTCTCTTTTGTGGGACCTAAGGGACCATGGGAGGCTTCGGGGAGGCTGACCCTTGCGGACGGACACGCAAGGGTGCCGCACGACTTAGGCAAAACCAGCTAAGTCCGTGACACAACGGTGAAATTGACTCGCCGGTGAACCCGGTGAGCACTGAGCTCATGGGCTCCAGGGTGTCGCGAAGGAGCCCGAGCTTTTGGAAAGCTTCCAGATAAAGGATGTCAGCCGAGCTTCCAGTGTCGACCATGATCCCTTTTACTCAGGCGTTGCCGATCCTGGCGGTCACCACCAACGCGTCATCGTGTTCGGCCTGCTTGGCTCTCTCGGCGGGAAACATGACCTCGAGCCCGCGCCCGCTCCCATAGTCTTCGACTACGGCAGCGCGAGCGTATGCTTTCCGCCCAGACATACTGTTTCCCCCAGACGCCAAGCCGCCCGTGATCAAGTCGATTTGCCTTTCGATGGGGCCCTCGAGCCGTGGGTAAATTTCTTTATCCTGTCGTAGATAGCGGCCGAGGTGCCCTCTTCGAATCAGCTCCTCGATCTGTCACTTCAACTCATGGAACTCCTCCGTGTCGTGCCCGTTTTGCCGGTGGAAACGGTAATACCACGTCTGGTCCGCGAGCTCCCGTGGGTTCCCCATCGGGTTGGGGGTTCGGAGTAGCCCCTTCTCCTTTATCTGGAGAAATATCTGCGTTCGGGATGTTCCCAAGGCGGGGAGTGGCGACCTTGGCACGGGCGGGTCGATCCGGTCCAGCCTGCGCCTCGACGGGCCGAGTAGCTGCCCTCATGATTGCTTCGTCCGGGGCCTTTTATGCTCCTCTCACCTCCCCAACATCCAGGCTTCGGCCGCAACAAACTGGTTGGCTCGTTGAAGCATTTTCGAAACTGCGGTGGGGGATCGTTCCACGAGGGACCAGAATAATCTAGAGGGGCGGAGACCCGCCATGAATACCTACATCAACAGGGAGGGGTGAGCATCTGACAAACCTCGGATTTCCGTGGAGAATCGATTTACATAACAGGAGAAGGGTTCGTCCTCTTTTTGGTTTAGTCCAAGGAGCAAGGCGATGGATGGCTTCGGTCGGGCCAAAGCTAGAAAGTTGAGCTCGAACTCCCTAGTGAGCTGATCGAAGGAGGCGATTCCCCCGGTCTTCAGGCCACTGTACCACGTGCGAGCAGGCCCCCTCGGGGTTGTAGGAAACGCCCTGCACATCAGAGCGTCAGAAGTTCCATATAGCGCCATTTGAGCCCGAAAGGCGGACACATGGTCTGTCGGGTCGGTGGTGTCATTGTAAGTGTCCAGGGAGGGAAGTCGAAAGTTCGCGGGCACCGGTTGGTCCCGTATTTCAGCCGCGAATGACAACTCCCGATGCGGATCATCCCCAAGCTCTCCCTTTGAGGTACGGACCTCCTTCTGTATTTCATCGAGTCGTTGATCGAGAAAGCGCAGTTGGGCCCGGAAGGAGTCCGTCGAGCCCGAGGATATCGTATCTTGCTCGGGTCGACCGGTAGGGTTTTCCACTGCTTGATCTCCAAGGGGAAACGCCTGGGTCTGGGGTGAGCCAGGGAGTTCTAGGGTGGTTATGTGCGTAGGCACGGACGGCTCCAGTCGATGCGTAGGTTGGGCCGCCGACGGATTTGCTGATTGGGAAATGAGCGGGATGACGATCTACACCATTCCCGTCAAAGTTCGGACCTGGTGGGCAAGGTCCTGGAAGGCCTCAGCCGACACGGGTGAAGGGACGCTGGGAGTGCCTTCGGGCGGAAGCAGACCCGGGTCGTTGAACAAACGCCAGTAGCGTTCCGAGGTCGTGACGAGGTTGTCTGCTCGTGGCCCGTCGCGCGAGAGGTGCACGGTCGGCGCCCCTGTTAATAACGATCCCTCGGTTGGGGGCTCGTTGGTGTCCGTCTGAGGATCACTCGACATTGGGCCCTCCTTCTAGCGCCAATCTGTTGTGGTAAACAACCTTGAGCCGTGGCCTCGGGGCCGACGCGGCTCGGTTCGGATCCGGATGACGGGGGATCTTCCTGAGGCGACCTTCGGGTCCGCCGAGGTGGTCCGATGCGGTGGTCGGGACAAGGTCGTCACTTCCTCCGGGCAGGAACTCCTCGCCTTCGTGTTCTTCGGGGTCCTTCGGCTTCGCACCGTTGTTTGACGTGCCTGCCCGCAGGGGACGAGATCGTACTTCTGGTAGCGTCTGAAACTGGTGTTGGCGTGGCGTGAAGAACCGAGCTTAAGCAGGCGTTAATGCGCCTCGACCGACATCCTGATCCGTTTGACCAGGTGCTGTCGCGTCGATCGAGGCATAAGGCATCATTTGACGTCAACCAAGTCAACCGAGTCTTATCATAATTACTATCCTCATCATCTTCGAAATCCCTTCGCTTCGCTTGCGGATGACATCCCATGACCATTGTGGGCGAGGGCATCCCAGATCGCCAGGACTTGCGGGTAAAACACAAAAGGGTTGCGGTTGGGGCATTACCCTCATGGTCATTGTAGCAAGCAGGTGGTGGGTGAATCTGCTAAGCACCTCTACATAAGATGTACAGATCAGAGCTTAAAACATCCGACGATCCTGTTAATTGCAAAAGCGATGCAAGGACTGGATTGGGTTTCCTTATGCCATCTATTACGGTACATGCACTAAAACAAAGGAAAACTTGAGACTAGCTGTAGTGAAGCATTGTCTGGCTATCTGATAAGCTAAAATGCGGAATGCATACGAGGGAGCGGCTTGGATGTTGATGGAGATATCATCCTGGGTGAGAGATTTACAAACTCCAGTGCTTGTATTCTGACTTCCAATGGATAATCCGCGACGCATCCGATCCTTGGGCCAGCTCCACTGCACCATTTGGAAGAAAGCTGATCCCCCAACTGATAAGAACTAGCTTTCCGCTTTGAATTGATCCTCTCCAGTATTGCTTTCTTTGGCACGTCGGCTTTGGGACTCTGAAGGCCACCAGAGAGGGACCTTTTGTAATCAGCTTGACCTCTAGCAGCTTGAGTTGGCACTGATGGTTCCCCGGTTGTATTCTTCGATACTTCAGGCAAAGCCAGCCGTGGAGTCTTAGAAACTTTCATGGCATCAATCACCTTTTCCAGCTGAGACATTTTTGGACCATCGTAGTAATCTTCATTTGACGATGATAATATCTGAGGATTAGAACAGGTGACGAAAAAGAAATGCTTAGCAAGAATTTTCTGATAATAAACTGTCAACAAGAATCCATGTCATTCCACTAGTCATAGCTGTAATGCTACATCAAACAGGCAATGCAACTGCAGAATACCTGAGTGTTATCCAGATTAATCCCATTTTCTCTGAGGAAGTCTAAGAAGTTGTTGAAGTTCTCCTCGGTTGGCCGGTAATGCCCACTGTATGCCCAAACACACTGCAAAGCGGTCAACCTTGGTTAAATGTTGCTAGGTAGCGAATGCTCTATCGTATAGGATGATCAGGTAAATCATTGGAACCATGTATAATCAATCATAGTTAGGTAGTGAAATCAAATAAAAATAATGTTTGTTAGGATATATTTGATTAGATAATCTGCCACATCCATCAACATAAGTTTTTATCCATGGAAGCACAAAAGCAAACAGGAAGTAAAAGTTCTGGAAAAATGGCAACACATCCAAAAAGGGATGAGATAATTGTATGACAGCTATAGTCAAAGAGATCAATACAGTGGTTTATCGTACTATTCAAAAGCATACATCTATGACAACACTCCTAAAGAAACCAAAAAAGATTTGCACACATAATTCTTGATAGGCAGATTCGTTCTGTTGGTACATAAACCAAAATTTGAGAATGGATCAGTAATACAATATGAAAAATCTCGATTGGTGAAAAGTATTACCAAGTCAAGAAAGAAATGTCAATCACATGACAACCGAATGAAATAAGATGTGGGAATCGCCTTAGGATAAGGAAGGTATCAAGATTTGAATAAGTATGAAAGATTTTTGAATGACAAAGTTAAATTAAGCATTTGACTTAGGTGCACCGTATAGATCTCAATTTTCTTGGGATGATTGTGTTAGTGGTCAGGTTAAAACAAGCACCACAAACAAGATACAGAAGGGGAAAAATAATAATTACGAGAAGTTCAGAGCACCAAAAGCTGAAAGATGTCAGATAAATTACAGAAGAAAAAAACTAGCCTACGATTAACCAGTCTTAAAGGTGAACTGGCTTGGAAGTTATTATGTAGTATGAATTCAAAAACACCTCTTTCTGTGGCGTAGTTCTATCAATTTTTTCTTTTCCAGCTGTTTATTTTTTGACATTTCACAAGCTTTAGTTAATCCTTTTGCACAAAGAACTCATAACTGAGCCATCAGGATTACATGCAAATTCATTCATGCTAGATTTATATAATTAACCAAAAATCAATCGTATCACACATTTTAGTGTATTTGTAGTGGAAATTAGGTATCAAAGTGCAAGGAAACATGAAAATGGAGAATATTTACTCCTCCTGTGAAGGACATTCTTGTAAAATTAAACTTCATTTTATGGTACCTTAAGTATCCCATTTTCTGCAGTTAATCTTCCAGCTGCTCTGGTGGCTCCTCCGGCAAGAAAGCTGGAATGGTGAAAGATTCCTTTCTTTTTCTGCGTAAGTTTAAATAGCAAGTTATCAACTTGAAAGGAGGCAATTGAAAGGAAACACAACCCTCTTCATCAAGACAAATCTAACAATCAATGCAGGGAAACCCTGGGAGTTCAATAATTTACCTGACCAGCATATAGTCTCCCGGATGTGCTTATGACAAAAATCCATTTTGTTTCTTTAGTCCCTGAAGTGGTATCAAGAAGCATTCCAGAAAGTTTGTGGATAATTTTACCATCTATTGGAATATACTCATAGTGCTCTCGTTCTTGCTGAAAATAAGGAAAAAAATTAATTTGCAGTGTGGAGCTGTCATTCCAGATAGATAGAAAAATAGCAGAAAGTATATTTAGCGTTCCTCCATCAACGATTGAAATTAGGTTGTTGTGTTTTCCACAATGACCAATAACAAGTAGCACCTGATAACCTTTTTAGGAAAGTGACACAATTTAACATAACAGAATTATTTACAAGGTTTGAAGTGCTTTGCTGCACTGGTAATGCCCCTCTTTTAACTTCTTCAGAAGATTGTGGAATGGAGAAGCATCATCACCATGTGTTAACTATATAAGAAGTTCAGCTTTCATCAACTTGTTCACTCATCTACCAAAAGGAGGCAATACTAGTGTTTTCGGGTTACATATATATTAAATAATATGATTTTTCTTCTTAAAATATAGTCATCTTGCAGAAATTTGCTTACTGAAGTAATTATGCAGAGATCAGCTTTCTGTTGCCTTCAGCAGAAAATGCATTCTATTTTAACCCAATTATGTTCAGGAATTGAAAGAGATGCCTAAAAGCAATGAAACCTTACAGGGCCAAGATACTTGACACATTGCTTCCGAAGTAAGGACCTTGGACAATCTATAAGATCCAAATCTCTGCCATCACCAATATCCAACCTGCATAAATGTCAAAAAGGGTTTTTATTAATTGAATCAATGGAATAATCAGCATTTTCACTAGATAAGATAGGTTATTACTAGAATGTCTCTCTCCACGAGAGATTACTTAAACTGGCTTTTATGCATAGTCGAAGGAAAATAAGACTGTGATGTCATGTTAAATTATATTTTTCTCCCAAGCATATGCCAACACAAATACAAAAAGAAGATCAACATGAGACAACAATTCATGGGCTTCATGTTGTTGTCTCACCTGTCTCATAGACACTGTGGATTACATCAAGCAGTGCATACCCAACAGTGAACATGGTTCCTTCGGGACCTATCTCGTACCATCAAGTAAACAGAACTCGAAAGGTATAGAATCTTATGCCATTACCACTTTGACTGAATTTTAAAATTCACCTTGAAAGAAAAAAACATCAAAGAAGAAGAAAACATGAAACAAAAACCTTGAATCTGTGCCATGTAGCAGAATGATGATAGTTTAAGTTCTTACCAGTAGAAGAAAGGTTGGCCAGCTTCACTTTTACACCATTCTTCATAGTAGAAATGCAGGTTATGGCCATACCGATGTCTTGGATCAATCTAAAATGCAAATTTTAAAAGGTGCATAAATAACTAAAAAGGCATATTGTCATATCCAAAATACAAGAACAACTTTTGAGTTTCTAGACCAATTCAAGCAGGAAAAGAAAAATTCACAATCAGTCAAAATATTGATAAATTACAGAGCAAGTGAAACAAAGGTTAGATCTAACTCTAAATTAGGAAAGATTAGCATATTCCAGCTAAGTCATTGAAGGAATTTGCCATGAGTCCAACAGTAATGTCTCTTTGCATGTTTCACTCAAGTAACCTCAAACAATAGAGTTGGAACACAACGACAAAGCAAAGGCAACCAGTCCTTTATGTTGGGCACATGGCCCATTAGTTCGGCCCATAGTGGGCTTTAATAACCCATAGCCTATATCAATATTAAAACCCTAACTCTTTTAACCTAGAATTGTTACGGCTAGGGCTGAAAAAGAAGAGGGCAGCGGCGGCTGTGGACGTGGTTGAGAAAAAAGAGAGAAACTGCAACAGTGGCAGTTAAGGGCAGAGAAATAAGAGAAAGAAAAGTTAAGAAGACGAGAATAATGCAGAAGTCATTCTCAATCATCCAAGCAGTGTTCTCACCTCAAGTTAGATCAAATTTACAGTAGATTATTATTATGATCACGTGAGGAGTTTTTTAGATATCGTGCACGGTGACGTAACCATTATATCCATGTTATTCTCTTGTGATTGTTGTTTAGGTTTTGGATAAGAGACTCTGAGATTTGTACGTTCATTATTTTTATGGTGGATCAGCTTCTCTGACTTGTCCCATGGTTTTTACCTTTCGTTTTGAAAGGATTTTTCCATGTAAATCTTGATATTCTATATTATTGTAATTTCCGTTTAATTCCATTATGTTACGACATGTTAGTATTTGTTCATATACAATCCATCACTTTACTGACCATCTCCAGACTACAACAGTAAATGTAAGTCTACAGCAAATAAATCATTGACCGAAAGAAAGAGCAGAAGGATGTCTTATGTACGTACGGCTTCAATCCAGTGCAGAAAAGCCAGCTTCAGGGCTTTCTCGTCCTTGGACAGTCCTTGACCGACCTGCAAGCATCAAACATATACTAACTCTTCGTCGCCTAGGTTTTCTCTGTGCCATGAAGAAAGGGAAAGGGTAAGTAAGGAGAGGAACCAAGGAACCGGCCTTGGAAGCGTTCAAGCAAACGCGATTCCACCGCGAGATCGCCGACTCGTGCTTCATGTGATCGAAGAACGACACCGTGCTGTGACTGAGTCGAGCGAAGTCTATCGCTTGCCACCTTCGCGAAATTTCCGATATTAGCATATAAAAGATCCAACGAGACCAGGAAGGAAGGGGAACCAGATGTCCCGAAACCCACCAGAGCTCTTCGGCGACGACGGCGGAGTCCGCCAACCTGCGGCGGGTGCGGTAGCTCCTGTACACCTTCTGAAGCTTCGTCGCCGCCATCGACTCGGGCGGCTCCGGAGATGGCGCGCTTCCATCCCCGGAAGCCGCGACGCCGGGATCCCGTGGGAAGAGCGAGCGATCGCCGCCGGTCTCCAGCCCGACACCCTCGCGAGGTCCGGGGAACGCCGATCGGGGCTCACCCGGAGAGGGAGGCGCCTCGGCTGCGATCGGGAATGCGGGCGGCGGAGGGTGGTCGAAGCTGCTGCGGATCAGCGCAACTGCCTCCACCTTCATCGGTCGATCGATCGATCCAGCAAGAGGATAAACACAACGCAGGGGAGGAGGAGGCGGAGATGAAGAGAGCGAGAGTGTGCGCTGGGAGCGGGTGGGGAGACTTGAAGGGCTTGTACTGCTTGTGATGATCGAGCTCTTCTCTGTCGATATATAAAAAGCCGAGGAGAGGGACAGTGGCGCAGTGAAGTAAAAAAAGCAAACGCCGTCCGTATTGAGAACAACGGCGAATTAGGACACGAATAAAGCGGAGGTAGGCTTTTGGTCGGCTCGGATCGACCCGCCTCTCCGGTGTTCCGTGGAAGAATCGCCCCACCCCGTACACGCTTGAAGTAAGTTGTCGGTTGATGTCACGTTGAATTGTTATCGACTGTAGTTGCTTTATCTATTAAATTAATTAATATGTTATGTCATTATTAATATATAGTGAGAGAGACGTGTTGCGGAACAACATCGAGCCGTGGCCTCGGGGCCGACACGGCTCGGTTTGGGTCCGAATGACGGGGATCTTCCCGTGACGTCCCTCGGGTCCGCTGAGGTGGTCGGCTGCGTCGGTTTGATCGGAGCGGGGTCATCGTTTCCTCAGAGAGGGGCTCCTCGCCTGGAGGCGCAGTGGGAGGTGCTCCGTCTTCGCACCTGCACAAAGGTCGGGTCGGGAAGCTCGACCCGACCCCTCCGACGATCAAGTTAGAAGATAGCGACAGGGGATTTGTTCTCTTTCATTTCCGTTCAGAATATGAGAATATTTATAGGGAAGTTTACTGTTTCATGATGTGCCCGTTTGCAGGAGACAGGATGGTAGCGTCTGACATTGGTGTTGGCGTGGCGTGAAGAACCGAGCCTGAGCAGGCGTTAATGCACCTCAACCGACGTTCTGGTTCGTTTGACCAGGTGTTGTCACGTCGATCGAGGCGTGAGGCGTCATCCGACATCAGCCAAGTCTTATCATAATTATTATCCTCATCATATTCGCCCCCGGAAAGAAGCTATGCGTCGGTCATTGTAACAGGAGTCTGAGGCATGGCTTCAGTTTTCAGGCAGGCTGGTTGTGCAGTCGCGGTCTCGGGGAGCATGGAGCCGAGGAACACGACGTAGGCGGACTGGCCGCGTAGGTGTCTCGGGGGGCATGGAGCCAAGGAGCACGATGTAGGCGGGCAGGTCGCGCAGGTGTGGTCTCGGGGGGCATGGAGCCGAGGAGCACGACGCAGCAAACCGGCCGTCTGGTGTGTCTCGAGTGGAGGCGAGCCGAGGACACGACGCGGCGCGCGGGCCGCTGCCAGTGTGGTCTCGTGCATCATCTGGCCGAGGAGCACACGATCTGTGGCGGTGTCGCAGTGTGGTCTCGGGGGGGCATGGAGCCGAGGAGCACGACGCAAGCGGGTTTGCCGCGCAGGTGTGGTCTCGGGGGGCATGGAGCCAAGGAGCACGACGCAGGCGGGCTGGCCGTGCAGGTGTGTCTTGGGGAGCGTGGAGCCGAGGAGCACGACGCAGGCGGGCAGGCCGCGCAGGTGTGGTCTCAGGCATCATGCGGCCGAGGAGCACGACACAAGCGGGCAGGTCGCACAGGTGTGGTCTCGGGGGGCATGGAGCCGAGGAGCACGATGCAAGCGGGTTTGCCGCGCAAGTGTGGTCTCGGGCATCACGCGACCGAGGAGCACGACGCAGGCGGGCAGGCTGCATAGGTATGGTCTCGGGCATCATGCGGCCAAAGAGCACGATGCAGGCCGCGCAGGTATGGTCTCGGGCATCATTAGGTCGAGGAGTACGACGCAGGCCGCACAGGTGTGGTCTCGGGGGGCATGGAGCCGAGGAGCACGACGGAAGCGGGCTGGCCGCGTAGGTGTGGTCTCGGGCATCATGCGGCCGATGAGCATGACGCAGGCAGGCAAGCCGCGCAAGTGTGGTCTCAGACATCATGCGACCGAAGGATGCGGCTCAGGCGGGAAGGCCACCCTGAGGGGAACTCAACAGTCTACGACCGAGATATGTACCTCAGGGTGGACTCGGGTAGCCTACAGCCGAGTCTATGGCCAAGCCGTGTAGATACTGAAGGGGGTTAGGTCGGAGCTAACCGCGAACCGGGAGGTAGTCAGGAAGATACTGAGCCTTCGCTCGGAAGAGACTGAGGCAGGGCCTAGATTCCTTTTACGAGGACTACATCGGATAGCCACCACAAGTGCTTGACTTCTTCTATGGAGCCCGTTGCCAAAAGTTGTCCCTTCTCCTCACGGCCGCCCAGGACTCCGTCACGATGTACCGGTTAGCCCGCTAGATCACCTATAGCACCGTGGTGGGAGGTCGCTCCGTGAGGAACCAGAGGAATCAGGAAGGTCACAGGCCTATCATAAACGCCTGCACTAACAGAGAGGGGTGAGTGTCCGGCAAACCCCGGATTTGCGTAGAAAAGCGATCCACAAAATGTGAAAGGGGCTCATCCTCCCTTTGTTTGAGTCTGAGGAGCAATGCCGCGGAAGGCTTCGGCCGTGCATAGGCTACGAAGTAGAGCTCGAAGTCTTTAACGAGCTGGTCGAAGGAAGCGATCGTTTCGGTCTTCAAGTTGTCATACCACGCGTGGGCCGACCCTCTTAGAGTGGTAGGGAACGCTCTGCACATCAGGGCATCAGAGGTTCCGTATAGCGCCATTTGGGCGCAAAAAGCAGCTACATGGTCCGCTAGGTCGGTGGAGCCATCGTAAGCGTCCAGAGAGGGGAGCTAGAAGTCCGGGGGGACTGTTTGATCCCATATCTTGGGCGTGAAGGGAGACCCTTGGTGTGCGTCCTCCCTGAGCTCTCCCTTGGACTTGCGAACCTCTTTCTGCACCTCATCGAGTCGCTAGCTGACGAAGCGCAACTGGGCCCGCAGGGAGTCCGAAGAGAGTGCCTCGGGTTCCGGGCGGCCGCTCGGGTTTGCCATCACTGGATCCCCGAGTGGGGCCGATCGGACCCGAGGCGAAGTGGGGGGCTCTAGAAGTGTCGTGTGGGCCCAAACGGGCGCCTTGCGTTGTCGCAGTGGTTCGATCGCAGGCGGGTGCACCGGATGAGAAACGAGCGGGATAATGGTCTGCACCATACCCATTAGAGCTCGGACTTGATGAGCGAGGTCCTGAAAGGCCTCGGACGACACGTGCAAGGGGTCTGCGGGGGCGCCGTCGGGCAGCGACAAGCCCGGGTCGTTGAATATCCGCCAATAGCGCTCTGAGGTCATGGCGGGGTGTTCGTCACGATGATCTCCGTGCGAGGGATGTTCCCCCGAGGCTCTAGTCGGGTGCGACCTCTCAGCCGCGGGCTCATCTGAGCCGCTCGGGTGATCACCCGACATTCCGGGCCCTTCCTCTAGCGCTAATTTGTTGCGGGAACAATCTCGAGCCGTGGCCTCGAGGCCGACGCGGCTCAGTTCGGGTCCGGATGACGAGGATCTTCCCGTGACGGCCCTCGGGTCCGCTGACGTGGTCGGCTACGTCGGTTCGATTGGAGCGGGGTCATCGTTTCCTCCGAGAGGGGCTCCTCGCCTGGACACACAGTGGGAGGTGCTCCGTCTTCGCACCTGCACAAAGGTCGGGTCGGGAAGCTCGACCCGACCCCTCCGACGATCAAGTTAGAAGATAACGATAGGGGGTTTGTTCTCCTTCATTTCCGTTCAGAATGCGAGGGTATTTATAGGGAAGCTTACTGTTTCCTGATGTGCCCGCTTGCATGGGGCAAGCTGGTAGCGTCTGACATTGGTATTGGCATGGCGTGAAGAACCGTGCCTGAGCAGGAGTTAATGCGCCTCGACCGACATTCTGGTCCGTTTGACCAGGTGTTGTCGCGTCGATCGAGGCGTGAGGCGTCATCCGACGTCAGCCAAGTCTTATCATAATTACTATCCTCGTCAAGACGTTGATAGGTTGAATAATTTATTTTTTAGGAAATAAAAATTATTATACATAAATCAATAAAAGGATGTTAATTAAAATACAAAATAATTTTATAGATAATTTATCAAAAAAATCTCACTAGTAAGAGGTTTTTATTAGATTGCATCCCATAATTTATTTTTATTAAGAATATTCTTTTTTTAATAAAATATTAATAATACATTTGAATCGAGTTATTCTAAATCAATATAATCTAAGAGGAGAAGGTGGCAAAGAAGGTGACAAAGTGAAGATGGGGGAGAATAGGATAATTTTAGAAAAATAAAAAATAATCTAAGATTTAAATTTAAAGATAATTAGAGTTTAGTTGAATCGATTTGTTTTGATTTGATTCAAAAAAATCGATTCAATCCTTAAAAATCTAATATAATCAAAGAACAATCATCATCTTTTTATGTTTATATTGAGGATATTTTAGTCAAGTAAAAAAAACATTGATAAAAATTATTTATGGGACATTATCTCGTGAAAACACTATTAGTTTTTTAAATAAATTATCTATTTTTTTAGATTATATATATATAAAGTAATTTGATCACATACTGACAGAAACAATTTGTTTGGTCATTTAAAATGCAATAAAAACACACGTCGATGTCATGAAACATTTTAATACTCGATTGACGTCAACCGATCGAGGATAATTACATGACTCGGTCTGTAGTTGCCACGACCGAGGGCGCGACACAGTACGAGAACGACGAGGTTTCGGGCAGATGTATTGGCTCTCGGTCAGAACAAAGGTCCCGAGAATCACGATCGCACAATTATTGACGCGCAGTGACGCATCCTTAGGTGGGCGCGTTCACGGGGTGTTGGACCGCATCCAAACATTCGACTCTGCAACCTATTCTCGTTTGTCTCGTGTCTCGAATGGGCTTCAAAGTCTTGGCCAGGTGGAGCTGTTCGCCGGTAACGTGGACAAAGACGAGAATGAGCGACGTAAGAACAACGAAATGAGAACGGGATAAGCAACGAGGAGCAGAAGGATAAAGGAGAGCGGGCGGCGGACAGCGATTTCTTCCGTTCGTGGATTGGGTCGGTGTATGGCAGACGACTAGAGTCGTCGATTGCAAGTCACCGGTCAAAGTCAATTTTATTTTACGTGTGGGAACAATTGCACCACCGTGCATGCGTGATATGGATGATGCCAATCTTGGGTTCAAAGATGCAAGTTCTAATACGCCCAATTTGAAAGACCTAAAAGTCTAACATTCGAGCTTGTCACAAATTTGATTCTATATGAGGGATTCGGAAAATAATCCTATAAGAATTGTGCATGAGATATGCATTTAACAAAAACTTTTGATGCTTGAATTAGTAACGATTCAAAAAAAATAAAATATATACTTTTTTTTAATCCGTAAAGGGATGTAATTATCATTTTCATAGAAAAATAATTCATGAGAGATTTATGAAGAATCACTAATGTCATTTGATCCTGAGGATATGTACCAAATCGTCAAACATTATGATTATATAATGAGATGTGACATGATGTTTGGTTGATGTTTGATATTTCAGTATTCATGGGATACTAATGTAATTTTTTTTTAATTAAAAAAAATTATCAACTTGATTTAGTGGGAAATTGATATGATTTATGTTTTCTATAAAATGAAATGTTATTTATTTATTTTATAAAAAAATTAATTTATATTTATTTATATGATTATATTTTTAGGTCATACAAAGTTTTTTTTAAAAGATTACATACATTCATTTATTTATTTGATTTATTTTTTATTTATTAATTTAAATAAAAATATTTATTTTCAAAGAGATTTTAAAAAATATAGTTTCATTATCTATTGATTATCAAACACTTCAATCATTTTATAACTGTACATTTATATACATATATATATGTATATATATATATATATATATATATATATATATATATATATATATATATACATATATATATATACATATTTATATAAATATATATATATATACATATATATATACATATATATATATATATATATAATATCGTATCGTTCCGGTGTTTGGAGATTGGCTTATATATGTAATATCGTATCGTTCTGGTGTTTGGAGGTTGACTTGGTACAGTACGGTACCGGCGTACCGAGCGGTACACTAAGGAGTACCGAATAATTTTATATATTTTTCTTTCTACTGTAACACTATAGCACTGTAGTACCATAGCACGTTCCATCCGGTATCGAGCGATCCGCGTACCGGTATACCGTCGGACTAATATGTACCGTTCATATCGGACGATACCATTTGGTATTGTATACCATGATATATATATATATATATATATATATATATATATATATATATATATATATATATATATATATATATATATATATTCCCTCTAAATCTTTCATTTAGCTTTTAGTTCTTAAAATCAATAAACTTTTAATCACAAATCATATCAATTCTGCATTGTATTTCTGTTCCTTCTCTGAACTTTGACTTAAGTTGAAGAGTCATATATCACTCGCAATCACAGACACTAAATAAATGAACATAGTAAAGTCTCTTCTTCGCTGCAAACAGGTAGATGAGACAAGATGTTATCGATCAATCAGTGAATCCAAAATTGACTTTGTGGCTCTGCAGTGGCCAGTGGCCTCCACACCTAAGATTGGCACGCAAAAGGGATGAAAAAGGCAGCACTTGAACCAAAAATAAGATGGATAATGCAGGAAGAAAGCTAGTACCAGTCCAAGTATTTAAACGTGAAAAGGTCGAGTCGCATGCATGGTTGGTTCTCTGGTTCCAAAAACCCTAATGCTTTGGAGTTGGAAGATGACAGCATGAAGTCCACTAAGCTTAGTAAAAAAGATTCACGTCAACCTCTTCTAGACTTGCACAGAAGGTTCCTCCTCCATCATCACCCTAGAGAGAGAGAGAGAGAGAGAGAGAGAGAGAGAGAGAGAGTTGTAGTTAAGAATGGAGGAGGAATGAAGATGACAGGAAGCTTCAGCTCTGCGTTCTCACTTGTCTGGTCTTTATGCACACAGGAGAAACAGGAGAACAGCAACACAAAAAGAGTATATGCAGATTCTAGCAGTGAATAATCATGAGTTTGGATCGTACTTTGTGCGACTTTGCTGTTCTCCTCTCTTTCTCTCTCTCTCTCTCTCTCGTGTTGGGCAATGGGGCAAGAGATCAAATCGAAGTAGAAAGTCGATGCAATGGAAGCAACAAGAGACACTTTTCAGGAACGAAGTGTAGCCACATGATGTGATTTTGGTGAGGCCACATGCCGAAGTGCGCACTCCATGCCAAAATGCCTTTAAGGGTGCGTTGGTGGCCAGTGGTTGCACTGTGGCCAGGCCACTGAAAGCTTAGCTAAGGGGAAAAATGGACGATGAATGAATTGGTGTGGATCGTAACGCGAAGTGACAAGAGCACGTGGCTAACAATGGGTGCACACTGCCGCACTTGGCTTGCTCGGTGACCTTTCGGGGAATCGATGGATCTCTTCGGACTGCACTGCGTGATGAGTCGGCTTCGACATGATCAGGTACTGATGTTGACGTAGGAGTTACCTCGCCTTCTAACTTATGATTCGTGCAGGCGTACGATCGGGCGGTTACTGATGAGACCACTGTCGAGTTAAATGAGACTATCGCATGACGCAGAAGCCCAACATCTAGACGTAGGATCGGGGGCCCAACATTCCAACGAGGCCCAAATCTATTCATATCAGTAGAGATTATTCGATATTGAAATCAATTCAAAATAATAAAAAGGTTTCTATATTTATAACTGCGAGAATTAGAACCCTGACAGTTCAACTTGTTTGATTATGAACACGAGAAGAGTGAATTTTATTATGATTAAAGCAACTGCCTCTGATCAATATCATAATAGGATCTCAGGAGGGATGGAGGAAGGAATATATAAGAACACCAACTTGAATAAAGTAAAGAAGCATTGTGGCTTACTACGATTCGAGAATGATCGAGTGATAGTGGGTAATGCAGGAATCACTCACCATTACTTGCTATTGTTTTCAGCTAAAGCGACGCTCACGAACTAGTTCACATCTGTGGAGTCCACGTCGACCATTTTACTCGGGTATTACCTGGACATGGATGACCCGGGGGCGTCCCCATCTGGGGGAGACCATTGTTAAGGTGGGAGCAGTGCCCAACTGGGTCAAAGCTCCAACGAGTCAATTAACTATGGTTAGTGTTCCCAAGCCTTTCTTACCTAAAGGAATTGCAGAGAGAACGGTGGTTGCAGCTCCCATTTTCCACAGGAGTGGCGGTCGGTTGGACTTGATGGAAAGGAGACTTTGAGCCGTGTGAACTGCTCCACTCGACGCTTTCCAGCAGACATTAAAAGTGGTGATGGTTCCGACGACTGGTCTAAATGCGGGACCCCCCCCCCCTAAATAAAAGGAGATAAGATCGAATGATCCTATCCGACTTGGTTCATTCTCGCTTGCTCCTTAAGAAAAAATAACTCCTAGTAATTTATCGATATTAGATAAATTAGTATGGATTTTTTTTTTGGGGATAAATTATCCAAACGAAATTTAATGAATGTTCTACACGACCAAATCTTCAGTTTTCCCACAATGATAATTAGATGGAAGGAAAGAATGCCGTGGGAAGGTAGCTATCACGATCACCTGGTGAGACAGCGTTTAACTCGATACAGCCCCGCCCCTGGAATAGGACCGTTGACTTGCTCTAAAGAAAGAATCAGCATGATGGTGGATCTGAGCTCCCGGTGTTTGCTTGCATGCGGAGGGCACGCCTCCCGTCGTTCCCGTTTCTTAATTGCCAACAGTACTTGTGCATGCCCAAGTATGACGAATGTATTCTATAATATTCATATTAACAGGGAACACGGTGTCGTTTGGGTTCTCTTTGGTGGGTCCTCATGGATTGTTTTTGATAAGAACAAAAATGATGACAAACTCGCATGACGCCAGCTGCCTATGACAGAGCCTCACACCCCAGGTTAACGCAGATCGGGGCACCGATCGAGACGCATTAACGTTCTGCTCGAGCTTGGTTCTTCACGCTACGTCAACACTAATGTCATACGCTACCAGCCTGCCCCTGCAAGCGGGCACATCAGGGAACAGTAAGCTTCCCTATAAATACTCTTACCTTCTGAACGGGAAGGGGGGACAGCAACTTCTACTTCTCCACTCAAAACCCTCTCCACCTCCACTGACTGGATCGTCGGGGGGGTCGGGCCGAGCTTCCGACCTGACCTTTGTGCAGGTACGAAGACGACGACGACCCCACACGCCCCTGACCCGGACGTTCGTCGAAGCCCGACTCGAAAAGATCCCCTCGTCGACTGGACCCGAACCAAGCCGTGTCGGCCCCGAGACCACGAGTTAAAGTTGTTCCCCGCAACAGTTTTGATACCAACTGGCATAGTTAGAAGGTCCATGTTTGCTGATCTGGCCCTTTCATGAAGGTCCCACCTGAAACGCAGCCGTCGGACGAGTTAACGGGTGGGTCCACGCTTATTTGGGGGTAATCGACGAGCGCTGGCACGCACGAAACTGGGCGGACTACCCCGCGTGACGGTCCACTTAAAACGTCGTTGGATCCCAACCCAGCCGATGGATCCAGAAGAGAAGGCGAAGATTCCAACCGCAGCAGCCATTTTTAATTGGCGTCAACCCGTCCAATCCAAACCCGATGCCGCCATTGTCTCCATGCGTCCGCCGGCGCCTCCCCTGGCACCCCTTATCCTCGGATCGACCTTTCCCGCTACGGGTCTCCTCTCAAGCAACGTCGAAGTCCATGTGTATGCCACGCGTCACGATCTCATCGGGTCAGCTAATATGAACTCACCAAAGATGCGCCGTGCTAAGCTGTCTCGTGTTGTCAAGGAGACGGCTGATAAGTAAAGCTATTCCTATAAGGTAGAAGGCAGTTCGAGCTCGCGACGAGGAGGACGTACCCAAAAATGGCGCGGAGGGCGACGGCCTGCTAAGGGCTGGTGCCGGGATTTGGCCTGAGAGCAGCGCTGACGACGGCGGAGATGAAGCGCTCCCTCCGCTTTCCCTTCGTGCTCCTCGTCCTCGTCGCCGCCGCGCTCAGCTGCGGCTCGGTGGCCCGCCGCGGCCTCACTGTCGGGCCCTTTATCGACGTCGATGCATCGCCGCGGCCGATCGAGGCTGAGGGCCCTAACGAGACCTTTTATCTCCTCTCCGCCGCCGAGCCCGGAGCGGTGGAGTTGCGGCAGGACGTGGAGGACCTCCTCGGTGGGAGCCTGGATTACGCCGAAGCCGCCGGCGGGCGCTACCGCCTCATCTCCATCTGGCGGCGCGGGGTAAAGCCAGGGAATAGGTCAGGGGTCACGGCCCGGCTTCGGTTCCCCGCCCTGCCGGAGCACCCCAAGCACGACCGCGTCTTCCCGGAGTTCCGGCGGTTGCTGGGCGATTGGTATCACGACCGCCGCGCCTTCCGGCCGGAGGTTTTGTCGGAGCTCGTGAGGCGCATCAAGCGCCCCGTCGACCAGCACTACGGCTACACGGACACCGGCCGGCCGTACGCCACCTGTGCCGTTGTCGGCAACAGCGGCATTCTCCTCAAGTCCGAGCACGGCGACCTCATCGACGGCCACGACCTGGTCATCCGCCTCAACAACGCCCGCGTCGAGGGGTACCAGCGCCACGTCGGCTCCAAGACCTCCCTCTCCTTCATCAACAGCAACGTGCTCCACTCGTGCGCCCTGCGCGTCGGCTGCCACTGCCACCCGTACGGCGACCTTGTCCCCATCGTCATCTACATCTGCCAGCCGGCGCATTTCCTCGAGTACATGGTGTGCAACTCCACCCACAAGTCCCCGCTGCTGGTCACCGACGGCGCGTTCGACACCCTCTGCGCCAGGATCGTAAAGTACTACTCGCTGAAGACGTTCGTGGAGGGGACGGGGAAGCACCCGGCGCAGTGGGGCAAGTTCCACGACGAGAAGATGTTCCATTACTCGTCGGGGATGCAGGCAATCGTGCTGGCGCTGGGCATCTGC
Source organism: Musa schizocarpa (assembly GCA_900464855.2). Taxonomy (NCBI): domain Eukaryota; kingdom Viridiplantae; phylum Streptophyta; class Magnoliopsida; order Zingiberales; family Musaceae; genus Musa; species Musa schizocarpa. The sequence goes on along the minus strand of LS990921.1, from coordinate 7,439,020 downwards.
GAGAGGGTGAGCGTCTTCGGGTTCGGCAAGTCCACCGACGCGAAGCACCACTACCACACCAGCCAGATGGCGGAGCTGGATTTGCACGATTACGCAGCGGAGTACGAGTTCTATGGCGACCTCGTCGAGCGGCCGCAGGCGATACCCTTTCTTAGAGACGCCGGAATCAAGGTTCCCCCTGTTGCTTTCTACCATTGAGATACCATACCTTATAGGGTTGAAGCAGTAAGATAAGCAACCAGAGAGAGAGAATAGACAAGGAAAAGGTTTTCTTTACGCTTCATTTTAATTTGTAAATCGATTGTGATCGGTATGAAGAAAAAAATCAGCCGCTGTGAACTGTAAATAATAAGCTGGGATTCAACATTATGCATGAATAGAAAACCTAATTTACATCCAACAAACATTTATTCGTCGGCTGATAATGGCTCAACCTCCGGTCTGACCTAGTTGGATGTTGAACCTGATTCAGTCTGATCAAACAACTTACTATATCCTAACGTTGCGGTGAAAGTGATCAACAACACACCACGTGACTTACCTCTTTCCTCCGCTCTCCAAGTGAGGCCAAGCTAGCAGATTCACTGGTCTTCTTCCCTCAGCACAGCTGATTCAATGAAATTGGCACTGTCTCCTCACATTATGTCTCCCCAAACTATCATGTAAGGCACCAAACTGTGACACGCCAGTTGGTACAGGTGAGGGAAAACGAGTGTTCAGGATCGAGGCACGTTGTGTTGGATGACTAATTGACCAGGATTAAGATATATGAAAGCAATTCTCACATATATGAATATTTCACATATATGTATTAACCTTAAAAATGGTAGCCATAGGAAGATATTTATATATATTTTTTCGAAAGATTTCATAAAATAATATGATTTGCATATTAATCAGGTTTTTTTTTTTAAAAAAAAATCTGTTAAATATATTTTTATAATTTCAATCGATAGGCTAGAACTATTTTCTTCTTGTCTTTTTTATTCTTTCTTTTTGATTTCTTATTGTGATTGTCTTATTAGTAAGACCTTTCTTTTTCTTTTTTTTTCTAAAACATGAATCAACTAATAACCTGTGCCTTGGAATAGTGTTATGACTCTCTCCTTCGTCTCGAAAAGCTTCTAAAAACATGTGAAGGCAACATCGAAGCTTTCGACCTATGTATTTCTTCCATTAAGAAAGAAATTCTATAATTATTTTAAATAAATAACATATATAAAAAGAAAATTAAAGAGAAAAAAGGAAGCTACGACTGTGTTTACGATATGCATGAAAGCTAAAAATAATCATGGTTCTGTTGCTCAAGCCAACGAGACCCACGAGATTGTCGTTACAACAATACTTGGAGGGCAAAACCGCCGCCCTACAAAAAGTCATTCACGTCTTCTTCGCCTAGTGCGATTCTCAATTGGAAGCATTTATGGATTCTTAGATAAAACAGGATGTAGAAAGAACATATAAAGAAATTGTGAGACAACCTTCTACTTTTTCTTTAAGAAATAGTCGATTGAATAAAACGATAACACGAGGGCAAAGCAAAATGACCATGTTATACCAGTGGCACTGTACCATTATTCCTCATAATGTTTCTAGATTATTGTCCATGTAGCTCAAGCAATAAACAAACGATTTCTTGCAAACCCACTCAACATGCACTAAGTGGTGACAGGATCCACGTGTTTCGAATAATTGATTAGATCGTCGGATTGGAAACTTCAAATGCAAGAACTTCTCATCAAGAAAAGGCCGCTGAGAAAGTTACAAGAAGGTACGGATGATGAACTGAGCTCTGTCGTTCTATGTTCTGGATCAAATGATCTTTTTTCTTTGCATTGGTGAAAGAAAATGTGAGACGGAACTACGAATGGAATACGGTGTAACTGTTGATAATGAGAAGGGAACAAAAGAGCATCGATCGAGAGGGATGGTGATGATGGGCGGGCAGGAGAGAAAGGTGGGCATCGCAATGACAGCCATCATTGCGAATCTTTTGGGCCTCCCGAGCCCATCATCATGCGAGATGCCCGCGTTAAATCCCCATATCACCCCCTCGCGTACGCATCATCGCGTGACGCCATCACCCTCATCCTTGGCTCGTTGCAAGCTTAACTCTACCCTTTCTCTGTGCCTCTCTTTGCTTGCCCAAACGCACGCATGATTCTTGTGGCATCTCACCATTATGAGAGAACGGGAGAGTCTCTTTTGGGAAGAGTAAATACAGGAGAGCGAGCGAGAGAGATAGAGGAGGCATTTTCACCACTATAAGTATCCGAGGAAGCCTATCCCGCCCACAACACGCATAGCCGTCTCTTCTTCTCTATCCCACTCTATTCTTTCTCATTCAAGTCTTCCCATCTCTTACCCTGTCTCAGCCATCAAAAAGGTGAGCGATATATAATGAGAACCTCATACGATTCTCATCTTGTCGGCTTCCTTTCTTGGGCAAAGAGGGGCACTTTTCAGTTTTCAAGAAGCGAGGGTAATCAAATTGGTGATTGTTATGTTTTATTTTGTTAGTCTCAGGCTGTTGATGATTGCCTTTTTGGTTTCGGACCGGGAAGGTTGATGGAATATTGTTCTTAAGGGTGGAATTCTACTTAATTTTGACATAGGGATTCCGCTCTTTGATGACTAGTTTTCAGCGTCAAATCTTGATGTTTCATATGCAGGGTCGAGAAGTGCACCCATTCATGGTCTTCCTCTCTTTCTAATTCAGTTTGGGATTGTATAATTTGTTTGGCCTTTAGTCTCTCGTTTGTAGTTCTTTATTCTCCACAGGTTGGGTTATACGCTACTATTTAAAAGCCCCATTTGACTCTCTATGTATTGTTTACAGGGCGCTGCGGTTCCTGCTGGCAAGACATGGAGAGGTTGAATGCAAAGCTCTGCTTGCAGAACTATTACATAATGAAAGAGAACGAGAGGCTGAGAAGGAAGGCACAGCTTCTCAGCCAGGAGAACCAGGCCCTGTTACATGAGTTAAGAGAGAAGCTTTCCAACTCCAATCCCAACTTTACCACCGTCATCAACAGCGCCCCCACAACCAGCGAGGAATCTAATGGGAGCAAGCCTTGATCTAGCAAAAACATCTACCGATAACTTTTTTTTTTTGGGTACTATCCTGTGGTCGCTCAATTATATATGTTTCTTATTTTAAATGATGCAATGGAGACAAGGTATCCTTAAGCATAACGAATTTGATCATATAAAGATTCTTAAGCTATAAATATACTTACCTTCTCGCCGGTGTCTGATAACTATCTGAAAAAGGCTACGGAATGCTTGAATGCAATATCCACATTGTCTACCACCTGCCCTCTGCACCATATGACCCAAAGGAAGTCAGATTGTATTAATAACTATTATAAAAATGTATAATAAAATATTCGCATGATCCGTCGTACGTACTACAAGAGCTGAAAGACATGATCTGATTTACTTGATCTCTACGATATGAGGTTGTTCGACAGAGATATTTCAAACGAGTGCAAAATCATGTCCACATTTCACGTTCCCAACTAACCACACCACCCCACTTAACAAAAGGGGGGAGGGAGAAAACGAAAGAAAGAAGCGTGTACCATGTAATTCGCCTCCAACCAGCAAAAAATGAAGTTTGGCCTAGTTGTGGTGTGACCTGAGACAAATCAAGGAAACAACAGCAGAATTCTACTCGACAGAAAACTTCGTCATGTCGGAGATTTAAAAAGTTGACAATGACGATGATCACAGAAAGAAGTCACGGTGAGAGAAAGGAAATCAGGAGACGGAATCCACAGACATCAATTAGACATGAGATTTAGTCTGTCGTACCAAGCAGTTGACAATGGTGGCCAGCCCGTCATGTGCTATGATTTCGAAGTCCCATCGGAGGTCCAGTCAAACCGGATTCGCAATGATTATACTCTAAACCCGGAAGTCCGATCTGAATATTTAAGAAAGGAGGTAAAACTAGACTCAAAAACAGCATGAGAAGTTTATTTTGCAGTATCTGTGGTGGTTTCGGACACCTACTGCTGTTGTTTGTCTCACTGGATGGAGTCCAGTGCTCCCAAACCAGCGCAAAAATGTGAGCGAGGATGAGTTTTAACAAAGAATACACACTAATAAGCCTGACAGCTAGAATTCGCTCAAGTAATTGCTCACTGCTACAATGAAACGATTTCCATTGGTACATCTAGGTTGCAACCCATGTTACATACATGCAATACTCATGAAGTGATCTATGCTGGGATATGATAAAGCACATCAGTTCGTGACCTTAAATGTGAGTTCCATGTTGAGTTCTAACTACTTGATGCTGTACATAATTGTAAGGTGTAAACTGAGTACGATCCCTGAAGAATTAATTATACAGAAATTTGGGACATACAGAAATTAGCAAATGACCCTTGTGGTGCCCGTGACGGCCAAACTGTCCGGCAAAAAGATCAATTGAATGCATATATACATCTATTTGGTAGGAAAGTGGTCGATATAAATGTATCCTAGTGGATGTATTTGATAACCCTTAAAAAAAACTTGTTGTTGGCCTTTTTGAATGTAATGTCACAGAAATTTCACATTGAATTGTGATAAAACTTTAACACAATGAATAAAATGATGACAAACTCATCAGGTTCCACTTTATAAATATTCATCTTAGCTCTATTAAAAGCAATGCAGTGAAACAGTTCATCTTCAACCAAGGATTTCTTAATGCTTTTAACCAGTTTTTCCAATTTTCTACTTTATCTTTCTTTTCCTTACTGCATTTGCATTTCTTGAACTCATCTCGCTGGCATGGCTAAAATCTTATTTGCATATGTAAAAGAAATTTAGTGGAATTTTTCTCATTCTGCTTTGGTGCCTACTTTTTAACTCACAATTATTCAGTAATTTCTTGTTCTAATTTTCTGCCACTACCAGTCTCCATATTCTCATTCAATCGCACTACATGTTTGGACACGTCACTTCCTAAATGGCACTAGTAAATCTGTACCTATTTATTATAAGTCAATCCGTTATTCTCATCTAATTCTTTGTATATACATGAAATGGAACAGCATTGATGAGACCTACACCTAAAACATGTCAAATATCAACTAATAAACATCAGATAAGTTTGAACAGGAGCTAAGACATGTGTCACAGGCAGCTGAATCATGATAACATGGTTTTTTTTTTAATTTTCTAACTACAAGTTGCAATTTGGATGTTGGCGGGTGTGGAATTGAATCAGATGCACAAATGATGTAGAACACATTAAAGATAAAATTCTGATTCTTAATTGAAAAAATTACTAACAAATGGAATGGAGCAGAACTTCATACAACAAAAATAATGCCTCAGGAGAAGCACACCTGAGTATCAAGATCTAGCGGATACCAAGTCAGTGGTTCAAAAACCAAACCCAAGAAAGTATAGGGCCAATGGTTGATCATTGAGTAAAGATTATTAGATCGATTATATAGGCCAGTGTAGTTAGCAAGACATCCATCAACGAAAAAGACTAGCACACACAAAAGTACACATACAAACATACATACATACATAGCATGGAAGTACATCATGAAATGTACAAGCGAAAAAGAATTAAAACTGACATAATTCTAGTTTTGTTTAGGAAATCTTTTCTCTATGGCATCTTGGCTTGTTATGATCATTCCAGTTTTAATGTAAAGACTTTTGTGGGGTTTTTTTTCTTGCTAGTGACATTGCTAGGCTAATAATGGAATGATCATAACAAGACAAAACCCCCTAGAGACAGATTTCCTAAACAATAACTTAAAGCATCTCAATTACCATTGGTGCTCATAGAAGCATATAGTATTCTATGTATGAGTGTGTGACTGATAAAAATAAGGCGAAGATTCTAAATCCATAATCGACTTCATTATCATAATATAAATAGAAACATTTTTCTTTCCAATAATAGTCAAGGCATTTACCTTGTAGTTCCCTCGTTTTAGTTTTAGCTGCACCATCAACCTATTTGGATAGAATTAAATGATGACCAACTAGCAAAATTACCATAACAGAAATCTATAATGTTTTTAGAAACATGAACATTACAAAGTGACATATGTTCTGAACACAATATACATTACAGAGTCCTAACATTTCTAAGTGACTGAGAGATCACCGTGTAGGACCTACTATACCTGTGAACCACTATTATAGGGTCTTATCAATGGTACGGCTTATGGCAGAAATTTAGCAGGTCAAGAAGGCATCCATTAATGTCATTTTAAAGATGTCTTGAACTTGAAAGGTTTACTTCCAGGCAACAAAATGGTATAGCACACTGAAAATTCCATAGATAGTAGCAGGTCAGGATTTTTTTGGTACCTAGGTGTACGGCTCACTTAAACTGAATGCATGTACCCTTCGATCAAGTATGGGATCGATTTGGGTATGAAAGTGTACTCAACGTAGTTACTAAGCTGGGCTAGGTTTTAGGTTTTAATGCCTAATAGTTAGCTAACCCAACTCGAGCACCCTACCCTTCATGATTCCTAAGTGACTTGAGATGCAGAAGGCAAAATCTTCAGAAATTTAGTTCTATATGATCCAATTAAACTGGGTTCGCAGGAAACTAGATACCATAAGTTGGTCTGAATTTGGCTACGTAGATAACTAGTAAGCTTGGAATAGGATTCACATCAAATTTGCTGGTACCCAATTGTGGTCATCTCTACTTGACTCCATTGCCCACTAGCTATAGACAACTAACTTGTGATACATTGTCAAGTCTTAAATTCAATGCATTTAACAAAAAAAACCATTTGAATAAAAGAAATTCTACTCTAGCAAGTACTCAACTGAGTCAATTCATAGTCTCATGGGCGATACCTGAACTTCCAAGTTATGAACATTTGATACTTCTTCAAAAAGAAATGCAGTGAAAGAATTCATGGCGTCATGCTGATTGGCACTTTGCTTGATCATGAGTCCATTTTGTAGTAGTTCTAGTCTGTTAGTGTTCTTCATGTTTGTTGGGAAAGTCTGCAAACACTGAGAAGCAAACACATAATCAAACAAAAGATCTGGTTATATGAAACCTATTGAAACTTATTGTAAAACAAGTTTTCCATGTCAACATTTTTCCTAACCAAAATAACAAGTCTCAAAAACAGCTTTGATTTCTTTTATCATGTCCCAAAATTATGCAGAGTATTTAAATAAGTAATAAGCATTTTATCAACTGGTGAACACACAAGTGCTCTCTCATTTTTCAGTTTGGTATAGCAGCTGTTCTTCATGGGGTCTCTACGAACTAAATAAGTAATTGTTCTACCATAAGCATTTCACAACCAAAGTCCATAGTCTTCTACTTTGTCAAGAACACAAATGGGTAAATTTTATATACTAATACATCAACCTCATCTCTTCTTGTCGTTATTATATTTAAGTTCATAATAGCACACCTTCAGACCAACTCTCCCAATACTGTATTTATAAAGCTTTTACACCATTCATCGCTGCAATCTACATGTTCATTTATTGATTTGCAAATTAGTGTCTGTTTGATACCCACTAAAAATTGGAAAGCATTTGGAACCAAGCATGCAACTCAAGATTCTTATAGATAAGATGGAGGAGCTAATGAGCTCTAGATTGCCCATAGCACTAGTAATGAAAGCATATCGACAGTGTAGAAACAATAGCTAATTTTGAGCATACATGACTGTGCATCCATGTATATAAGGGATATATCTAGATACGCAACAATCAATAAGTGTCTCATGCTATGCGGTTCTGAGAGCTACATCCCATCAGGTAATACCACAGTCAAACCCCATCCCAAATGTGCCCAGCGCCGGTTGCATTTTGGTCAAATTCCGCTCTCAAACTTGTCACATAAGCATTTGATCAGTAAGCAGCAACTCACTTCTCTCCAAACGCAAAAGCAGTCAGAGAAGCCATGTTCGGATCCAAACTGTTAGAGCTAGCCTCAGAAAATTTACCACAAGGTAATTTTGGCAACCCAACAAAGACAATAAAGCGGAAAAAATAAAAGCGACAAGAACACCAGAACACCAGATATATGTGGTTCGGTCAATTGACCTACATCCACAAACGAAAGAGGAGCAAATTACTACTATAAAAGAGGGATACTTACGAATGCCTTAGGAAGATGTTCCTAGGTCATAAAACACCTTCAGCCTACTAAACAAGAAAAACCCAAACCAGGTTTTCTTATGGTGCCTCTTGTGCTGCCTATGGTACATCTGACTTCAAAGCACAGGCCCTTATTTATAGTTCCAAGACGAGACAACAAGTCTAATTTTCCCGATGTGGGACTATGAGACTTGCCAAACTAACAAATCTCCACCTTGGCATGTCCCAATAAAACTTGCTCTACCTTCTTCATAAAAGCTCCAACGGGCAATCACCAACAATGAACACCAACCAAGTCCAAGCACTGCTTGAACTTGTAAACCGGAAGAGGCTTCGTAAGCATATCAGTTGGATTGTCCTTCGTATGAATTTTCTGAACAAGGACCTTTCCCTCAGCAATGGTATCCCATTTGAATCCAACAATTTTCTTATCCGAAGGCGGCTTCACAAGATCCCCAGTTCTATTCTGATGAAGAGATTCTATTTCTTCATTCATCGCAATCAACCACTTAGCAGAATTATCACAAGAAACTGCATCTGAGTAGGAAGTAGGCTCACCAACTTCACTTGTCTCTTCTGCAACAGACAAAGCATATGCAACCAAATTTGCATATCTTTGTGGTGGTCGAATATCTCTCCGTGGTCTATCCTTGGCTATGGAATATTGCTCTTCCTCTGGATCATCTGCGTCAGTAGACTCGGGACCACCTATTGGCATTCTTTGAGTAGAAGAGTTCGACTTAAAAGAATCTGAACTACCAATCTCAAGTTCCACTTGCTTCTGCGCACTATCATTTGTACAACTAGTAGATTCATCTTTAGAAGATAGCATATATAATTCATCAAAAGTAACATCTCTACTGATTACAAATTTTGGGGATTTGGGATCAGGACACCATAATCTGTATCCTTTCATCCCAGAAGCATACCCAAGGAAAATGCACTTTTTAGCCCGAGGCTCTAATTTTCCTTCATTAACATGCATGTATGCTGGGCACCCAAAAATTTTAAAATCAGAATAATCAACAGGAGTACCTGACCAAACTTCCTCTGGAGTTTTAAAGTTAAGTGTTGCAGACGGAGCGCGGTTGACAACGTAACAGGCCATATTAATTGCCTTTGCCCAAAAGTCCTTTGTCAACCCTGCATTTGAGATCATATACCTTGCTCTCTCCAAAAGTGTTCTGTTCATACGTTCGGCCACACCATTTTCTTTGAGCGTCATCCTAACAAAGGCGATCTTAGAACGATTCTTCATTTTTGCAAAATTCATTAAAGTCACCTTCACAAAACTCCATGCCATTATCCGTTCAAGCCGCTTAATCTTTTACCTATTTGCTTTCAATCAAAGCCTTCCATTGTTTAAATGTTAGAAAACATCATTTTTATGCTTTTAGAAAATAAACCCAAACTTTCTGGAATAATCGTCAATGAAAGTCAACATATATACGGCACCACCCTTAGATCGAACATGAAATTTGGACCCCAAAGGTCCGAATGAATATAGTCAAGAGTACCTTTCGTTTTGTGAACCTTGGGAGAAGTGAAGTCGACTCTTTTTCGCTTTCCAAAAATGCGGTGTTCAAAAAATCAAGTGGCCCAAGATTCGTGTCAAGAAAGTAGACCCCTTTTGCTCAATACGCTCAAACCTTTTTTTTTTCATATGACCCAAACGCATATGTCATAATTTGGTGATGTCAGAATCAGACAATGATGATGACGAGACTACAACTGATCCTGTGACAGTAGTTCCCTACAGAATATACAAGCTACCAGACCTACAAGCTTTCATAACAATAAGGGTACTTCTAGAAACTTTCATAACTCCACCTTCAGTTGTGTATTTACACCCAAGGGCCTCTAGGGTGCCTAAAGAGATGAGATTCTTTTTTAAATCAGGAACATGTTTAACATTAGTGAGCGTCCTCACAATACCATCATGCATTTTAATTCGAATTGTGCCTCTAACAACAACATCACATGCGATATTATTGCCCATCAAAACAATTCCACCATTATAAGATTCATACGTGGAAAACAAATCCCTATTGGGACACATGTGAAAAGAACAACCTGAATCTAAAATCCATTCATTTTTAGACCTCGTCCTATCATCAATAGCATAGAAAATATTTCCAACATTCTCATCAGTTGCTACACTAACTTCAGCGGATTCAATAGTTTTCTCAACAAAATTTTCCTTTTGCTTTAATTTATTTTTTAATTTAAAGCAATCAGATTTAATGTGCCTCATTTTATGACAATATTTGCATTCCAAATTTCTATGTCTGGATTTAGATCTAGATTTAGATCTACTACTGTCAAATTCTCTTTTATCCATTCTCCCCCTAACAACCAGACCCTCAGCCTGATTCTCTCTACTTTCCCCAGTGATATTTCTGTCTATCTGCTCCTTAGATTTCAGTGCAAATTTAATTTCTTGATACAAAACTGTTTCTTTTCCATAAATCAAAGTATCACGGAAATGCTTAAAAGATTGGGGAAGAGAACACAAGAGTAACAAAGCCTTATCCTCATCATCAATTTTTGCATCTATATTCTCCAAATCCATAACCAAAGAATTAAACTTATCAAGATGTGAGAGTATAGATATACCTTCAATCATCCGAAGCATATATAGACTCTGCTTCAAGTAGAGACGATTCTCCACTGCCCTCTTCATGTACAAGACTTTAAGTTTGTCTCACATGCTCTTAGCCGTAGTCTCCGTAGCTACCTCCCGTAAAACCTCATCAGAGAGATTTAGAATGATGCTTGATCGGGCCTTCTTATCCATACCCGCAAGCTCTTCTTTTGATATATCATCTGGAATGCTCTTGGCTCCCTGTAGTACCAAATCAACTCCGTCTTGAACCAGAATGGCCTCCATCTTGAGTTGCCACAAGCCGAAATTGACATTTCTATCAAATTTCTCGACAACAATCTTTGTTATTGTCATCGTTGCCAAAAGATCCCAGAACCAGGCTCTGATACCAGTTTGTTAGAACTAGCCCTAGGAAATTTACCACAAGGTAATTTTGGCAACCCAACAAAGACAATAAAGCGGAAAGAATAAAAGCGACACGAACACCAGAACACCAGATATACGTGGTTCGATCAATTGACCTACATCCACAAACGAAAGAGGAGCAAATTACTACTATAAAAAAGGGACACTTACAAATGCCTTAGGAAGATGTTCCTAGACCATAAAACACCTTCAGCCTACTAAACAAGAAAAACCCAAACCGTAAGCAGATTTTCTTATGGTGCCTCTTGTGCTGCCTATGGTACATCTGACTTCAAAGCCCAGGCCCTTATTTATAGTTCCAAGACGAGACAACAAGTCTAATTTTCCCGATGTGGGACTATGGAACTTGCCAAACTAACACAAACTTCTCGTCATCGTTAAACAGATGGAAACCGGATGCCATCGGCTGCCTTCTTCGCTTCATATCAATTGGTTTCCACAAGAAAATCAACATCCGATGAGAAGCATCGAATAATTCACAAAAGAAGCCGAAGATAGAAAAGTATCGAACAGTTAATCGGCGCGTGGAACTGGGTCCAAGATCCAATAAGGTAATCCAGTATATCGTCACCGATTATCGAAATGGCGGCCTCTATCGTCATTGTATCGCTCCGAGTCAGCAAGAAAACGATCCCAGGGAGAGAAGGGACGAGTTGAGAGAGGAACTCACCTACGTCGGGGGTTTCAGAATCAAAGCAGAGGAGGCGATAACCGACGGAGAAGCGGGATCTGGGCCGGTGCCGCCAGGAGGAGACGTGGGAGCTTGTTGAGGAGAGGGGTGGGGAGACGACTGGTTGAGGCGGAGATGGAGACGACTCCAAAAGCCATCTTCGCTTATTGATATAGCGATCGGCAGAGAGCGAAAGGAGGGTTAAAATCGTTAGGAATTCAAAATAAGTGGCGCCATTTAATTTCGGTCCGTTTGGCTCGCATCAGAACCGTTGACGCAAAGACATTTGACGCGGTAGATGGTGCACACGTGGCAACGACGGCGGAGTTATCGTCACTCCGAACCCAATACCACACACAGGCTGCACCAGACCACGTCCGTAGTCCATCACCCTTCCCGGATGGCTTGATTTCTACTTCCCGACATGGTCTTCGAAACATGCACGTAAGCGTCCGCTTGACACATGTCAGGAAAACTCATCAACGTAAAACATTGATCTGCTTGTCAAAGAAAACTGATCTGAAGATGATGTTGCAATGTGTATAGTGATATGATCGTTGGTTTCAGAATCTGCTGAGTTCAGTTCTGAACAAGATGGATCAGTTCGCTTGCAGCAGCATGGAGCAGAGTAAGTGATGGTGCCAGTTATTCTGACATGTTGCTCTGGGTTTGCCATGGGCCAACCGTGCTCGATGGCATATGGCATGAGCAATGATATTACAGAAGCTCTCCTGCTTGGAGACGGGTAGCTCCTTCTACCATCTGTTTCTTTCTTCTTCTGTTTCCCTCAAGTCTGAAGACAGACTGGAGAATAGGATCGAGCCTCGCAAAAGTGGAATCATGCACACTTTGTGATCCATAGAGCACCCGTGGCAAACACAATCAACAACAAGGAGACATCTCCATGCGATGCAATGATGGGAGGAGCAAAAGCGAAGCAGTCCCGCGAGTCATGGCATCTCATCTGCCAAGTCAGGAATCGAACAGAGCTATATATACTCCTCCATGCGTTCGACAAACTCAAGTTTGAGGAGCTCGAAATGGCCACAAGACCAGCTCTCAGGCTTTCTTACTTACCCTTCTTTAGCTTCATCGTCCTCCCCATTGTCTTCCAAAGATTCTGCATGGTTCCTTGCATGGGCATATTAGACGTCGACTCGTTTGAGTGGCGCGAAGAGAAAGAAGATGACGTTAATGAGGTTCAAAGCCACCAGGGATCATCACCCAGAGACTGCAACTTGTCCGTAGGAGAGTGGGTTTTCGATCCATCGTACCCTCTGTATGCACCAGGCTGCCCCTACCTCAGTACGCAAGTTAGCTGTAGGAGGAACGGGAGGCCAGACTCTGACTACGAGCGGTGGAGGTGGAAGCCAAAGCAATGCTCAATTCCAAGGTAAAAGAGGTGACTGCTGCTGAAACAAATGGAATCGTGCTTACGAATTTACTTGCAGGTTCGATGCGTTGGACTTTCTTGGAAGGATCAGGAAAAAGAGGGTTATGCTGGTGGGAGACTCCATAATCAGGAACCAGTGGGAGTCTCTTGTTTGCTTGGTGGAAGCAGTGATCCCCAGCGAGTTGAAGACGGTCTCCTCCAATGGCCCTTCCATCGCTTTCCATGCCATGGTAACAAGACACCGCATGCCAAACCTTTTTCTGGAAACACAGCTAAACGCCGACGAACTTTGCAGGGCTACGAGGCTTCAATCGAGTTCTCCTGGGCTCCCCTTCTTGTCGAGCTGAAGGAAGAAGCAGAGAACAGGAGAGTGTTGCGCTTGGACTCCATTGAAGAGAACGCCAAGTACTGGCTCGGAGTTGACGTGCTCGTGTTCGATTCAGCTCACTGGTGGACTCACTCCGGCAAATGGAGCTCGTAATTCTTCTTCCTCCTACGGTACTCCAATTCACGCTCCCGTGTTCGACGAATGGAAACTGAGATTGTATGCATTTCGCAGGTGGGACTACTTCCAGGAAGGAGCGAGGCTGTTCACCAACCTGAACCCCATGGTCGCCTACGAGAAGGGGCTGACGACATGGGCTAAATGGGTGGACTTGAACTTAGATCCTCGGCGAACTCGAGTCATTTTCCGAAGCGTCTCACCTCGGCACAACAGGTAGGGAAACGGTGACTCTTCTCTTCTCTATAGATCCATTCACGGCTTGGCTGTTTTGCCAGGGAGAACGGCTGGCAATGCTACAAGCAGAAGGAGCCGCTAGTCTTCCTGGGCTACTCGCCGCGCGTTCCGGGGCAATTGGTGGTGCTGAGGGAGGTGCTGAAGAAGATGAGCTTCCCGGTGTACCTTATGGACGTGACCAGCATGTCAGCTCTGCGTCGAGATGGGCACCCCTCCATCTACGCCGAGGAGGGGCGGGACAGAGAAGGCCCTGCCTCGGATTGCAGCCACTGGTGCTTGCCTGGAGTGCCTGATGCCTGGAACGAAATGCTCTATGCTCTTCTGTAGATGCGTGCCCCGAGTGCTTCTGCAGATTCTAGGAGAAGAGCTTCTGTAAATTAAGGTCTGTCTCGAGCTTCGACCATGAAGCAATGGAGACAGTAGCGGTGTGCGGTGGGTGGTCACTACGTAGTGCTTTTCCTGTTGCTGCATGCAAGTTAGTATTAAAATAAGATATTAATATGTTAAATAATTTATTACCGTTCTGCTTTTTCTCTTTGTTTGGTTGAAGAGCTTAGATAATTAAGTCTAATACATATGAAGTAATTGATTGACACGAGTAACGCAATCAATCCATTTGCTAGATCCAGATCGTGTGACAGTCAGGTTTTGCACGCATCTCAATGTATGATGAACACGAATCATGATACCACATCGTGGAATGGGAGTACTGTACGATGTGGCCTTATACGGTATCACCAAATTCTTAGGAGGTGTTTAGTTGAACCATAATCTTTGTTGTCGATACTTTGATGAAAATTATTTAAACTATCACTTAAGTGCGAATGCTTAAGTGAAATTAGAGTAAAAAAAATTCAATTCTAATGCTTTTGTAGCTCAATTCTAACACCAGGATTATCTTAAATTAAAAATTAAGAGTAAAAAAATTCTCTAATATCATATAAAATAAAAATAATACTATGAATATTGATAATATTTGATTGACATATGAATAGATTGAGACCATAGTATATGATCGATATCTCAACATCATATAAGCGACGAACATAGTATCATATGAATGATATATGTTTAATAAATCAATATTTTGATATCATGTGGACCATATAGGTGCATGATACATTAGCTCGTATCTCATTTGACATCATGATTGACACCTTGGAGTCATGACCAAGTTAGGTCATTTGATGCACCGTGACACTATACTCCTTTAAAAGCTCGAGAGCAACACATGGCTATTGATGATCATAGGAGTAATGATCTTCTATAAATGGGTATTCCGGACTTCAATTTTCAAGAGTTTATTAAAATCATATAAATAAAAAAAATATTTTAATATTGATTGAGAATACCTTCATCTTAGTTTATAGATTTGACACATGAGACTCACATTAAATAGACCTCATTAAGCTCTAAAACTATTTTTAACTAGAAAAAAAACTACATTAAAAACACTAAAAACATACTTCGATGCAAAATAAGGATCAAACTTTAACCTGTCGATGATGATTGGTGTAATAATATGTCAAAAGCTCTTAAAAGCTTTAATATTACACAATGTTGTTGTTATGCGCGTGAAGTAAGTGCAAGCCAAAGTACATAATTTGATATCCATTCGAACAATCCAATATCTAATGTTTTTGGTGCTTCAAAACCAACATAAAGAACTTGGAGCTCTCAATCTTTCATAGTTGGATAATTTATACTTAGTTTAGTGTTATTTGCTGCTTCTAATACTACACCATATTTTTGTACCACAACGCTAAAAGTTGGTCAACCCTCTCAACGCCACCAGCTTTGACCTCGATGCCGACGGTCTGTCAGCTATGTTCCCACGCTCGTAGGAAACGTTGCGGCGAAGAGGACTCGAATTAGATTCAAGCTGAGGCTGTGACTCGAGTCAGGAAGAATAGAGTTTGGGTATCTCAGTCTTCGATGGTTAGAAACACGAATCAGATCAGGTCAATTTTAACGTGTCTCATATCGATATTGCTGTTTATAATCTCAATACCACATCCATATTCTTAATAATAAGACGAGGTAAATTACCACAGTACCACACTTGATGATGGTCAACCCAAGTCAACCCTCTAATAATCCCATGGTCGACTGCGTGTCATGCCATGTAACGAATCCTGGCCATTCTCGGGAGGTGCGGTCCGCTTAAAACCCTCAAGCAAATGCATCAAGATTCACGATCCCCAAAATCCTCATCCTAAATATCTGATGGAATCGTCCTTTATTTTACTCATTTTGCCGTCGTCTCTCTTCTCCATTTTTATATGTACTTTATCATAATTAACAATAATAATAATAATAATTATTATTAATATTATTATTTCTTTTTATTGGACAAAGGAGTCGACCCCCTTTTTCTATTGGAAGTTTCCGTCCCGTGCCCTCGATCGTAGACATCGACGTCTCGCCCAATTCCGCTCCGACCGTATCGGATCGCAGACGCCGGCAGCCGACCCTACCCCGCCGCCGGACAGGGGCTGCAATTGCCGGAATAACCGGGGATCCCCAAGGATTGGATCGCGGGCTCGGCCGCGAATTAGGGTTCTTCTTTGCCCCTTTGACGCCTTTCTTGGCCCGGTTTGGATTCTTAAGCTTCCGATTCGCTTCGATTCGAGTTTTTCCTGCTTATCTCGTGTTTGTGCGCTGGGGCCTGAGCTTCCGAATCGATCAATCAGCTTGTCGACTTCGTCTCTTTGCTTCGAAATCCTTGCCCAAGTTGCTGGGTTGATTACTGTCTCTCGTTAGGGTTCGTTTTGGTCGCTGAGACTTCTGTAGTCATCCTCGGTTAGTTTGTAGCTCTGGTCAAGTTATTTGGTCTCCCTTTTTCTCTGTATCGAGTTGCGGGTGTGGGGTTTCAGTTCAGTTTTCCTTATGGTGGAGTTTTCCTGTCATAAAGAGTCAGGTAAATCTACTCATCCTTCCGTGTTACCTCCATTTGTTGGCATCCCCTAACTTAATCCATGCTAGTGCAATTCTGTGTCGCTTGCCACTTATTTTCTTGCACGAGAAGCATCGATCAGGGTTCTCCTTTTGAAAAGGAGAAAAATAAATAAACCTCTAAACCTGTGAAATGCCAAACATTTACCGACTTCAGATTGGGGGTTGTAAATAAGTCATAATAGTAGGCACCTGAGGTTATAGAATTTGTATGCATTGTATGATTATAGGGATTTTAGGGATGGGCAAGAAGAACAGGATGTGCATTAATAGGGATGAGATGCGGGTGTGAGCTTTCACGATTGGTTAAGGATGAAAATGGCAGGAAGTATGAGAGCAGAGTCGGCTGCCAGTAGTCTGGATGGACCAAAATTTTCTGCTGCCTATCACAATGGGCAGCGTGGGGCCTTCTCAGGCTCTGGTTTGGAGAGGTCCGGAAGCTTCCGTGAGAGTTCGGAGAACCGAATCATGGTTACTGGTCCTGGTACATCAAGAAACACAACCTTATCATCAGAATTGCCTTCTTTGTCACAGTATCTGTCACTTGAGCCATTTTCAATGGGTGAGCAAAAGTATTCTCGCACTGGAGAGTTAAGAAGGGTTCTTGGTGTTACAGTCGAAGAGCACCCATTTGGATCTGTGCAGTCTAAGGCACTCCCTCCCATCGCATCAGAGGACCTTAAATGTTTCAAAGCCAGCATATCCGAGTCATCATCCAGAGCAAGGTACTCTTTTTGTACATCTTCATCTGTTACCTGTCAGCTGTGGCCATTTTACTGCATGTACTCTTTAAAGAACATTTTGACTATAAACATATAACTATGTTCTAATAATACAATCTCTCTGGACTGTTTTAGGCATTTACTAACTTAGAATCGGCATAAAATCACTCAACGTCCTTAACTGTTCGACCCTAAGCATGTCATTCCTTGGTCATGCTGGATAAGTGTGAAAAGTTGTTCATGCAAGGAAGTATAATTACATTCAGCTAAGAAAGGCAGTAGAATAATTGTGGTTCTCTGCTGAAGGACTTCTCTTTTACCAGGGATAGAACAAAGTTGTTGCACGAATCAATTCTGAAATTGGATAAATATCGCAACTTGATCTCGAGGAAACGACAAAGAATTGATCAATCAAACGAGAAGTCAGGTACCTCAAATCCGTTGAAGATGGTAAGTCAGACTCATCAAAACCCTGCAGAGCTCACAAGTCCGAGACTGGAGGACAGATCAAAGAATGTCGTTCCTAATAAGCGTATTCGCTCCTCTATGGCGGAAGTACGGGTTTGTATTTCTTCTCAAGGTGTTATATTGAGAACTGAGGAACTTTGTCACTTCTTGTTGATGCCTCTGTGCCTTTGTAGATGGTTTTGAATGTTTTTAACATGTTAGTAACGAGTAGCTAAGTATCTTTAATAGCCATTAATTATTCTTTCTCCGGAAACTTGTGCGTGTTATGAAAACTCAAATTTTATTTTTTTTATTGGCATCTGATAAGTATCTGTTATCACTCTGATAATATGCTTGTTTGATGTACTGCTAGGAAGAAATATGTTGATTACTTGTTTTGTGTTTCTTCTGTTTGTTGAAACTTATAAGGTGAGTTGTTCTTAGATAATTTGAAATGATATGTTTTTTTTTTTCCTACATCAGTCAGAAGGTCGTGGTACTTTTCCGCTGCGACAGGGTGCAGTTATGGACAAGGATAGAAATGTGCTTTTTGACAAAGATAAAGGTATGCTTAGGAGTTGTAATGGGGGATCGATACCTTCAGAAGACAAGATGTGTGGACTCCCTCCAGGGGCTGATGGGTGGGAGAAAAAACTGAAAAGAAAACGTTCTGTTGGCCTTAACAGAGGAACTGAAGGTGATAGAGAGATTAAACAGTCAATTCAACAGCGGTCCAATAATGAATCCCGTCTACGTTCTTCTGATGGCATTGGATTCAGGTGATTATTGTAGAGGTTGCACTATAATTATGTCTTGTTATTTCTTTAACAAGCTTAGCATCCTCGCTTGAATAACTTGAGATAAGGTCTAGTACCCTTCGTCCTGGTTGCTTTGGAACTTTTAACTGCTCCTAAAAATATTGCACATGTAATCTTAATCTCTTTATGATACAAAATATAACTACTGCTAGTTTCCAATCTGAGTTCCTTAGAATTCAAGACTACAATGGAGTAGTCATTATTTTTTTCCAATCTGGGGCACTTTATTTTTTTTCCTGCCTGAATCATTATTCAATTTTGATGTAACTGCCTACTAATTATACTAAATTTATATGCCATTTTTATTCAAAAGAAAATCAGATAGAGTTTCTAACTGATTCATTGTTTTCTCGAGGAAACCTACTATCTTCTTATGGCATATGTACTGTCAGTGTAGGATTTAATTATAGGCCATTGTTGGACTAAGGTCCATGATACTAGTTCTGAATTTGGGTAGTTTACCAGATTTGCGATTTTAAGTTAATTTTAAGGAATGTCCATTTGTAACATGAGATGTACAAGAATTTTTTTTCAGTGTCTGACTATTCTGGGTTATAAAGAGCATGCACAATGAAAGGAGCATGTTTGGCAGTAAAAATAACAAGGTATCACATTAAGTAACTTTACTAGGAGAATTTCGAATAACAAAGAACTAAGACAAACTTTTTGCCAAACACAATTACAGTTGAGGTTGCATTTTTTTTTTAAAAATTCAATATATATTTTCTATACTTGATATTTAAATCTTTAAATATTGATAGTTGTTATTGTGATATTTAGGCTTCTTAGGAGTTGAGGAAACATTTGATTGATTAAAGATAAAAAATTCGGAAATTGGGATTTCTTGCTGCTTGTGAGTTTTTTTCTTTGTTTCACGAATTTGTAAAATTGTGAAAAAAAAAAAAGATAGTACTTTGACATCAGTTCTTTAGATAAATGTTAAATCAATATTTTCCTGCTGGTGTGGTTGTCTTTTTTTATAGCTACTCATTTTTTTTCCTTTCTTTATAAATTTAGAGAAGTTTTTCTAACATTTTTGTGAATTTCATTTTACAGACCTGGATTATCTAGTGGAACCACAGTAAGCAACAAGATGGATAGCAGTCCCCAACTTAGTGGTGCTAACTCTCGTAGCACACCCAAGAATGACTTGGATAGTGGGTCTAATACTAATGAAAGACGAGAACACTCTGGTGGACTGGATAATGAGCGAATTGTACCTAAAGGAAGCAATAAGTATGCCTTATATTGCTTTCGTATGAGATAGAACATGTGTCTCTCTACTTGCAGTTTATATTATTACACTTCTGCTTTTGTTTTCTTTAATTTTTTGTTAATTTTATTGGCAAACATGATGATTGATCATTACTTCATTTGAAGTTGTATCAATATAAGTTCATGAGAGGGTTATTATCTGTTTATTGTTATTGTTGTGTACCATGCTGCTACATGTAAGCTCTACGTACATAATAATGTTTGCTGACCACTTTTTAAGCTTTTGGTGTCTTGAAGAAGTCTGTGGTTCTTTGTTTCTCTATTGTTTTTTTTTTTCCGTATGAGCTCTCTACATTTTTACTTAAATATTCAGCAAATATGACTTTGATCTACCTTGATACCAGGTTAAGTACACGTGAAGATGTTCAAGCTGGAAATCAAAGTCCTCTTATAAAGGGAAAAGCATCTAGGGCATCTAGAATTGGCTCAGGTGCTGCCATGAATGCATCTTCAAATTTTCTTCGCTCATCTGGCAACACCGATGGATGGGATCAGGCCCCTTGCATAAACAAAGTTCAGCCTTTAACTTCATCCAATCGTAAACGTCCAATATCTAATGAATCATCGTCACCCTCTGTAACTCAGTGGGTGGGACAGCGGCCACAAAAGATCTCTAGGACCAGAAGGGTGAATGTAGTTTCTCCTGTCTCGAATTTGGACGAATCTCAGTTTTTGCAGGAAGGATTTATTACTCCTGATGTTGGAACCAGATTGGCAACTATGGATACCAGTGGGCTTTTAGTTTCCAGGGGAATGCCCAGTAACACTCATCAAACAAAACTGAAACTCGACATTGTCCTCTCTCCTGCTGTATTATCAGAAAGTGAGGAGTCAGCAGCTGTTGAAAACAAGTTTAGAGACAAAGGAGTTGATAATTTTGAGGTAGAGAATGCTGCCCAAACAACACTGAAGGCAACAACTTTTTTATTGTCAACAAAGAAGAACAAAACTCCTCCAAAAGAGGAAATTGGAGATGGAGTTCGGAGGCAAGGCAGGAGTGGAAGAGGCTCAGTACAGGCAAAAACTCGGTTACCTGTACCGAAGGAAAAAATGGAAAATATAGATCCTACTAAGCCACTCAAAAATGGAAAGCTTAGTTCCGAAAGGAGTGAAAGGTTCCAGACTTTCTCGATTTGTAATGGAATTAAAAATATTTCTCTTGCTTTCTATTCCTGAAATGCATTATGATTACTGAAGTGAACTATTATTTGGTACAGCAGGATAGGTCGTCCTCCTTCGAAGAAGATGTCTGACCGGAAGGCTTGTGCTCGTCCACAAGTTTTGAGCAGTGGTTCCTTGGAATTGACAGGTTCTATATATTACAGTCATTTAATGGCTCATAGATTACCTTTTCTTTCTTTTTCTACATCTATAGTGGGCATCTTATAGGAATGTTTTTTTCTAGGTGAATCAGATGATGATCGGGAAGAATTACTAGCCGCTGCAAATGCTGCTCGTAATGCTAGCTGTGGGTTCCATCTTAAACATATTTGCTTCCACAGATGAGCCTTTTACTCTTTGGATCACTTGTAATATTTGTCATCCTTTGCAGATCACGCTTGTTCCAGCACTTTTTGGAAGAAAATGGAACCTATTTTCGCCTTTGTGACATTGGAGGAAATATCTTATGTAAAACATCAGGTTTATGTTTATATTGCTACATTCGCATTTGATAACGATATTTTCTGTTGATCATATGCTGATAAATTTTACTCTTCATTGGACCTAACTTTGTATCAGATTCATTTTGCTGAGGAGCTAGATGCAAGTTTGCCTAATTGGTTTGAAGCTAGTCATGATGTAATGGTACTAGCCACTTCCAAACTTCTGCATATTAAGTTCATCACATTTCATTTCCGGAAGAAAATATGGACTTCTACTTGTTTGTGCCTTTTTTTCTGGGACCTTAGAACTTATAGGGATTCCCAAATATGAATATAGTTTCTTTCTTTTATATGTCATTCATTTCTACAAATTATATATTGCAGTTCTAAATGGATAACATTTTGTTTTCAATGGTCTATGTAGGCACCTGATTAAAATCATTATCTTTCTTTTCAGAGTGAGGTTGTTGCTGATGTGGTGCCTTCGCCTTACTCTTCTTTTGCTAGAGAGCAAACCAATGCAGTTGGACCAACCAACAAATCTTTTGGGACCCCCTGTTCAATTGATGGGACACAACATGTCAAAACATCTGTTGGAAGATTAGACACCAAGAGATGGTATGACAAAATGGTACCACTGTCACAAAGGCTTCTCTCTGCCTTTATTGTAGAAGATGAAACTGAAAATCTTGACAATGACACTCAAGGAGAGACATTCTTACAGTTCTCAAGTGATTATGTTCATTATGATACTAAAGATCGTGTCATTGATCAGGCTGAAGATTTGAACATGGATTATGACTTGGAGTCCGAGTACAAGAATCATAAAAATAGTTTGGGAGATGGATTTATGCCCTCCAACAACTTTAGGCATTTGAACATTCAGAATTTCATGTCTGGTGACGAACCATTGGCAGAAAATAGTGCTATTCTAAACACAGATAATGGTTCTTTTTCTCGTTACCAGCAAAATAGTCGTAATCAGATGCATATAATGTACAGCACTTCACCCTATGAATGTCAGTTCGAGGACATGCCTCTTGATGAAAGGATTTTGATGGAGCTGCACAGTATAGGCCTATTTCCAGAAACAGTGGTATGCATATTTCAGTTTGTACATTTGTTTAAGTTAGTTCTATCTCGAAGACATAAATTCTTGTGCACTGTAGCTGAATATTGACATTTAAGTTTCTGTTTGCTAGTAATATATTAGTATGTATTGAAATTGTCATGTCCTAGTTGGATAAACTCCCTTGTTTTTGTTCAAATCAGTTGTGTACCTTGTGTTAGTGTGTCTTTTCAACAAACTACTTGTCAATGTTGGAAACACATTACTGCATGAGGTACCTTGCAAGTTGCAACTTCAGAAAAAAAAAGCTCTTGCTAGTGACACTAAACCTAGTATGGTAGTGGCCAACAAAAAGTTGTAATGCAATGCCTTTGATTTGGACTTATGTGATGCCTTATTCAGAGGGTTAGTGTATGGTTTTACTATACTCAAATCCCTGACTGAAGTTATATTTAAATTTAAGAATATATCTAATTCAAGTGCTTAAATATTTTGGAGGTACTCCAGGTATTGATAGCCTCCGTCTTATGCAAAGAATAATCATTAAGAGCCACCATTGTCTAATGGGAGCCAGTATTCTCCGCTCATATATATATATATATATATATATTTGTGAAAAAAGAGTTACCAAGACAACTTACATTAGCTTTCCACTGAACTGTCCCACAACATTAGCATGACACATTGAGCAATTTATTAGCCAACCCAGAAGGTCCCTCAAAAACATGATCTCTTGCTGCACTCGAGCTAAGATAGCCAAAAGATCAGCTGGGCCATTGGCCTGCTTATACACATACTTAATAACATCTTTCTCAAAATAGATTAGCAGGTTCTTAATATTATGCACAAATGTAAATATTCTCCAAGGAATAGCTTATTTTTTCCTCCAAAACTTTAGCTGAAAGAGAGAATTCATTTCCTGGATCACTGTTTTAAGCCCTGATCTTGGGATTTCTTTGGCATCTTCAAGCGTCGCCTCAGCCTCAGCATATAAAGAAGAATTAGCCAAAGACACTTTCTTCCTGCAAAAACAACATAAAACGTTAGTGATGATCGTATATTGAGACCCCCATATCACCATCAGGGTGATGAAACCATTGAAATTGACCTTGACCCACCCAGCTGTGGAGGTCCCTATCCAACTCGAGTAGGCTGCAGAGTTGGTTCCATAGGTAGCAAGCTAGGCAATATATTCTTTGATAAGAAGGCAATGACCGACAAGTTTCACAGGAGTTTTCAAATAGCATACCAAGTGTGTACCTGACCAAATTTCACAGAGATTCTGAAGATGGGTCTTGCTTCATTTACAAATTTTCTGCTATCTTTTCTAAGCTGTATATTAATTAACATAATTATTGTCAATAACAATGGCCTAAGTTTCTATTTTTTTACAGTTTAGAATTTTCCCTTATATCCTTTTCAGGAAAAAGGGGAAGGAATACAATTGATATATATCCTTGCTCAGCCTTTGGGCGTTTACATTTTTTGTATGATTGTTCTTTGAAACTGTAACAGTTAAATTGCATCTTACCTTAATCTGCAAATTTTTGTACAGCCTGATCTTGCCGAGGGTGAAGATGGAGAAATTGACAAAGTCATTTCAGAACTCAAGATGAGGCTGTACCAGCAGGTTATATGTTTGTAATGTTTCCTGTTGATACACGTCTCATAAGTGTTAATGTAGATACATAACACAGCTCTTGTTAAGCTTTTAGTGCTGCAATATTATATAAGCTCGTATAATTTGCCACTTCTGCGGCATGAATAGATTAGCAGTTCTCCGAGGAAAGTTCTATTTTGACATAGTCATTGCATGAATCAATATGCAACGCCATCTATTGTAGGAAAAACTCTTATGGTAAGAGATTGCCATTGAAGGTCAATAGCATCATTAGAATCTAACGATGGATGAGCTTCTGGTTTTTCTAAGTGTTCTGGGGGAACGTCCAGACCTCTTTGTGATCTTATGTTCTGTTTTATTGGCAGTTGTGCTAACATTAAGCTGTTTTAATAGGTGAAGCAAAAGAAAAATCAGTTAGTAAAATTAGAGAAAGCAATTCAGGATGCAAAAGAAACTGAAGAGAGGTATGGGTTTTGATATTCTGTATTGATTTCATTGGTTACAAGTATTTCATTGTCTGTTATGGCTAAAGCTTTTTTCAATTATTCAAGTGACAGGAAACTCGAGCAGTTTGCGGTAAACAAACTTATTGAGATGGCATACAAAAAGTTGATGGTAATTTTAGAACCCGTTTCACTAGCAGTCTGATAGTGTGTTTTTGCTGAGGATTTCTCTGCTTGCATATCTTGATGCAAGTTCCTCTTTCCATCTTTGCCATCTGATCCTGATATGAACCTAAGTCAATAGAGCCTGGTTAAGGCTTAGCAATTGATTCATCACCATGTTTCCATTTGCATTTTCCTTTGCTATTTCAAGGAAATTTCTCTCAATCTTTTATTAAATACGATATGATCATGGATACCTTCTATTGCTTGTTTAATCTTGGGGAGTAATTTATTGTTTCTTTTAAGTTTCTGTTCTTAGCATGATTATATTAAGCTCTTCTGCCTATTTTTCTTGTCTTTTTGTGCTAATTTTTGTGTTCATGAATCTTAAGTTGTCCATGTCAAGTCACATTGTTAAGTTCTCTTATCTTTAAATGGTTTATCAAGTACTTGAGGCTCTCACCAATGTAAGGTTTTGACAAGGATCAATGTATGCAACCTTAGTCCTATAAATAGAGAGGTTATTTCTAGGACTCGAACCTGATTGTTTCCGTGACTTGAACGTTGATTGTTTCTGTAACCTGAACTCTGACCACCCAATTTGCAAAAGAAGCAACCTTTGGAGCTTAAATTCAAACCCTTTTTGTTTGCTTCTTGGATAATCACCTCTTGTATCCATGATCATATTTTGTTTGTAGTTAGATTTTTGTTCTCTACCTATTCTTGTGATCTAGCATTAGAGTTAGTCTGTGCCTTTGTGTACCATTTTACTTGTTCTATGTCCTGGAAAATAATTAACTTTTAGCTTGAAAATGATCTGTGGCTTGGGGGTAGAGTATCACTTTCAAATTACAATTAAATTTTAGTAGTCATCCACATCATTATTACAATAATTTGAACCTTATTACACAATAATTTGAACCTTGTCACTTGATTCGTCTTTGTCCAATAATTGTATTAATAAGAAAAAAATATTGGATTCAATGACAGTTCTCAAGGATTAGTTACACTTGAGTGAGATGAGGCAGAAGAATTCAATTGTTTAGGTTCTTACCCCTCAATCTAGGTGTGGAGCATCTTTATACAATTAAGTCAATGTACAAATGTGGTATTAATTTCCTATTTCTAAAGATATGCATGATTCTATTTCTGTTTTACTAGCCGAGCAGATTATGAAATATTATCCTTATTTGGGCATTCCTTTATTTTACTGCAGTTACTTCAAATGTCTATAAGAACTTGTCTTTTTCTATAGGGTGGACGGGGTAGTTCAAGTCACAAGAGTGGTGCCACTAAGGTTTCAAAACAACTCGCGTTGGCCTTTGGTAAGCGAACACTATCCAGATGTCGGAGATTTGAAGAAACAGGTCGAAGCTGCTTCAGTGAACCAGCTTTGCGCGATGTGATCTTGTCAGTGCCGCTACAGAACATCGACACTAAACATTCAGATGGATCCAGCGCTATTTATCATGTGGAATCACGAAGTGGTCAACTTGGTGTTCGGGCATCAGGTATATAAATAGATTTCATTGTTTTCACCTACTGTAGAAGCATGATTGTTTTCACCTACTATAGATTTCATATGCTGGTCACATTTGTTTGTT
Source organism: Musa schizocarpa (assembly GCA_900464855.2). NCBI lineage: Eukaryota > Viridiplantae > Streptophyta > Magnoliopsida > Zingiberales > Musaceae > Musa > Musa schizocarpa. The sequence goes on along the minus strand of LS990921.1, from coordinate 7,412,361 downwards.
TATACCTTTATTTGGTGTTTAATTTCAATATAACATGATCAGGCACTTCTCTTTCATCATTTTCTTATTAGTAGAGTCAGTGGGCTGGGCTTACTTGCTAGCCCAACACCTCTCCCTTCCTTTAACCACACCATATAGTACCAGGCTGAAATTTAGACCTTTTATGTGTCTGACTGGTAGCAGTGGTACATATAATGCTTTTGTTGGTGAATCTCATAATATGCAGGTGTCTACATATGACCCCTATGTTATGTGGTATTTATATTACTATTATAAGTTCATAAATGCAACAAGTACATAATGGAGTGCAAACTTATTTTGCTTATAAAAGATTCAACAACTAGTCACATTTATTTGTATTTTTGGTGCTCTGAGTTGGGCATGGGTCTTAAGAAAAAGTTGTAGGCTGGCAGTGGTGTAACCTAGGCCTAGCCAGGGAGGGTCTGTCTCTTGACACCCTAGCTATTATCTAACAGTTCTCATCATAAATCCATCTATTCTGAGGATTTCCTTTCCTATTTCTATTTTACTGTGGTAATATATACACCTTCTGCTACTTGGCTTTCAGGTGTAACATCTATCATGTCAGCGAGACATGGGCTTGGGAATAAGATTGATCGAGGTCCATTAGATCCATATCAAGGTTTTCCTCAGATGGGCGACCCATCAGTTAATAAAAGGAAGAAGGAGGTGCTTCTGGATGATGTTACAGGTGCTGCTTCTAGAGCCTCGTCAACTCCTACACACACTCTTCCAAGTAGTGCAAAATGGAAAAAGACTGAAAGAGATAGGGATCAGAACAAAGATACATTAGGAAGAAGCTCTACTGCTAAAGCTGGCCGTCCATCATTAAGCAGCGGCAGGGGTGAACGGAAAACAAAGACGAAGCCCAAACAAAAGATAGCTCAGTTGTCAACTTCCGGAAATGGTCTTGGCAGAGTTACAGAGGCAGCTAATTTTATGTCACCAGCATTGCATGAACCCTTTGACACAGTGAACAATATTATCACCAAAATTGATCAAGAAATTGAATTGCAAAGTTCGAGTACGATTGCCCATGATTCGTCTAAAGAGATCGATGATGCTATTTTCACAAACCTACCACTACATGGGATAGACTCTATCGATGAATTAGATGTCACCGAAGGGCTAGGTGGACAAGGTCAGGATATTGGTTCTTGGTTAAATGTTGATGAAGATGCACTACAAGATCATGATCTGGTGGGCCTAGAAATTCCAATGGATGACCTTTCAGATTTAAAATTGAACTTTTAAAGAGAGCCCATGTTCCCTGGATATTCAAAATCTAGGTCAGAGAAAGAGTGCTCTTATCCTCATAACTGAGTCAAATTGTCTACCTCATGACAGTTGAATCTGTAACTAGGCCAGTCTATTCTTTTGTATACTTGTTGAGTTTGTGGCAGATCCCAATTGTTTTCTGTCACCTGAGAACTGTTCAGAGTACCAAATTATAAAATCAATTGAGCATTCACCTAGATTATATTATTTTAAGATGTTATTCTTGTCTTTTATTTTCTCATTTTTGGACTTCATAGTCTTGTGTCTTCATGAAATAGTAAATTTCTCCAAACTAAAGTTCATTCTTTTCCCTGATTATTCACCAATTTTTTCCAGAGTAAAAAGACTTTGCAAGCCACTATTATATGATAGTTCTTTTTTTTATGTCTGTTATCTTTTTGCAAGAGAAGGTGAAGTTTGGTTTGTTTTTTTCTTTAAATTTGGTATTTTGACAATCTGTGAAGTCATGGCGAACTTTGTTCTGGATTCCACTTGTTCAACATTCAAGATCTATTGTGGTCATGTTGGTGCAGTTACTTGTTTCACAGTTTCCAGGTGACACCTTTTCCTTGCTAAGTCGATAAGACAAGACGTAGGTGAAGTTTCCAGATGACACCTTTTCCTCGTGAGTCAAATATCTCTTTTATTGTGTAGGTAAAGTTGCATATATTATCTCTTCCCACCCTACATCGGTACGCTTTCTTTATTATTAGATTGATCATGTTACACTTTTGATTGGTTCTTGAAACTTAAACGATGCCTGCAGTTTGTTGGGCGCTCATCATTCTGTTTTTATTACATACTATCGTCATGCAAAGGTTTTGGTCACAGGTTCACTTATTCTGGATGGTACATTGTTTCTGATGCACTAAGTTTTGTGTAGAGGAAATACAAAATGTTGGGCTGATGCACTATGTTTCATCTGAGATGTGCTCGACTGTAGCAGGAGTTTGCATTCTTTGGAGCAGCAGAGGAGCATTTTGGATATCGTTTTCTGTAGGGCTTTTATGCATAGGTTATTTAGTTTTGTGTGATGTTCTTGTTAACAAGAGTGTACTACTTGTTCAGATTGGAAGCTGAACTGAGCCAACTTCAATGCGGCTGATCCACCATTGTTCATTTCTTTCCTGTTGCATTTATCTTTTGTTTCTTTTCTATTTTGTAGTGTAATCCTATGAAGTTGAGGATCTAAATGAATTGGGTACTCTTTTATTTGTTTATATTTTTCATATATCTGAATGAATTGGGTATAACATTAAGATCTGATGTAAACATTAACTAAAAAAAGTTCATATATTTTAGAAATCCTTGAAAAATTATTTTATATTTATTTTTACTAAAGTTTTTTAAAGGTTGAAACACTATTATATATATATACATATATATATATATATATATATATATATATATATATATATATATATATATATATATATATATATATATATATATATATATATATATATATATATATATATATATATATATATATATATATATATATATATATATAAGAAAAACAAAAAGGTTATATATATATATACACGTGGCACGAACGACGCAGTACGCAGGCTTCGTACCCGTTACTCTTGTCGTGTCCCAATCGGCAACTTTTAGGGAGGTGATGGTAGGTAATATAGCAAAAAAGAGAAAAAAAAGGGTTATTGAAGGAAAATAAAAAAGAAAAAAAGGGTATGTTTTAGGGACGGTGGGGGTTTCAACGCTTCCGTCATTGTCCCCCTCTTCTCCACCACAGGAGAGATCAAGAACCAGGTGTCCAAAACCCTCCTCTCTCTCTCTCTCGCCGACAAGCGTTCGGAGATCATCAGGTCTCTTCCTCTTTCTTGCTAAACCTGCTGAATCTTCTTTTGCGTTCCTCTTGCTTCATTTGCACCCTCGGATTTGGGTTTCCCGTCTTTTTCTTGGTAGTTTCCCTCTTGCGATTTTTTCGGTCTTTCCCGGCTCAGTTGAATTCCATGCTCTAACTCTGGGGTTTGTGAACCTTGCTGACCGTCCCTGTCAAGTTTATCTACATTTTCTTGAACGATCGAATGCCAAATTAGTCTTCAAGATGCGGTGAAGCTTCTTGTCGGTCAACTGAATGCCATTTGTGTTTTTCTTCCCTTCTTGTTTCCATGAGTAGGTCTCGGCAGAACACCCACCACTGCAGATGCAAGGAGTGCAGAAGCCGCATTCGTGGCGGTCTCAATTCTAGAATATATCGTATAAGCTGCCGAGATTCCGGTGAATTTGCCAAGATGACGACACATTTGTCATGTTTTACACCGTTGGCTCACGAATGTTTCTTTCAGAATTCCCCCAAGCTTGGTGGCAGAGAAGTAACGGATCGATGGATTGGTAGAAAGGTCTCGGTTGAAATGCTCGACGGAAGGGAAGGTCTTATTTCTCGTTTCCCCCGTGCTAGGTGTTTGGCCAATTCTCACAGAACCAGTCCATATGACAGTAAAGACCCTTTCTTGAATCGTCAGCCTGATGGTTTCCTGTTGCGAGGAGAGTACTCGGATATTACTACGGTGAGCTCAAGGGAGTGGCCTTCTCCGAACGAGTATAATGAGGCCAAGATCAAGGTCATTGGTGTCGGTGGTGGGGGCTCCAACGCTGTCAATAGAATGGTTGAAAGTTCCATGAAAGGTGTGGAGTTTTGGATAGTTAACACAGATGTCCAAGCAATGAGAATGTCATCCATCTACCCTGAACATCGCCTGCAGATTGGTGAAGAACTAACCAGAGGCCTTGGTGCTGGTGGTAATCCAGATGTTGGCATGAATGCTGCCAAAGAAAGCAAAGAGTTGATACAAGAGGCTGTCTATGGTGCTGACATGGTCTTTGTGACGGTAAAGACATAATATTCTTTCAGCATATTAGCCACTTAATGGTGTGATCTTTTCTTCTTCTACTTTGATCATTTAGTATCATCATTGGTAAATGATATACTGAGTTGCACACTATAAATACTACCTTATGTCAAAGTCACGAGAAAAAGTCTGCAAAATTGATCTGAAACTTTCGATATGTATTAAGAGTTTTTTGTGCCTTGATATATGCCAAACTCTGCTGTGTTATTGGTCCTTTACATTTTTTATTAAAAAAAAAAAATCTGTTGTTCAGCTTTATGACAATTCCACAACTCAAGAAACTCTGGACCTTAGGTTTTGTAGTCTAAATTTGGTCATCAAACATCCTTGATAGAAGAGCTTCAAGTATTATACAATACACATGTAACCATAGGGCAATAACCATCCTTATGCATTCTTACACTATGACAGTGAGGTCCCTATGAAAACTCATGCAGATCAAGTATAGATCACCGGGGTCATTTCATCACCTTTTTGATGAATGGCTTTGTATTTGCTTCCCCTATGAATTTTAAGATCTGGATAAGATTATGATATGACATTGCTGCAAGATGAGACCGAGTCGCCATATGAATGATATAAAAAAGCTGCACAAACAAATTGAAACATTTCTACAGTTTTATCTTCACACAGAGACACAGTCACTGCTACTTTGTTATGTTCACACATTCTCTGTACAGACACAAGTGACATACATGGACATCCATAAGGGAGACCATCTGCTTCATTCCGTATTACTAATTTACACCCACTAAATGCTGAAAGTTACCAGCAGAATCATGATATGTGGTACATCTATTATCAGTTTGTCTGACTTGGGATTCATTAAAAATGATTTAGGAATGCCAACTTAATTAAATAGAAAAAATAAACATTAGGAGCAGAATTAGCTGGTGGTACTCTATTCATGTAATCACAAGATTTTGAAAGTTCTACTGTTGATTTTATTACCTAAATACTGTCACATCAAATATCTAGTTGGTTGTTGGATTTTTCAGAAATTTGATTCCTTATCATGAAATAATGTTGGAGAACATGCACATGTACTGTGAGATTTCCTTAACTGCACTTGCCTTATGAATAACTAATTATATGCATGCAAAATTGGTTGATCGTCATGCTGAATTGTTCATTTAATCTAGGTAATTGACCCTGTAAGCACTGTACAGGATTCACTTAGTGAAAATTATAGATATATCTAGAAATATATTTTTTTGACTAATGTTGCTACAAGTTTCTGTTAAGCAAATCATCTCGTGGCATTACATGCATCACCACACTATGGAGTAAGCAACTTATTCTATTTTGTGGAGATATGGAATTGATGCTGATCATGGTAGAGTACATAGTGGTCTGAATCTTGGATAGTTATGATAATAAACTAATCTTCTATGTGCATTGAAAACTCATTCGTCCTAATTCTCTGGATGTATTCTTCGCCATATAAACATGTGCTTTTAACTCTATATTTTATAGTTGTACTTATTTCTAAATTCCTCTGCTGATTCCTTAAAGCAAGGTTATATCAGACTTTCTGCAATTAAATGTCTGTAGGCTGGAATGGGTGGAGGTACTGGGACTGGAGGTGCTCCTATAATTGCTGGGATAGCCAAGTCAATGGGTGTTTTGACCGTAGGTATTGTCACAACTCCATTTTCATTTGAAGGACGAAGAAGGGCAGTTCAAGCTCAAGAAGGAATTGCTGCTTTAAGAGACAGCGTTGATACACTGATTGTCATCCCAAATGACAAATTATTGTCAGCTGTTTCTCCAAACACTCCTATGATAGAAGCATTTAACTTGGCTGACGATATACTTAGGCAAGGTGTCCGTGGTATTTCTGATATAATCACGGTATGAATCGGATGGCCATTTTTTGTGTGAATATTCTCCAGATCTTTTTTCCTTATATCTAGGCTTTTCTAGAGCGTAAACAACTAATATTATCTTAGCAAGTTTATCAAGTCCAACTTGATAAATAAAGTTGTAACTTATTAGTGATATTGGTCGTTTGTTGAAGTACGGAACTATGAAACTCCAAATTCTGTTTCTCATATATAATTTTATTTTCCTGAAGTTCTATTCATAGAGAACAATCAACTTCCAGTACTTTATAAGGGTCTCAAGCATCTGTATGCTTATTCAACTTCGTATCTGACCATTACACATTTTTATTTTAGGTACCCGGGCTAGTAAATGTTGACTTTGCTGATGTGCGGGCAATTATGGCAGATGCAGGTTCATCATTAATGGGTATAGGAACTGCAACAGGTAATTCAAGATGAAACTATATTGTTAAGTATATATATTTTTTAATGTTCATTAAAGCCCAATGATTGTCAATCATTATGTCAAATCTTAAAAAAATAGGATATGATATAGTTGCATATGGCAATAAAAGATTACTGCATTTATAGTACTTGTAGCTTGTGCAGCAAATCTTTTCTGCAAACTAATGACAACTAGAACTCACTTAAAATGTAAAACGGATAAATTATGTGATGATATTTTGTTATTTTGTAACTCCTTATGTTGCTTAGATATAAGAAAGAGAAAATGATATTGAATTCTGGTAATTAACACACTTCTGTAGAAAAAAGATATTCTACTCGATTAGCATCTGAATACCTTTCTGAATTGTTGTCTTACTTGAGAGTGATATCAATCAACTAGTAAAGCAAGCTCCAATATACTTCAGTAATAGCCTTGTAGCATGTTTCAGAAACTCATGCTGCTTAATTGAACGCAATTTATTGTTAAACAGTAAAACCTTAACTTAAGTTGAATGAACTGCACTATTATTAGGCACTTAGTTGAGTATCTTTTACTATATATTGCAGGCAAGACAAGGGCAAGAGATGCTGCACTGAATGCTATTCAGTCCCCATTACTAGATATTGGTATTGAAAGAGCTACGGGGATTGTCTGGAATATCACTGGCGGAAGTGATTTAACATTGTATGAGGTGAGTTATATGATACTGGGTGGTACAATTTGATATACTGTTTGATGTACCGATATTATACTGGTACGGTGGACTACCAAAACCATTCTTGGACCAAGATTTTTAACATACATTTATTCTTTTGATGCCAAGGGGAACTTCGGCTTATTTGATGCTTTGTTTTTGTTTGCATATATGCAGGTAAATGCAGCTGCTGAAGTAATATATGACCTTGTTGATCCAAGTGCAAACATAATATTTGGAGCTGTGATTGATCAATCACTTAGTGGTCAAGTAAGTTCAACAAGCAGTATTCACAGATTATCATAACAAACACAAGAGGCAACTGTTTTGCCTGTTTATCTGATCAGAATTGACTGCACTTCTCTTGAATGTGTTTTAGCTGTCTTGGCATTTTTGTCCTTATATGATTAATTGATTCGGCTCACTAGATCAGATAAAACATTTTCTTTTTGTCAATTTCTGCTAGTAGTTACATGTCAATTATTAAGGTTTTGTTGAAACAAGGATATGAAATTTTGTTGATGCATCATATCTATGTTCTCAAGTAATTAATCATATTAGTATATTATTAGGAAACTCTACTTCTCGGTACTCTTTGCCTCTTTTTGGCTTAATTCCTTTAATTTAATTTATTTAGTTGAGTAGAACTCTCCAAAGTATTTTTCATATAGTTCTGTCAAAGCTCATGTATTTTTCTATTTGGGTAATCAGGTTGGTGTTCATGCACATGAATATGCTTTTTCTAAATAGACTCTTTATATAATTCATGTTTTATCAGGAGTGCCCCACCTGCTAGTTTGTGCGAAATTATAGGATTCATAAAGCCTCTCCTATTTTTTTGGGAATAAGGATTAGTTTGTCCAATTTATATGTCACTAAACATAAATGAACCAAAGTGACACCTCATTTGTTTGTTTTTATACAAGGATGATTGAGTCATTCACATGCCTCAGCCCATTGTTTTGTATCACATCTCCTCAATAGATTGATGATTTAGTGAAATATGTCAACCTACTTTCAAAATTAACACAAAAGAACTTTCTAGGATTGCCTGTCTAATTGTCTTTGAGCTTAATACTTTCTCTTCCATATACTGAAAACATTGAAGTTGCAGAGTAATTATTTTCTTTATCCTAGCATGACTATCTAGCCAGCAACAAGTGCTTGTTTCTGTATTGGTGGATTCATGTACTAATGTTGCTCGAGCTCGTTTACCTAACTGGAAAATGTTTTAACATGTTTATATAGGTGAATATATTGTTGTAGAAGATATAATCAACCTCAACTACATGTATTTTTGAGTGTTGACTCGTCAAGGTAATAGAGGCAAGGAGTAAAATATCAAGCCACATCAACCGATATCGATACTATTCGAGCTGATGCCTTCTCGGTGAGGGTAATATAGAGAGAGGGGCATTTTTCTAAAGAAGGATTAAGAGTTTGATAGGGTGTCAGACACTTGGGTTTTTGGAGTTCCGAGTGTCTTCTGGTTGATGCCACTGGCTATAATTTGAAAACATACCTACAGCTAGGATTTAGGTTTCAGGAGCTGCATTAGTGAAATTGAACAATATGTATGGAGCCAGCATCTGGCCAATACCCTATCTTGGTGGCAATCTGATCTTTACAGATAGGTCATTTGAAAGGCCAACCAAATAACAAGCTAATCTTTGTCTAAAAATGTTATGGTGTAGTAACTCCTCGATTTTCATGCATTCAGGTGAGCATAACTTTGATTGCTACTGGGCTCAAACGGCAGGATGAACAGGAAGGACGGAATTTACAGGTCGAATCCATTGTTAGCGTCCATATTGATTTTGCAGATCATGGTACCTTCCTCTGACAATTTTTTTCTTATATGTGAATTAAGGGAGCCCAACTGGGTCACGGAGACAACCTTGGGATGAAACGACGCTCGAACTCTCGTAGTACAGAAGGCGGCATTGTGGAGATTCCCGAGTTTCTACGGAAGAAAGTGCACTCCCGGAGCCCAAGATTTTGACATGTCCATGATCCCCTCTTTCAGTCATCTGAATTCCCACATGTGAAATCCTCGCCACTGTAGTAATCTGTAGTCAGTTCTGCATCACACCAGTCTTGTTTCCAGTACTTTGTTTCGTATAGCTGAGATAAGTAACATGTGTGGTTCTTTAAGGTGTTCCAAGGATGTCTACTTTCTAGTGTGGGGGACATTCTACAGTGATGCTGTGTTAGAGTAATCACATTGGTCTCGTCGTCATGATGATGCAGCAGCTTCTCCTCCGGTTTCCAACTCATAATAGCAATGGCGGGTAAGAGTAATCACTGCTTCAAGACTGTTCTGTAGAATGACAGAACATGCAAAAACAATTTAGATAGTTCAATGAAATGGTCTGTAGAAGCTAATAGTGCTTCATGTTTTTAGATTGGTTTTTGGCTCTCTAAATCTCCAATCAATATAGGATTAATCGAGATCTTATCAGTGAGAAATAATAATAATAATAATAATAATATAATTTAGTAATTATTTGATATGACCATTTGCCTTCCAATAATATTTTTGTTTGTAATTAGAAGAAAACAACATATCTTTTGGGTGAGGCAGAGAGGAGAGGGTCCGATATGCGAAAAAAATAATGAGTTGGGGGCTGATGTGTGGATAAATGAAATATTGGTACTAATACGTGTAAAAGGCCAAAATAAAGGGAGGAGGGGGGTCTCGACGCGATTGCAAGCTCGACCCTCGATTTGAGCCCATGGATTCGACGGCGGTGAGGAGAGGCCGCGGTGGGGGCGTGTGGGAGGGACTTTACCGCCTCCTCATGCGACGCAACTCCGTCTACGTCACCTTCGTCGTCGCTGGTGCCTTCGTTGGAGAACGGGTCCGGTTCCCTCCTTCCCCACCCTCTTGTCTAATCTGTGATTTGCGTTAGGGTTGCGATCTTGTTCGATCTGTCTCCTTTGATTTCTTCTCGTTCGAGGTCGGGTAGGGTTTCCCCATATGGATCTGAACCAAAGGCTCTGATTGATGTCTGTTTAGGTGCTATCTTCGTTGACACGCTTGGTTTCGATATGCTCGATCGCGATTGTTCATCTAAGCAATGACAGCAATCGTTTTCTCTCACTGCTTTTTCTTGATTCGATGTATGCCGTTGTGGCAGATCATGAAAAGCCAATAAAATCATGTCAGAGAAATAGAAGGGAGAAGGCAATGAAACCAGTCAGTGTGAATCAAGAACATCTAGACCTGTGAGGATAGATAAGCTTGTTAAATTGTTTCTTTCTTTTCCACTTAGGGATTGTGTAGTGAGTAGGTGGAAATGATATAGTTTTTTTTTTTTAGGAGCCTTGTTGTTTTTGGCGATTGCTAATCTCGATATCCTTTTTCATCAAAAGCGACATCTTAGAATGCTTCATCTGTACTCACAAACTGGCTATTGTTTGCAGGTCGTCGATTATGGTGTTCACAAGCTTTGGGATTATAATAATGCAGGGGTAATGTATCAGAACCTAATAAAATCTTGAACTACTCGAGTGACCGTTGTTTCCATCTGTCTTTATGGGTTGCATTCAGTTGATCTAATTATACACCGGGTATTAAAATGATTTTCTATGCTTTGGGGAATTTTTTGACAATGGTGGTTGTTTCATTATTGTGAAGCTCTTTTTGATAGGTAGTGTTTCTATGGGCTATTGTAAAACTTATTCCTATGTGCAATGTTAGATATGATCATGGGACTCATTTAAGCTGATGTGTTTAGAGGTCGAGTTGCTTTGTACAGCATGACAAGAAACATATATCCTAGTGACTGAACATTGGAAATCTAACATCATAATGATGTATTTGGGAGTATTCTTCATGATTCACATGCCTTCAGATTGTTCTACAGTTGCATTTTTGCCATTTTTGCTATTGTGTTATCTATTTTCCACATGTTGTGTGTGTGTGTGTGAGTGAGTGATATCAGCATCAAGCAGGAAATTGCACAGCAACGGGATTAGTTTTTCCCCCCCCCTTCTATGGTTTTTATCTTATGCTTATTTATGGTTGTTAGAAATGAATTAAGAATATCCTGATTCTTGACTGTAAAATGCATCCAGAAGTTTTTGCAAAAACCTGTAGACAGACTTGACAAAGTGATTGTACATTTTCTTTCGTTTACAGAAGCATCGTTGTTTTAGTGATTATGAAGTTATTAAACTGGTAAGGAAGGAGACCATAATAGTGGATCATGCTAAAGCTGTTTGCTTATCTGCTATCACATGCATGCTAAGTTTACCTTTAATAAAATTCAGCATCTTTGATGTAAACAAAAAAGGGAAATTGACACCTTTAATGCAGATTATCATGACCGTTTATATTCCACTAGGATTTTCCAATCTTAATATAGATTGATAGGTAATAGAGGTTTCAATGTTTCTTTTATTTTTCTCACTTGTTGCATGAGCTTAACTGCAGGTATTGATGTAGGATTTTATATTTACCAACTTTTTTCCAATAGAAGCAATCGACTACCCTGCTAGGAATACTTTAGAGGGTTGACATCAAGTTTATACCCAAGCATTAGATTTTGTCTGTTCTTTTGTACCTTCTCCACTTTGAGCTGTATACTATAGCCAATCCTATATATTATTCACCATATTCATATTTCAGAGTGAACAATAGTTGGACATAGATGGAGCATTATTGTTTTGACTTAAATCTTGAGTTGTTTTATGTTTTGCAACAATTTCACGAGGAAGAAAAAAATATGCCCATTCTCACTGGTTATAAGATCAATAACTGTACCTTGAGAAATGCACATGTGAAACAGAGAAATAAAGGTTGAGTGGATAGCCTTGTTTAAATGAGTAAATTTGTTTGTGGAGCTATTCATTTACTATATTCCTAGCAACTCTTTAAGGCTAAATGGTTATAGTTTTAATCTTTGCAATTAGGTCTGTTGCCATACTGTAGAACAAGTTGGATGATTGCTTAGCAAAAGTGATGAACTAATTATGGTAACCATATTATGTGTAGTTCTGGCATTATAGGATGTTCTATTTTGATACTTGTTCATTTTAACATATGATCTTCACAGATGCCGTGATTCATTATACAAAGGTCTCTTTCTGCGCAATGATGGTGGTAGTAATAATGCCAGGATATTTTTAAACATGATAGCGTAGCTTTCAGCCTTTTTGTTGAACTTTGTGAATCCTTCTTTAAGTATAATTTACTAGTTTATTTTGACATTAGCTCATTGTGAATGTCAACCTTCGAAGTAGATCATGGTCTATTTCACTTCTTGTGCTCTTTGCCTATATTTTCTGCCAAGTGTTTCTTTTCCTACAGGTATCCTGTAGGACCTCTACATTCAAATCAAGAGAACAATATTAGTCCTGTGGTTGATTTGTGGAACTTCTTTTGACTGGAAAACAAGATGGGATCAATAATTATTATTTTTGGTATGCTAACCCTAGAAATAATAGTGCTGATTATGCCCTGTTATTTTCCACTGCAGAAGAAGTACGAGGATATTCCAGTACTGGGACAAAGACAATCAGAATGATGTTTCAAGCTGCAGTTCCTTTTCCACAATCTTCAAGCTTATGTGTACTTGAGCTTCCTAGAACTTCTTATCTTGGTCTTTCGATAACATGCCATAAGCTGTTTACTGTTACTATCAATTTTTTTGAAGACAGCTCGGTGATTGTTCTTTTGAGCTGCAAACTGCCACACTATTTTTCTTCTGCGCCAATGTGATCTTAATGACTTTTTTCTTTCATTTTTGCATGAGAACTGATTTGAAAGCTTGCACAGACTTGCTTCGAGGTTGCAAGGTAGGTGATTCACACCCTAAAGTTCTCTATAGGGAATGTTTTGTTGTTTGAGGAGGATACTGATTTCAATGCCATCTCACCTCTATTCTCCGTCATACACTGTACTGTGCCATTGAGCTTTGATGAGTTTTAGCAAGCACGATTCTTGAAGCACATCGGCGTTTGTGACATGGCCTGTATCTTATGAATGTGCATCTCATCAAAGGTTCATGCAGCGGGATTACTTTTCCTCCGCCCACCCGCCGATGGCAGCCGAGGAGCTTCGGGGAAGAACGCCCGCAGTACCACCGACCACCCACGCGTTCTCACGTGATGCTAAAATGACAGTTGACTTTCCCCGAGTTGGCTCACATTTCCCTGTGTACTTGGAGCAGCGTCACCGGCCGATGTCGCCGCACCGACGCGTTAGGGTTATTTTACTTGAAGTGAAAGGACATCCTTACCCCCATCTGACACCGTTCCGTTTGGCGCCTCATTGGGCAGAAGAACTCTTACCATTATAAGGGCAGTTCGGGTAGAGTTCCCGTCTCTCGTGAGCCCCACCTCTGCCGTCCTCCCTCAAGAGATGCCTTTTAAGATGGCGCGAGAGCATGCGACTCGGATGGCGGAGCGCAGTGGCGAGCAGCGATAATTGACCGGGCAATTGGGAACTAGTTTGGATCGTCTGCTTCAATGGCGTCGCCAATCCCCTGCTTCCTCCTCCTCTTCCTTTTCCTCTTCTCAGGTGCGTATCTGATCCATCCCTCTCTTCCCATCTCTCGTATATTTCCTTATATATCCGAGTAACAACATATCATCTAGACCCATTTTTTGGCCTTTAGCATTCAGTGAACTCAGTATTCTTTCTTCTTCTTGTTTTATTTTATACACCATGACCCTTTCAACTCAGCTTTCGCTTCCCAGCAATCCATGGTTCTCCTCTTCTTATAGAATGAAACAGAAGCAACAATTACAATGAGAAGCTCAATACATCCCCCTCCTGTTCTTGCCATGAACAATCAATCACATTTCCTATAGAATTCTGCATGTCTTGTGATCTGTTCTCAAATCCACCTCCCTATCGCACATTTTTTCGTCAGTTTTGGTGCTAAACTAAGAGATCAGCTTAGCCGTGAAGCAGACACAACCACATGGCTCCAAGTGTGGACCAGCTTGGCCAACGTACTTCAATGCATATTCAATGCCTGTTGTCCCCTCTCCGTAGATCCATAATGTATGTACCTCAACCTCATTGCGGCAGTTAAACGGTATTAGTTGCAGATCGAGTTCAGCACTAAAATGTATGTGGTGGTCCGCATTGCCACCGCCACCGTCACATGATCATGCGGATATGGTTTCCTTCTCTCTCTGGTTTGTCGTCGATTCATGGAGACAGCTTCTTAGATCAGCCTTCATCTTGGCAGGTAGTGAGGCGCTCACGGTGGGTGTCAACTACGGGCAGATCGCCAACGATCTGCCGTCTCCCACCCGCGTCGCCGGCCTGCTTCGTTCCCTCAACATCAGCAGAGTAAAGCTCTATGACGCTGACCGGAACGTTCTTACTGCCTTCCACGATACTGATGCGGAGTTTGTGATAGGAATCGGCAACGAGAATGTGTCGACGATGACTGACCCAGGCAAAGCCCTGGCGTGGCTGCAACTCCACGTCCTGCCTTACCTTCCTTACACCAACATCACCTGCGTTACCGTCGGGAACGAGGTGTTCAAAGGCAACGACACCCTGCTCATGTCGAATCTTCTCCCGGCGATGCAGTCGGTCCACCAAGCTCTGGTCTCCCTCGGCCTTGATAAGAAGGTGACCGTCGCCAGTGCTCATTCCATCGATATGTTGGCCAGCTCCTACCCTCCTTCCGCCGGCTCCTTCCGCCAGGATCTCGCTGCGTACATCCAACCCATCCTCGGCTTCCACTCCATCACCAACTCGCCCTTCCTCATCAATGCCTACCCCTTCTTCGCCTACAAGGAAAACCCGAGCACGATCTCGCTGGACTACGTCCTGTTCGAGCCCAACTCGGGAGTCACCGATCCCAACACCAACCTCAACTACGACAACATGCTGTATGCTCAGATCGATGCGGTTTATTCCGCCATGAGAGCGTGGGGGCACACCGACATCGAGGTCAGGATTTCCGAGACGGGGTGGCCGTCCAGAGGTGACGACGATGAGGTCGGAGCGACGCCGGAAAACGCCGCCAAGTACAATGGGAATTTGCTGCAGAGGATAGAGATGAATCAAGGCACTCCTCTGAAGCCTTCGGTTCCTGTGGATGTCTACGTCTTCGCACTGTTCAATGAGAATTTGAAGCCCGGACCGACCTCGGAGAGGAATTATGGCCTCTTTTATCCGGACGGCACGCCTGTTTACAACGTTGGCTTGCGCGGCCATCTTCCGTCCATCGTCTTCTCTTCCAGCTCGCTGGTGAGCATGCGTGCTATCCACCTTTTGGTTTGATGGTAAGAAGAAGCGGAAGTCAATGCTACATACATTCTTGATCTCTTGCAGATGATGCCCGCTTTGAGCATTGTGATACTCGCGGTGGCAGCTTCGATCTTAACCTGAAACCCACTTCTGCAACTGACGGGCGAAGTGGCTGTGGAGATGGTGGTCGAGCATCTCGCCATCCACTGAATCCACCGGACTGATGATGCAAGGTAATTATTGCCTGAGTTCATCACTGCGTCTCTTCTCCTCGGTTGATTTGGTGTCTTCCATGGCTTCGTGGCCTAACCAAAACTCTTGTGCAGGTTCAGAATCCCTTCCACGCTGCATTTGTCTGTGTTCAGCCGTTCCGAGGGATAACAGTAGCCACAATTTACTGGGAAGAAGGAGAATTCCAACCAAGATTCTTTTTCGGCATCAACAACAACAACAAAAAGAACATATAGAATCTGTTGCTCTTTTGTTCTGATAAGAATAAGAACAGCATGTTGAATCAAGCTCTGCAAGAAAGACTACCCAGTGACTGAGCTCAATTTGCTTGTTGATTCATGTCAATTTGGATTGTCTTGTGTGATAGAACTGAACAGGACCTACTGAGATGATCAACTATTGCAGTGGACAACATGAACAGGACCTACCAGTCACTGTCATGTCTCTTGTGGTGCTCCACTGATCCACGATTGGAATCCCAAGTCACTGCAGAACTTTTGTCTCACCACACGACACTTTGGGATTAGAAATAGCAAGAAGATGTGATGCTAACTTGTTATCATGAAACTAACATGACACAGATTTCTCATGTTCATCAGCATGAATTACTAGGAAGTCCAAAAGCTGTTTAATAGAGTGATCAATTGATGATGGGTTTTCTTTGCCTTCTCTGGTCGAGGAAAGAGAAGAAAAGAGAAAGAGAACCCCTTTGATGATATATATATATATATAGATATATATATATGTACATGCATCGACCTTCAGCTAGATAACCCTGGAGCTCTGTTCTTAGCAGAGATCATTCCCTTCCGGTATGCTTTCCAGGGTAGGCCTCCACTCCATGGCCCTCTCTTTCTCGCTTGCGCCGCCTCTGCTTTGATGCTCTCTTCGGAGAAGAGACATCATGTCATCAAGGGAGACCCCTCCTTTCCTCACCATCTCCTTCAGCTCTTGCTTGGACACCACCAGCTTGATTCTGACGAGGCCCTCTCCTGCACTGGTCTCTGCCACCGGCTTCTTGGGAGGGAGGAGATAGTACAGCTGCCCATGTCTCATACGCTTCTCCGGATCCAGACAGGCGATCACCGGAAGTGCGTCGGAGATTGCGTGCCCAGGGAACTCGTTCAGCACCTGTTGCACCTTGAGAGGTGAAGGGTATCGAAGAACCTCCCCATCCATCCTCATTATCTCGATCACCTTCTTCTCCTGAAGAATCAAGCAATTCCCCATGCCAACACTGCTGTTCAGCCTTATTGGGATCAAAGGCGGAGGCTGGAAAGGAGGGAGGGAGCCTCCATATTTAAAAGGTGAAGCTTGGAAGAACGACCCTCTCTTGGCAAGATATTGCTTGAATGCCATGGACAGACGCCCTCACTTTGATACCACCAATCAAAGTTGTTTGCTGGCAAGATGAAACCTGAGATCAATGGACTCCATTGGTGGGTCGATCTCCTGCACTTCCAGAGAATCTGAAGACCGATGCACCAGCGAGTGGAGGAGCTGCCATCAACTCCCCATTAGTTTTTAGTGGTGAGGATGGTTGAAGCCCAGAGGCACCACTCAACGCATGGCTAGTGGTTTGACCACAAGGTGCCAGGGCTTACCAGGTAACCCTGACGTTGACTTCCAGGATCATCCATCCATGAACATGGTTTTAACTCCATGAGAGTGAAATGAAATCATGAGATCAGTAGATGGCCAACAACAAACCGACATGATCGATCCATGGTGGCTGCAAGAAACGCGTGATTCAAATGGGTGGTAGGATTACGCTGTCAACACGGCTCCTGGTGGAACATGAAAACGATTCCCTCGTGCTTCCGTTCATTGAACGTTACATACCCTTCTCCCTCGGCCATTCCAAGGCCTGGCATGGCCATTAGTTATTGGCCTTCGTGTTCCGGGAAAGAACAGCGTCGGTGGTCCATCTCCACATCGCCATGCCCTGAACAAGGAAGAAGAAGAAGAAGAAGGAGATCTATGTTTCTTTGGTCCTGTCACCATCTTTAGTACTTGTTCTGTCTTCATCTGAGTCAAGAGAAATCAACAGTTGGAATTCGCTTGCTTGTCTTGCAATTTTGAGAGAGAGAGAGAGAGAGAGAGAGAGAGAGAGAGAGAGAGCGAGAGAAGGGGGAGCAGTCTACATCATTCATCGGACCCACTACGAGCTCCTCCTCCCCACCAACGTTTGTCCCCGCCGCCCACCACTTGAGGTGACGATGGCGATGACGCTGGTTCGACGTCTTCGACCTCTATCGCTGCAACTAGGGCAATAAAAGACTTACATTTCGCAGGGAGTAAGCATTAAGCAAGAGCTGCAGGAAGTGGCGTCACCGGTGGCGCTGCCCGGCTTCACCTGCAGGAATTGGGGCGGCGCCGCCTGAGAGAGCTTCCCATGTCTCCGTTACTTCTCTCCAAGCATCCAAACTTACATTGTTATCTTTCTATTTTCCTAATATATATATATATATAATAAGAATAATAAATTAATGTATATATATCTTTATTATGTGATCACAGTGCGTTGATTGAAGCAAATGCATGGCTCAGATTTCGCCACACCAAACATGCCCGCACAGCATGATTGGTTGCCGGGACACGAGATGAGACAAGAATGAGAACGATGAGATGTTTTGACCGTTGCAAACTCGTTATGAGGAGAGCCACACGGCTCGTAACCGTTACATTTCAAACACACGATTCCAACCGAGAGGAAGACGAAGAAGTTACAGAGATAGAAGGGAATGGGTTGCATCTCCTCCAAACCACTCGCCGAAGACGATCTCGACCCCGGGATCTTCATCTCCGACGGCGTCGGATTGGCCAGCGAGTGCCCCAACCACGTCGTCTTGCTCACCTCCACCACCTACGGCGTCCTAAACCTCGACCGTAGTGAACCTCACGGGAAGAAGTGCGACGCCGAAGAAGCAGAGGAAGTCATCAAGAGGGAATGCAGGAGATCTCCTCGTGCTGATCTCACCATCGATCGATTCGATAAGAGCGTCGCGAAGGAAGTGCCCTCGGAGGTCATCGATGCACGGGAACTCATGGAGGACCTAGCCGACGAGACGCCGTTCTGGACACCGCTAAAGAAGCCCGCGAAACTCCATGCTTCGAAGGTCTCGGCGTCGCCCAAGAAGCAGATAAGGAGAGCGTTAGGGAAGGAGAACGCGCCGCAGCGGCGGGATCCTAAAAGCGGGGATCTTGACTCGAATCGGATACTGAGGCCCTTCAGTTCTTCGGACAACGGGAAGCGGATCGGATTAGCAGCGCGGACTCCGTGCAAGAACAGTCTCACTGATGCCGGCAAGGCATCTGGGAGAGATTCTAGGGGGTCTGCGTCGAGGAGGAGTCTGAGCCCTTTCTTTGATCCAGAGCTCGTTGCGTCCCTGGAGAGGGAATACTTGCAGGAAGGGGAGCAGATAAAAAAGATGGTACCTTTATCTCCTAGAAACCGAAAAGCCCATGATCCCAGTTTCCTGCTTCGGTCCTACCAGGAGAAGTGCCCTCCGGGAGGACAGAACACGGTGGTTCTGTACACGACGACGCTGCGGGGGATAAGGAAGACGTTCGAGGACTGCAATGCCGTCAGATCCACGCTAGAGTCCTACCATGTCCGAATCATGGAGAGGGATATCTCCATGGACTCGGGATACCGAGAGGAACTGAGGTCGCTAATGGGATCAAAGGAAGTCAAGGTCCCTGCAGCTTTCGTCAGGGGGAGGCTCATCGGCGGCGCCGAGGAGGTGCTGAGGTTGGAAGACGAAGGGAAACTGGAGCTGCTGCTGGAGGGGATTCCAAGGGCGGCGTCATCCTGCGAGGGCTGCGCTGGGTTGAGGTTCATCATGTGTATGGATTGCAGTGGCAGCTGCAAGGTGTTGGATGAAGAGCAGAAGAAGATGGTGAAGTGTGGAGTCTGTAACGAGAATGGTCTAATTCACTGCCCCATATGTTGCTGAGCAAACTGTCCTCCTTTCCTGCAACTCTGTCAGTGTTGGCCACTCCACTCCTCCATACCAACACTTGCATCCTCCATTGATCGTTCCAATTTATTTTCTTGTATTATTTGTGCTTATTCGACTGGAGCTCATCACAATGCTATTAGAATGTATCTCTCTGTTGCATGTTGTATGTGATTAAAAGGATTCTCTACTCACAAAACATGGTCTTTGGTTCCTCGAATGTTCTTTCTGCTACTGGTTTTTGTATTTGGAGATGATGATGATGATGACGTATTGTCAGCGGCATCGGAGCCGTTTTAGCAAAAGACGACCCGGCCCAGTTCTTGAATAGCTCTCGGATCCGAACCCGAAACAACCCCCTTATCCGGCCCGCTGACAATCAAGCACGACTATTAAAGTTTGTGGAGGGACGTATGGGCTTCGGAGTTGCTTTAAGAAAAAACGACCCGGCCCGGTTCTTTTGTAACTTCAGGATCCGAACCCGAAACGTTCCGCTCCGAGTAAACGCAAAACGCGGACGCGGTGATAAACGCCTCCGGCGACGGGCGCACCTTCCGGTACTCATTCGTCCCCGATTCGTATCTCCTTGCGAGGACTCCATCGATGGCGGTCCGGGCGAGCGTCGCCTGCTTTCCGGTGGACTCCGAAGCCCTGGAGACGTGCGGCATCCCGTGGGGGATCGCCGTCACGCCCTTCTCCGCGGTGGACGAGCGCGGGAACCTGCCGGCGCGGGGCTCCGAGGGCCACCTCCTTCCCCGGTGCGACAACTGCTGGGCCTACTTTAACACTTACTGCGAGCTCGATCAGTGGACGTGGAGCTGCGCCATCTGCGGCTCCCTCAACGGGCTCACCTCCCACGCCGTCTCTCGCTACTCCCAGCCGGAGTCCTGCCCCGACCTGTCTTCTTCTTTCGTGGATCTCGAGATCCCCGGTGGGTTCTTCCGTTTCTTGAGATTTCTAGGGTTTCTTTATCTATTAACTTTTAGTCCTATGACGAAAGAAAATTTTTGGATGCGTAGGGGATGGATCCGAGGAAGGGATGACGCAAGCTCGGCCGGTCTATGTTGCGGCAGTGGATTTGTGTTGTAAGATACGAGACTCCTTATGATTTATGGATTTTGATTTCATCATTTGCGTACAGGTTTAACTGTTCATTCTTTGAGAAGTGTATTGTGTTTTTCATTCTGTAATCATACGAAATGAAAAGATAGAAAAATAACATTCTTGTTTTGCCCTATATAATTTCGTAGTTCATATTGCCTCTGCATATTGATCTTTAGAATAAGTTTATTCAACTAGATTTTTCTGAAGAGCAAAGGACCACCATCAAGTGATTCATCACATTGCACTCAGATGTGATAAGGGTTCTTGCAGTGTGTTGGATTTTCTGTGGGTTAAGAAGTTGGTGTAGAATGATCGGAGAAGAGTATTAAACGTGTTTTGTAGTTTTATAACTCCAGGCAACTTTATCAGCCTTTGAGCTTATTCACCATATTATCTATAGCATAAATATTCTTTTCTTTAATTGTGACATGATAGTTCAAAGATCCACTTGCCTACTTTGCATGCAAATCTTAGTTATAATATTATGACTAATACATTTGATGTGCTTATATTATGTTACTATTGTACGATTATTATAGCCCATTTTTGGCATTAAGAATTGCTTTGATTTTTTTATTGATGAAGCATTCCATCATTTCTGTCATTTATTTCTTGAGTTGATTTGCTAAAATGTATCTATAGTGTACTACACAGAAAGATCTGCTTCTTCATACCCATTTAGTGTCTAGATCACTTGCTTGACATTTTCAACTCTGCAGCTTCTGAAGAGTTCTTGGAACTCGTCAAAAGTGCTCTTCTGGCAGCTCTTGAAGGTGAGGGATCTGGAATCTGGTAAATTGTGTTATACCCTTGAGGTTACATACTTGTCGCCTAGCTTCAATAAATATTTTTCTGAATGTCCTGACCTATCGATTGTATATTTGCAGCTCTGGCTCCGGGGTCTTTGTTTGGGCTTGTTACGTTCAGTCACAAGATTGGCTTGTATGATGTTCAAGGTCCTATACCGGTTGTTAAAAATGTCTTTATCCTTCCTGAATCAGATGGTCAATTACCAGTTTCCCTTGAAGATGTCATGCCACTGCTTGCATTTCTGGCTCCTGTATGGTTCTAAGTTCTATCAAGTGAAGCATCTTCTTATGAAATCATTAAATTTCCCTGCTATGCAGAATGTTTTTGTATTGTGTGCATGCTTGAGGCCTGAGCTTAGATTTTACCATTAACAGGTCGAAAGTTGTAAGGATCAGATTGCTACGGCTCTCGACACTCTAAAACCTACAACTTCATGGGAACGATCCACACCTACAGTACAAGGTTGGGATGGCATGTTGTTAGGTGGCCGGGGCTTTGGATCGGCAATGGAAGCTCTTGTTAGTTATCTGAGTTCAGATTATGGCAATACATTTGCACTCGGTATAATAAATCCATACTACATAATGCTAGCTTCAACCTAATCTGTCTAGAATATTTTAGAATGAGATTCTAGCTTGTGGTCTATGCCATACACCTTTTTGCCCTTGTGTCCGGGTTGACATATTAATGGAAGTGTTTTTGTTCAATGAATAACAGCTAGGGTATTTGCCTTTCTTTCTGGCCCCCCTGATTATGGAGCTGGGCAATTAGACACAAGTAGGTATGGTGAGCAGTATGCAAGCAAAGGGGAGGATGCAGATCTCGCGTTGCTACCTGAACAGACACCATTTTACAAAGATTTGGTAAGCTGACTTAATATATGATTGATAGCTTTGGAACCACATGTTTGAAAATGTAATCCTGATCAACATGGTTAGGCTGTTGTCGCTGTTCAAGCAGGTGTTTCTGTGGACATATTTGCTGTCACCAATGAATATACAGATTTGGCATCTTTAAAGTTTCTAAGTATTAATAGTGGTGGCTCCTTGTTTCTATATGCGAATACAGATGATTCCACACTTCCTCAGGATATGTAAGTAAACCATGGATCCTATTCTAACCATGGAATGCTCTTAGCTTCACATTGCAAATTATTTGGGTAATCATAATGGGCTATTTTTTTAACCATAGATTAATAGACCGTCTAATATTATCAAGTAATGCTCTTAGCTTTTGCAATATTCAGTTAGCCATTTGTAAATGAGCAATAGTAGCAATAGTTTGGATTTGATCAGAAGAGCAGTGTTAAACATGAACATGTGGACAATCAAGTGATAAATCACTATCCATCTACTATGTCACAATGTTTCGTTAATGACTTTTAAGGCAAGCTATCATTTTGACTGACCCACTACATGTTTTTAAAAGCTTATTGTTTATGTTCATGCAAACTGTAATCTTTAGTTCAGACAGCCTGCTAAACATCTTTATTTGTAGACATGATCCTGTGGTTTTTTTTTTCCCTTTTCCCTATATTTTTTGTTAGAAACAGGATGCCTGATTATAAGTTTATGCCTCTTACAGGTACCGTATGTTGAGTCGTCCATATGCTTTTGGTTGTCTACTGCGGTTGAGAACATCGTCTGAGTTCAAAACTGGAAATTCTGTACGCATTTTATGTTAATGCTCTATATTTTAAAATTTGTGATGTACTTAAGTTTTCTCTCATCTTTGCATTTGATATGTTTTTTTTGACTTTTTACAGTATGGCCATTTCTTCCCAGACCCTCAATATGAGAATGTTCAGCACATTATTTGCTGTGATTCGTTTGCTACATATACTTACGATTTTGAGTTTGCAAATAATGATGTTTTTTCCAGGTAAAATTTACCAGCTGCAGCAGTTTCTACAAGCATCTTGTCATGCATACCTATCTATACATATTTCTTTGACCTATGGTCAAGTCAATTACTTGCCATTTTCTTCAATTATGAAAGTTTGTAAAAGAATTAAAAATATGACAGTTGGGAAAGGGGCTTTTAGTCCTATTTATTATTGCTCATATCTTTCTTGATGAGCCAATGGTTGTACACATTGTTGAAGGCATTTGTTATCTGGTACAATTTCTTTGGATAGATTGGTCTTTGCATTTTGTGATTACAAAGGAATGCTGTTTGATGACATCACAAATTCATACTAGTTCTCATCTCAACACTTGCAAAATAATGAAAAATTTTGAGTTAGCAAATTCTTGTTTGCTAGCTGCTTTGGAGCTTCATGGTTTGTTTAGATGCATTCTTGAATTAAATGCACAAAGTAGAAGAAAAAGAAAGAAACTGTAAGTTGCTCGTTGTTCCTTAACCAGGAGCAAATGTCCCTACAATCATCTCCATCATAATCTGAGAGACAAATAGGGGAAATAAGTAGATGAAGGTTTAGGGGAAATAATCATGCAAACAACCATAATTAATCTAACCGTAGGTCTTTTGAAGGTCCCTATAGATAGATTTCAAATTCCAGATTCATATTACAAGTATTTTGCTTTTTATTTCTTGAGAGGTGGATTATAATGTCTTATACCATCTTGAGGTTGGTTAGGGTCATGATGTCAAAAAGCTTCTTCAGAAATCATGTCGTTTATATGGCCGCATAACTCCAATTTCTTGTGTATGAAATTTCCTATTACTACTATTTTTGTGCAGATCAAATTTCTAATGATGTAATACACCTGGCTATTTGTAGCAGGCACGGAGATCCTCTTGTAATCCAGATTGCTTTCCAGTATTCAATTGTTGTGCCTAATGAGATGCAAAATGATGCTGGTCTGGTTTCTGCTGCTAGGTATGATCAATATACATCCTTGCTGTTTATTTTGTCCAATAACATCATTGCTAGGTATGATCTGTATACATGAGAAATCTAATTTGGTATTTTCTTTCCTTGAGAAACATGATTATGTAAACTATGGCTCCATCGTTATATGAATTGCGTCCACCCGCATGACATGTAATGTAGCCATGTTCAAGTTGGACACTAATTGAACTGCATCAAATGTCAAATGATTACAAGATATTATAAGTAGACCATTTTGTTTTAAGACCCATGAAAGTGCATATTAAAATCTGTAATTTTGAAGCATTAACATGCTAGTTATCATGTCACTGAACAAGAAACCTGGATAAGCACCTGAAAGAGGTTCACGATTGTTGAAGCCTGTATACCTTTACTGTTGCACTATGAAATAGGTTCTTTGTGCCTCTTGAATGTCACCTAATGCTTAGTATCATACTAAGATGGCCATTTGTCAATTTCTGTGGATCCAGGTATTCCTTGAAGAGGCATTTAAGAGTAAGAACATTGCAGTTCACTACAGCTCGAAGCATAAATGACCTTTATGACAGTGTTGATCCGGAAGTGGTCTTATCTATCCTTGTTCACAAGGTAAATAGTATGGAATCATCTCTTAAAATCTCTTCATTATACTTTTGTCAAATTAGAATTGCCCACATGTTATAGTGACTTTGTTATCTGTTTTGCAACTAAGCTACCAAAAATGGGCAAACCAAAAACTCTTAACTTAATTTTGTATTGCATCTATTCATTTTAATCAGATCCAGATTGATTTAACTTGTCTAGAATCAATAGTGTGACAAAAGTTGTGCCTCGAACAAGAATAAATCTGCATTGCAACTTGTTAGAGTTATGCCTCTAATGGAAACAATTTTGATTCAAGTGCTGTAGAAACCTGTTCAAGAGATTAAATATACTAGATCAGAATAGTTTTATCACTGAAAAGAATTAGAAAAGATAGAAGAAAGAAATAAGCACTTTAGCACATCTTTGGGGCTCACATGCTCTCTAATACTTTTATCAACTATCCCTAGCATAGCTTTGGAAATACCATGAAGGTTCAAAAATTTTATAGTCCTCAGTAAATTTTGTAATCAACTGGTCACTATTGAGCAGGAGGGCCAAGCCTCACTCTTGATCAATATCAACTGCTGATAATTCCAAAATAAGACTTCTCAGTTC
Organism: Musa schizocarpa; assembly: GCA_900464855.2. Lineage (NCBI taxonomy): Eukaryota > Viridiplantae > Streptophyta > Magnoliopsida > Zingiberales > Musaceae > Musa > Musa schizocarpa. The sequence continues at coordinate 7,386,857 of LS990921.1, read as the reverse complement.
TTCTCTTATTGAGGAAAAGTCAGGTGTTGTTTGTTGTGACTCTTCTAAGTCCAGTCAGCAGATGCAGGAGAGATGGGATGTAGGTCATGCATCGTTGGTGGGATGTGGAGGGGGAGTGTAGATGGCCATAGTTTGTTGCTTGACAAGTACTGCAGGAATGGAAGGTTGTATCTTAATGCTGTTTTGGCTAGTCGTGCATATATATGGCTTGCAACCTTTAGCAAAATATTTTCTGCATTGCTCTTTGGCTGACTAATGAAGTCTTAACACTTTTATCGTCCATCCTTTGAGGGCAATCAACTATATGTTATAATTGTAGTCTATCCAGTTGATTATGTGTTTTTGGGTACAAATTTTGTTGATATCTCTATTTGATTTCCAGTCCATTTCAGCTAATGCAATTTAATATAAAGTTGCTTTACTGATATTAATGTTTTAATTTTGCTTCTATTCAGGTTATTTTAGCTTCCTTGGAGCAAGGAGTGAGGGAAGGAAGATTGCTGATCCATGATTGGCTAGTCATTCTTTTATCTCAATATCATGATGTATACAAGCTAGTCCAGTATGAAAATGGGCGCTCAACTTCCAATATTGATGTTGCCTTCACCCAGTGTCCCCAGCTGCAGTCACTGCCTCGGCTTGTATTTGCTTTGCTTAGGAGTCCTCTCCTCCGTTTCCACGAAGAGGGTGTACATCCAGATTATCGGATATATTTACAATGCCTTTTTAGGTACCTCTTACTTGTGTGCTTCCAGTTGAACCCTCTATTAAGGCTTTAGTTGATGCCTTCCAACCGCAACATTGCTCTTTAGCACCAATGTATAGGGAAATATTTGTTGAGGATTGGTGGAATTTAGTGCTGATACTAGATTTTCTAAGATTTTAGTATGCTATTACATGATTCTATGGAAGCCAATAGTACTTAGTGGCCAATTTTTTAAGTTCAAATCGATCTCTATCTGTTCCATTTTATCAATGCATTTGGAATTTCTTGTAGCTGTTTCTTGCATTATTGTTGTCTTTACAGAAGATCCAGCATAAGTTACTTGGTATGTGTTTTGGTGTCACAGTTCGCTGGAGCCATCATCGCTTCAATGTGCCATTTATCCAGTTTTGACTTCATATGCAACACCAGACAAACAAGCTTATCCACGCCATTCATTGAGTCGTTCTGCTCTTGTTAAAAGCGGAAGTCCGATATTTTTTCTTGATGCCTTCACAAATCTTTTCGTATATTATTCGTCAACAGCTGATTCTTCACTTCCCTTTCCTCCACCACATGATTGTAAGCAGTAATTTCTCTCTCGACTATTGTAGTGGTTCATTTCTTAATTTATAAGATGGTTATGGCTCTAATTTTAAAGGAAAACCCTATACCTGTCTGTTTTTCTGAGACAATTTTGTGCTGCAGGTCTTCTGCGTACCACGATCAATAGATTAAAGCAAGAGAGAAGTATAACACCAAAGCTGATGTTTATCCGGGGTGGGCACGATGATGCCACGGCCTTTGAGAACTACCTTATGGAAGACAAGGATGTCGACGGAACTGGAATTCCCAGCGTCACAGGCTTTGTCACCTTCCTCGAAGAGATTGCAAGTGATGTATCAGAAAACATCAAGTAACAATGGAGTTCATCCACCGATATGCTAGCTGGAATTACGGTCAGAACCTGGATCGAAATAAGCATCTTGATTTTCTGTTAAGAATCGGTAGGCTCATGAATTTTTGGCGGTAGTCGTGACTTCATGAGAAGCTCAATGGAGTCGTCCATCGAATCATTTGCCATTTCCGAATGATGGCATTCATGAGTCTTCTTGGAACCAATTTTCTGATTGACTACAAACACTCGTTAAGAAGAATATTTGTTGTGATTGTATGACACAGCACCATGGATGTTAAAATCGAGGCGATGCCTACCCTTGGGGCGGGTCATAAAATGCGACATGGAGCATGATATCCATTCTTGATTATTCACTTCATGCAGCAGAATGCACCGAGGTTGCTTTCTTTTCACCTGCAGTAATCTATGGAGTTTGACATCTGTTGCATGGATGAATCATTCTGTCAAGGATGAACCGAACCAATTGTCGGTGCGAAGAAATGTGGTGAGTTAAGACGTCACTCGATGGTTTGTTCTTCATGTGAACTAGACATTTTGCTTTGGTGCCATATCTTGTCAACACTGTGTATCGATTGCTTCCATAACCATACTTGACTCTTTGTTTCTCCAAGCATTTGCTGCATGCTCAAATCTTTTCTACACGCTGCTCGGTACGCTCATGCAGATATCTGCCATTACAATTGCTTCGATCGTGCAGGTATAAATCCATGAACATGCAGCTGTACATCGCAACGAGACGCAGAAGGATCGTGCACTCGTCTAATGCATATCTGCCATTACCATACTTGACTCGATCGGTACGCTCATGCAGATATCTGCCATTACAATTGCTTCGATCATGCAGGTATAAATCCATGAACATGCAGCTGTACATCGCAACGAGACGCAGAAGGATCGTGCACTCATCTAATGCATATCGCTCGCTCGCAAACCCAGCAACGTTTAGAGCAGGAAGTTATATTCCGAATAGGTACGCAAACATCCATAGCAAATACACATACCGAGACCTACGATCAATCACATGCAAATTAAGAGGGGCAAGAAGAGAGAGACACAGAGCAGCTTCACCTCCATGCTTCCACACGCTCGATCTTTGAATTTATTCGACTCACGTTGCTGATCCCGTTCAACTTATCAGCTGGTAAGGAAGCTCGATCGGTAGACTCTCTCTTCGTCTTTCTTCCTTTCTTGTGATTTTCGCTGTTCGACTTGCCTGTCTTCGTATGAACTGACTTAGGAGCACTAGCGACGAATTCGTGGCCGGTAGATGAACCAGCTGCGTTCTCAGAGAAGAAGGCCGCATCGTCATGCGAACTCCGAGCTGCCTCTTCTTCTTCTGTTGCAATTCGAGGGAGACTATCCAAGACAGCCTCCTCGGCAACGTGTGCTCGTTCGGTTGCTTCTTCGCTACAAGCAGCGTGATGCATCTGAGGGCTCTGATGACCATCGTCATCGGAAGGATCTGCGCCACAGACAGCGGCATCCACTACAGCAGATTCTTGTCGTCTATCTTTCAGCGTCCTCAAGATCAGCATCCTCAGAAAATTCATCACTTGCACCGCATGCATCAACGCAGTCAAAGGATCTGCCATCTACAATCGTAAAACAAACACAATGCATTTTAGCTTGCGCTTACAAGCTTCGCTAGACCGATGGAAACAAAGATCCAATTACCTGAGTCATGTTGGGGGCAAACACCGTGGCAACGTTGCGTGCATTCATCTTGTTTTGTTCTTCTTCTTGGACGACATCAGCCATCAAATTGATAGCCCAATCCAAAAGAGCAGCCTCTGTCGGCGGCAGCAACCTGACAAGCCTACCACAGTCTTCTTCCGTTTGGCATTGCATCACTTGCCCGGATGAAAGCCAGTCGAGCACCCCCGTCGGAAGTTCCCTAAACCAAGCCTGGAGAAGCAACACAGAAGCTAAAATTCCAGTGTCGTGGAAACCAATTTCTTTCGAGGAAGATACGAGAGCATGTTCACCATATACATCTGTCGAAGGTAATAAACTAGCAGAGATGACCTGATTTCCGACAGAAGGAAAACATTGCTGATAGATCTATGAACACCTAATTAGATGAACATTCTCCTCTTAGAAAGCACAGAAAATGGCGGCATAGGCAGAGGATTAAGGAAAAGTTTGTAGGAGGTAATACCTTTATTGAACCTGCCAAACAGTGTACATCGATACCCTCTGGCACTACTCCGTCGTTTAGCTGCTCTCTGAGATGTTCTTCTTGGCTGTTCTCAGCATTGATTCTGAAAATTCCTTCTGCCTGTTCGGTTTCGATTCCATCAAAATTTAGGCATCAAAAGGCATTACAATGTCGATTTAGAGTCATCAAATATACCCGAAGACCTCCTTGCTCATACAGCCGTCTTTGCATCAACAAAAGTATGGTTGGAACACTATTGCCTCTACAATCATATGAACATTGCATAGATTCAGTAGAAACACCGAAGACGGTCGCACTGCATCATGGTTTCCATACAGTTAGCATGTCACATTGAAAGGGCAAAAGCCAACATCTAAACAAGATCGAGAAGCGAGAATAATTAGGGACATAGCAAACATAGATTCTGAGCGATCAAGCCAGCCAAAAGCAATGCAAACATACTCAAGAAGAGATGCCACTAGTTCTTCTTCTGGAGAGAGAAACTTTCTTGCTGAGTGACTAAAAAGGTTGAAGAAGAAACGAAGATCAAGAAATTTGGAACAAAGAAGTTCTAAAGGAGCTTGCAAATCACAAAGCATGAGCCTCTCTAATGAATGATAGGTGAGGAGAAACAGAGTTGATGTTGTGTTTTCTACAGCGTCGGGTGTGTTAGATGCACAATAGGTTTGTGGTGAATTGATGAACAAAGAACATGATGTTGTGAATCATGCAATATAGCTTCTGATGATCTCTGTTAATGCGAAGCTCATGAATTTGTGGACAACTCGAGAAACCAACCAAAAGCTCACATTTTTCCGACAAGAAACAAGCACAATTTACGCAGAAGCAGCAAGAAATTTTGAGACCTTGCGCTGGGGGCTCTGCGGGGAACCTCCGGCTCGAACTCGACGGGCAGCCCGAGGAAGCCATGGAAGCGGTCGAAGGTGACGTGGGCGACGTGCCGCACGTCGGTGGGGCACCCGATGTCCATCGAGCCGAAATCCTCGTCGCCGGCGCCCTCCGTTTTGCACCTCAGCAGTGACTTCCGGAGCACTGTTAGCAGCAATGCCAACACAGACAGTTGCTGTCGTTCGTCCTCCCCTTCGATCCCGACCTCCGCTCCTCCTCCTCCTCCCCTCCTATTCCTTCCCCTCTTCCTCTCTATCGCACCACCGGCACCACTTTGCCTCTCCTCCTCCTCCTTCTCTGCACCCTCTACGCCGCTATTGGAAGGGCTTAAAAGCCCATTGGAGGCATCATTCGGGTCGCAAGAAAGGGTGCGTCTTGGAGACGAAGGGAAATGCGAAGGGGACTGGAGTACCTCAGCCATGGCTCGGTATTATGGGAAACAGAAGTGGAGGATGTTGGGGTGGGCCAAACAACGTTTACCGAATTAAGAAAAAGGAAAACCAGAAACAAAGATCGGATTTTGAGAACGACGGCTGACTAAAGATTGGATTTTTAGAACAATAGCTGGAAAAGGATTGGATTTTTAGGATATGTGCACTGCTACTCCTCCTCCAGCTGGGAGAAAGAGATGGACTGTGGGAGCTGAGGAGTTTTCTGGGATGGAGTTGGATTCAAGGAAGGATTTAGAGTGGGACGTGAGAATCATAACTTTGCTTGTTATTTATTTTCTTCTTCCCTTTCCCGGGCTGGCTTTGGCTTTGCCTTTGGCTTTGGGGGCTTTAGGAGGAGAAAGAGAATGGTGAGAGTGGAAGGGGATATGGAAAGAAACAATTAAGGGGGGCTTTTGGAGGTGGAAAAGCAAGAGCGGAAGAAGGGCAGGGAATGAACCATCAGCAGTAGATTTGAAGGTTGGAGGGACTCTTCGCTCTTTTCTGGCGTTTATTATTGCAGAGAGAGAGAGAGAGAGAGAGAGAGAGAGAAGAAGGGAGGATGAAAGGGGGATTTTGGATCTGATGCCTACTTGTTTGTCTAGGAAAATGAATGACATTGAATGCACTACATTTAGCTACTAATTGCTACGTTAGTTCATGGCTTCTGTTGGTGAGCTATGTGAGCTATGACCCAGTGTTTGACTTTTTGATATGATGATGTTGTTGGTTTGAGGTTAGACATGGGGATAAGATTATAACCACCAGTGTGTCTTCAGGATGAAGTTTACTTTAATGAAAAGGTCGAGAGAGAGAGAGAGAGAGAGAGATGTTGTCAAGAACTTGTTCTCAGTGTGATGCACATGCTGAACAGGACACAATCTAAGCAAACAATAGAATGGGCTGCAATTTGCAGCTTAGATTTATCCCACCATGGAAATCCAGATCATCATATTGTGGATTTCTTGGCTTATTAGTTCACCATAAAGGCACGAGTGTTGATGAGATCTGGCAGCATCTCAATTAATGTCGTATTTTATCATCTTGTGGGCTTCGATTAGGTATTCTGCAGGTGCAGTTGCAGAAAGAGGAAGAAGGTGGGGGGAAACACATATGGCCTAACTCTAACAGGCAGCTTAATGATCCAACAGCACAGCTGGGTGGGATGCCAAAGGCGGAGAGGAAAAAGGAGAGAGGCACTCATGGAGCTTTTCTTCTCAGAGGAGATTCCTTGCAAGGGACATTCTGTTCTGTAGTGCTTGGGTAGGTAAGCCACCATTGGAAAGAACAATCAACAGACTTATCTAAAGAGCTTTACTTACTGTTTGATCATTCTATCCCACTCAAGAACAGTTGTGTGATCCTCACGATTCCCTTCTGGCTTGCCATTGTTCTTGCTTCAAGTTCACTTCATTCACTGATCATCCATGATTACAGACTTGCCATTCCCAACATAAACCTTTGACCAAATCATATACATGCAGTCAGTGATAGCAGCAGCATGGCAGTAGATCTACAGCTACAGGAGGAGGAAAGAGAAACGGTGACATGATGATCAGTATACAATGGTTCATAAAAGCATAATGGAAACCATGTCTCAATACCTAAACAAGCTGCACAATCTCTGGATATAAAGATGGGCATTCAACTCCAAACAAGATGTTGAGCTTCCTCCTGCTTCTTCCATTAGAGAAGGGCAACTCCTAACCTTTCCTCCTCTATTGCAGAGCAGAATCTGTGTCTGATGCTACAAAACTAATGATGCTGCAAAAGCCAGAAGGGATTAGAAGAGAAGTCACCAAGTTCATGGTGAGAAACAACACATGAATTGGACCTTGATTGCTGCTATCATGGCTGTCAAAGTAGTATCTTTTCTTCTTCCTTTTACTCAGGTCTGCTGGTTCTGCAATTCCAAAGCTGCTTTCATCATCATCATCTATTTTGCATCATTGTTGGCATCTCACCATGACATTCTAGTCCATTAATTATTCTCACAAGTTATCTGCTTTCATTGGTATGACTATGCAGACCTTTTAGGGGTTGGTTGCTTTGTTACTGTGCAAAGTCATTGAAGTTTGAGAATTTACTTTCAATAGGAGAAATATTTACACCAATCATAATTCCATACGTTGCGATGCAATCAATATGGGAGTGTACATCATTGTATCTTTTCTCCTCAGCCACCTCCTTGACCACGTCGGATTTCTTGTGCATGATCCCAAACCAAGTCAAACTCCTTTGGCAATCACCCCACATCAACTCATTAATAAATCACTATATATATATATATATATATATATATATATATATATATATATATATATATATATATATATCACAGGAATTTAAGGTTTACTGTATCAGATTCATTTTGCACCTTATAAAGAGATATAAAAGAAGGAATAATAATGATAATATAACAGATCTTTTTCTTCTCTCTAGCATTCATGCAAGCGGGAGTATGACTCTCTCTGTTGCAACGACAAGAAGAAGTCTACATGGAATTCACAATGGCAGCGCCAATAGCGAAGGCAAGAGAAGTGATGGCGACATGGCGACCATAGCTGCTGCATGAAGCACTGTGGCCGCCGCTCCCACCAGCTGCAGCGCCGCCGCTGCCTCTGGTTACGGGTGATCGACCACCGATGCCACCGTTGACACCGGGAGAACCGTTTCTCAACTCCCTCACCGCCGCGACTTCCCTTCTTGTGCTCTCCTCCACATGTGTCGCTGCAAGATCCGATAACACCAGAAGAATCAATCACGGAATAAGACCATACAGTTCGTCCATGAGCTTCATCTGAAGCTTCCGGCGTCGTCGCGTACCTGATGCGGTGGCGTTGGTCTGCGAGGAAGCTCGGAGAAGCATGGAGGAGAAGAGGAGCAAAAGCAGCAGAAGAGATCGCGATGCTCTGCTTGGAATCATCTCTAACCAAGAAATAAGAATCGACGTTTGTGTTGTTGATATGCACACCTGAATTTATAGTACGCATTTCGTGCTTCCTACTACTCTTTCTTTGTCCTTTCTTCCCGGCATCTGCCTTTTTTCCCTCTTACGCGGCGGAAGACCGAGTTGACGTTTGTGCTGTTGACGACGGATTCTAAAATGACGTGGCTAATTCTTAGTGGATAAATATGGTGGCCCCGCAGTTTGAGACGTCTTCCAAACCTTTGACCAAGTCAAACACGAGGCGTAGGATACATTAATAAATCTTATAAAATTGAAAGATTTATTGACCAACACGCAATTGAATCCTCATTTATGCGCATTTTTTGGTTGACGAAGTGAATATCTAATTAATTATAAATGTTGTTGTAATTTTGGATAAATAAATTGAAGCTTTCTGATTGAATTAATTTAATTGATTTTTTAGTCATAGCGGTTGAGAGGTTAAACCAATAACAAGTACTGCTCGGTAATCGCCAACTCAGCGGCAGCTGCATGGATTGACACAGTCCGATACAGAAATATAATACGAAATGTGTGACCATTCAGCATGTAATTATTTTATCTCATCACAGAGTCACCGAGCAAGTTTTAATATTATAAAATGATTAATATTTCACGATAATATAATAAAATAATATTAAAATAAGATAATTTTTGTTGAGTAGACGAAGCATATGTTATTCTGAAATCATCAAAATACTTAGGATGTCGAGATGATTGATATTTATATAAATATAAAAACTATTATATGTTATATGTAATTTGAAAAAAATAATATGTTAGGATAAAAATAAAATAATATTAGACCATACATATTTTTTGATGTCATCTCTTTCTTCTCTTTTTTTTTTTTTTTTTATCTTTTTACCGTTTATATCTTAGAGATCTTATCTATAAGCGAGAGTAGAGGGTCTATGATAAATTATTAAGAAAATTTATAAGATCTCTTAATAAATCTTATCTTAATTTAATTTATTTTTTTTTTATTAATTAATAATCATAATAAGAATATAATCATATTCATAATATATTTTATCAAATTAAATATGATTACACAATCTAATATTTTTATATCGCAAGAGCTTATATCTGTCTCATCCCGGATTACAGGGTGTTGTTGAGATGGCAGGCATATAATTCTTCTACCACAAATCAGGAACGGATCGGACTTTGATGTCTTCAATAAATCCCTCTTTTGTGTCATCTTCCACATTCCTCTCCTCTTGTCCAATCCAAATCCGTGCTTCCGTCTCCCAGAAAACAAAAGCTTCTGTTGGGTGTCCTTTTCGCCATTGCCGAAAGCCCAAAGGGAGAGCATTGGTCCTCTTCTTGCAGACAAATAAGCAGATTAGATCATATGGGTTCAATCTTATCCAAGAAAACAATTAGTTTCCACTGTTTTCATCAAATATTATAATGAAATCACATGTGATGAAGGCTGTCCTGGTTTTATCCCAGTATTAAATGGCTAAACTTTGTCTTAGTTGACTTGAAATTTGAGCTCCGGCCATCCAACCCCCTCTCCCTTCTCCTTCCTTCATCTCCCCCCATGGCCAGTTCTTGCAGATCTTGCTTGGTTTGGGTCCTCTGCTTCTTCCTCTGCCATTGTTTGGTGTTCGTGGAGCCTTCCCGCAGAGTCTTCCTGTATCCACAGTCTCAGGAGATATCGTCCATAGTTAGCAAGCAATACAGGACTGCATACCACTTCCAACCACCCAAGAACTGGATCAATGGTATGTCATAGTGTTTAGATTTGATCTTTATGAGTCCTATGTGATCTTATTCCTTTAGGAATCTTTGTAGAACTTGCGATTGCCGGATAGTTCTGTAGGATATTGATTTCAAGAATCTAGTAATAGGAAGGAAACAAACATGAACTCCATCTCAGATTACGCAGACTCTTCTTGTTCTTGTTTTTCTAATGACTGGAATTACCTTTATAGAGAGCTGGATATCGTTGAGTTGTTTATCTCTATCAAACAGGATGGTATGTGGTAATCTGTATCATCATGCATACATGTTTGGATACTGGAATAGAGCTTGACATCGATTCTACTCATAGTTTTGGATGCTGGAATAGAGCTTCACATCGATTCTACTCATAGTTTCATCTGGTTTATGTTAGTTTTACGAGTCCCAAAATCAAGTTTGTTATCTTGTATTGTAATTATAAAATAAGGGCTTGGGCTTTGAAGTTAATCGCACCATAAGAAAATCTAATTGTTTGTTTTCGATTTAATTTTTATTAAATCTACACTTAGTTAAAATAGTTTGGGCTTATAGTTTGGACTTTTCTTATTTAGTAGTTTTAGGTGTTTTATGACCTAGGAATATTTTTCTAAGACATTTATAATTATCCCTTTTATAGTAGAGTTTTGTTCTTCCTCCATCCGTGGACGTAGGTCAATTGATCGAATCATATAAATCTGGTGTCCTTGTCTCTTTTATTTTTCTGCTTTATTATCTTTATTGGGTTGTCAAATTATCCTTTGATAAATTTTCTAGGGTCAGCTCTAACAAACCGATATCAGAGTTTGGTTTCAGAATCTTTTGGCAACGATGATAATAACAAAGATCGTTGTCGAGAAATTCGATAGAAATATCACCTTCGGCATATGAAAGCTTAAGATGGAGCTCATTCTGATTCAAGACGGAGTTGATTTGGCACTATAGGGAGTTGAGAACATTCCAGATATACGTCAAATGAAGATCTTGTGGCAATAGATAAAAAGGCTCGATCAAACATTATTCTAAATCTCTCTGATGAGGTTTTACGGGAGGTAGCTACGGAGACTACGACTAAGAGCATGCGGGACAAGCTTAAAGCTTTGTATATAAAGATGATAGTGAAGAATCGTCTCTACTTGAAACAAAGTTTATATATGCTTCAGATGATTGAATATATATTTATACTCTCACATCTTGATAAATTTGATTCCTTAGTTATAGATTTGGAGAATATAAATGCGAAAATTGATGACGAGGATAAGGCCATGTTACTTTTGTATTCTCTTCCCTAATCCTTTAAATATTTCCGTGATACTATGATTTATGAAAAAGAAACAATTTTGTATCAGGAAATTAAATCTGTATTAAAATCTAAGGAGTAGATAGATAGGGATATCATTGGGAAAAATAGAGGGAATCAGGCGGAGAATCTGATTGTAAGGGGTAAAACGAATAAAAGAAAATTTAACAGTAATAGATCTAAATCTAGATCTAAATCCAGACATAGAAATTTGGAGTGTAGGTATTATCATAAAATGAAGCACATTAAGGCTGATTGCTTTAAATTAAAAAATAAATTAAGGCAAAAATAAAAAAATTATTGAGAAAACTACTAAGTCCGCTGAAACTAGTGTAGCAGCTGATGAGAATGTTAGAAATATTTTCTTTGCTACTGATGACCGGACGAGATCTAAAAATGAACGGATTTTAGATTCGGGTTGTTCTTATCACATGTGTCCCAATAGAGATTTGTTTTCCACATGAATCTTGTAATGATGGAATTATTTTGATGGACAATAATGTCACATGTGATGTTGTTAGTAAAGGAACAATCCGAATTAAAATGTATGATGGTATTGTGAGGATGCTCACTAATGTTAGGCATGTTTTTTATTTAAAAAAGAATATCATCTCTTTAGGCACCATAGAGACTCTTGGGTGTAAATACACAACTGAAGATGAAGTTATGAAACTTTCTAGAGATGCCCTTATTGTTATGAAAGCTTGTAGGTCTAGTAGCTTATTTATTTTGTAGGGAACTACTGTCACGTGCTTAGTTGCAGTCTCGTCATCATCATTGTCTGATTCTGATATCACCAAATTATGGCATATGCGTTTGGGTCATATATATGAAAAAATGTTCGAGCATATTGAGCAAAAGGAGTCTTCTTTGCGGACAAAGTACTAGGCCACTGAATTTTTGTGAATATTACATATTTGGAAAGCAAAAAGTCAACTTTAATTCTCCGGCAATTCACAAAACGAAAGGTACCCTTGACTATATTCATTCAAACCTTTGGGGTCCAACTCATATTTAGTCTAAGGGTGGTGCCAGGTATATGTTGATTTTCATTGATGATTATTCCAAGAAAGTTTGAGTTTATTTTTTGAAACATAAAAATGATATTTTTCTAACCTTTAAACAATGGAAGGCTTTGATTAAAAAGCAAATAGGCAAACAGATTAAGCGGCTTCGAATAGATAATGATATGGAATTTTGTGAAGGTGACTTTGATGAATTCTACAAAATGAAGGAACTATTTGGCATCGCACTATTAGAATGACGCCTCAGCAAAATAGTGTGATCGAACGTATGAACATAATACTTTTGGAGAGAGCAAGGTGTATGATTTCAAATGCAGGGTTGACAAAGGACTTTTGGACAGAGGCGATTAATATGGCTTGTTACGTTGTCAACCACGCTCCTTTTACAACATTTAATTTTAAAACTCTGAAGGAAGTTTGGCAGGTACTCCTGTTGATTACTCTGATTTCAAAATTTTTAGGTGTCTAGCATATATGTATGTAAATGAAGAAAAATTAGAGTCTCAAGCTAAAAAGTGCATTTTCCTTCGGTATGCTTCTGGGGTGAAATGATACAGATTGTGGTGTTTTGATCCAAAATCCCCAAAATTTGTAATAAGTAAAGATGTTACTTTTGATGAATTATCTATGTTATCTTCCAAAGAGGAATCTACTAGTTGTACAAATGATAGAGTGCAAAAGTAAGTGGAGCTTGAGATTGATAGTTTTGATTATTTTCAGTCGAACTCTTCTACTCAAAGAATGCCAGTAGATGATCCCGAATCTACTGACGAAGATGATTCAAAAGAAGAGCAATATTCTAGAGCTAAGGATAGACCATGGAGAGATATTCAACCACCACAAAGATATGCAAATTTGGTTGTATATGCTTTGTTTGTTGTAGAAGAAACAAGTGAAGTTGGTGAGCCTACAACCTACTAAGATGCAGTTTCTTGTAATAATTTTGCTAAATGGTTGATTGCGATGAATGAAGAAATTGAATCTCTCCATCAGAATATAACTTGGGATCTTGTGAAGTCGCTTTCGGGTAAGAAAATTATTGGATGCAAATGAGTCTTCAAAAGGAAGGAAGGTATTCCAAGAGTTGAAGATGTAAGGTACAAAGCACGATTAGTTGCAAAGGGCTATAGCATGTGCATGGTATTGATTTTAATGACGTATTTTCACATGTTGTTAAACATAGCTCTATTCATGTTTTGCTTACTTTAGTTGGCATGTATGATTTCAAATTGGAGTAACTTGATGTCAAAACAGCTTTCTTACATGATGAACTTGAAGAACAAATTTATATAGAGCATCCTCATGGATTGAAGTAGTCTCCAAGACAATAAGTAGTATAAGAGGTTTGATTCTTTTATGTTGGGTCATGGTTACACGAGGAGCATGTATGATAACTGTCTACTTTCGGAAGTTAACCAATGGCTCTTTTATATATTTGTTACTTTATGTTGATGACATGCTTATTGTAGCTAAGAATTTGTCAGAAATTCACACTTTGAAAATGCAACTGAGTAGTGGGTTTGAAATGAAAGATTTGAGAGCAGCTAAAAAAATTCTTGGCATGGAGATCAAAAGAGAACGAGGAGTTGAAAAATTATTTCTGACCTAGAAAAATTACCTCGAGAAAGTCTTGGAGAGGTGTAGCATGAAAAACATTAAGCTAGTGAGTACTCCTCTTGCTTACCATTTTCGGCTATTTGTTACTCATTCACCAAAGTTAGTTGAAGAGGAAGAATATATGGTACAAGTTTCATATTATAGTATCATGGATAGTATTATATATGTAATGGTTTATACTTGTTCAGATATTTCACAAGTAGTTGGTGTGGTTAGCATATATATGTCTCCCCCAGGTAAAATACACTGGCAAGCTATGAAGTGGATTCTCAGATACTTGCAAGGGACTTCAGATGCCTGTTTAGAGTTTGGGAAAAATCGTAACACTTTGGTTGGTTTCAGCGACTCTGATTATGCTGCAGATCTTGATAAACGAAAATCTTTGACAGGCTATGTTTTTTGCATTGACAGTTGTGCAGTTAGTTGGAAAGATTCCTTATAACCTATCGTGGCTTTATCTACTACAGAGATAAAATATATGGTAATGACATAGGCGATCAAAGAAGTTTTATGATTAAAAGGTTTGTTCGACGAATTATGTCGGTGTTACTATAATTTACTATGATAGTCAAAGTGCTATTCATTTGGCTAAAGACTAGATGTATCATGAGAGGACGAAATATATCGATGTGAAGTTTCATTTTATTTGTGATACCATTACTGAGGGAAAGGTCCTTGTTCAGAAAATTCATACGAAGGACAATCCAGTTGATATGCTTATGAAGCCTCTTCCGGTTTACAAATTCAAGCAGTGCTTAGACTTGGTTAGTGTTCATTATTGGTGATTGCCTGTTGAGATTTTTGTGAAGAAGGTGGAGCAAATTTTGGCAAGATAGAGATTTGTTAGTTTTGGCAAGTTCTACATAGAGAAAGTCAAGCTTGTTATCTTCTATTGCAATTATAAATAATCACTTGAGCTTTGAAACTAGACATACCATAAGAAATATATAATTATTTGCTTTGGATTTTTATTTAATAGTTTCATGTGTTTTTATAGTAATTATCCCTAAGGAATATTTTCTTAATGTATTTGTAATTATCTCTTTTATAGTAGAGTTTTGTTTATCTTCCTAAATAGGTCAATTGACTGAATCATGTAAATTTGGTATCCTTGTCTCTTTTATTTTTCTATTTTATTAGTTTTATTAAGTTGTCAAATTATCCTTAGCTAAATTTTCTGGCAGCTTTTAACAGTTTCTATTGCAAGATTTCATGTTCTAACATGGTCTCTTCTCTTGCATGAATTGGTCCTCCAAAACCTGACAATGAGCAGACCCAAATGGTATGCAACTCTCTCTCTCTCTCTCTCTCTCTCTCTCTCTCAGGCAACTGTCATAACTGCCACCAAAACCACTGACAGGACCGATGTACTACAATGGCGTCTACCACCTCTTCTACCAGTACAACCCCAATAGCTCGGTGTGGGGCAACATCCATTGGGCTCACTCGGTGTCGACCGACCTCATCAACTGGGCGCCGCTCGACCTCGCCATCCATCCCACCAAGCCCTTCGACATCAATGGCTGCTGGACCGGCTCCGCCACCATCCTCCCCGGCCACCAGCCGGTCATCCTCTACACTGGGATGAACCGAGACAACCAGCAGGTCCAGAACATTGCTGTCCCGGGGAACCTGTCCGATCCCTTTCTCAGGGAGTGGACGAAGCCTGACTACAATCCTCTGATGACGCCCTCCGACGGCATTCACCCCGACATGTTCCGGGACCCGACCACCGGGTGGCGCGGAGCCGACGGGCGTTGGCGAGTCGCCCTGGGAGCTGAGATCTCAGGGAATGGAACCGCCTTGTTGTACAAGAGCGAGGACTTCGTGCGGTGGGAGAGGGCCGACTCGCCTCTGCATTCGTCGAGCGCTTCGGGGATGTGGGAGTGCCCTGACTTCTTCCCGGTGCCGATCGAGGGACGAGAAGGCTTAGACACGTCGGTGAACTCCAAGGACGTCAGGCATGTGTTGAAGATGAGCTTGATGGAGCCGCAGTCCGACTATTACATGCTGGGAACGTATGATGAGACGAGGGACATCTTTGTGCCGGACAATGCTGCGGACGACTACCGGATGTGGTTGAGGTACGACTATGGTAAGTTCTACGCATCGAAGACGTTCTTCGATGCGAAGAAGAAGCGGAGGATCTTGTGGGGATGGTTGAATGAATCTGACACTGAATCTGATGACATCGCAAAGGGATGGGCTGGTATTCAGGTGACTTCTTCTTCTCTGCTTGGATCATATAAGCTCATGTTTCGATATCAGAAACATATGAGTGATTCTTCAGATCATTCCGAGGAAAATTTGGCTGGATAGCAGAGGAAGGCAGCTTGTTCAGTGGCCGATCGAAGAGGTTGAATCTCTCAGAAGAAACGAGGTTCATCTGCATGGCTTGGAGCTCACAACAGGTCTGCATGAGATCAAAGGAGTAAAAGCTTCACAGGTCAGTGCCTAACACAATCTTGTACAGATTAGGATTGTACTGCCGATTACTTATGGTGGATTTGGCTTTGTTTTGGTTTCGATCTCCGAATAGGCAGATGTCGAGGTAGATTTCGAGCTGCCAAGATTAGACAGAGCAGATCCCTTTGATCCCACTCGGGCGATGGACGCTCCTAAGCTTTGCAGTCAAGATGATGCTTCCGTTAGAGGTGGAATCGGACCCTTTGGGTTGCTGGTTTTGGCTTCGGAAAACCTGGAGGAACACACGGCTATCTTCTTCAGAGTTTATAGAGATCAGAACACAGCCAAAGTCCTCATGTGCTCTGATCAGAGAAGGCAAGTCATTTTTGATCATGTGAAGGACTCGTTTGCAGCATCGCATTTTGTTTCTGATGGCTACCAAGTAGTGTCATTTACATCAAGTTCTTGATGCTGAGAGCAGGTCCTCTCTAAGGCCAGAGCTCGACAAACCAGTGTATGGAGTGTTCTTGGACATGGACCTCGAGAAGGAACGAAAGATTTCCCTGAGAACCTTGGTGAGTGAATGTTTGTCTCTTCATCTAATCAATTTGGATCCTGTAAAGCTCACGATGACCTTCTTGTGCGTGTTGCATCTCCATTGATGTGACAGATCGATCATTCGGTAATCGAGAACTTTGGCGGCAAGGGGAGAGCATGCATCACGGCTAGAGTTTATCCTGAATTGTTCTTGAACACCAGCTCTCATCTTTACCTGTTCAACAATGGCTCCAGCTCTGTGATGATCTCAAGGTTTCAGTCATGGGGCATGGCCAAGGCTCACTTGAACATAAAACTCAAAGACCTAGTTATCGAAAACTAGGTTTTTCGGGTGCATTTTTTTCACTGAAACTATGATATCTCAATTCATCAGTCAACCAAGGAAGAAACAATCTTTGGTATTCTGATACAAGAAAAGATGATTCATTATAAACCTCAAACATTTTGCTCCTCTCAAAATTCTCCATTTGCTTGCAATGACTGATGATTAGCGGAGCTGATGAGACTTGTACCATTGAAAAGCCACAAGATGAATGATCACTAGAATCTTAGCATTACATCTAGAAGTTGGCACAAAGGCTATGCAAGCTGTTACATGAATTGGATTGGATTCTTGTCATACCGAAGATACGTTCCTCTGGAACACAATGTTCTTTGTGAGGTCAGTGAATTAGGTGGTGACATGAAGCTGACCTGATTCCTATGTGTGATCCACATCTCAGGGGTGGCAGATCTCCTCTTCTTCTTTGGTCAAACTCCACACCAAAGGTGCCATATGAAGATCATGTCTCATCTTGCCTAAAAGTCAAGGATTTTCCACCCAGAACAAGAAATCATGGATTTGCATAGGAAATCAATTATACCATAATTTTAGATCAGGAACAGTTCCTTCCACATATTGGAGTGCAGTTTCTTGTTCTGTCTACAGAATTCTGTATGGAAGTATCATGTCCCAAAGCAGGGATCTCTTTCTTGAGCTTCTGCACTCCCTGTTTCCGGGCTTTCGCTAAAATTAGGCTTCACTCAATTATTACCTTGGAGACATGGATGTAGACATAAAGTAGCACCAACTTCTTTGTTTCAGTTTTCACACCAAAGAAAGATTGAGATGACTAAAACTACCGGTTTCTTCTGCTTCCTAAATAATCCTAATGGAAATTAGGATCACTCAGTTAAGCTGATGAACTCTCTTTTACTTGTTTATGGGGTTTTGGCTACAACTAGGCTTTCACTTCGAGAAATGGATGCAGAGATGAATCAGCTCCTTCTTTGTTTCAATGATCTGCTTTTATTTTGAGGAATCAATAATAATCTCCAGAAAAGCTTCTTTGTTTTAGTTTTTAAGCCAAAGAAAGATGGAATGTGACAAAAAAGCTTTTATAAAGTATATTTAGATCAAAGACAGCTAAAGGATAAGGGGACTTGAGAGCAATTGAGAGATCATTTCTCAGATTCAAACACGAGCACTGCTCCTGGAAACAACTGTAAGACAGAAGAAAATAGGAAGTCAGAGAAAGAAACTACTTGAATGCCTCCAAGCATGAGCGCAATGGATTGGTGCCCTCAACTAAGTGCAGTTTCTTATCCAGCACTGAGAAGAACAAGGACAGGCCTTGTTTCCAAATGTGATGGGTTCTCATGCAGCCAGCCTGTAGTCCCACCATTGGAGCTACTCACTACTCACCATGCCAATAACTCCTATAACCGAGCGAAAATTGAAAGAAACAAAGCAGGGTGGAGATTTGGCAGCTTCTGCTGAGATCCAATGCCTGTTTGACGGACAAATTAGGTGGCAATCCCCATCCTTCATGGCCTGTCAGAAGAACGTGGGGTGTCATATGCAGGTATGGGGAGAGAGACCAGTGTGGAGTCTGAGTAGGAATGTGGGATGGTGCCCTGTTGCTGCTCATCAACTTGCCTCACAAATGGACCGAAGCTACTCTAGACTGTATCCTCCAGCTGGTAAGGTGGAGTATCCTTGAGTCAGGCCCAAAGGTTCACTGCCCCTCACCATCACAAGTTGCCAGTGGATCCCCCCCCTCTCTCTCTCTCTCTCTCTCTCTCTCTCTCCTCCTTCTTGTTTACAGCCCCGTTATTGATGCTTTCTTGGACGTACTACCAACACGAGGAGTCTTGGCATTGCATTAGAGGCCAAGACAAGTGGGCATATTTCATAGCCAAGTGCTGCAAAAAAGAATTATTAGCTAAATGCATCGAATGGCATACGATTTTCAACCTTTTGGTAAACCAATGTGTTACTAGCGAAGTCGATGAAACACACCTTGACTTGTATGCTAAGAAGTACATCATGAATCACATAAGATTGATCGAGCTTTCTTCTTTCATTATGGCGTTTAAAAAAGGTGATCCGCATGGAAAATCTAATTCACAAGGCTTCCCGATCGAGGTGGAGATGAAGTCAGGATGAGCTGAAAGCAAATGTTAGGCGGGGTATGGTACAACATGAGAATGCACTGCTTACGTCTTAGAAGAAGCAGGCGATCGAGGTGTTGTGCTTTCTTCGATGGTGCAGCTCTGTGCTGCCGCGGATGTGTTTCCCTGCGTTTCCGATAGCAGCACTGTGCAAGTTATTTCAGAGCCATTAGTGCGGATGTGAAGGTCTTTCTCCTTTCATCCGCCCAACTTACAGCTCGGTATCCATCTACACAGAGCCGAACGATACATATTATTTTCTCACATAAACTTCTTCCGTGATTGAAGTTAGGATTTTGAATTCTATATCATTCAATTTAAGCGAGGAGCAATCGTCCTGTGAGACCCATGAGGTTTGCCTGCATGCAGATGCCCATCTCTACGTGTTCTGGTATCTTGTTGTGCTCAGAGAATGTGGGACTCACGGTGTCTTTTGGAGTTATTGAGTCATCAGACATTGTTGGCAGCAATAATTGAGATTCTTCGTTAGCACAAGTGTCGTCTGGTCTTCTCCCAACCCTCTTCCTGCTTATATATACCACCCGAAGGGCTCTTCCTTCTGCAACGCTCCCTTAGAATCATCATCGGGTGTTGGTGTTTGGCTTCCGAGGTAAGTGATGGGGAGAACGAATAGCTGTTGTTGGACGGCATGGTTGGCTGTGGTTCTTGTGCATTGGTGCCTCTGCGTCAGGGAAAGGAACGGGTTGGTGGTGGAGGCCTCCCATGTGGTGTATGAATCCCTCCAGTCTGTTCCTGCTTCCGTTGTCGACAGTAAGTTGAGGACTGGGTATCACTTCCAGCCCCCGAAACACTGGATCAATGGTACGTTACGTCACCTTCCTCTCCTCCTCCTCTCTGTTCTTCTCTTCTTCTCAGGGGAATAACCGGGAGTGGTTCTTCTCTTATCCTCAACCTAGGCTTGCGCTACAAGCTCTTCACTCTTGTCTGCTCTCACGGTTGCTTTCTTAATAGACCCGCTCTCCTGTTGCTAATGGTGGTGTGCGTCGTCCCATGGTGCATCAACCTTGCTTTCTGTCTTTTCTCTTGGTTCTGTCCCTGTTGCGAATCTGTCCTTCCACTGTTGCTAATGGTGGCGTCGTGCCATCGGCCGATGCTGCACGTAACCCGACGACAGCGTCTCCCACCGGCATGAGTGCTATGTTACGAGTGCTCTGATAAAAATAATAGAAGATAAAAATAATTATTAAAAAAAATATTGAAAAAATAAAAAAATTAAATATATTAAGTTATTTCTTTTCTATTTATTCAGGAGAAAATATTTTTCTCAACAGAATAAAAGATTAAAAATTTTCGAAGATTTTTTTGAACAGAGTAATAAAAATTTCTCGTATAATTAAGAAAATCTTATCTTCTTACTTACTCTCACAACATTTAAGAGGCTAAACTGCATGGCTTTCATAAAACTTCCTCTGGATTTGACCACTCTGATTCCCTTCCAACCTTTTCGTACATTCTCACATAATATGTGAATATTAATCAGAGCCTTGGATTCTGCAACGCTTGGACTCTGCAACGGAATCCCACCAATCCTTTTGCATGTTTCTATTAGATATGTGCTTGTCCAAATGCTGTCACTGATTTTGTCTTTGTCTTGTCGTCTCCTCCATGATGCTACGCTAATGGCTGTACCATCAAATGCACAAACCTGACGTCCAGATCCAAATGGTACGTTCCCCCCAAACCCTCTCTCTCTCTCTCTTTCTCACGACACACACACATCTTCTTGATATGATCCGTACGTAACATTAATGTTCACTAGGGCCGATGTACTACAATGGCCTCTACCACCTCTTCTACCAGTACAACCCCAGTGGCTCGGTGTGGGGCAACATCGTGTGGGCACACTCCGTCTCCACCGATCTCATCAACTGGGTAGCGCTCGAGCCGGCGATCTACCCGTCGAAGCCCTTCGACATCAAGGGTTGCTGGTCTGGCTCTGCAACCATCCTTCCCGGCAACAGGCCCGTGATACTGTACACTGGCCTCGACCCTCGTGAGAGACAAGTGCAGAACATTGCGTACCCGAAGAATCTCTCTGATCCTTACCTCCGTGAGTGGGTGAAGCCCGACTTCAACCCTGTCATTGCCCCGGACGATGGGGTCAACGGCAGCGCCTTCCGTGACCCGACGACGGCGTGGCGTGGACCTAGTGGCCACTGGAAACTGGTGGTTGGCAGCAAGTGGAACAAGAGGGGCAAGGCGATTCTGTACCGGAGCAGAGACTTCGTGCACTGGGTCAAGGCAAAGCACTCGCTCCACAGCGCCAGGGACACCGGCATGTGGGAGTGCCCGGACTTCTACCCGGTGGCGTTGAAGGGGACGCGAGGCCTAGATACGTCCGTGTATGGCCATGGCGTGAAGTATGTGCTCAAGGTCAGCTTGGACATCACGAGGTACGAGTACTACACGGTGGGGAAGTACTACCACGACAAGGACAAGTATGTGCCCGACGCAACGTCGGCGGACGATAACACCGGCTTGAGGTATGATTACGGCAACTTCTACGCTTCCAAGACCTTCTTCGACAGGAAGAAGCAGCGAAGGATCCTGTGGGGGTGGGCCAACGAGTCGGACACCTCGGATGTCGATAAAGCTAAAGGTTGGGCGGGCATTCAGGTCGGTCTTGACGTGGTAGAATTCTGTCATGCGCTTCGCTCTCCACTGATTTCGATGAACTTGATGTGGTGATCTGTTGTCAGATGATTCCAAGAACCATTTTGCTCGACAGCAGCGGTCGACAGCTTGTGCAGTGGCCGATCGAAGAGATTGAATCTCTCAGAGGCAAACACGTTGTTGTCGAGCACAAGAGGATCCCAAGTGGTGGTTTCTTCGAAGTGACCGGGATAGACTCTTCACAGGTCTGCGTTTGATATCCACTTGCGGAACTGTGGCAGTGATTCTTAAGTTGACCGTGTCTCTTTCGCCGTGCAGGCGGATGTAGAGGTGAGCTTTGATGTCTCAGGCTTGGAGAAAGCTGAGGACTTCGATCCTTCTTGGGCGACTGACGCCGAGGCACTCTGCGGCCGGAAGACAGCAGACGTGAAGGGTGGGGTTGGGCCATTCGGAGTGCTGGTTTTGGCTTCAGCCAACATGGAAGAGAAGACTGCTGTGTTCTTCAGGGTCTTCAAAGCTTACCACAAACATGTAGTCCTCATGTGTCATGATCCTACCAGGTCAGCTATTTATCTTCACAGTTCTTTATCATTTCATTCACAGAATTCTAGCAGCTGTATGATGATCTTCTAGTTTTGATTGGCTAACCATCCTTGTGTTGCTCGAACAGGTCCTCACTGAGGGCAGGACTGTACAAGCCAACCTTTGCAGGCTTTGTCGATGTCGATATAGCTAGAACTGGCAAGATCTCCTTAAGGACCTTGGTATGTTAATAAATCCCAAACCTTATTGCATCCACTTCCTGTCAGCATTGCATCGTCTTCTTCATTTATGAGCAAATTTTGACCATGTGATGCAGATTGATAGCTCTGTGGTGGAGAGCTTTGGGGCCAAAGGCAAGACGTGCATTACTTCCAGAGTTTATCCCAGCTTGGCTATCGGAGAAGATGCCCACCTGTTCGTCTTCAACAATGGATCAACTGATGTCAAAGTCTCCGAGTTGAATGCATGGGAGATGAAGAAACCTCTGATGAATGGAGCACAGTGAGACAATCATTGAAGTGTCCACTTCTACAATAAGTTTTCGTAGCTTCATGTCCACTGCAGTGTTATCCTTGAAGGTTCTAATTCCAGTTATCCTTCAGAGTTTATTGAAGTGCATTACCGTAGTGTTTTATCTCTCAGTCAACTCAAGATTCTTCAGACACACATCAAATCTGCATAACACTTGTCAGATGCACAACACATTGAGAAGCTTGTCACTGGCAAATCCTTTATTCTGAGGAAGGCAAAGACCACATCCTTCCCTCAGCACAATGCAAAAGCCAAAGTATACTTTTACTAGGCCGCTGAGAAAGCCATGTGGAGATGCTCTTGCCTTGTCAGTGCATCTTCAAAAGCTCAAACCTTGTGAGTGGAACATAGGGAGGAGTAGCATCTTTCTACAGTCTCAGCTGAATCAGCTAATGGGATACAACACAGCTTTGGGAGGATTGGATATGGTCTCTCGTGATCATTGCTTTAACATGAACATGATGAATTGGACCACTCAAAAACTCTACTTGGGAACAGCTTCCCACTTTGTGTAAAGATACAGATAGGAACCATTAGTTTCTCCTGGAAGGAATTAATACCTTAAGCTCAGACAAAACCATGTCCTGACAAATATGTGATTCTGGCACAAATAAAGTATCTGAGAAATCATATCCAATATGATTTCAATCTGATGATTAAGGTGTTGGAAAACAGGTTTCATATGAAGAGAGGCCTCGTAAGAACACCAGTTTTAGTAGAGCCATCTGGATTCATATTCTTCTGTCTGATATGAGCTTCATCGTCTTCTCAAGATTAGCAGTAGCCCTTCTCTCCCATACGAAGAATAACACTTGGTCGGCATTACGAATCCAGTGTTCGACCCAGTAGCAAATTCGAATCACTGTCCATGATAGAGCAGCAGACAGCGTCTCCACCAAATCACCAAACGACACGATGTCATCGACACCATAACTTCCGCATGAGGCCTCCACGTGTCACGTCATACTCTCGGCAAAAAATGAAACATGTAGTCGCGATTTGACCTCTGCCTTAGCAGTGACGAAAGACTCACACCAGTTGTCCTTGCCGACGGCTAAAAGGTAATTTCGGACGATGCAAAACGACCGTAACTGTTTCTTTCTGCATTCCTCCCGTTCAGCTTTTAATTCAAGACTCGATCGCTGTCGTCACAGCCTCGACTCTCCTCCCCACCAATTCTTTCACTTACTATGAACGAAGTGGCCGGGGATCGTTGTGGAATTGGTCAAGGCAAGCTTCGTATGCTTCGGATTCGTTTCTTTTGGCGGATTTTTTGGGTGTTCTTAGGGTTGTAGGTCTACTCTTTGTTTCGATCTCTTCGTATGTATTTCTTTCTCCGGTTTCTTGGTGACTCAGAACGCGTCTTTCTTGCGAATAGATTGATTCTTGGGTAATCATTTATGGCGGATGCGTGGAGCCTTCGATTGGGCGGGTTAGGGTTTTGGGAAGGATTACATAATCATTTAAGAATTATTTCTCGGCGAATTTGGCCTCATGAGAATTGTTAGGGGAATGCGAAAATTGGTCTGCGGTGAGGAAGGCGTGCTGGAGAATAAGGCATCGATCGGCTGGGGAAATGCTGTCACTTCTTCCATGGTCATAAATCGAGATAAAGGATGCTTCAGGCTCTGAACCTTTGAATGGAAACAAGAAGGACTGTCATCCTGATTCGATTGCAAGGGAGGAGTAGGCGGAGGTTATCGTCTCTAGGAGATTGAAGGTTCTCCTCTGTGTTCTTTATTTAATGGTTTTATTCATTTAAATGATATTGTATTCCATTGTTGATATATATATATATATATATATATATATATATATATATATATATATATATATATATATATATATATATATATATATATATATGTATGTATGTATGTATGTATGTATGTATGTATGTATAATGTTTAGATTATGAAGTCGCTTTGATTTGTGAAAATAATTTATGGTTTCATGATGTAAAAAAATGTAGGAATTTTTTTTAGTCTATAAAATTGTGAGATTTTATGTTGCTTAATGAATTTTATTTTCAGGAGATGCCTACTCAACATGATTGTTGAAATATTGATTTATTTCTTTATTTTTTAAGATTGAAAATTTCAAAAGATCAAGTTTGGAATGACTGGAGATACCTGCTGTATGCTTGTGAATTTCCACTGTTTGTAATTTTATAGGGTTGCTATTCTAGAAGGTCCTCAATAAGTCTGTTGCATTTTATATAAGCTTACTTGAGTCTTTCTTATAAGCTGATTTGGAATTGTAGCGATAGTTGCAGGTGCATTTTTCAATAAGCTTCTAGCTGCTCTGGGATTGTAGCAGATGTTGCAGGGTGTTGTTCAATAATCTTCTAGGTCTTCTCAGAGAGTTGATGCTTTACTTTTTTTAAAAATTTAGGGATAATGAAACGTTTATCCGTCGTAAGTAATAGAAGCCACCATTTGATATTCTGTTTCATTATTATTGATTAATTGTGCTTTCTCTATTTCATGTATCGCTTTCTTTACATGCTTATTTACTGTATTTTACACATTTCCCCCTTTATTTTAGTGAATGAAGCTGTTCTCCAGTTCACAAGTCTAAGTTTCTATGTAGCTCGAAAAGTGAGCCTTCAGTGGATGGGTATGGCATTTCATCTAAAGGAGATCTTTTCATTATTTTGTTACTGCTTTTTTCCATATAACTTTCTGGGATAATTTGATGCCCTTTGAATGACATGATTGCTGATGCTGATGGTTCCTCTAAATAATAGATGAAACACTGTTTCCTGTGCATCAATATATTTCTTTGATGTCATTTCACAACTCATTAGATACATCACTTTTTTAGGTGGTTCCTATTGTTGTCTGTTTTCTAGGATTCCTTTCCGTGGATATTCCTGACTTTTATCTTTGCTTCTCTTCTATTGATGTCTTTTCTTGATATGAATTTCTTCTTTTCATCCTCCAATGTCGATTGCCTGCTTTTCCAACTTTTAGGTGCTCATCCAGGTTCTTAGATCCATTAAACAGTTTGATGATCCTTGGAAGGAAGGAATACTGGGTTATCAACTAATTCCAAGTTGGAATTCTGTGAAGGACTTTTGCCATGCTGTAGTGATATATAGAACAGGCAAACATTTTCAACTTCTGAGTGTTGTATGTTGAGTATTTGCAATCTGTTAACCTACCAAAACTACAGTTTTCATGTCTTAGGACAATAGAGAGCTGGATACTTATTTTAACATTTATTATAGTGTCATGGATCTGTTTGGAAATTTAGTAAAGTGGTTATTCTTTCAGTGTGACTTGAGGCCCCTAAATCATGATTTAAATTGTTGGTCGGAGGACCGATGTTTACCTATTGATATTAATCACTGGTACAGAAGCATAGAACTCAGTATATCTGAATCATTTATATTTATTATATAGTTTTTTCCGGTGACATGCATGGCACAGGTCGCTCTTGGTATCTTGTTACTGTACCTCTCTGATATTTTTTTTGAAACCAGTATTGAACTGCTATCGAAAACCATACCCTAAATAATTGCATGATGACAGACACTTCATGGGTAGAATATTTAGCTAAGGAGAAACTGAAGCAGTATCCTTTGTTTACAACAGAGTCTTACGCATGCAGGGCAGAACCACAATCTTCTGTGGCAAGTGAGTCCCTTCTGCATCTTATTTCGTTGAACTCTGAAGTTGACTGCATACATGGAGGAAAGCCAATGATTTCTTAACAGTGATGCCGTCATCATGGTCGTGATACTGAGATGGTGCTCATCAACGACCGAATCAATTGGTTTGTTATGGGTCTGTTTGATATCTTACGTAACCAAAGCTACTCATCCTGATGGGTGTTAAAAAAAAGCTTAGTGAGTGCATAATAATTCTGTCGACTGATGATTCGCATAAGCATCCTGCCACCCACCCGGATGTCTGGGAGCAGGAGAAATGATATCGTTGAAGGATCCAAGTCCAGACAATTATAACAGTGGTGCTAATTCCGATAAAATAATATATTGCTAATTCCACACTCGTAAGTAGGTGTATGCATATATGTATACATGTACCGGTTGAACAGTGGTGTTATTAATATTTATATAGTTTTGGAGTTTCCAATGAGACAGCTTTTGTACCTCTTGTCACCAAAAATTGCTTCTTGAGATGTTTGCTGAAAAAGACAGCGACAGCTTAAATTATTACCAACACAGATAGAGAGGCATCAGACATAGCATCTTTACAATTTTATTATTTTTTTTTTCTTTCTTGATTGATGGAACCAACCCTGGCCATAATAAGAAAATGGTGATATGTACGTATCGTTTCTCACTCGCAGCTGCCCCCCCTCCTCCACCCGGTAGGTAAAAAAAGGAAGGCCAAGAAGATGGAAAGCGCCTATCTTTCATCTCAAGTCCCACCCACCTGTCGTTTCGTTGGCATCATTCATGTGCCGACCCTGTGTCATTACAGCTACAGTAGACCGGGAGATGGCTTAAGAGCTCGATGAAAGATTGATCACTATCACCTGTTCATTCAAAACAAATTACAGTGCCTCGTCGACTACTGTTTCCAGGAGGAGACTTTCCCACCGCCTGTCGTTTCGTTGGCACCATTCATGTATGTGCCTACTCACTTTCCCTGTGTCATTACATCTACAGTAGACCGGAGAGAAAGATTAAGAGCTCGATGAAAGATTGATCACTATCACCTGTTCATTCAAAACAATTACAGTGCCTCGTCGACTACTGTTTCCTGGAGGCGACTTTCCCACCGCCACCCCCACGGGGAGGAGCAGTGGAATCTCTGGTAGATAATAAAGACGCCAAGGGGAGATTGCCCGGAAAACCAGGAAGCTCGTCTTCCCTCCCTAACTCCGGAGTTTGGGTCCTTCCCAAATCAAATCAAACACAGGTCAAATCAAAAGCTCCTCCAGGAGAGGGGGGGAGCTTGGTAGGTGGGATTTGAAAGCATGGCCTCAGATCCTCCCTTCCTTTTCTTTTTATCTTACATCGCTTTCCTTCGTTGGACACAAGGGGAACTGCAGTTACCTACTGTTAGCATGCAAAACAGGAGATTTAGAGGCACAGGTAGCATGCAGCTAATTCTATCTTCCCAAAACAGTTCTAACAGCTTAGCCTCCACTACTAACATATCGTAGATGGATGGAGGAGGCATTGGCCGGTTGGCAAGCACTGCCACGAGCCTCATAACCATGAGGCGGAATGCAAAGGCCGGCGGTCGGAGGCCGGGCCGCACTCCAAGTTCACGCCGAATAATCTCAGTCGCTTTGCTTTGCCCCCAGCTGCTACTGCTGTGTTCTCCGCTGCGGCTTGCCTCGTCTCTCCTGCAGATGAACACAGCTCTGAGAAGACTAGCTAGCTAGTTATCTGACGTCACAAGGTCGCAAGGATCGTCTACCTGCATGACGAAGGCCGTCCTGTTGCACCGGAACCTGACGTGAGCAGGCGCCGCTCGGGCTCACTGGATGAGGCCCTGCGGCCGTGCGGCGCACTCGGCTCCACGGCGCTTTCTCGTTGAGCCCGGTGGCGGTGCGAGCCGGTGACGGGGTCTCGTTTGCACCTTGGCGCCTGCACCCGATGTAGAGGCGGTCGCCGCCGCCTCGTGGACGCTGGAAGAGGACGACGTCGCCTGCGTCGAGCTTCTTCTCCTTGACGAAGCGGCTCCAGCCTTTGGTCAGCACGTAGCTCTGGCTGCTGCTCCAGTAGGAGTAGCGAAACCGCCACGGCTTGCCGGTCTCGTCCTCGAAGCTCAGCGCCAGGTCTTTCTCGCCCGAGTTTCCGTCGAGGGGGAAGTACTTCTCGGCGTGCTGTTTGGGTATCACCAGCCTGTTGAGCTTCCCCACGTCACTGGGAGTGAGACACTTCTCAAACATCTGCTCCCTCTCATGGTGGCCTTCTCTCTGCTCCAGTTGGCAGGGGTGGTGGTAGAGGTGCATGGCTGGCTCCCGAGGCCATGTTCCATGGTGATGCTGCTGCTGCTGTTGCTGTGACATTGGGTTCATGGACATGTTCCTAATGACTACAAGGCTATGCAAAAGAACAAGAGCTTAGGGGGTGTGGACACTGAAGCTGTAGCACATATTCTTAGGAATTTATAGACTCTTACGAAGAAATAATCATACACTGTTCTTAATTCTGAGGAAAAGAAAATGAAGGGAGGGAGCTCAAAGTAGATGAGGTGATGAGCAATGATCAAGCAGGTTGTGTGTGGAGCTTGAGAAGTGAGAGAGAGAGAGAGAGAGAGGGTGTGACTGTGGCATCTTGTCAAACATCCACTGAGGGCTCAGGTAATCACTTTCCATGTGAGAGATGGTTGGGTCTGGTTAACTCCTGTACTGCGGTCATCTTATTGGTGGCATCTGCCCCATAAGAGTCAGGGTTTTCTGGGTGTTGCAAGCCATTTGTTTTGTCTTAAGCTGGTGCAAGTTCTGTGGAGTCAGATACACCTCTACCATTTTTTTGCAGATGCTCCAGTACTTGACCCAACTTTTCCTCTACCCCAAGTGCTCAGCTATGACTTATAATCCTACTGCTGAGTTAAGATCTGTTCCCGCAAGCAGACATCTTGTGCCTTCCCCACCTTTTCTCTCTCTCTCTCCATCCCCCCATCTCATTTCCCCTTAACCTTCACGCTTAACACCACCTTTCCTGCTGCAGAATCCCCATCTTGAAGCCAACTCCACATTTCCCTCCACTCCCTCACTGCCTGTGACTCGGTACTCTTCTCCTGCTTTTTTCCACTTAATCTTGCAGGTCTGCGTCTTCCTGATGATTTCTGTACATTTTGGCTTCTGTGACTCTCCCCCCACCCCCCCCTCTCTCTCTCTCTCTTTCATGTTGTATTAATATAAGTGCATCAGGTGGGTCGCACGAATCATGACATACATCCGACGGTGTCGTTCCTCTTTCTTCCGTAAAGGCCAGCCCGACTCGAATCCATTTGTCGACCTACTCGCCCACATTCGATCGGACCGGTAATCTATCGCCCTTAACCCCCCGAGCCCGACTCAGTCCCGGTCTAGATTTCGTCCGTTGCATCCGATTCTCTCACCCATGCGACCCAGCCCACGATTTTCCTGCTGACGTCACGTCACGTCACGTCGAATCTAGCTGGTACGAAAGCCACTTAACCCTCGAGCCCGACCGAAGCCCGGTCTAGATTTCATCCGTTGCATCCGACTCTCTCAACCATGCGGCCCAGCCCACAATTTCGCCCCTGACGTCACGTCACGTCGAATCTAGCTGGACGGCGTGTCCTTTAACACGTCGGGTTTATTAGGTCTACAGTGTCTGCTGCGTGATAAAGAAGGAACAACGATTGACGTACACCCCGATTGATACCTATCATCTGAATCATGATGGACTCATCTCACCCTTATTTCACATGGTTCTTGTGCATAATTAAGATCCAGTACAATAAGCATACTAGCTGCAGCTTCGACTTCGTCCTTATATAGCGGTTCATGGCTTCTGGGTTTCATGACTACAGCATCAACAAGATCTCCAATGGCTAATTGCAGCGCGGTTGCAGCTTCACTTGGGAGGAGGTAAGCTTCTCAGATAGAAGATCAAGTTGATAAGGCATATATATATATATATATATATATATATGGAGAGTATATGTGTCTGTGTGTGCGCAGGCTGGAAGGAAAGGTTGCGGTCGTTACTGGAGGAGCTGCCGGGGCCGGCGAGGCAACCGCCAGGCTCTTCGTTCACCATGGAGCGAAGGTGGTGATCGCTGACATCCGGGATGAGCTGGGCCTGTCCGTCGCGGCCAACATCGGCACGGACGACGTGATCACCTACGTGCACTGCGACGTGGCCAAGGAGGAGGATGTCGGGAGCGCCGTCGACCTGGCCGTCGCCAAGTACGGCGGCCTCGACATCATGTTCAACAACGCCGCCATCATCGACCGCAACCGTCCAAGGATCACGGACGTCGACATCGCCGACTTCGACCGGGTGCTGGGCGTGAACGTGACCGGGGTGTTCAACGGGATAAAGCACGCGGCGCGTGTCATGGTGGCGGCGGCCGCGGCCGGGCGGCAACGGCGGCCCGGGGGGAGCATCATCAACAACGGGAGCGTGGGGTCGGTGATCGGAGGGGTGGCGCCGCACGCGTACATCGCGTCGAAGCATGCGGTGGTGGGGCTGACGAGGAGCGCGGCGGCGGAGCTGGGGCAGCACGGGATCCGGGTGAACTGCATCTCGCCCTTCGCGTACGCCACGGCGCTGGCCTGCGACTTCATCCACATGGACGCCGAGCGCTTGGAGGAGTGGATCAGCGGGGTCAGCAACCTCAAGGGACCGGTGCTGAGGGCGGAGGACGTGGCATACGCCGCAGTCTACCTGGGGAGCGACGAGTCCGGGTATGTAAACGGCCACAACTTCGTCATCGACGGCGGCTTCACGACCGCGAACAATGCCTTTGGTCTATTCAAGCAGTGACGCCGGTTCTGGACGGTCTTCTGTAGAACGGTGTGCGTCGGCAAGCGGCAATCGTTTCTGTTCAGTGGTACCCAATGTTTCTATCAGAATAAAAGATGGGACCTCTCTCGTTGATCTGCGGTCCCGCAAATAATTATTACCCATTCAATCCGCAAATAATTTTTCCTTTTTTTGTTTTTTTTTCTGATCAAGTACGTCGAGGACCGACTGTTCTGGTTCGGCCGCACTCGAAATCTAAATCGATTCGATTCTGGTTCTGATCTTAGACGGTTTCGATTCCGAAATCGACGACGATTCGATTCGATTCGAACAAAAGCCATCTGTTTTTTATTCTTAAATATATTTTTTTCTAAATATTTCTCCAAGTAATTATTATTAAACTATTAAAAAGATATATTCATCATTTAAAGAGGTTTTCTTATTGATTTGAAATAAAACTGAAATCGTCAATTCTAATTCCGATTTGACATGAAACCAATATATATATATATATATATATATATATATATATATATATATATATATATATATATATATATATATATATATATATCGAAAACAAATTAATACTTAGTAACATCTTCCATACTAATAAAAAATCCCCCTCGACTTCCAAATACTAAATAAAAGAAGGGTTATGTTCTCAAAATTATAACGCATCTCTTAGTCTTGTTTCTTTTGGGTGAGCAATGGCAAACACATTCTCATCAAAATGGCATGAATTGTTAGCACAGACTGTTTTGAATAGACCATCAAAAAGTTTCAGCCAATATGATCTCCAACCAACGGAATCCAAGCAAAATAAGAGCTCGAATTCTGACAATTGATGAACACCCAATTATTCTGACAAGAAACAGTGATTCAAGTAGACAAGTGATAACACCTGCACAAGAACACGAGGAGGAAAAGCATCAGGTAGCAAATTTGTGCCTTCTGAATAGCCTCCATCAACCTTGAATGGTGAATATTAACTTCAAATAAGAATGTAAAACGGCATCAGATATGAAAACAGAAACAAATCAGCAAATGCGACTATTAAATGCTGCGACAAATACATAATATACAGCACCTAACAATTAAGAAGAGTTCTCACCTTGATGGAACAACTAAACTACAAAGAGTTCATCAAGAAGCAGAACAAAAAATGTTAGATCACCTATTGTCCAACAAAATTATACTATATGGTCTATGATAAATGTTTTCGGTATATATCCAGAGAAGTCTACCATAAGCATACTTGTAAGAAATGAAAAAATATGTGTGCATATATATAACATTTCTAGCCTTCAAACACTCCTGAGGCACATATAACCCTCTTTCCTAAGACAAACCATGTCTGATCTGTAAGTTACTGCAGGTGGTATCACTTACAGATGAATGTACCGGGAAATCATTTACAAGTTTCCATGAGCTGCATCAGAAAAGCTAACTAAATGGTAAAAACAGATGCAAAATATGGTTGCCAACTGCAAGCCATCCTAAGCAAGAAGATATTATACTAAGGGATGTATTTAACATTCGTAACACGATCACATCTTTTTTCGGTTTACAAAATATAGTTGTTCGGTTATTAGAGTTAGGGGTTGCTACGAGTAAGAGAAAACATGAAATTGGATAACTAACTAGAGTAGATATTTACATTGTCACAATTTAGTAGTTCCACCAAGTTCCACTATAACAACCAAATCAAGCCATGAAATGTAAACACCAAATAATCCAAACATACCCTATGACTTTGACAGTCTTATTCCTGCACAAACCACGGAATGGGAAAGAAAGGAGCAATAGTGAAGTTGTGGTGAATGGTGATTAGCGAAGAACTACTTCTACAGAACACACTTTCATACATCTAAAAGAAGACAGATTTATGGATTCAACCGGGAAGCCATCCAGAAGCATCTCTCTATCAAAAACTATGATTTCAAGTCCATTTGATCATCCTAACATAATTACACCTTTTTTCTTGTACAAGTTATGGACATTTCACTCTCTCTCTTTGTTTTATATATCATGATACTATATAGCATAGATCAGTTTCAATGGTTTGAATAATTGGTTTCTGATATCATAAATGGGGCATGTGTTTAAATAAATAAATATGAAACTTAGGCAAGACAAAAATTTCTTGAAAAATAATCCACCAAAATTCTAATATTAATTTGTTTTCTAACATCCAATCCACTAAACACAACACTTCATTGGGTTATGTAGATGCAGTCCCTAGGATCTACTGCCACAATTCACAAGTAGCATTAGAGCCATCGGTGTTAGATTCATGTAACAGTCCAAAGGAAAGGTCACCATTCTTTGAAAACTAGGGTATGGTAAGAACAACTCACCACATAATTACACCTTTTTTCTTGTACAAGTTATGGACATTTCACTCTCTCTCTTTGTTTTATATATCATGATACCATATAGCATAGATCAGTTTCAATGGTTTGAATAATTGGTTTCTGATATCATAAATGGGACATGTGTTTCCGTGTTTAAATAAATAAATATGAAACTTAGGCAGGACAAAAATATCTTGAAAAATAATCCACCAAAATTCTAATATTAATTTGTTTTCTAACATCCGATCCACTAAACACAACACTTCATTGGGTTATGTAGATGCAGTCCCTAGGATCTACTGCCACAATTCACAAGTAGCATTAGAGCCATCGGTGTTAGATTCATGTAACAGTCCAAAGGAAAGGTCACCATTCTTTGAAAACTAGGGTATGGTAAGAACAACCCACCACTGAATAGAAGTCAATAATAGTAGTTCATCAATTCTACTAACTCCAGTTGCATTGGTTTTTAGATGCATGGTTATATGACATCAGATATACCAAGAGTATCCCTGAATGGTTGGAAAAAATTCAAATTTCTACAGGAAACATAAAGCTGACTCCTAACAATTTATCCATCGCGACAATTTCTGAAAAGTCTACAACACATTAGCTACAGAAGTACAAAATTACCAATTCATTGTCAAATAGGAGGCCATAGATTTTAGTAAACAAAGCTAAACCTTTTAAAACATTTAGTATGGAGAAATAATAAGTGCATTATATATACGTACAGCGAGCAAGAAGTTGAACCAACGGATTCGTACAAGGGAAAACGAAAGTAAATATCCGTTAGAACTGTACTATGAACACAATCTACTGTGAAACGGAACATTATAGCTCGACCAAAAAGACAAACAAAGATCTATTAACAACAGATAGCCATAATCTCACAAGGAATAGAACATAAGAGGCATTCATACTTGCTAAGTTGGTGCTACAACAAAAGGCAATCTCAGGTGCTTGCATGAGAAACTCAAAGCAATCACACAAATAGTCTTAGAAAGATAACATAACCACACTGTTTGTTTCTTTAAACAGACCATCTACTGAATACTTACCAAAAGATCATTTTGAGACCAAGAGAACTTCTGGCTTCTTCGGCTTGCTTGGAGTGTTAGGTTTTGATGAATTGCTTGGGGCAATTTCAGGTTTTGCTGCCTTCCTCGCACTCTTATCCAGCTGAATCAAGCTACGGGAAGCCAGGATGGCCTGTGGCAGCAGATCATGCGAAGCTCGAGCATAGACACAACGCACTGCCATAGATGCCGAATCCCTCACCTCTTGGGGATTCAGAGGTGCTAGAAGACAGTGCCCTAAAATCCTAAGCACCGGCTGCAAAAGCTCCCAAGGGAGAGGAACCCTCGACCCCCTCCTCGAGGCTCCACCTCCTTCGTCCTCCCCATCACAGTGATTGCCATTAGGACCCTCCTGGATTGCTAATTTCCTCATCTCCTCGGCAGCGCCTCCGATTCCTCCGTTGTCCTCGAAAAATATCCTAACCTGGGGCGACGAGGAGGACGAGGACGGGGACGAGGAGCAGAGTGAGGATCGATTCAGGTCATCATCATCGAGCTCGAAGCGGCAGGGGCAATCCTGGCCAGCCCAGGCGGCGACGAACTCGCAAAGATCTATTTTTGAGCGACTGGGCATGAAGGAGATACTCTTGTAGTAAGAATCAAGCGCCACGGCGACGATGCAAGCACGCTTCGTGGACTTGACGGCGATTTGGGGCTCGAGAGGGGGGGAGAGAATGCCGACGGAGGGTCGAGGCGGAGGCGCAGTGGCGGCGGATGGGGGCTGGCGGGAGGGGGCAGAGGGGCGGGGGGTGTGGTAGAGGGAGGGGAGGGAGAGGTCGGGAACGGAGACAAGGACGGGCTTTCCAGCGCGGGCTTTGACCTCGGCGGCGTATAGGGCAAGGAGGACGGCCTCAAACCCGGCGAGAGAGGGCGGGTTGGCGGCGGAGGATGAGGAGGAGGATGAGACGACGCGGGAGAGATAATGGCCAGCGAGGAGGGGGAGGAAGGAGAGGGCAACTAGGCGGAGGTCGGAGTCGGATGACTGGAACGTGTCATAGAGCCAGTGGCAGAGGGGGTCATCGCCGGATCCAGAGGAGGGGGCGGAGAAGGCGGCGGAGAGCGCGGCGTAGGCTAAGGGGGAGTCAAGGAGGGAGCGGGCGGGGCGGTCGGAATCCGCCAGCGAGGCAAGGTCCGGCGAGGACAGCACGGAGGCCAGGGACAGGATCCGGGAGCGGGCTCGGGAGATAGACTCCCACCACGACTGCGTCGCACTCGCTGCGGGGGCGCCGCCGCCTCCCTCGTTACGGTTCGACACGGGGTTCTCCGTGACATCCACGGCTGTAGAAGTGGTCGTGATGGTGGTGGAGGAGGAAGGGGAGCCGGCGGTGGTCGGCATCGGGCGGTGGAGAGCGATTAGACGAAGTCAGCGTAACCCCCCCCCCCCTCCTCGTCGGTGAGATCGGGTTGGTTTCTACGGGTCCTGAAAAGACCAGTATTGGTCACGTGCATATCACGTGAATGCTCTTCGAAGATGACCGTGCGCTGCTTCGCTCAGTTTGACTCGTAGACTTCACTCAGAAACAGTAGACTATGAGACGCAGCAGTAATCGCTTTCCTCTGTTTCTTCGGAGATAGCATTTCTCTATGAGAAGGACCAAATGAGACAGCCAATTCTTTACTGAAAGATTGTATAGCAATCAATTCTTTACTGCTCACAGTTACAAGAAATAGCTTTTCCTCAAGTGTTAAAGAGCTTAGAGATGAACTCATGGAATCATGAGATCTGATACAGATGGAAGAAGAGATATATATATTTATACAGACTTCACATAGTTATGAGAACATCAATCTGAATTCCACACATTAGATTCAACTTGTGACAGTTCTATTCAATAAGCCCCTCAATCCAATCAATATACATACACAAGAGACCTTCCTCAGAGAACAGAGCTTACTACTAATCCAGGAGAACACATCAAGCACCAAACTTTACACAAGCAAACTGACCTCAAAACCTTGTTTACATAGTGAGGAGTGACATCGGCGAAATCGCCTTTGCACTGAGCTGCTTCTTGAATGGATGATCAGCCTTATCATAGATGAGAACCTATGTTCAGAGATCATTTCGACTGGAACATTACAATTAAGTGTGTCTTCTTGCTTTGTCGACTATATTTCAGATTTTGTGCTGTTATCACCAGGCTCAGTGACTTGTCTTGCTGATACTCTTACTTTATACTGAGGACTGTTGGAATATGGTTGCCCAATACGTCCTGCTCGATGCTCCTGATTTTGACAATGCAACCAAATAAATTTGGATGTGATACATCAATCAAACCAAATCAATCCAGTTCTAGCTAATAACAAAAATAGCATATGTAGCAAGGTTGATATAAAAATCATGTTGTCGCACTAAATTTTCTCCTGACTAGAGTAAACAAGCAACTCATGATCATTCATACATGTTCCATTTACAGATGTAGCTACATAACAAAAAACTTGATACACGACATTCTTCAGGAACAAAATAGGTTGCTTCAAGTTCTTAGCTCAATGTTTCTGTAGTGCCAGATTAAAAGAGAAGGTAATAGAAACTAACAGAGTGATGCTTTACATGAAAATGAAATCAATATTCTCCAAGTATATTAGTAAGTCAGGCTGAAGGATGAGGAGACAATTTGAAGGACACACAAATAAACACATAAAAGAACAATGTTAAAACTAGCATGCATAAGGAACATCTTACGAGCATCAACAATAGACGACAATGAGAAGAAGCATAAAAATCTAATAGACTTTCATGACATTAGATCTCTAATCTATGATTGACTCACATCTTGGTAGGGGAAATCATCAACTTCAAGCATGTGTATTACATGCCCCATCTTTGGCCTTTGTTGCGAATCAGGATCCACACATCGCAGTGCGACTAAAAGTGTCTTCTTTAATGTCCTCGACAAAGGTTTCTCAGTCATCTTTGGATCCACGACTTCGTCGGTATTTCGATTACTGACCATGGTCTTAATCCACTCTATCAGATTAACCTGTAAAAGAGCCACCAAATTTGTAGAAATAAGCACACACAAACTTCGGAAGCATGCAGAACCAACACTAACCTCGCCAGGAGGCCTGCTATAATCGACTGGCCTACGACCAGATATGATCTCCATGATAAGTATCCCAAAGCTATAAACATCACTCGTCTCATTCAACATACCAGTACTGGCATACTCAGGAGCCACATAACTATCAGGAAGGAACATATCACAGTTAGAAATCTTCAATTCTTACTTAGGTGCTATGTGGAAGGAAGGAAAGAAAGAAACATCAAAGGAAGCAGCATTTGGATCAACCCAAAAGTTCCCATCACGCGTGTCGTGACATAGTTTCTGCCTGTGCCTAACAGCTTCGCAAGGCCAAAATCAGAGAGCTTGGGAGTCCAGTGCTTGTCGAGCAGGATGTTGCTCGATTTAATGTCG
The DNA here is from genome assembly GCA_900464855.2 of Musa schizocarpa. NCBI lineage: Eukaryota > Viridiplantae > Streptophyta > Magnoliopsida > Zingiberales > Musaceae > Musa > Musa schizocarpa. The sequence continues at coordinate 7,348,732 of LS990921.1, read as the reverse complement.
CGATGAACTACTTTGGGTTCAAGTCCTTCATGCAAGTACAGTAGCCTGCAATTTCCACAATTTACGTCTCAAGATGAATCGACAAACGGTGCTATGGCCAAAAAAATTAAGGCTTTTCTGATACCCTTTTGCTGTTCCAAGCATGATGTTCATCCGGATGTCCCAGGTAAGAGGGCTGCTTGGTCCAACATCTCCATGGAGCCACTGTTCGAGGTTCCCATTGTCCAGGTATTCATAGACAAGCATCCTAAATGGCAAACGAACCACAAGGTTGGAAGATGATTCATGCACAAAAGAAGCACCCAAATGTTGCAATTGGAGTAGATGAGGGAATACCTTTGAGCACCTTCCATGCAGTATCCCAGTAACCTCACTAGATTCTTGTGGCGGGCGCGGCCGATGGCTTCGACTTCGACCTTGAATTCCTTCTCTGCCTGCCCCCTGGAACACAATCTAATCGGTCAGAGATGCAGCACTCACAAATGGGTATCTCTGCCTGCAATGTGAGCTTGGATTGAGTTCTTGCATTCCTACTGTGCCCAATTACAAGACATGAGTACCATACTTGTTGTTCAGCAAGTTCTTCACTGCAATCTGAGTGCCGTCTTCCAAGATGCCGTGGTAGACGGTTCCGTATCCGCCTTCTCCGATCACATTCTCGTCTGAAAAGGTGTCGGTGGCCACCTCAAGCTCCCTGAGAGTGAACCACAGCCCCCACCCCAGGCGGGACACCTCCGCCGGGACGGCGGCAGCCTGGTCCGTGGGACGTTTACCGAGCGGCGAGCCGCCTCCCTCACTTTTGCCACGCTCAGGGGAGGCGACACGAGCTTTCTGGACAACGACTGGGCTCTCATCTTCCTTCTGTTTGACGGATCGAGGAGATGTAACAACGCCGGAGGTCTGAGAAGGATCGACGCGAACTTCTTGGATTTCTTTGGATGTAACGGGGATGGTGGCGGTGGTCCGCCGGGAGGAGGCATTCTTGCGCATGAGGCTGAGGCAGAGAGAGAGAAGGAAGAGGAGGAGGAACCCCGTACCGGCGCAGATGCTGATTACGACCCAGAGGCGGAGCCCAAAGATGTTTGTGCGCGCCGAGAGCTCGTGATCCGACATGCTTGAAGGGCCAGGGAAGCTCTCTGCTCCAGAAGAATCCTGAGGGAAAGATTGGATTCTGAAGAGGAAGCTAATGGTGAAAGAGAACTTCTTCCGCTAAAGATTGAATCTTGAAGGGAGTGGTGGTGGCATTATGGATAAGAAGAGTAAGAAGACGGCAGTTCTTTTCACTGCGTCGTGGATAGGAAGATGCTAAATCTGAGAACATGGTACCAGACATGCATGGCTGCAAGAAATGTTCAGCAGCAGTGCATGAAGTAAAGAAAGGAGCAGGTGTGTATGATTGAAGAAAAAGGAGGAAGAGGGATGTGAGCCATTAGAGAAGATGGTACTTGAAAGACAGATGGAGATGACAAGAAAGTCACTTGGAGAGAGAGAGAGAGAGAGAGAGAGGTGAAGAGGTTGCAGGTGTCATGGCTTTGGACCTACATGGAGCAACGGAAGCCTCCACCCCGCAAAAGGACACTGCAGAATACTGGGATTAGTTGCGCAGTAACCATTGTGGGGGAGAGTGATCTTTGAGGCCTCGAATCAACTCACAGAACATGACAGGTTAGGGATATCATCGAAATGAACATTCTATTTTCACCCTTGTGTTTGTAGTGAAAACTTAGCATCCCTATGCTAGATAAAAAGCATAACTACAATCATGTCTCTACAAACTTGACTTCTACTTTGTTGTATAATACTTCATTCGTCCTTTTTGCTTGTGCTGAAGACAAAATAACCAAAAGCCTACAGAGAATAATAAGAATGTTGGTCATTGTCGGAAATCCCTACTTCAGCTGCAAGAGGGGAAGGAGTGAAGTCCTAAAAAGGTAGCTTCGTTGACGGAAAGAGAAAAAACAATGCATGTATGTACGATTGCAGGGAAATAAGCTTTGGATTTGAATGGAAGAAAGATGTAGATGAAATGATTACGTCGCTCTTTACTCACCCTTCCTTGAGCTTTAATCCATGAATAATTTCTGTGGCAGCAGCACATCGATCCAAGCTTAACCACTAACCAGTATTGCTCACCACCCAAAGCAATCCATGGCTTTTGGAATGAGAACAAGACTCGGTTGTTGGATTGGTGCCATCACATCGTTTGGTAGTGTCCTCCTCCTCCTCCGCCATGGATTTAAGTCCAACCTGTGGTTTCTTTTATGCTTGAAATAGTAACTCTTTTCCTTGGATATGTAACCAATACGTGTTGTGTGCAGAGAGCCAGTGGAAATTCCTAAACATTCTACAAAAAGAATATGCAAATCAAGTAAACACACACATCAAACAGGACCCTAATAAATTGAAGGAAAATTAAAAAAAGGGAGAACTGATCCACACATTACGTGATGCAATAAACATAATCAATGGATCAGTCAGTCACATGGCAGGTTATTGGTGGAAGAATGATGCACTGTATACAAGCTAGAAGAGGAGGAGGGGGCCATGGCAAGCTGTACCGCATGACAAAGCAGGAAAAAGTAATGGCTTACAGGCAGCGGCGGCTGCTTCTCCCTGGTTCTCGGTGAGGGCAGTGGGGTATACTGACACCAACCTTGGAGAGATTGATGAGGCAATGGATTATGTTCAACCTTGGATAGGGATTCTAACTTATATTGTAGATAATGCAAAACATACAAAAGAATCCAATATAAGAACATAGAGCCCAATTTATAGTTCCTGCTTCATCTCCAAACCAAAGGTCATGTTCTTTCACCAAGAAAAGAAAGAGTTGGTAATGTTACCTGAAGGAAAACAATTAAGCAATGATTCTTTTCTCTGCCAAAGAAGGAAGCAATGGCGTTATTTTGCATGTCATAGGTACAGTATATGAAATAAATACTACATTAAAACAATTACTTCTATGTTAGTTCTACAGCATCTCAAGATACCAAGGTAATCATGTTAAATAATCCACCAGCTCACTAGTGTTCCTGGTGATAGGTTCAAACCTGGCCTTCCTAGTTTATCTAGAAAACAAGGGTGCGGAGTGCCACGGCATGCTTCAAGAACGTAAAGGTGAGATCTGAGCTTGTCAACCACACGAGTGATATCAGAAGAGGACACTAGATTCATACTGAAATTGATCCACCTATTTCATTCATGGTTTCCATACACGCACTGTGCCATCAACAGTAGATTCATACTTAAATTGATCCACCTGTTTCATGGTTTCCATACGCACACCGTGCCATCAACAGATGATGTAAGCATACAACATTCTTTCGGATGATAATTCACACTCGTGACCTGAAAGAAGAAGTAAATTATGTTAATCCCAGTGACAAGTTACTTGATTACTATACATTTTACCGCATGAGAAAACAGACCACAAAAGACTAACCAAAATCTAGCATTCCACACGTCACTCCTAGTGATCCAATTATAACATCAACTAATATGTTTGCAAAAATGAGAAGCATATCTTAAAAGGAGTGCTAAGCACCCATTGTCTCATAAGGCTGCATCTATGTAACAACATAAAGAATCTGTCTGATGTCAGCCTAATAAGCATAGAAAGAGCTTATTTTCCAACAAAATTTTATGAGGATGTTAAACAGTTGAACATTGACAAGAATAATTTATGAAACTTTCAATTGGATGACTGAAGCTTAAGCTTACATAAGGACAGAAACAGGATTCTAAGCCATATAGCTTAAGCTGTTAGTAAATGGCTCAAAGTTGAACAAGAGGTTAATGGTGGTACGAGCCTTCTGCTATTCGGCAGCACAGGGAGTGGGTGTATGACTCATGTCATGAGTCTTACCGTCTTTAGCGGGTCAGGGATGGAGTGACCCCCAAAACAACAGCCTTCACAGCAGCTATGGCCAACCGCAGCCAGGTGGCCCAGGTTGCAAATGACAATGGCCCAATGCCAGTGGTGTTGGTAGTGGGGTCGTCGCTAGACCCTCCAAACTTATCAGCCACTTCACCCTCTTCCTCCACCATGATGCTGTCATCCTCGCCACCAACGATATAAATGAGTGGCCCGGTCAGTAATCCGTTGCCTTCATATGGTAAGAGGAAGAGATCTACCTAGTGGCGGATACAGTAAATTGATCATGGAATATAACCCAACGGTGAGGTATGGTGAAGCCTCATTTAAGTATGGTGAAGTATTTAGCTCTTCCATTTGGTCATTTATGAGATTAACAATGCTGCCTAGTTCCGGTACATCTATCGACTAAAACAATGGTCTTGGATAGGCTACATCTACAAGCTCATAAACCATCCAAACAAGAGTGACATGATGAAATATTATAAGGATGCACTTTTAGACCTTTCACCTTTCTTGACTGTTTGAGAGGATTTCTGAGTGTCTGATGGACTTTTCACAAACATAAGGCCCATCATATTGATGATTCATTAGTAAACTAAATATCATATGCATTCCCACGTGCACAAAGAACTAGCATTAACATATTGATACATTAAGGTGTGACAAGAAATAAGGTCGGCATGCATCACCATGTTATCAAAAAACGAGAACGTCTATTCTTACAATCTAAAATGTACAGATATAAGTAAGGCCTATACTATTCAACAAATAAAAACATGAAGCCAAAAGATTACCACAGAGCGATGAGCTTTGAAACTTGAAACTACAGATGCATCTACTAGATCCCAGAAGAAAATTGTCCCATCCTCGGATCCACCAGTAACATGTGCATCAGTGTTGGTTAGACAACAATCCATCTTGTAAGACTACAGCACAAGATAAAACTAATAACAGTTAATAATGCTATAGTTATTCCGGTCTCATGATCAACAAAGCAAGATGGAAGAACAGTTAAAAAGTGACAGAGTAAATAACAATAACAAAAAGATCAAGTGACATCAACATAAACAACTGTACACATTTTTAGACCTTGCAGGTATGGCCCTTGTACTCTTGTAGAAGTTCTCCAGTGGACCTGTTGTGGATAGGGAAAACACAGTTAAAGGAAAAACATATCAACATGCACCAAAGGTTAGTATTAGAGACATTGGAGAGTTACCTGTCCAGAAGACGTAGAGTTGAATCCAAGCAACTTGCTAAGACGCAATTGCCATCATTCGACAATGAAATACAGTTGACAGCCTGCCCCAAATTGTCAACTAATTCTCTTCATTCGGAATGGAGGAAAGCATTAGACAAACACCCAATCTGATGCAATTTGAATGTGGCAGGAATTTTTTTAATCAAGGGAAACTCACCTCCCGATTCGTATGTCAAACGTGCGAACAGTTCCATCAACACTTCCAGCAATAATTTCAGTTTTTGTCAAACAAACAGACATCACGCTGTCTTGAAATGTATCAATGATCTGAGAGGTTCATGCGCGAGCTTTAGTGCAAGACTCAATAACAACAAAGATTTCTTTTTTCCTTATTTTCCTTCAATATGAATAAATGTGATGTGGAACCTGAAATCAACTCGCAAGAGAGCATGGAAGTTGACCTGAATGGGCTCTGTACTCTGGGATCTGCAATCCCACGCACGAACGGATTGATCATAGCCAGCCGACACTACGACTGAGTCATACGCATTAAACTTCACAGCATTCACCTAAAGAATTAGGAATCAAAGATATAACATACATTGGGTAACGTCATCTGAAAGCACGATCAAGCGATCAGACACGATCTCTAGAAAATGATCATTTCCTTCGGCAACTTACTGATACCAGTGTTAGTGATAACGAAGAAGACTAACGTGCGCGAGCAGCCCTCGATTTCGAGGCACCCGAAACAGAGCAATGCTCATCCACCGAAACCCTAATCCCTAATCAAGAAACCTATCACACAAGCGCGATGCGACCCGATTGCCCATCAATACAAATACACGAAACCCTAATGCCCGAAGTGGGAGGAATCCGTCCCGGGAGAGGAGTAGACGGCGGCATGAGGACTCACCTCACTGTCGTGGCCTCGAAACTTGCGGATGACGCGGCCGGTGGAGACATCCCAGTAGAATATCTGGCGATCACCGCCGCAGGAGCACAGCTTCGCGTTGTCCCTGCGGCGACAACAACAACATCAAGAACTTTTCTTTGATCCAGAGGGGAAGTAAGAGAAAGAGGGAGGGAGGACGGACGAGGTAACATGGACGTCACGGATCTCGCGCCCGTGCGACTTGTATGTCTTGATGTGGATGCCCCGGTGGGGATTCCAGAGGCGGAGGGTACGGTCCTTGCCGCAGCTGAGGCAATAGTTCCCGTCCCCGTTGAACCGGACGGCCAAAACCGGCCCCTCGTGCCCCTTCAGCACGTTCGCCTCCTTCCGCGGCAGCTCCACGCCGCCGCTGCCCCCGCTCGCCATCGACTCCGCGCTCTCAACTCTTCCCACGACTGCGACGACACGCACAGAGGTGTCGACGGAACCCCGTGGTCTCTCTTCTAATCGGATTCGGATGAAGAAGTATCGGGTATCGGATTCGAATTCGGAATCATCGCGCTTGGATTGTATGGTTGGGGTAGCCATGAAAAATGACATGGCGCAGGTGATAAGGTCGACCGTAATTTAGGGGACCCATGAGAGACACAGCCAGTTTTGGACCGCGTGATGAGGATCAGATAAACCACGACCGGTTTGTGGTTTTGTGTATCGTGTACATGTCCGGTGATGATGAGACACGACTACAACTCGACCAAAAGCAATCATTCTTGTGGCCATCTTTCGAATCACGAGTGTTCAGCACGTTTAGGTTCGATCTCAGATATTGCATCAGTCATCACAATCGACCACGATTTGGGTCATGTTCGTTTCAAGCATGATTTTATTTGATGATTGATCGATTACTGTCAAATTCAAAGATAAATATGAAAACCCAATATATATATATATATAAAAAGCGTATAAAAGAGATTTGACACTCATTTAAAGTTCCTAAAGATTAAAATCGATAATAATTATTTTTGAAGATATTGATAATGTAATCATTACTAAGATGATTGAACCCAATAAGTTCCCAAAGGCGACGGTGCGTCCCACTTCTGGGCCTGAAGGGCACAGCAAAGATTCTCCCAAGGCAGAAAGGATAAGTCGACGTGGACTTCCCCTTTCCAACCACGTTGCGATGATGCAGCCAACCAAAGTCTCACATTTTTTCCGACCATCTGTCTTTCCAAGTAATATACAATTCAACAAAAGACAGCAGACTTTTTCCATCCCCACTCATGCACAGGAAAAAGCACTCCTTGCAGTGCTTCCTATATGTATAACGAGAGAGTAAATGGCTATCCAAGAACTCCATAGGAAATTAGACAGGAAGTTTACAGCCATTGGGAGGTAAAAGCTGGTTGGCGTCAGTGCTTCCACATGGAGCCGCCCTTCCGGGGGATCTTGGGCTTTGGGATCTGGTGGATATCCATCACCTGGATCGTCCGCTGCTTTTTAGCTTCCAGCCGATCCGAACAACACCACAACTCAAGCCATCAGCACCGATCTATTCTTTACGTTCTCTAAGAAACAATGTTTGGGAGGGCAAAAGAGTTACCATTTTGAGCTTCCTGGTAGTTCTCATGGAGTCTTTTTCTCGCCGAAGCGAGCCTCTCCGGGTCCAGCAAGCTGTCCTTGTGTTCCTTCACCTTGTGCTGATAAGGAGAGACATAGATTAGTGACGAAAAATTTGGAAGAGTTTGACTGAGAATGAGAAAGGGAAAAGGATGGTGGATTCTTTACAGCTGGAGAAGCAGAAGATGGGGCGTGGGTGGAGGTGCTGTTGGTCTTCGTCGGATTAATGGCGGACTTCGCCTTTGGTTCTACGGACTCCGAGCTATTCCTCTCGGAGCTCAAGTAGCCAGCTGCTTCGAATCGACGTTTGGTGTTCTTTATAATGAAGAAACTAGCGGAAACATAGATCTAATTTACTTTTACTTATTTCCGTCACGTACCATGTGGATTCGGTGAGTATCCGAATTCTGGAACCTGGCAATGGAACAAGAATTAGCCAGTGAGAATAAAAGAAGAACTCGATCGATTAGCGATTACATGGAAGAAGTGGGAAGCTCATACGTGGTGCCCGTTCTGGTTGTTCTTTCCGGAGATTTGCTGTGGCGAGTCTCCATCAGCTGCAACACAAACTTTTCGTCAATTAGACGCATTTGGAATGATAAGGCGAAAACAAAAAGAGTTTCTTTTTCTTCTTCTTGGGTTGTTTTGATCGGGTATGGTTGTTTACTGATGATTGCTGGAGACGCGGTGTCGCATGCGGAATTCGATGTCACCCACTCGTCCACGAGATCTTTCCACTTCCTGTGCATCAAATAGAGATGAGAATCCGATGCTTTCTTTCTTACTCGAGCTAACAGAAATCCATTCGATTCGTCGGTTCATCACCTGACAAGTTGCTTCACCAATCGCCGGACCTCACTAGAGGGATGCTTCCGAAGACCATTCACATGCCTTCCGATATCAGTTTCCTGCAGAGTAATCAGCAGAAAAATATCAACTTTGTTTGGAGTCATCAGAAGAAAAAGAGGTATCTTTCAGCTGAGAAAAAGCCGTTTTTTGGATGAAATGCATCACCTTGAGAGCTCTGAATGTGATATCCATGTCCGCAAGGTTCTGCAGCAGCCTAACCAAAGAATCTTCCGACTGTTCCACCAAACAAGATGTAACTCCAAGAACAATACAAGTGTTGGGAGGAATCAAAGATGGGGTTTTTGTGAGAAGGCAGCAAAGCGACAGACCTGATCGGGGTCGTCCAAAAACCGTTTGATGCCCAGGATTTTGCTCTGCTCTTCGTCGATCGAACGGCCATAGGTCCTCTGATCATCCTGCTCTTCCTCCTCGGCCGCCGCCGCCGTCCTATTCATCGACTCAGGCGACGGCGGGGATGCCGCCCCCACCGCCGCCCTCTTCTCCGCCGAGCTGCTGCTCCCCTTCGCCTCCTCCCGCCGCGGCACCACGGAGCCGCCGCCGGACGACCCGCAGTTCCTGCACCGCCCGGCGTCTCCCGCAGCGTAGAGCCGCTGCACGATCCCATCCCTCCGTGCGCGGAGCTCCTGCCGGTGCTCCGCCGCGGCCACCGAGATGGCGGTGTCGATCAAGGCCCAAAGATCCACCCCGGCGTCCCGCATCCACCTCCTTAGGTCCTCCGCCTCCATCGCCTCAGATCGATTCACTCCTCCCGTCGCGAGCGAGAAACCCCTGGCTTCAAATCCGCGCTGGGATCCAACTCCTAAATCCTCTCATCATCGCCATCAACATTGCTCCGTTTCACTTTAAACACCACGAGACCAATCGCCGCATTCGGTAGAAGTGCGATCCGTCGATCTTTGAGCTTCCCGGGACTCGAATCCAGCCAAATCTAACGGAACTCGAACGAGAATCGCGAAAAGGAAGGGAAGGGAACAGAGGATTCCATGTTGAGGAGGAGAAGAAGGAACACCGAGGAGCCTCTAATTCTCTCTGGAGTTTCCTTTTCCTTCTTGTAAGGAATATACCCGCTTTCGGCCCGTCCCGGTTCATCCCATGATTGGAGGCAGCGAACTGGGCCATCGTCGGGCCCACAGCATGCCGCTTTGGCTAGCGTCACAAACCATTGTCCAAGTGCCCGGCGACGGGTAAGGCAAACGGGTATGGTTTATTCTTTGTTCGTATTTTCGGTTTTAAGGATAAGAAACAACTAAAAAGACGTTTCCGACGCACCGTTGCTGCGTACCTGAGTCAGGAATGGCTTGGACTGTGGCCCCACATGTGAAGAGTGTGACTTCTCCTTGCCGTGAGACTCTGAGACATGACACCATCGCCACCACATGGTGTGACACCTAAAGCGTGCACAGTGAAAGCAGTGCGAGGAGTATTAGCTTGCACACATCTGTTGGGAGCGCGTGATCCCGAGCCCACGGTGCGACAGCTGGCGCCTGCATCGATCCAACGCCTCGCCTCAACGGTGGTCAATCGTCATGGCTGGCGGGCGGGCGGGCGGGCGCGTGTGGGGGCGCTGCAGGCGAAGGCGTCGGATCGTACGAGACGAATTACGTCGAACACATAGCGAGCATACGGTCACTGCAACGAGGAGGACACGGGTGTGTGCGCTGCTCTTTGGATCGATTTTGGGGTTGTGGTGGGAATCCATTGAACGTGGCATATATGCGGAAGGCTGTGCATCTGAATGCGACGGCTTGCTATCTGGATGGGATGGGAGCAAGTTTGATGGAATATGCTGTCTGGTCCAGCTTCGTTTGCAGTAGCCCTATCTGCAAAGAATAGAAGGGTGACAGGCGAGGCGAGTCATCGGCATGTCTCCATATGCCACAAGTGTCATACCTTTCGTTATGCGGCAGTCGCGAACTGGCATCATGGACGTTCCCAAATCAATCTGGATTATTTGGGATATTGATCAGATCAAATTTGATCTATAATTCCGACTTGATAAAATTGATCTAACATGATCTATTTTTGAAGTACTTTATATGTATTTTTTATGCTGAACAAACGCATCAATGTGAAAGTAGGATGTTTACCGATATATCAAAAATCTAACCTCGATCATACTTTGTATGTCCATCCATATAAGTAAGCAAACTATAGGAAAAATATGACTAATGGACAATTGTCAACCTAACAACCTTATCTAATCGACATCGGGCTAACACATCATCTTCATCTAGCTAATAGGTAGACACTATTCGACTAATATGTCATATAGAGCTAGAACTTATAGTCGGACATTGCTAGCAAAAAAAAGGACTAACACATCATCTTCATCTAGCTAATATTTAAACACCATTCGACTAATATGTCATATAGAGCTAGAACCTATAGTCGGACATTGCTAGCAAAAAGATCGACTTCGTGATGTAGCACACAACTTCGTGACCTCGTTTATAGTCGGACAATGCATGCAATTATTCAAGACATTAACCACCGTCTCAACCCAAGGGTCACATATCCTACCGACTCAGTAACATGTATATTATAGACCGACATAATTCCTATAAGATTTTAACTCAAATATTTTATATTCGGATGCCATCTTAACCTAAGAAAAACTTGAAAATAAATCTTAGTTGGCTCCGAAAATCACAGCAAAATGAAAGATGTCCAAGTTACAAGCCCATTTAAGGTTACAAATAGTAGATTTTGAGGTTAAAAAGTTCACAAATGGTAAATTTGGACCATAGCAGCCAATCATAGCTCAGCCCATTTGATTTTTGAACTCAGTGTAATCCTGGTCTCCATATTCAAGCACATCATTTAAAGAATGTATAAATATACAGTTAAAAATCTGTTATTTATCATATTCAAGCACCCGTTTTAACTACAAAGTAATGTTAGTGATAGGTCATTAACACAGAGAAGTGCAGAGTAAATCACACGACTTGGCCTTAAATAACCATAGTAAAGGATAAGGGGGAGGGAGATCTTGAACTTACAACTCATTGTCAGAGATTAGAGCAATTTGATTGTGCACATCTATGACTTCGATGCCATTTTATGGGATCGACAACACGAAAGAAAACAAGAAAAATGAAGTTATCAGTATGTCCTCGTGCCACAATATGACAATTCTTGATGTAGACTCGGCACAAACAAGAGCAGTAAAGAAAGAAGCTATGAACATTGATGCTTATGTCAAATTGATGTATTAACCAAAGGTAAGCTGACGGAGAATCATATAGTTTTATAATTAAAAAAAAAAATTAATAAAGAATTATTAATTAGTTCACTTAAAAATTCTAAAAGTAATGTTGAAGATTGAAAAATATTTTAGTATTTACAAGAACTCCTTTTATATTAAGTGGATTCTTATGTTAAGTACACTCATTTATTATTTATATATTTATATATTTTAGTATTTAAAATTTTAAATTATTACCTTCATTGATTATAAAACCCCTAAACCCCTATAAATAGAGGAGCATATAAAAAAAAACTTACTTCATATTTCTCTTCTCTAATTTCATTTGTCTTTTTCTCAAATATTTAATATCTAATCTCATGCTTTTTTTTTCTTTTTTTTCATTCTTTTTTTCTACACTTTGTTCTTTAGTATTAAAGCCTATCAAAAAAACCTATCATGTACTTCATTGGGTCCCAACTAATAGCTTCAATCAATAGCAATGTTACTTATGGAACTTTATACCTCCAACGTAAACCCCTTACATATGAAGTTGAACTTTAGGACGATTTTCCCTACGGAATTGGTGGATCTCATAGCTCTTATTGTCGGATAAATTTTTAAAAATTTTACTAATATTTTTTATCAAAAAATTTATATATTTCAATAGATCATGATTTTCAATAGATCATGATTATCAAAAAATTTATATATTTATCATCCTCTCTCTTCTTTTCGCAACAACTATATTATTACTAAATTTAAAACCTTAAAAATCATCAAAAATAATCAAAACAAAAAGTGAGAGAAAAAGTGATAATTTTTTAAAATATTATATTTTTACCTTGTGCAATGTGATAATTAATAATCTCATTACCAAGGGATAATTTGTTAATAGCATTAGTTAAAATCATGACTCGATGAAGTGAAAATCAAATCAATCCTGATAAATCCTTAAACTAACTAAGGTAGATACCTTTAGAACTAAGCTAGCAAATCCTGACATAATGTTGAATCAATTATATGACTATATGACTCAAGTCCTAAAAGCTCTCTAACACTTTGAAAAATGATTCCATGAATGAAAAGGTTGATGAGTAGGTTAGGCAATATGTCCATTCTCTATGATCCATAGCTTCAAATTAAGAAATTTTACCTACTCTTCAAGCCTCAGTTCAAACAAATCTTAGGTCGACTCATATGACATATTCACAATCATGCTCTAATAATTCTTAATTATCAACCTTTTGATAAATTTCTAGAACCTATTAAAAATCAATAAACTCGAGTAATTAGCCAATAGGTTTTATTTGCTAACAATATTCGAGAAATGACTAGAAGAATCAAAAGAGAAGAGAATGTGTTAAACTTTGATGATTGGTTTGACCCAAATATATTTGTTGATTGGTTAGATAGCGAAAATACTAACAACATATCCAACATAATCTTGAACACTATCTAGAATCTCTCGTCACTCAATGGGAAATAATAAAATAAAAACTTAAGAAAATATATTTATTAACCTACTTTGGAAGCTAATTAGTTGAATAATTATTAAACCTTAAATAGTTGAATTCTAATATGACAAAGTATTTAGTCTAATTTGAGAAACTTTTCTTTATGTATGAAATAGAAGAGGATGAAATTATTCTAAACATTTATTAATGGGTTAAGGTTTGACATCCAACAAGAAGTCTCCCTTAATTTTTTGGATACCATGGGCGTAGCATCTCGACAAACCATTGAGATTGAGAAGTGCATCGAACTTTAGTAATAATCCTAATCCAACCATCAATCGTCCAACTCATTCAACTATTAATTATATCTCCATTTCAGTATCATTATTGTCATAATAGATGTCACATTATATCTTTCAATACAAAGATAAAAATATTATTTTACAACCAATAAAACTATTAGAAAAATAAGAACTCTTAAATCTCTTCTACAAACCCAATCACCATACAACTCCATTTGGATCTTAAATCTTTTGAAATAAGGAGCCTAGATAATAAATTTTGTACGGCCATCATTGCTAAAAAAAAATTTTAGTGTTTGCACTATTCCTAACCTAACTCATAAGATTAAATTATTATTAAATAAATTTTCTAATATCATACCCTCGAAATTACTAATGAGTTATCATCTTTACAGAAAATCTAATATGCCATTGACCTTACACGTATTCTACTTAACTATTATGCCTCGGAATCAATCCACTCCTTCGCTCAATATATTCATGATTTACATGTTGAAATTATATAAAATTATCCTAAATAATGAAAATTATAAACTTGCTGCTAATATACAAGTCAAGAATTTTCAAGTTGATGATTATGTCTTGATTCAAATACATTTTGAGATATTCTCTAAAAACTCATTCAAAAAAATTACATGAGCCATTGGTCCTTTTGCCATTATCTAAAAATTAAGATCTAATGCACATATACTCCGTTTATCTTTCGACTTAAATATTAATTTAATTTTTAATGTGAAGGATTTAACTCTATATCATGAAACTTTTGACCCTCCTTTATTTACCGATGTTTCTGTAGATGACAGTTCTCCCAAAGCATTGATTATCCCATTACACAAGGATAATATAAAAGTCATTTTTCACAATCATCTAATTATGTCTACTATTAGCATTACTTAACACTTTTTTGTCAAATAGCATGATCAGATTCAAATGTCACCTAGATTACTTTAAAAGAACTAGACAAATACCTTACTTATCACTCTTCATAGTTGAATTCGTTTTAACTAGAAAAGAACGATGAAAAATCATCTAACTTTACAAAAGATTTCAAAAAAAAATATTCTAAGTAAAAAAAATTAACAAAAAATTATCAATTAATTGGTCTAAAAATTTTAAAAGTTATGTTTAAAATTTAAAAATATTTTGATCTAAAGACTACTTTTGTATTAAAGACACTCTTGTATTAAATATAATCATTTATTGTTTAGATATCCTAGAAATCATATTTTAGATTTCTATATTACATACTAATTTTTTAAGAGATTACTCGTACTTTATGGATGGATGAGTTACTTCATATTTAAATAAAAAAAATTACATCTTCTCTCCTTCTAGTATATTTCTCTCCTCTCTAATCTCTAATGTGTCTCCTCTCTTTTATCTTCACTCTAATATCTGATCTCATGCTTTTTTATTTCTTTCTTTAATCTCTAATCTCACTCCTCTTTTACTTTCTCTCTATTTCTCCTACATCAATTGTACATCTAAAACAGTAAAGAAAGCACTGAGCAGAGGAATCATCATCCCTATTCAAGTATTTATATTAAACGTTTGCAACTACCACAAATATTTTCAAGATCAAATTACTTTCAAAACAATAGCATAGCACAACCACAACAGCATACCAGTGTGACCTGCTAAATTTACAATATTTTTTAGATAAGCACTTAGTCTTGCAAGGCAAAAAACCATCAATGTGAATTACAGGCTACATATCAATTGCATACGATTGAGAAGTGTGGCACATAAAGCTTGATATCTGTTTCCAAGAAGTCCTATCAATGTTTGAAGAAGAAAGGACCCTGTTTCCTAACTGAACCTTCCACATGTGACACTAAGATTATCTCGGCCACTGCTCCCTTACACTGTTCTAGATATATTTTTATTAGTCATGAGCCACCATCTTTGACATATTATTGTTAACTACACAGCACATTCAAAAAGGACTGACATATTATTATGCAGAAGTCATACAAGATAGGCCTACATAGTTTATCAGTGACAGAGACAACATTCTGCAAAATCTAAAACTCAATTCATAGGTGTAGATTCTATCAAAAACTAAGACAAAACAACACGGCTTTGCAAGTATAGTATACTTCTTTTATATCAAGTAAGCAAAAATTTTCATTCCAAACAAAATTTTCGCAAGGATTAAATCCAAACATCCACAAAGCTCGGGAGGAAGGAAACAAAACCCAAGCATTCCTTAGTTGACTATTGCCATCAAGGGTTCAAGATATGTAAATGGGAAAGAAAGGCTAACACTCTGCTGCAGAGCCTTTTAGGATTACCAGTAGCAGAAACACGCAATCATTTTCCTTGGACACAAAATATAATGGTAGATACAAAAGCAACCACCTGCTTATCGGTGCGAATGAAGGGGCATTTGCTCTACTTCAATTCCTTCACCTTCCCATATGTCATCAACATTAGGCAGCGGTTCCTGTCACAGGAACGAAAATGGGAGATTTCATTGCGCGGTATGAGACAAGCAATCGAGGCTCTCGGTGTGGCTGCGCACGATCCGGAGGAAGACCTCCCTGACCTGACGTTCCAACGGATCAAGCCCATCCTTCAAGGCATCGCAGACCTCTGATAACTCCTCCACCCTTTGCCTCACCTCTTTCTCCTCCTCCTCCGACATCGGGAACTGAATGGTGTCTAGCAGCTCTCTCAATTGGTGTGTGCACCTTTCGATCTGTTGGATCTCCTTCAGCAGCCCGGCTGAGTTCCGCCGATCCTTCTTCTTCGACTCCTCCATGATCCGCATGTGGAGAGATACGATGGGCGCTGACCACGGAAACGTGCGCGGGACGGAGAAGTGGGCCTGGAGGCCGCGGTCCCGGCAAGGGATCGCAGCCACCAGGGAGTGCATCGAAAACAGGAGCACAGCGGTCATCGTGTAAATGGGCACCGCAAGACCGGCGCTGGCGTCGACCTCGTGGCCTCGAGGTGCGGTCGTGTTGCTTCCGATGGCCTGCAGCTGCCGCGCGGCGGACCACGAGCGGGACACGGTAGAGGAGGTGGAGCGGAAGTGGGAGGAGCGACGGCCGCCGCTCGGCGAGGAAAAGGGGTCGGCGTTGCCGCTGCGGCCGAAGGAGCGGTTGCTGTGGGAGAGGATTGAGCCGGCGTCCTTGTCGTCGAGCACGACGGCAACTTCACCGAGGGCCTTGCGGGAGCGGCGGAGCTGGCCCTCGCCGATTCTGCGGCGGGACGTGGAGGCGGCGGCAGGGCCGAGCGCTGCGACCACGATCTCAAGTTGGGCCAGCAAGCGGCGGAGCTGGTTGACACCGTCGCGGGCGGCATTGCAGATGTCGAGGGCCTTGACGGCCCGGTCGGAGAAGTCGGCGATGAGGTGTTCGAGGGGTGGCAAGGCAATGAGCGCCCAGCGGTCGACGAGAAGCGCCCGGAACTCCTCGTGGCACACGAGGAAGGCGTGAAGGAGCTTGCGGACCCAGGAGAGTGACAAAAGGCCGTCGGCACCGACGGCAGAGAGGTCCAAGAAGTGGTCTGCGACGCAGCGCTGGAAGGCGCACAGCTCCTGTTGCTCGGCGGTGGCCATGTGGTGGTGGGCGTTCATGCGGTGAACAGAATCGGCGCGGATGCTTCGGATGGAGCGGCCAAGGAAGACAAAGGAGACCGAGGAGGAGGATGGGAAGCCCTGGTAGACGGAGACTGGCATTCTCGAAGGAATCAGACCACTCAATTCATCCTTACAGAGCACGAGATGTTTTAGGATGAGACCAGAGACGGGAAGAGAACAGAAGAGATTTGGGGATGGCGAGTGTAATGTGGATACCGACGGAGGTCGTCGAGGTTCTATGGTTGCTGGGCTGCTTGCTTGGAGCCCCCAGTGTCGGATGACGAGAGGAGTGGAGGCGGCTTAAATGGAGAGGGCGTTCACCTTCTCCCCTCGTAGGAACAAATACGCGGACAAAAATATTCTCAACGAGGGGTAAATTAAAAAGAAGAAAAAGGAGTGCGACAGCCACGTAGTCTGTCTCACTAAACTATCGTACCCCACTTAAAATAAGGTGACATGGTTTGCCAAAATTAACTGCGGAGAGAGAGAACGGAAGAGCCGGTGGCCGAGTGGAACGCGGGCGAGACGCGAGCACGACACGGCGCATCCGCGTAGCAGCAGGACTCGAGTGTCATTTGCGCTTTGAGATCTGTGTCTACGGATCTCAAAGCTACCCCGCACAGGATCCATTACCCGGGACAGCTGATACGGTGCGCGCGTACGCCGTGGAGTCAGGGAGACGCACAGCTGTCGCTTTGGATGATGTGGACCGGGCCGAGGTCGCGCGCGTTTTTATGTTTTGAGAAGGATAAAACTTCGTGGACCGAAAAACCCCCGTAGCCCCAAAAATACCATACGCAATATAGGAGGGCTTTTGAGGTAGTTCATCTACCCCACGCGGTTCCGAAGAATTCAGAACAGGTCCAACATCCCGCGTCTAAATGAAGATGGCGGTGCGCAAAACCACCGAGTTTTCTTTATCCTTCATACTAGAAGTCCACTAGATTAGTTCGTCTGATAACTTAATAGTCCAGAGAGAAAGTCAAACATTTACATATATCTCTAATGACATCTAAAATATATTAAGAAGGTGGTTGATCCTTGTATAATACATGAATCAGCACCAAGTCATATGAGGTCCAACTAATCGACCTTTCAAAAATTACTGAAGTTAATCAACCTTACAGTTTGGTCTGGGCACCAACCAGCAGCTGCGGTCTCGAAGAACGCAACTTACTCGTGATTCAATAGGATCATGGAAAGCAACAACGGCATTGGGCACAAAGCAAGAGGCTTGCGTCCAAGTCCAACAGGCTTTCCTTGTTCTTATTGACAGAGTTGAGGGCTAGGGAAAGCAAGCGGATAGAGGTTCTCGAGACTATAGGCTAGAGGTTCAAACAAAGTGCTAGGTGAGCAGGTGTGACGGATCACGACAAGAAGAACCGACACTAGGCAAATAAGACCATTCAAGCCACAGTGGACCTCAACGTAAGCGGTAAGCACAAATCCTTAAATACCAGCAGCTCACCAGACTGGAACAAAATATATAAACCATCTAAATAGGAGGCAAAGTAAGTTATTTTCTATTGTTCTTATGAAGGAAACTAAATTTGATAGTAATTAAATGTAGTAGAATGCTGCACTACTGACCTCCGGAAGCGATCATGTGGAGAGTGCTCGCTCGGGAAACTGCTGACCGCAGCCTAAACGAAGAAAAGGTGCAGCCAATTAGATGCCGCTAGCAATTTTGCTTTGATTGGGCTGACATGACAATAACACCGACACTACGGGCAAAAACAACATATCAAGGGGAACTCTTCACCTGAGAATTTGTTTAACAGAGACATGTTCATGAAAGAAGCCGAGCTCGAAACATAAGCAAACCAGTAAATTTTGTACAAAAGAAAGGTTTGTCATATCGGTCACTTTGTTTGACAGTAACATATTTAGATTCTAGTAAGAGCTGAAGGTTTATTCATTGACCAAACAAATTTGCTCCTCACTAAATGAAAATATGTGAAAAAGGTCTGTTTTACTGTAGACAAGACCAAGACACAAGACACAGGACGTACAAAGGGTAAGAAACCAACTTATGTTTCTAAATCATTATAATATAAACATAATAAAAATAAATATGAAAACAAAATAAATACGAAAATCATTTTGTTATCAAAAATTTCTACAGAGATTTTTTCTTGAATTTTGACATTTCTCGACTCAGAACTCTCACATGGTATAGGAAAATCTTTTTGCTTAGATGATTGAACTCAGGACCAAAATCCTCATATATATATATATATATATATATATATATATATATATATATATATATATATATATAGATGTTCTCCCATCAAGAATATTTATCATCACCAATTCATAACGTTCCAAAATTAATTCAAATTTATAACGTTTGAACCATAACGAAGAACTTTAATGATATTAAATATTTAATTTAATAATAACGGTTTTATGTATAAAGAATAAAAAACTGAAATCATTTAAATCATAATAAATGAAGAAATTCATGATAATGAATTATGAATCTTAGTGAGAATAATTATATTATTAAATTAGATATTTAATAATAATAATTACATTCTCCCACTTGATACATACGTTTAGTTTAATAATTTGAATTATTTTTTCTTGAATTATTTTTTTAAGAAATAAATATATGAATCATAGAGATAAGTCCTCTAAGAGCGAGTATTATCATCCAAGTATGTATTTAATTTTTTAATCTTAATATTGGTAATATTACTTAATGAATAAATCTTATGTTTATTCTTGGTCCAGTAACAATATATTTTCTCAAAATAACATGCACATGAATAAAAAAATTTCACAATATATAAGAGTTTCAATATCATTACAAAGTGGAACCAAGTCCCATTTTCTCTACATGAACCTTGAATTTCAGATGTGGCTTGCCTTTAGTCAAGGGATCAGCAATCATTAATTCAATACTAATATGCTAAATGACCACTTTCTTTTCTTTTACACGTTCTCTTATGGCTAAATACTTAACGTCGATGTATTTACTTCGACTTCCACTTTTATTATTTTTAGCCATAAAGACAGCAGCTAAATTGTCACAGAAAATTCTTAATGACCAAGAAATAGAATCCATGATTTTAAACCCAGAAATAAAACTATTAATCCATATACCATGTGAAATAGCCTCAAAACATGAGACAAACTTAGCTTCTATGGTAGAAGTAGCAGTCAAGGTCTGCTTAGCGCTTCTCCAAGAAATAGCTCTACCAGCCATCATAAAAATATATCTTGATGTTGATTTACGAGAATCAACACAATTGGCAAAATCTGAATCTGAGTAACTAATAACATCCAGATTGTCTATATATCTATACATAAGCATGTAATCTTTGGTTCCTTGTAGATACATCATCACTTTCTTTGTAGCTCTCCAGTGGTCCATACTTGGATTACTCTGATATCGACCTAGCATCCCCACAATAAATGCAATATCAGATCTAGTACATACCTGAGCATACATAAGGCTTCCTACGACAAAAGCGTATAAGATGTTTTTCATTGATTCCCTTTCAAAGTTGTTCTTTAGGCATTGGTTCAAATTGAATCTATCACCTTTCATAATGGGAGTAACACTTGGTGAACAATCCTTCATCCGAAATCTTTTTAAAAGTTTATCGATATAGGTTTCTTGTGATAGACCTAAAATACCGAGGTCTATCTCTATGGATCTTAATGTCAATGACACAAGATGCTTCACCCATATCCTTCATGTCAAAATTTTTAGAAAGAAATTGTTTCACCTCATGCAGCAAACCCTTATCGTTGGTTGAAAACAAAATATCATATATGTATAAAACAAGGAAACATATTTTACTCCCACTAACCTTCTGGTATATGCATTGATCCATGGGATTTTCAACAAATCCGAATGAAAAAATCACTTCATGAAATTTAAATATCATTGACGGAAGGCTTGTTTTAAGTCGTATATAGACTTCCTAAGCTTGCAAACCAAGTATTCACGAACACTAGAGGAGAAACCTTCAGATTGTTTCATATAAACCTCTTTCTCTAGATCTCCATTAAGAAATACCGTTTTCACATCCATTTGTTGCAATTCAAGGTCAAAATGAGCAACTAATGCTAAAATTATACGTAGAAAATCTTTCTTAGATACAGGAGAAAACGTCTCCGTATAATCGATTCCCTCTTTTTAAGTAAATCCCTTTGCAACAAGTCTTGCCTTGTACCTCTCAATGTTGCCTAACGAATCTTTCTTAGTTTTAAAGACTCATTTGCAATCAATAGTCTTTGCTTTATTAGGCAACTCTACAATATCCTAACTCTATTACTCATCATGGAATTCATCTCTTCTTTCATTATATCAAACCACAAATTTGACTCTTTACAACTCATGGCTTATGAAAATATTTCAGGATATCAGACAAATTAACAAATTTGACTCAAACCACAAATTTAACTCTTTACATTTGGTATGAATCTCATGTTTTATCAATGTGAAACATGTTTAACGCTTTACAAATTTAACTCAAACCACAAATTTAACGCTTAATAAACTAAATTACATGTTTTATCAATGTGAAACATATCAAAAATATGAATCTCATGACATAAAAATTGCCTGTAGGCTAAATTCTTAATTCAAATAGATTCAAATGATCTTTATAATAAAACTATCAAATTATATTCCAATTCATAATTCCTGTGAGTAAATTAGAAAATAATCTGATATTTTATCATGATTAATTATATTAAATATAATAAAAGATCTTGTGGGATAATAATTATTATATGAAATATAATCAATCATAATATGATGTCTAATTACTTATGTTATCCTTATTTTAACTTTATATATAATTTTAATTAATTAAGGATGCTATAGCTAATTTTTAATTAATTAAGATTATATAGATCACTAGACATTTTAAACATAAAAAATTGACTCATAAGCATAATTTTATATAACTAAATATGCATACATAATATAAACATTTTATCGACTAAAATATTAAAAATAATATTTTCTCATGATTTTTAATAAAATATATCAATAAGTTTTCAAGAAGAAATCAAAATCAAATCATTTTTATAGCATAAAAATAAAAACTATTTCGTATCACGATAAAGGTCAAAAGCTTTGATACGAAATGTAAGAAATCACTAAAATCAACTTATATTTCTAAATCATTATAATAGAAACGCGGAAACAAAATAACATACCTCCAACCATTATTGTCAAGAATTTATGCGGATGTTTCTTTTTGAAGTTTGACACTTCTCGGCTCAGAACTCTCGCTTTACATGGTGTAAAAAAAATTTTTTGCTTCAAAGAGATAATTGAGCCCAAGAACCAAAATCCTCATATATATATATATATATATATATATATATATATATATATATATATTCTCCCATCAATAATATTTATCATTATCAATTCATAACGTTCAACAATTAATTCAAATTTATAACATTTGGATCATAATAAAGAACTTTAATGATATTAAATATTTAATTTAATAATAACGATTTCATATATAAAGAATAAAAAATTAAAATAATTTAAATTATAATAAAAAAAGAAATTAATGATAATGAATTATGAATCTTGAACAGTTATATTATTATTAAATTAGATATTTAATAATAACTGTTATAGAGAGGACTGAAGGGTCATTATCACTGACGAGTAGGATCACCAAATTCAACTGGTTTACGTTCAAAGTATGACAAACTTTTGATGACAAAAAAGATTCGAGTTTTGTTCAAGAGAAAAGCCTGAGAAAAATTATAAGGTACTAAATTCTAGTCAATCAAACCCACACTTCTCTGCATGAGTAATTTCCTTCCATTGCCAGCATTAACCAGCATTGCCTGCATAAGCCTGATAGGATGATTTTGACACGAAGAAAGAGAATGAGAAAAACAATTAAGCTGCTGGATGTTCCATCCAGAGCCATATATATGTTGCTTTTATTACGACCCGTGAATTAACTGATCTATAATTTCATTTGATCCAATCAAAATGTTTCAGTTAAAATTATTATAATATACTCATTAAATTCTTATAAACTAATCCTAATCTTTGTTATCTTTTGATATGAGACTAATTGGGGTGTTACAGCTTTACTTTTATTTCTTAACTAGCAGCGAAGAAAATAATGCTTCCTAAGTTATGGGAAACAACAATGCTTATCTGTCAGGAATGCAGAGAAGCGATCAAATGCCAGTGAAGGCAGAAGGGATGAAATTAAGAGAGCTGGAGACCTTTCGTAACTAGCCTAGCCAGCAGAAACCTAAATATAATCCAATTAAAAGGGAATAATAACACAACATATATGTCTGTGTGTGTTGTGTGCAGAAAACAATCATTAACATTTTATTTTGAAGGACTAGAGGAACAAGTATATTACATATTTATGCCGATAAAATAGATTAGTGAATTCAAGCATGCATGAATCAGATGATAGAAATTAGCTAACCTGATATTAGGAAACCATAGACAAGAACAACTCCAGAAAGCAGAGAAAATACAGTCATTTACTTATTAAGCAGCTAGCCTGGTGTGATGCATAGAAAACCAAATGCATTAGGCAGAAAATCTGTTGCTAAAACCTACCAGAATGAGGTAATTATAAAGAGGCATAAATAAACTAAAGCATGCTCTATCCTATATCATGGAAAACCATTGAAATGGTGAAATGCCATCTCACATCTACCCAATTACTCAAACAAGTTCTTTGTGGTAGCAAAGTGGGATTAAGGTGCTATTCTTCAAGGGTTTTACAACTGAAAGTGTGAATCATACATGGACTGTACCACCAATTCATCCTAAATTAATAATGTTATTAAATACTCAAGGAGCACTAAAATTCTAAGGCCCCAGAGACTGTCATTAGTCAGAAGAAACATTGTCAAGTTGATAACAAAATGTAATAATGCAAAATGGTTAAAAATATTAACAAGAGCAAATAATAAAAATATATCAAGAGATGGAAAGGGAAAAAAGATTTAAAAAATAATAAATTATGAATTTATAAATCTGCAAATCAAAGGCCAGAAAAAAAGACTTGAATGTCATCTTTTGTTTTATCAAAGTCCAGAAATTTTCACTCCTTTAATTTGTTCTAGAAGTAATTTAAGTAAAAATGTTAGAAAGCTAACGGAGGCAAGTAGATTCACACCTGGATTCTTTGCATGACTCAAACAACCTATATCTATTTACAGTGACATGAATGCCAGAAACGATGAATCTCACTTGATACAACCTATATCTATTTCTCCAAGGATTCATGTTTCAAGTGCAACACTGTGATTTGCCCACTAGTCCAACGATTAAGAACTAATTACTTAAGTTATAACCTCCGAAAGGAACTGGTTCCTGCACAAATAAAGAAATAAAAGTTCAAAAGCAGAGAAAACAACATCATAGTCCTATTATTAACTTTTCTTGTTCAGATACTTGACGCTAACAAATGAGAAATAAATCTTCACGAACAAGAATAAAGCTATTAATTTCCATAATGCAATTCAAGAAAAGTCATAACTCATCATTTAAAGAATAAAATACATAAATCACGATAGTAAATGGTAACCTACCCAATGAATTCAATGTCACAATAAAATCCATTGTGTAAAACTGAGAAAAAACTTTGACCAGCTAGACAGGTTATTGTTTTTTATACTGCTCCCCACTCCCTTAAACACTGTGGAAAATGTCAAATCTGAATAAAACTAAAACAGAGATGATTTGCATGCTTACTATGCTATTGTTGATCTCGATCAAGCCCTGGGTGAGGGTTGGTTTCTCTCTTGATCTTGAAGAGGTACCGAGGTTGTTTGTTATGGAGATGGTGTCTAAGCATTTGACCCAAGTAATTTTCTCGGGAGATTCTTGGAGGATCATACTATTCCCAAAAAATATATAAAAGAAATTAATTATGATTTCGATTTGCTCAAAGATGGCATCCATAACTATGATACAAAATACAGGGAATCTCAATTCATATATCACACAGCTCGAAGGAACTATCATGACTAAGGATTCAATAAATCCAGCAATCTACTCCATTACCATCGAAGTGAACGAAAAACTATTGAAACACATCTTACATCACAATGCTAATCTGAATGGTTTTCCTTTTAATCACCTTTTTTTTCCTCTCCTAAAGTGAGGATACGCTTCACATAATAATTCTTGCGGGATCCTTATAATGCTTGATTAAAAACTATGACACAAACCCTAAATATTTCAACATACGAACTATAACCCTAAAAACCGACCAATCTAGGTTTGGCAATAAGAAAGAAGTGTCACCCAGATCAAGATCAACCAAAACAAATGGGAAGACAACATTGAAATGACTGTTCCTCACGACCGAACAACGATCCCAATAACATTGGATTCTACAGAGATCCCACCTCGTTCTTGACGGTGCGCTGGATCAGAAATCGGCGTGAAGGGACCCCGAGGAGCTGCTGCGATGACCCGATGAGGACGGACGGAAAGAGAAGGGAAAACGAGAAGGTGGAGGAGGGAGTGGAAATGAGATATGAGGGGACGAGCGGCAGACCCAACGCTTTGCTCTCCGATGGGCGGGAAGTTTGATTTATAAGGGTTGGGTGCTCGATTTCGCGACTTAAGTCACGAATTTATTGTCGTCCGGTGGCGTCTTATATTTATAATTTATACATAATTAGTTTTCGTATTTATTCTTCCAAAATTATTTATATAATGTATTTTTATAAATTTTAAAAATTAGCATATTATCATTGCATAAATCTTCATCGATTGACAAGAGTGCCCTCTAAATTTTTGTTTTATGATTATAAGAATATTAAAGATATTTTAGATATTTGTATATCTCTAATCCAAATTAGTCAAGTTTTAACTACATCTCATGATTAAATTAAACCTTTTCTTTTAGTGGTGTTTTATAAAAATATATATATCCTTAAAAATATGCTTAGATGTTGAGATGGATCGATCGAGGTTTAAAGTAAATGTAAGTTGTTAGGATGGAGCTCGAGGTTCAAAATGAATGACGATCAACTTCACCTGATCTGCTAAGATATTAAAGTGAAGTCAAAATGTCGACATGAATTTCTTGATTTACTATAATGGAGCTCTCAATTTGTTAGTCCCAAAGTTTGACTTAGTTGAAATCGAAATTGTCGGTTCCTAATGTTAAGATGGAGCTCTAAACTCATCTTCTTGAATTATCCGAATGCTTAAAAAGAACAAACACTCATTAACTACTTGCGGTTTAGATAAATACCTAATAAATTTTATCATTTCTAAAATAATTTTACCCTTATCAAAAAATATATATATAATTAATTATATTTGTTTGTACTTACTACAAATAAAACTTATCCAAAATAAATAAATATTTATTTTTGTTAGTTTCATCTCTAATTTATCAATAACCCAGCACAAACAAAATATTATCTTTAAAAAATAAATATTATAAAATGATTGTATCGGTTAATTATAGGTTTCCTACAAACTAATCACATGAGTAATAACGCTTGTGACATACTCCATCAATATGTTTGCTTATTATTATAAGCATTTTATGACATGTTATCTATATCTATATTATGATGTAATTTGATCTATGCAATGGGAATAGGATTGTGATGAGATCACAATAATAAGATCGATTCGTCTTTAAATATAGGCCCTAAATCATCTCGATCATTGGTTACTCGAGAAAGACATTAAGATAATCGGATAGACCAATGTATTGTATGTTCGTCCATATGATAAAGGTGACTGGTCTCATAATCACTCATGTGAGGACACGTCGCTCATGTGATGACACTAGAGATATAATGCACGTACTCATTCGAAAATGAGTTCATCGATTTATCCACTTATAAAATGTTGAATGGTTAATGATACCTGACATCAGACATCGATTCTATAGTCTTAATTACGTATTTGGTCTTTAAACTTGAGATACCAAAGATGTCTTGTATAAGTATTTCATTCTTTGACGCCGGATTTACATGTTTAAAAGTTCTATATATAGTACAATCGGTTCTTGAAAATGACAGTCAACCTTACGAAGACAATTGAATGTCAATAAATGATCATCCACTTTCGGTATCGCGAGAAGAATATCCCGTATGTACTCGCTCAAACAAAATCCCTATTCAGGATCGTTCGGATTGAGAGAGAATGAGTTCTCCGGGAGAATTCGAGACTTTAACATGATTCCATATGGGTCTGACAGTACCATGCCTAACATATAGTCTTTAGAATATTAGATGGATGAAGGACTATAGATACATAGTAACTGAGGATAAACATATTCGATGGATTAGATCTCCTATATTGTTTGGGGATTATGGCATAGTGGCATAGTATATTCATAATCGATAAGTCAAATTAATTATGAATATAATAATTTACTATATCAAAAGAAGTTTTTGAGTCAAAAGAGGTTTTGATATGAACGACTCACGACCAAATCGGTATCGGGCCTAAAGGGTCACACACAAATTATGAATTTTATGACGAGTAAATGTGTGAATATGAAAAATCTACGAAGTATTAAGAGTTAAGTTGCTTGCATCTCTATAAATAGGAGGAACACAGTTCATAGGTAGTGATCACCCCTCATATTCTCCTTTGCCTCATCCTCGATTTTGATAGCCTTGTGATATGCGTGAAGAGGGAGATCCCGCAGCAATATGAAGAACATTGTGGCGCCTCCTTCTTCATCATCTCAATCGGATTTGAAAATTTCAAGAATATACGATATATGTATATAACACTTCATACATAAGTGTTATATGTATATAACACTTCATACACGATATATGTATATAACACTTCATCATCGCTCAGGTGAGTACACGAGTTCTTCTTCATCATCTCAATCAAATCTAAAAATTTCAAGAATATACGATCTCTATTTATAATACTTCTTATATGTATGATTTTTTATTTTACAATTTTTTTCGTGTACAAATCGTCTCTGAAAATATTTATTTTGTTTTTATTTTTCACTGCTTATGAGATGCAAATCCACGATTTCCCAGTATCACCTTAGACTGAGCTCCTGCAGATAGCATTTTGAAATCACTAGCATGTTCGGTATATCATTCAAGTCTCACTTTGCATAGCACAGATTAATGCTGTGGATTTGATAAATATAAGCATCCAACCTGCTTGCACACTTGACAATCACATCCAAGTAATAGAACATGGTTACCAGAATCTATTTTAAGGACAGTAAAGCCAAATGCTTCACTACATTATTTAAAGGACACTTCTATACCTCCACATTAGTAGCTTCTCGTCAAAGAAAGTAGTAGTTTTGCCAAGGGACAGTTCCATTGAATGAGGCTATTTGCACTACTTAAGGCAGGTCCCAAGCTCTGTTGCAGTTCTCTCATCAAAAACCCATGGTCGAGGAAAACTCCTCCATCAATGGGAAACATATGGATTTGGCAGCTGTATCTCATGCTCCATCTTTGTAAAACCCATCTGTTCTTCAAGAACTGTCAACACCATTGTCATCTCTCAGTCTTTTAATGAAAAAGGAAATAGGATTGTTGCCTTGCTGTTAAAACCCACTACATCCTGGCTTGTTTGCCTTCTGTTTCACCTCCTCTCCTTTCCTGATGTTTGGGTCACATACATTTCCAGAGCCTGGATCAGTAGCAGCTTCTTGAGCTACTGCTACGTCTATAGATTCCCTCGTAGCTTCTGCCGGAGATTCCTCATCAATCTTGGATGCTTCTCTTCCTTTTCCCCACAGCACTATGTAGAGTCCAATTACTATCAAAGCTGCTCCCAACAGACTGGGACAGATAGGAAGATCATCAATAGTTTGAGATGTTTATGACTCGTATTGAAGTAAGATTTGAGCTTACCATCCCAAGTATAACTTCTCATTGAGTAGAAGCGAACTCAATATGGCAACAAGTAAAAGCATCAGAGGATTGAAAACAGAGGCATATACAGGTCCTTTCTTCTTTATGCACCACCCCAGGAGTGTAAAGCTCATCCCAGAAGCAAATATACCCTGTATCACCGGACAGCAAGTGAAGAGATGTATGAGACACATTGTGAACAGAAAAGGCTTATCTTTTCTAAATCGCGAACAGAAAATCTAAGTTACGAAGACCTTCAATGCCATCTATGCCTTTTACGTTAGTGTACTTTGTTAATGCAAGTCAGGATAGATTTTGATAACAAAATGCAAGATATCCAACGGTCTGAATCTCTTTGTTGTTCATGTATAGCTTGCAAAATATATATACTCTTTATCAAGGAAATGGCACAAAAAATACATACAATTTCTAAAGATTTTTTATCATACACTCGAGAATGATTTATGCATGAGAATATAATTAAAGGATTTGTGCACACAAATATGGAGTTCAAGGGGGCAAGTATACAAGAAAACAATGAAAGGGTTTTGAATTCTCTAGGTGGTAGATCATGTTCTTTGCTAGTATACTCAGGTGCATTCTACTAGGCATCGTTTCAGTTATGTGAGGTACACTCACAAAACATATGCAGAGACACATCAATAAAGAAAACATTCCTTGGTCTTAAAAGCTTAGCTGTTTTATTTGGGAAAGATCATGTTGGCAGCCAACAAAAAGTTTTGTCATCCCTGGCCTGATGTGCAATGGTGCTCATCATTTGGCTCGGTTAAGCATAACACTTCTCCATATATAAACAGAACAACCATGAAGAGAAACATGATTGATAAAAGACCCAAGGAAAAGGAAAATTCTGTGACATAATATGATTAAGTTGCCAGAAAAGACTAGAGGATGAAGAAGAAACCCTCTTACTGAATATGCGGCTGTGAGTAGCCTAATGTCAAACCCAAGTCTCCACTGAATCCTATGTCTCTCAACACAAAGAGCCAAGATGCTAGCTTGAATGGATCCCATCAAGCACATCAATGCTGCATTGGAGTAGTGACAAGGGTATGCTTCTGCCAACTTTGCCTGACAACAATTGAATGCAGAAAAAAAATGGAAGGTTAAACAAATATAGTTCAGAATGCAAAATGGCATCATCACATTAAGATCACCTGAATAATTAACCAGAGTGCATAACACAAACAACTGGCAACTGCCAAGAATGAGCCCATGACACGATTACCAGACTCTGAGTGAGGCGCTGCTAAGTGATGGCCTCCATGATCCTGTTGCTCACTGAGATTGATGTTTGTCGACCAAAGTTCTATACCTGCTCCCTTATAGAAGGTGAGAAGCATTGCCCCACCCAACCCTAGGAGC
Organism: Musa schizocarpa; assembly: GCA_900464855.2. NCBI lineage: Eukaryota > Viridiplantae > Streptophyta > Magnoliopsida > Zingiberales > Musaceae > Musa > Musa schizocarpa. The sequence continues at coordinate 7,318,501 of LS990921.1, read as the reverse complement.
GTTCCTAGAACCTTAGCTCTTCCATAATTTGTTTGTATTCCTAGTCTTTCCAACCTGCATGTTAAAAGTCACAAGTACAATATTGGACAATCCATGAATTTTAACCATTCATAATTCTCCTCAAACTATCATCTAGTTGAAAGTATTCCAGTATATGTCATCAAGCTAATGAGTTGCTAAATCAAGGAAGCACTTTCACCTTCTGATTCTGTATATTCAGCTAATTGGAGAAGTAGCTTTTTTCCTTGTTTTGATCGTTAAGATGTCAATAAAACGTTAAAGGTTATTTTGTGATGATAAACACTAGAATCTGAGATTGAGGAGATCAATATCTCACTTCAATATTTTTTTCCCTTCGAAGGCACCAAATCTAGTGAATGGTTTCTCATACAAAAGACAACAGTGTGAGCAACCAATCAGGCTAATGTAAAGCCTAAGTGCTAATATTGTTTAAATGTCATACAACAGTCATTAATGCATGATAATGGTAAAGGATACGGACCATGAAAAACATGGATGGATGCTCATAAGTCATCAACAAATGCATTCAGGCCATACAAAATCTAAACAAACATGGATTGTAAAATTCTGTACCTAAGATTCTATCTAGCAATTTCTTATTAAGTGCAAGCATACATCTAGATTGAAAGAAAATATCAAGGAGACTATAACAACAGGAAAAGAAAAGACAAAAATCTACAAAGATAAATATTCATGGATGTGATTTGGTAAAATTGTGTCCTAGTGAAGTTAACAAATTGGCTATTGCTGAAATAACGACAATCATTCTCTAAAGTGGTCAATGTCTAGCACGAAGAACTTCCCAAAAGCAGTCAGCAATTAGCAATGATTTTCCTCAAAGGAGGATCATAATTTGTATTTATTTCAAATACTTACGTTAAGTAAATGGTCAATATCAGTTAAGCATTAAGATCTTTCTTTTGAAGAATTTCAGAAGAAGAAAGACATCTAGCAGATTCAGATGCAATACAGATTAAAGAGAATATATTTTTTCAGAAGTTCAGAGTTCCAACCTGAATGATACAGCCAATATAAATGTAACTGCAGGAACAAGATTGGCCATAGCAGATGTGAAAGTAGCCGAAGTAAGTTTCATACTGGACACATACAGATTTTGTGCGAAAGTTGCCCTGCAAATTCATAAGAGAAGCATAAATACATGCTTCATTGTACAAGAAACTATTACTCAGTCATATCTATGACATGAATGGAAAAGCTTCAAGAAAGTCACGGAAAACAAAACCATTACAACTGTCTATCACATGCATTCATCTTCTCCTTTCCTTTTAAGATCTGCCACCTCGACAAAGTCTTTCCTTGCCCTTTTCTTTAGAGCTCAGGCAGCAAAGATTCATATTCATCACATTCATGAATAACATCATTAAATAGGGAACTAATTTTGTTAAGTACGTTGGCGAAACAATATATGTATTGAAGCTTATAAATATTTCTTTTTTTCTAAGTTGACCATCATCATCAACTATCACAACTTCTACCAAGAAAACCATTCAAGCTATTCACTTTACTCAAACGTGTTGTAGCACCAGCTGAATACAAGAAAAAGCATACAATAGAATCCTGAAAACTTCTTCAGGATGTTGAAGATAAGGAACATATATAGATAGTCCACAGAGAATTATCTCCAATGTATGCATATCTCAAGTTATGTCAACCATGTACCAAATTCAAGGTCACATTGCAAAGTAGGTATTTTTGTTCATAGATGGAGAGACCGACAGAGAGAGAAAGAACAGTCAAAATCATTTTCACACATCAGCACAATTAAATGTTTCATGTGACTGTCATGAGGATCCTGTGATGTCTTACCCAAACAAGCCACAGAGGAACGTCAGCCCGAGTATCTTCCACGTTATCTTTGGCCTTCGTTTCCTGCAGCCATTAGTCAAAATCACAACATGAGGAAAGGTGATGGTCGATCTTTCAATAGAATTAATTATCCCATTAGAAAGAAGCATGTGTATAGTATGTACAAATTGATCCACAAAAAAGGATAATACTAACTCAAAATGCTTTTAATCCCATTGTCCCACTGATCTAAAGACTTGACAAAAATATTTTTTTTTCCCCACAATATACGTTTCATCCTTGCGGAAATGATCATCAAGAAAGAACAGAGGAACAAGTAAAATGAAGCTAAAGAAGAAAAAAGGCAGAACAAGAACAACAAAGAGGAAGAAATAAACCGAAAGATGAGCCTTGAAATAGCCCATCCATTCGAGAGATGCAGGATGCATTGGACAACAGACCACCGACTTCTAATCGTCCAAGCTTAATCCATTAAAAATCCGGCCATCCTTTCACCCCGAGCATGCCAAGATAAAACCAACGCCGTACGAGAGAACAGCTTTCTTAGGGTTGTTCATTATAATGTCTATGCAGAACCACCTTGTTCATGGAAAGGCCGGTCATAAGAAATCTCCACCCGGGCATAGGCTATTCGGAGACATTGATCGAGTGGTAGCAAAACTCATTTCATCGAACACTTGCGCAATCGATTAGATCGAGAATATACATACCTTTCTATGAAGAACGCGACAGGGCTGATGAAGGCGGCGGCGAAGATGTATCGGTAGGCGACGAGGACCTTCACGTCCATGCCATCGTTCAAGGCCAACTTGTACAGTATGTTCACTCCGGCGAACGACGTCTGTATCAGCACCATCGCGGCCGCCGGCTTCAGCCCTTGTGCCACCTCGCTCCAGTCTCTCCCTCCCATCATCCAAAAGAGCCTCCTCTCGTATTCTTCGACCTACAACGAAGGCTCTTTCACGAGTACATATATCGAGAGGCAGACGTCGCTTGGGGCTGTGGAGTGGCGTCGTGCATGCAATGGGCCAGCAGTGAAGTCCGCAACAAACGGCGAGGAGGAGACAGACTGGACACTCGGTGGCGAGCATGGAGGAGATCGAGGGAGAACATTTCATCGCCGGGTTCGCGTGGCACTCACACCTCAAAATGACTCTTCGCAAGCCTTTCACAGCCCTTCAAGTCCCCCTCTCCGTGGACCCCGCTGATTCCTGCAATGATAAGGCCGGTACACGGAAGAGTGAACTCAGAAGGGTTAGCGAAGTGTTGCCCTCCCGCGTCGCTGTTCGGTCGTTCGTGGCGAACTTGGCTGCTTGGGCGCGGCATCTGTTGCGCTCCGGACCACACCATCTGCCGCGTGGTTGGCTCAGTCCGATGGCAGGGACAGGATTCAACCCTACGTGTCGGATAACTACTGGACAAGACGACGTCACTGGTATCATACACCACGTGAGGACACGTGTCGGAAGTTACGCTACTCCAGCGAACCGAGTGACCCCTGAACGGCCTTGTCTTCGAACTATCCACCACAGGAACTGAGTCACCCACGGAAATAATCAGGACTGATGACGCCGGTGCACACAGTGTTACAGACGACGGTGGCCCAACTAGGCCCACCAAAGCCCGATTTTGAACCACGCCAACTCATGTCCTTTCGAAGGCTTTTTGGAAATATTTTGATATAATAGAATAAATATATTAAATTACCATGACACCCTTGTACGATAAAGCATTTCGATATCCGAGTTGGTGTCTGAGTGACTCCAATAGTCGATCGTTTTCGCACTGATAGGGGCATTTTGGTAACCTAAGTTGGCCACCCGCTGCGTGCGGTAATATTCCATCTCGACTGCTCCTTTCCTCGCGCGACCTTCTGCGAGTCGGCGATCCGTCCGGCGCCGAATTCTCCCTCCTCCCTCAAGGTTTTCGATTCCGATCGAGTTTGAAACCAGGCTATCGCGAGAGATTTGTTCTATTGATCTGTAGGACGCGTCATCTGTTGATGGTAGTCTGCCGATCGAAACCCTAGATCGCAATCTGTTAGGTTTCGGCTCTGATTCGAGGGGTTGGTTGGGGGTGATCTGTCCATGGCGGATCAGGAGGACGAGGAGCTGCAGATGGCGCTCCGTATGAGCCTGCAGAGCTCGCCACCGGAGGCGAAGAGAAGTAAGCAGCGGGAGATAGCTGAGGAGTCCGTGGAGGCAAGGAACCGGCGGTTACAGCGGGAGCTCATGGCTTCTGCGGCCGAGAAGAGGATCAGGGCCGCCGCCGCGGGAAATAAGACTGTTAGCCCCGCAAAGCCGGTGTGCGCGAGAGAGGAGTCGCGGAATGAGAGTGTTCCGATGGCCATCACGACTGCCACAGTAGCGAAGGAAGAGATGAGCCTTCCGCAGCTGGAGAAGAGCAGGGTTTTAGGTTGTGGGGAGGAGTTATCGTCGGTTGATGCCGAGCAGTTGTTTCTCATGGTGTTCGGAAGTTGCGTGTCAAAGGATGTTTTGGCACAATGGAGCAACCAAGGAATCAGGTCAAGTCATGAGACGTTCTATTTGCTGTCATATTTGAATTTGCTACCTATTTGGTATCATTCAATTCTCTACGCATGAAAAAGAACTGTTTTTCTTGTGATATTTCAAATTCTGCCTGCATTTGGGAATTCATCGCTTTGTGGATTCACAGTTGCCATGGTTCTACAGTTCTAGTTATACCATATTACCTGGAACCTATTAGTGAAAGTCTTATTTCCGTTCTTGTTGCTGAAACCCAAGGCTGTTTTATTTTGAAGTGAAAGTACTTCAATGTTAATGTTCTTCTCATTGTTTCATTATGTCATACAATTGAAGTGGATAATATTTGATGTTTTCCAATAGAAGGAAGGTGATGATGTTATGGTACAGACTCTACCTTATAAATAATTGGTTGTCCATGTTATCCAGAAATCTTAAAGCTTTCTCAGTGTTTTATATCTTCTTCAATCTATTATGGCCCAGCATAACTCATATAAATCCAAAACATGTTCTATTGTCTTGTCTGAGCAAAATCCAAGCGCCCCAAATGTTTGCATAATGTTTGCGATTACAATTATTCCTTCATGAATTTCACAAGGAAGTTAATATATTTTATGAAGACTATCTAGTTTAATGTAAAACTCTAATTGAAATTTAAATATACTTTACAGTATATCGAGACATAGTCTACTTTGTAGGTTTAGATCCTTGCTTCTAATGATCTGGGGAAGTTGTGTAATCTGTGAGACTGTGACCAGTCTTATCTATTACAGTTGGGTGTTCAACCTCCGGTGAAGCTTTTATCCTTTAATCCCTTGGTTTCCTTTCCTTGATTCCTTTGTTCTACCTTGGATTTTCTATTTTTCTATAACTTTTAGGATGTGTTCAAATTCTAACAATTTGGATCAGCTACACGTCATAATACCAGATTTTTTTTCTTTCTATGATTTATGTTTTAAATTGGGAGGTTTGGATTTTTGGCTTCAATATTGGAATTATAAAGTATTATTTTGTTGTTATTCTCACTGATTTTGGCTATGACCTATCCGATTGTTCTCTATCCTTATATGAGTCATACTTCATTTCCTTCTTGCTGCATTCCTGCATCAGGTAGTGATGTTTAGTTTATTGGTTGGGCTTGCCAGTATCTTGTATTTGGAAGTATTAATGTACACCAGTTATATATCTGATTGCTCTAAAGACTCTGGATGAAATCGTCAGTTACATGTATATAATTGGTTGAACAATGATCTTGTTGGAAACTACTTTTTGTAATTAATTTTGTATGAATTAATGCTTGTAGATTTAGCTCTGACCCGGAAACTTGCATGGGCTTGGTCCAACACGAGGGAGGTCCTTGTGGTGTGCTGGCTACCATACAGGTTGTGCTCTTTTTTTCCCCCTCATTTGTCTTATATACCTACGGTTATGTTGCTACAGATGGACTTTCAAAGAAGTCTTGTCTTGTCTTGCTCATGCTTTACAAATGCTTATAATGATGCCATTTCCATTTTTTTCTTTTTGCAATATGTAAAGGGCTGTTTGCTATATAAGATCTCTTCTGCTTACCTTGTTAAAACCATAAATCTATAACTTGTTGCTTTATAAATTAAAGAGGGTTGTGTTGATGTCAAAATTTATTTCTTAGTCATCCTGTGAATATTGTTGAGGTGCTTGTCAGATATTTGCAATGTAGTACCATTTCTAGTATATGTTTTATTTTCATATTGATGAATGTACATAAATTTTAAAAAGCAGGGTGTCCCATGCTTTAGCTTGCACTGTTCTTGTCTCCACAATCACCATGGAGCATCAAAGACAGTTCAATTTACATCAAAAAATTGCCTCATGATGTTGTGTGTCACCTACAAATTGTTCTCGACATTCAATGTTTCTGAACAATTGCCTCGTGTATCATTATAATATTTTTGTTTTCAATTCTTATATCCTAGAAAATTCAATGCGGAACCTTTCATGACAATGACTGTGAGTTTATTTATGTGACATTTCTCTATACATGCTTGCTGGATTTTTATAGTGTTTTTACTACTTTGTAAAGTTTTTTCTAACTCTGATTTCTTGTATTTTGCAGGCTTATGTATTGAAGTATCTTTTGTTTTTCTTGGATGATTTTGGTAAAGTCAAAGTCAATAATCCACTTTATAATTTAGATCAGAAGAAAATTTATGGAAGTTCAAATGCAGCAAGCAATAATTTTGCATCTTTTACTGAAGATATAAAGGCAAGGTGATTAATTACTCTAAAATGATTTTGATCTCATTGTAACCTTTTTGTCCTGTAACTTGTTCAATTAGTCACTGTTCTTGTTCATTGGATATTAAGGAATTTGACATATCCATATTGTGAAAATCTTGAGAAGCTATTTATCTCTTGAAATGCTAATTGTCTTTTTTCCCCTGAAAATGAACTTGCTTTGTTGTCAATGCTGATCTAAGACGAGTCCTGCAAGTTGCACGTGCTGTTTGTTCTTTGGCATACTGCATATTCAGATTTCTGTAACAACTTGATATTGTACTTTCAACTGCGATATAGGGAGAAAAGCTAAGAATATTTGCGAAAGACTTTATTGCACTCTCATTACTGTAACTTGTCCTGATGTCACAGCAACGAAACATATATGCAGTTGAGGAGCATTTCTGCATTGAACAAAAAGTGAAGACAAGCAGAGGGGAAAGTCAGCTGAATAAAAATTGGAACAAGGACAGATTATGTGTTTTTCTTTTCTTTTTTTTCGAGGGGAAGGTTGGGGGGAAGATGATTTAGTGGTGATGATGTAACAAAATGAGATAGTGTGTTGTTACTATGTGATAATAGTACAAAATTTAGGAATTCAAAGATGAACTGAGTTATCAAAGAGTTTACAACTCAGCTATTCTCACCTGAATTTAACTACCAACCAGAGAAGGTGGTAAGTTCATAAGGTTTACAACCTTGCTGTGCAAGATAATGCTATTATATCTAACAAATGGAATAATGAAATGCTGCAGGAACCAAGTAGGGCTTAGAACTTGCATTAAATACCTCCTTTGATTGGTGACCTTTTGTTAATTACCCTTAGTTATCCTATATAGCTTTTGATCAAAATCTGGTGCTGAAGAGGTCATGAATTGGCATCAACTTTATATTGTTGGTTTTTTTTTCTTTCTTCTCCCGAGGTGATTTTTAAGCTTCAGGCCCTGATAATATGTCTCTTCTCAGAGCACTGGTTCACAGTATGGTTGAAATATTATTTCTATGTGGAAGTGGGAAACGGGCTGTTATTGCAACAATAAAAGTTCAATGCCATGATGTGGAGGGATCTGAAGCTGATCAGCATGAGGTTACAGCCTAACCAAATTGGCTCTGTCATTTTAAGCCCACCTAGGATTCTTTAGCTTACTTTTGATTGCTGCAACATTTAAACAGATGTTAGCAAAAGCCTTGGAAGGTCTCTCAATTGCATCAGCTTCAGATTTACAGAAAATTCTGAGAGTTAACACATACAGCATACAAGCAACTGCTATGCATCATCTCATGGAAGTGCTTCCTGTGTTTCGAAATCGTATGGGGGCAATGCTGTTCCTTATATCTGCCCTACTGTCACGAGGACTGGTTTGAATGATACTTCACAATCTTTTCTTTACAGAATGTCTTTTTGCAGCATACCACAGCATTATATGCATGACACCTCACCCTTTTTCTCCTGAATGTATTTTTCCCCATAATGTTGCTTCATATTCAAGTAGTATTAATTACAAAATAAACACTTTATGCATGCTTGGTGGACAAAATCTGGACAATTAAACAATATGTTATTGACAGCAATCTTATCTTATGGTGAAGCTTAGACATGTTAACATGCATGGTCTCAAATACCTGTCGGTATGGTGCATTCCAATAATATTTACTGGTCCACCATGTACTAGTACTGGACCAGAATTTGGTATTTAGTTTTTATTCATTTTTTTAGGTGGTACCAGGAGGTATGAGTTGGTATATCAATACCTTTCCACTTGGGTAAATTATTAAAAACCAGTATCCAATTATGATTTAAATCCTTGTTTTCATGTAAGGTGGATATTAAGGCTTCCCAATTATACAATCTGGTGCACAACCTGGTCGATACAATAAAGGAAGAATGTATTTAAGGCAGAAACTATTCTGGTGCAATATTCTTAATTTGATAGTGAAGATTACATGGTAGATAAATTTATGGTATGCCACTCTATTATTAAGTTTAGCTGGAGGATCGTAATTTAGCTCAAAGTGTGAGGGAGAGAATGATAGATTAAAAAAAATGGCTGAAGTGACTTGGTAGCAGAAAAGTAAGTGACTTAGTACAGAGTAGTAGATTAAAAAAATATTAATCGGTTCATAGAATGAGAGCTATTGAAGTTGCTGAAGTTGGGAAGTGGCAACCCATATGGGCAACAGTATGCTATTGTTCATTTAGAAACTGTAGCTTTCAGATATTGTCCAAGACTATGTTCCATATGGAACTGATGAATGTTCCATATCGTTCTTTTGTAAATGTTATATGTTTACCATCACAGTAAGATAAGGTGATGATCCACGATCAAAGTTCTTGCTGTGCTGAAAAACTATTTTTTAAGGATGTTTTGTTGATTGCATGGATGTTTACACTCATTATGATAGATACATGGTAATCTGAATTTTATATTGTCGTTTGCAAAAGCCTATTGCTGAATCTTTTTTGGCATTATAATTCCAGGAATCCGTTCAGGATGATAGAGATGATCCTAGCCTACCACTGGTCACAGCTCCATTTGGGCATGCCTCACAGGTAATATTTAATTCATCGAATTTTAACAACACATTCAAATACTTCAGGAGGGAAAATATGAATCATGATCTCAACATCGTGCTACCAAGATTGCCCATTCACATGGATATTTCCTCCCATGTAGTGTTAATACTGCAGTGAGTCAATATTGCATTTATTGTGTCACCACAATAGTATACAAATGTCTCAAATGTAACTAGTAGTGCTTCAGTATCATATATCTCCAGAAATCTTGGTGCAGGACAGTCTAATCCTGAACCCTGGTAATTGCAGGAAATTGTGAATCTTCTGATTTGTGGACAGGCTGTCCCCAATGTATTTGATGGCCGGATGGATCTTGGTGGTGGCATGTTCTTGAAGGGTATACCCATGACTCCGGAGATTGGATTCCTTTCACTTCTGGAATCTCTCAATCTGTGTAAGGTTGGCCAGCATCTAAAATGCCCTAGATGGCCCATATGGGTAGTGGGTAGTGAGTCACACTACACTGTTCTTTTTGCTCTTGATCCTGCTGTGCAAGAAGAGAACGAGCTGGAAGAGCGAGAGTCAAGGATTAGAAGAGCATTTGATGCCCAGGATCAGAGTGGAGGGGGAGGCTTTATCAGTGTTGAAGGATTTCATCAAGTTCTCCGGGAGATGAACATTAACTTCCCTCCTGAAAGGCTTGACAACCTTTGCAGCTCAGGGTTCATAGTATGGAGTGAGTTCTGGCAGGCCTTGCTGGATCTTGATAAAGGTTTAGGGGGCTTAAAGGACTCATCTGGATTAATGGGCAAGAAGCAGTTTGATCTCTACCATTTTAATGGGATTGCAAAATCAGTATCCAATGGTACGTCTGCTGGAGGTGAGAGTCCATTGCAGAGACCGCGGCTTTGTAAGTTGAGTGTCGTGGTGCCTCCTAGGTGGACCCAAGAAGAGTTTTTGGCTGATGTGGTGAGTAGCTCAAGCAATGATTCCAGCACAAGAGAGACTGGAATCGTCGAGCTTAATCAGCCTCCGCAACCTCCTCAGCATGCACCACTAGTTGACTGCATTAGAACGCGTTGGCCACGAGCCATATGCAGTTGGATCGGAGATGCTCCCAGTATCGTGTAAAGGGAAGTTCCCATGAAAGGATAGTCTTTTCGGTACTCCTGCCATGTTACCTGCTTCAACCTACTTTGCAGCTAGAAATGTCTGATTGTGGTGATTGCTACCATCAATTTGTTTATTTATGTGGTGTAATTTTGTCCCAAAACAAAACTGACATTTGAGGGTTTCTTTTTTTCTTTTTTACCTTGCCAAAAAGAATGCTCAATATTTTCTCGGCCATTTGGTAGAGGCTCACATGTAGCTCAAGCATTGTCATTGTGTTGTATCTCACCAGCTGCTACCCTCATCCATCTGCAAGTAATTTCAATGCCAAAGGGTTGGAAGGCAGCAACCGGTTGGGTACGTAATTCCATCGTAAGTTCATCTGATGTCTTAGTCCAGAGTAAAAGAAATTTTTACTAACTCTCTATCTTTACATTCGTAGGTGAATTCTTGCAGATGCCGTGAAGTGTTGCAGAGGGTGGTCAACTGGCAACAGTGCAGCAGTCTCCAGATATCCCAGTACACTGGGTTAAGTCCTAGCACTCGTTAGAACATTCTACTCGATGAGCTCTTTTTGAGTTTTCATTCACAGATACATGGTTGCAGAAACATCTTCCCATCTCACCATCAGATAGATGCACCCAATTCCCTAGACTTCTAAGAATATAAATGGATTGATCCTTCGTGATATATCAATCGAAGATCATTCCTCATTTATGTCGTCCGGTAAACACTCAAAAAATATTCTTACTCTACCTGGGTTGGAATACTCCCGTAACCTATTTTTCTTCACATAAATGGTATTTTATCTTGTGATAGAAATCTTGAGTTCTAGCAATGGTCTTCATCAACTTGATGATGATAATGATGTTTGCACCTGCAACCACGAAAGCCAAAGAACCGACTTTGATGTGAAAGAATTAACGAGAGACCAACTCACATTCCCACCATCAGACAACTGAGCCATCAGCCACCACTTTTCTTGAGAGATCAATTCCAGTGATGCGTCACCAGCATATAATTCCCTTTCTGCAGTGAGCTGATGATTGTTGGTGAATATGAAATTAGTTTCAAGATCTTTACTATCGGATAAGATTTTAAGTTTTACTTTTTTTTTTTACTAAGTGAATTTAGTACATTATATTGTCTCAATGTTTTTATCCGATGCGGTTTTGCATTCTCGATATTTAACCAGTAAAAAGTTCATTAACACGGAAAAAAATAGCGAATCTAATTAATATTTTTATTGGATGAGGTTTTGGGTCTTCAATATTTAGTTACTAAAAGGTTCTATCGGAATGCTGATTAACGTGGAACATAAGGGTGAAGTCATGCTTTTGCTTTGATGACAGGGCCAAGTGGGAGCAGGGCAATCTCTCCTACGCGTCATTCAAGATTTTATTGTTTGGACCGCTTTGAATCTTTTTCCACATTTCCGCACAAAACAAAGCAATGTGCCTTCAGTGACTTGGACAAGACCCAATCGATCCAATCGGGTCAGAGTCGAGATAGAAAACTATGATCCTTCAGCGGATCGAATTCGCTGACGATCCGATCCATCGACTTAAACCAATTTCATATATCTATTTTTATGTTACTTATTCAAATAAACATAAATACGACTCTCGTCTGGAATACTTGGAATCTTCCCGGTTTTCTTCGTAGAGCCGCCCGCTCATGCCGGTCTGCGACATCGCACCGCCATAGCCGATCGGATCCACTGGAGCGGATCCGAGATACCCCATCGGAACGAGGAAACCCAGATTACGTTATCCTCTATCGCGTCCTCTCTACGACCTATGGTTTGTCCACCCACTCGCGCAATAGGACCCACCTGTGGGTTCGGAGATGCGCTTGTTGGTGGGGTAAGTAGGTACGCTGCCGGGACGGTAGGATGGTGGTCTCGTCCTTCTATTAAGGTTTTAACTCTTTGCCTTCTTTCTCACTGCTTGGTGCGGCTGTGCTCCGAGAAGAATCCACCCACCGTCACGATTCCGCCACCCGCCTTTTGCCGTGCAACCTTCGCCGTCCGACCGACGCTGGGAACCGCGATGGACCCCGCCGGCGCGCTGCCGCCGATGAACCCCCGCTTCGGGCAGATCCCCTTCCCCACACCCCGTGGGGGCGGAGGAGGCGGCGCCTCCCACCACCGACGGGCCCAATCCGAGACCTTCATCCGCCTCCCCGACGACCTCCTCTTCGACTCCGACCCCGACTTCGAGATCCCCGACATCGACTTTTCTTCGCTCTCCGACGATAACTTCTCCGGCGATAGCGGAGCGCCGATCGCGGCGGAGCCCGCGAGGGCGGCAACGTCGGCTGCGGTTGCAGCTGCGGGCACGGGGAGACCCGTCCCCGGGGCCCACCTCAGGAGCCTCTCTGTGGATGCCGCGTTCTTCGAGGGGCTGTCGTTCCAGGACGCGGTGCCCGAGGGGAGGGGGCACCACCGGAGAAGCGGGTCGATGGACGGGCCGACCTCTTCGTTGAAGGGTGAGTCGGCGCCGCCGCTGTCGGATTTCGCCAAGAAGACGATGCCGTCTGAGAAGCTCGCCGAGCTGGCCCTGATCGATCCCAAGCGTGCAAAAAGGTCTTTGCGTTTTTTCCTCTCTTGACCTCTTTTGCTTCTTTGTGCCCTAAAACATAGAAAGCCTCTTTCTAGCAAAAGCAGCCCCACAGAATTCGAAGTATTAATCTTGTTTTCTGATGCTCGTTGATCTGATCAAGTGGCCTTCGTACCTACAGGGTTTTTGCTTAATTGGAATTCCACGCTCCATCACCTGAAAATTCCCCTATTCTTATTCTTTAATTTGTTTTCTTTTATTTTGTATATCTGTAGTTCTTCCAGAAAAGAAATTTGGAGTAGCAGGTTCTTTTTATCTCAAAATCTCTCATCTTTAAAGATATAATTATTCCATGCTTGATTAAATACCAAAAAGAAGGGTAAATATTTGACTCTGGAATCCTTGACATGGTGATTATTGGGTGTTTTGTGCTATAGGATTCTTGCAAATAGGCAATCCGCTGCTCGTTCCAAGGAGAGGAAGATCCACTATACAAGCGAACTTGAGCGGAAAGTTGAGACACTCCAAACAGAGGCAACCTCTCTATCAGCGCAGCTTACACTTCTGCAGGTAGGAGATATTGTTTACTTACAGTTTATTGCCTTACCTTTTAAAGAATGTAAGCTGATTCAAGTTCTATGCCTACCCGTAAATTAAACGGATCCATTTGACCACCACTGGAGTCCTTGTTAGAGTTGAATTTAGATCATCCTTACGTAGTTCATTTGGTTTACGCGCATGTACTGGTAGATGGTATGAGTACTGAAATGTCAGAATTATATCTTTTCCTTTTAGGAAACCTCCTATGGGCATTACAGTATGACATGTTTTCTCTATCGGTACACAAGAGAAGCAAACAAAAAGCTTGTGCTCTTGTTGTAAAACGAAAAAAAGAAAATGGTTGGCTCATACATGATGATCATGCCAATGCAGGGACCAAGGAGGATCAATGTAAATAATTTTATTTCCTGCAAGTAGGGGGGGTTCTCGTGATTCGAACCATGATCACCTAGGTCATAGAGGAAAAATCTTAATGGTCATCGAGGCTTGTCCTTTCTCTGAAAACTTTTACCAAGAAACTAAAATATTTGACCCAAATCTTGAATACTAAATCATATGATTCATAAGAATCATAAATGATAAGCAAATTGAAAAACCTTGTATTGAATGTAGGAGGATCATAGCACCCACCCAAATGTGTTATCAGCTTTATTCATGTTGGACACATGTAAGGCACTCTGTAGTGTGCCCAAGTCTCAACCAGCCTGATAACATATTTCTATGATGCAGATAATTGATGCTATAGCGGACAGATATGGATAAATGACAAATATACCATCTATGACAAACATACCATCTATCGAGTTTCATTTTCCTGTTTTTCTTTCTTTTGGTTCTTTCTACCTAATTTAGGATCATATATTTAGGTGTGATAGTGTAAGCAACACAGAAAATTTCTTCTTTAATTAAGACTGGTCTAGTTGCAGAAAGAATATTGCACACAGTTACTTTTTTAACTAAATCCATATCCAATAACATATTTACAGTAAGGAACATGCAGGTCTACATTTATTTTGCTTGTCACTCTTAGCTTTTGTGAAGTAGCCAAATTTGCTGCTCAGGACTGGTGGAAGATGAATGTACAGAGGAGAATCGGAAGTGGATCTTTTTTTTTAATATGCTGATGAAAAGCGTCGACCAAGGAAGGAAAGAGAATCAGGTAAGCAAATTGAGATGCACCAGGTAAAGATATGGGGGAGGATATATACTTTACCAATGGAATAATACAGTGCACATGGAATCACAGATGAAACTGCAGACTTTGCTACTTTATGCACCTATTTACATGCCCTGAGTCACAGTGTAGACACAACTTGCAAATCAAAGAACCAAATATGGAAGGTCTACTGCTAGCAACTTTGGCTGAAACAAATTAGTAGCCAATTATGGCGGTGATTAAATGTCGGAATAGCAATTAACTCTTGGTAAAACAAATTTAATAGCAAAGGCAGGTAGCTTGAAGAAATGCATCAAGTATTCTTGGATGAGGATATGACAAAATGGTACTTGGGAATCAGAATATATACAAAATGGTTATAGGATCATTGTTTGATGCTTCCTGATACTAACATAGAATGCAGCAAAGTGGAGTAACTGTACCAATGAGCAATGGATAGAGCTGGTACTAAAAACACGGAACAATACTGAGCAATCATGAGTCAACATTGGAGCTTTACTTTTCTTTACTCCTGATCTGCATTTGGAGTTATTTTCCTTTCAGTTTTTGTTGATCTTGGCCTATTTACTTTATTTTTTACATTAATTAGAATAATAGCAAAGATGTCTCCATATAAATGAATCTACATATCTGGTATGTCTGGATTCTTATGTAAATGTAAAATAATACAGGTTGCTTATTGTGTTTTATTTACTACATCCTTCTTCATCTCACATTTCATTCATTTCACCATTGTAAAACTAACATATTTGCTTTTGATTTTCCTCAAAAAGCAAAAGCAATTATTTTTTCAAGCATTGATTATGATTTATTTTTGTTCCATCTGAAAGTACTGTATTTCTTAGTGATCTGCATTTTCTCATATCCTGAATACATAATTGATGTCCAAATTTCTCACAAAGCAGAAAGATGGTACTGGTTTGACAGCTGAGAACAGGGAACTCAAGTTGCGATTGCAGGCTTTGGAACAACAAGCTAAACTTCGTGAGGGTAAGTATTGATAGTTAGCTGTACACTAACAAATCACAAGATTTCAGAGGTATGTAGATTGTTTTGTGATTGAACTTCTGTCACCAGACCTCAATGGGATAAGATTGCCATGGCATTTAGAATTGACCTCACTTTCTAACGAATTATGATTTACCAATCAGAAATTAGTGCTACGTCTGACAAAAGATCCAAGCAAGTAAATTAGGCATCTGGCATCTGCTTACAATTTGATTTTTATGCCAAATGTTATGCATGATTTTTCTTTAACTTCTCTTGTGGTTAACAAGCAAAAATGTTCTACTAATCGTGACTAAATGCACGAAATGATATTTTACATCAAGGCTTCCTTTACTAACACAATTTCATATAATCCAAATATTCCTTGCTTCTGTTACTTGTTAACTAGACAATCTTTCTTTTTTTTATCACTGTCTGAAGAAGTTAGATTGAGAAGGATTCTAATGATGTTTTACTCATCGTGCAAAGCTTTTTCTTGGTTTTGTGCAGCACTCAGTGAAACTTTACGAGAAGAAGTCGAGCGGCTTAAGAAAGCAACGCGACAACTTTCAAGCGTAAATCAATACCCTGACAACATTCTGATTCAGCAGAGTGTACAAAACTACTACACTCACCATCAGCAGCTGCCTCACCCAAGTAATCAGGCTCAACATCTCCACTCTTCTCCGGCACAAGATTCATCAGACGATAAATCATGCTCAAGTGATCCAATGGACTTCATGTGACAAATGGATCGGTCACAAGTTCATTTGCGAATGCTTTTCCGCAAAGGTAAATTATATAGTTTGTTTGTACTCTTTGTATCTTCATGTACTTTGGGTAACCTGTTGTTCATCTCGTAATCGTGTGTTGTAAAGTCATCAACTCATGGAAGGATGCATAAATCAGATGTATAAAAGCAACTTGTACCTTTTTTTATGTTGAGTATTGGAAATGATAAATTTCATCAAGATTTCATGTGTGTAACATTTGCAAAGCATAGTCCTATATCGGAAGTGTGTAAGCACTCTAGTCAGTTAACAAGGGTTTAATAGGTTTATTATCTTCGATACATTATCGGTTAAGTCAGTCCATCGGATCAAATCGCAACAACTATAAATGATCATAAGCATTCCCGCATGCAATATATTTGGCCTCAAAGCATTGTGGTTGAATTTAAAAAAAAAAAAAGGTTTTTTCTTTATATTTCTTGCTCCATGTTTTCAAATTCCTCCTCTAATAACATTTTTTTAATAAAATATCCTGACTTGATTGTCAATCACCTAATTTTGTTTTTCTTCTTTATGGACTTCCATCTCCCTCATGGGCTTGTACAGTGACAATGTCCCAACTTGATAGTCAACCACCTATTTCTTTGTTCTTCTTCATGGACTTTATAGACTGTTTCAATTACATTACTTTTATACTATGTTACAATATTTTCAATAATATCAATAAAATATTATAACATTATACTTTATATTTTTTATAAAAAAATATGTTTATGGTATTTCTATACTGTGTTACAGTATTTTCAACCATTATAGTATTTTTATACTATGTTTCGATATTTATTTTTTAATATTATTGAAATGTAAAAATAGTATAACATTTATCTTATGAATTAATTGATCGAGAAAAAAATGAATAGTCCTCCACGTATTGGGTAAAAAAAAAAACGTTGTTAGGAAATTATGAAAATATGGCTATTTTTTTCGAAAATAATCAGAAAAACGAATTTTCGCGAAAAATTATCCATACTTTAATAACCAGTAAAAGGAGCTATTAATTTCAGATACATATCGTTATTCTGTATTGCCCGACGCTAATCCCTTTTCTTATAGTCGAAATAAAAACGTGAGATAAAAAGGGAGACAGACGAGCCATGCACACTGCAGCACGTCAGATCAAGATTGGACGGCTGGCAGTGGCTTTCGTCGCCATCAACGTCGCGTCTCCGTGCTTCAGAATCCACCCATGCCAAGTCACGTCCGCGACTGCCGGGAAATAAAAAAGCGTACCCAAATAACGTAACTGGGCTCCCCTCACCCGGCGGGTCCCACACCTCAAAGTCTGTCCGGTGTCAGCACCGCGACGGTAGGTCCCGCCGTGGGTCACCGACAGGATCGGGTGGTGGAGTCGCGGTGGGATACAAACAAACAGTTCGCTCGAAGGGTCAAAGTCGCATCCAACAGTCAAAGTCGCACCGCATCACGTAATCTTTTGTGGTTTGGCCTTCAGAGGTTGTCGTTCTTTTTGTCTCCTTTTTCCTCCCTCTCCGACATGGCACCGCGTGATTCGACGAGATGGATATTGTGGAGCTTAAGGACGCGGATGAGATGGGATATTCCTTGACGCAAAGATGCGGAGATGACGAGCGAGGCTCTCTCTCCTCAGCTTTGGCCTCCCATGATGGAAACCACCACGTGAATTGTCGACTAATCTCTCTCTCTCTCTCTCTCTCTCTCTCTCTCTATATATATATATATATATAGAGAGAGAGAGAGAGAGGGAGAGAGAGAGAAAGAGATTAGTCGACAATTCACGTGGTGGTTTCCATCATGGGAGGCCAAAGCTGAGGAGTATATATATATATATATATATATATATATATATATATATATATATTCTAAAAACACTCTATACCCCTAAATTAATCAATCATTTTTTTCGATTCAAGACTAAAATACTATAATTATTCCAAAGAGAGAGATCAACATTGAGAATTTAATACGATTGTGTAATCATGTCATGTTAATCACGGGCTATCTCCACTAACCTTTTGTTACACTCCTAAGTTTTTACAGCCTCAACATCATTCATTATGATCATCGTCATCATCCACCACGTTTTTATCTCACGAAAAAGGACGTGAGTTGAGCCCTCCAATCGACATCTAACGGTCAAAAGAGAACACAGTCATTGTGAAGCCAACGTTGGAGCCACGAAAACATGATCACATGATCCTAATCATACCACGAAATAAACAATATGGAGTACTTAGACTTACCCATAGGGAAATGAGTATGTCATGCACTTGATTAGTTCTGTATTAGTTTGGTCCATGAAAAATGAACCTTACAAATTAATTTAATGTGTCACCAAGATCATATAATATTATCGATTATATATATATAATATATATTTTCTTATTAATAGTATTAATAATATTTAGAGTATAGATGTATAAATCATGTCTCATCGTTGTAATGATACTTCAAAGAACAAAAAAGAAAAAAGGAATAAAGGTAGCAATATATGCCATCGCTTATTTCCGTGTGGCATGAGGATAATTTCAAAGAAATATCTATAAATTTCATTAAAAATTTTAGATTTTTTATATATTTTTAAAGGTGAGTTCCCAAAAAAATTACTTTTTGGTGTTTTTCCAAGCTTATTATTTAGAGCCTCGTTCTTACTTATTATATTTTTTTTAAAAAATAAAAAAATTATATTTTTATTATTTACACTTATTAT
This sequence comes from Musa schizocarpa, assembly GCA_900464855.2. Lineage (NCBI taxonomy): Eukaryota > Viridiplantae > Streptophyta > Magnoliopsida > Zingiberales > Musaceae > Musa > Musa schizocarpa. Next base: position 7,299,508 of record LS990921.1, on the reverse strand, counting down.
AATTTTATTTTTTATCTTTTTTTTTTCCTTTCTATAGTTCTTTATTATGTACCATATTATTATCAACTCTTTCTATTGCTTGTGTTTTATAGTAGATATCTTGTCATGTCTTTTAGACTATAACATAATATATATAACCCTAAAAATATTAAACCATCATAATAAATGTCAAAAATTATTTCTTAATTCCTCCTCTTCCATCTTCATTTTATCATTCATTATTTTTATATCACCGATTAAAAAAAGAGGGAGGAGAAGAATAAGAGAAAAAAATAAAATATATATATATATTAAAATTAAATTATCAAGTAAAAGACATATATGACCATTTACAAAACGATAACTTATGAATATTCAACATTTTAAACATGACATTATAAATAATAAAAAAAGGTTATAAAGAGAAATATCCTTCTAAGAAACACCTAAAATACCTTCGGCCATCTATCCTCTGTTTTTGAGCAATACCTTAAAACACTATAACATAGTATAAAAATATTATATTATAATATTTATTTACTAAATTATAGTACTTTCAGGTATTACAAAAAATAAAAAATGCTATATTATAATAGTGTTTTTGTACCATCTTATATTATTTTCATAATATTACTGAAAATACTATAACACATTGAAAACATCATAAACACAATGCTTAATATTCGGTTAAAAAGAAGGACGATGTTTGATTTTTCAGAATTCTGTAAATGAGGACGCTTTTAGGATAAAAACACTTATATTTTACGAGAATTGGCTAATTTTTAAAAGAAAAACATATAAATTTCCTTAAAAAAAAAAGAAATATTTAGTTTTTGGCTCCTCAAAGAATCACATCGAATCGTGTAGTTCTCTCCTCCTCCACACGAGACAAGCACCGAATAGAATAATCGAGCCGGGTTCCACGTGGCACAAGTTGGTTGGTGCTCGGGATTAGTTCCCAGTGTCACGCCCAGGCAACACCAGTCTACGTTGGCCCCGGCGCGGTCGGGACCACTCGAGGTGACCACGTCAGCAACCGACCCCTGCCCTACAGTGTCATTCTCGTCATTTCATTCTCTCGTGCAATAAGGCGTTCGCTGCGGCTCCTCGGGAACGGATTCCTTACACTGTTCCGCCCACGTGGGCGCCGCTCCCGACAAAAGAACGCCGGCGGGGCCGATCGGAAACCGGGGTACCAACGAAGCCCTAACGTGCTCCTCAGGCACAACACCCGCGTTATCGGAGCGCCGGCCGAGGTGGACCGAATTAACGTTACCCAAGGTGACCGCACCCCTTTCGCCCTTTATATCATCTTTTTCTTACGCTCTCTGGTCTCTTTCGGGTCAGGCGAATTAATGTTCTTCTTGCTTTTTCCCACCTTGGTAGCGAGCTCGAATCCGCGACTTCGCCTAGAGGATTGCTCCTTGGTTGCGCCGCTCGGGCCGTCTCTCCCTTCGCCTTCCACGCGGTTGTCGGACCCCTCACGGGCCCGCTGGCGAAGCAGTCGTCGCCCTCGCTCGCGGAAGGCAGTGGACTTGGTCTAACTTTGCGACTTGAAGTTTTCGTCTTCTCTTCTTCTTGAAAGATTTCGACGAGCACTTTGGTAGGTTTTGTTGTTGGATTGGTGAAGATCGATGAGGGTCCGGGGGAAGATCCGGCTTCTATGACGACGCCCTTTCGGCGCCGGCGGCGCGGTGGAGTGACCCCCATCTGGAATGGCAGGTCTTGTTGGCTTCGGAGACGTTGAGAAGGTGAGGGGGTTTCGCTGTCTGCCTACTTCATTTGCTTTTTTGGTGGTTTCGTAAGAGACATTTTGGATGTTATCATGTTTGTGAAGCGGCTTCCTCGCTAAATCTTCAATCTTTTGTTGTCTTTTCCGTTTCTTTGGGGTTATTCTCATTTATAAAACTGGGTCCTTTTGTTTATTTGGGACTTCGATGCTGCTGTAGGCATTGGAAATTTGTTGTCACCTCTTAACCTCAAGACTGGTAGCTGTCAACTACTAGAAGCAGATGCTCTCTCTAGTTATTATAGAAGGTCAATAAGACAAACCTGGTATAAGACAAGATTTTAATTGTGGGAATTGCTGATTGGAATATGAAGGGAATTATGAATGATTTGAGATGAAAGGTGAACCACATTTCTTCAGAACCCTGTGCTGGTTTTTTCAGATAAAAATACTGTATGTTCCTTTTGTCATGTTCATAGTGCTTGGACTTTGATTGGATGCGGTGCGCATATTGCTTAACTACTGTCAGTTCCCAATAAGCCTTTTATCAAATGTTTAGATTTCCGATAGCCATTATAATGTTAATTATAGTAGTTGTTATTTTTTTTATTTTTAATATAATAATCTATTCGTTTTAGCCTGTTTTGAATGGTCTCTGTTCTCAGAGAAGAACCACTTGTCCTTTTCAGTCATGCAACAACAGAACAAGGTCTCTTGATCTGGTTAATACATCTATGTTCTTTTTACTATTTAATAGTTGCTATTTCTGATATCCACAATTCTGAATATTTTGCGTCTCATTTTGTTTGCCATTTAGATATGCAAGGATAGATTTGAGACAGAGGTGTGGATTGCAGGCCTCAAGGCACTGGTTTATTCTGGTCAAGGTGGACGATCAAAAACTGATGTATGGAGCAATAGTGGACCGAATTTTGATGTAATTGATACACCTTAACCACTACAGCTAATTACTATTTAAAGTTGCTCTTTCCAAATGAAGTTTCTCGACTAACTTCAGCCTTCAAGGATGCAGGTTGTCACATATATGCTTATAAGAAGGATATCATTCTTCTTCATCGAGTACCTTGTTATCTAATTCTGCGGTCACCTGAAGTTGATTTCTCTGTTCAAACCATTTGACACAGCATTTCATGTTTCTGACATATTCAGCATATGGTTCTAGCTTGTAAGAAGTGAAATTTACATTGTAAATATTGGTTTGAAAATTTTGTGCTAAATCCAGCTGTCTGATTTGCGTAATTTAGACATTTCCTTCATATTTCAGATATTTCATCTATACCTTGCCTTCATGTATGTTTGACATGAATGTTGCCTGTTGTTCACCCTTAGAATGAGGAAGGTTTCTGCTACTCAAGTACTGTTGCACTTCTAAGGGGCCTAAATTTCCTAATTCAAGCATCATATATAAATAGTCAGTCTACGGAAAATGGCAGGACTTCTTATTGTAAAAAGTTATTAGGTGGTTAGTAGAGTAAGAAGCTCTATGTCTTTAGTTATCTTTTGACCCAGATTAGCTATGCCCTTATTCATTTTATAGTTCAGCGAGATCATCTTATCCCTATCTGATTCTACTATAGTCTATCTGGATCGGTTACATCTGATCTTGCTGCAATAAGAGATTTTCTTTTGCTTTCGAGCAAACGAAGACACTGAAAGTGTTTAAAAATGAATTTCTATCCACCCTCCGTCTTCTGCCAAAGTTCAAATAGATCTGGTTCCATTCGTACTGGTGGATCTTCAGTTGTTTCGAAACAACAAGTGATTTTGTTTTGGTTGATTTCAGTTCAAAATGGATCCTAGAAATGGTTGACCCTGATACTAAGCCTTTTGGCCAGTCTCAAATGAAACTTTGTGCATGGTGGGAGGACTGAGAAAGTAGTAAACGAAACTCATTGCTATGTGATCTTGCAAGTTAGAAGCCTCTGAACTGGAATGAATTTGCTTAGCATTTGAAATCAGTGGAATGAATAAGTTATCATCTGATTTACTCCAAGAGAGTTTTCTTTGTTCTTGCGTGTTTTGTTGTCACAGGTGTGGTTGTGCTTGGACATGGTTCATATAGTTGCCATAATTCTTTGAAAAATATAGTTGCCATAGTGGATGATGTTTGCCGCATTCGAAACTGATCGTTCCAATGCCCTTGTGTGGTGGGGCTTTTGAATTGACATGATCAAGTTCCTGTGTGGTAAGCTGCCGTACATAATGCTGTCGACAAAATGTCTCATTTTAGGGCTCGAAAAATCCACATTGTAACGGTCCTTGGAGCCATGATGCAACTAGTTACGCATTCATTATATTGCAGGAAAATGGAATAATGTGCATAGCACCATATATTTAGCTGATTAGTTTAAATATTCTTATTGGTGTTTCTTTTATAATGTGCTACATCCATACGAATGTGGAAACATGGTGAGACTTTGAACTCTCAGATTCAGATGCTTGTTAGGGGCTTATGCCATGTTCACTAGACATCACAAGGCATGCATATCTCATTGATTCATGAGGAGTGATTTGACTGTTTATCTTTTGTAAAGCTGTAGACCATTTTGATGTTCCTTCTAATATGTAGCAGGCATGGCAAAGGTAGTAAGTAATATTCTAATAGATAGTTATTTTCTATCGGTCTTATATGAATCATAAGTTCACCTAAATGTAACTTTGTATGATGCCTCTGATCTTTTTTTTTTCCTTGAAAATTTTGGAAGGAGAAATTCTTGAATATATATTTTTTTAATCTTGGAGTATGCCTTGACTGAAATTAGCCTTTTGCATATATCCTATGTTTTTTGAACTTTCTTTATCCATTCAACCGCATGCTGCGATGGATGTTAATACATGGCAATGGACAATTGTTTCAGGATTTCAAGGATTTGATATCTAATAGTCCAAGTGATAGCTCAATTGGTTCCATTCTGGATAATAGTTCTCCTGACATCAATTTTAGTCTTACAACTTCACCCAAGGTCACTTCTGAAAATTTTGTACATTTGGAAAGATCAGATGTAGCAAATATGCTAGTCAAAGGTGCCTCTTCAGATATTATCAGAGTAAGTGTCTCTAGCGCACCTAGCACATCAAGTCATGGTTCTGCACAAGATGACTGTGATGCATTAGGTGATGTTTATGTCTGGGGTGAGGTCATATGTGAATTTTCTTCACGAACTGGCACTGAGAGGGGTACCAATTTCTCCAGTGGAAGAGCTGATGTAATTTTGCCCAAGCCCTTAGAATCCAATTTAGTTTTGGATGTTCGCCATGTGGCTTGCGGAGTCAGGCATGCTGCTCTTGTTACAAAACATGGAGAAGTTTTTACATGGGGTGAAGAATCTGGAGGACGCCTGGGCCATGCAGTTGGAGCTGATGTTGTTCACCCTCGGCTTCTTGAATCTTTAGCTAACACAGATTTGGTTGCTTGTGGGCAGTTTCATACTTGTGCTGTAACTTTAGCTGGCGAACTTTATACTTGGGGTGATGGCACTCATAATGTGGGCCTTCTTGGACACGGTAGTGATGTCAGCCACTGGGTACCAAAAAGAGTTTCGGGACCACTGGAAGGTCTTCAAGTTGCATATGTTACTTGTGGCACCTGGCATACTGCCTTAATAACTTCGACTGGGAAATTGTTTACATTTGGTGATGGTACATTTGGTGTTTTAGGTCATGGAAACAAAGAAAGTGTTGCATATCCAAGGGAGGTTGAATCACTGATGGGTTTGAAAACCATTGCAGTTGCATGTGGAGTATGGCACACTGCTGCAGTTGTGGAGGTTATAGTAGCTCAGTCGAATGCCAGTGTATCATCTGGAAAGTTATTCACTTGGGGTGATGGGGACAAGTACCGACTTGGTCATGGTGACAAGGAGCCGCGTCGCAAGCCTACTTGTGTTGCTTCATTGATCGACCACGATTTTCACAAGCTAGCTTGTGGCCATAGTCTCACTGTTGGCCTGACAACTTCTGGACAAGTTTTTACTATGGGAAGTACTGTTTATGGTCAGCTTGGTAATCCACAGTCTGATGGGAAACTTCCATGCTTAGTTGAAGACAGGCTTGTTGGTGAATCTGTTGGCGAAGTTGCTTGTGGTTCATACCATGTGGCAGTTTTAACAACAAGGGGTGAGGTTTTTACCTGGGGAAAAGGTGCTAATGGAAGATTGGGTCATGGAGACATTGAAGATAGGAAAACACCAAACCTTGTTGAAGCTCTGAAGGACAGAGCTGTTAAATATATTGCCTGCGGTGCAACCTTCACAGCTGCCATATGCCATCATAAATGGGTGTCAGGTGCAGAGCAATCACAATGCTCGGCATGCAGACAAGCATTTGGGTTCACCCGCAAACGACATAATTGCTACCATTGCGGACTCGTCCATTGCCATTCATGCAGTTCCAGGAAGGCCTTGAGAGCAGCCTTGTCTCCGAATCCTGCAAAACCATATCGAGTTTGTGACTCCTGTTATGTTAAACTGAACAATGTCTTGGAATTTGGAGTTAATAACAAGAGAAATGGTTTACCTCGCTTGTCAGGCGAAAGCAAGGACAGGTTTGAAAAAGCAGAGACAAAATCAACAAAGTCTGTGATACCTAGCAACTTTGATCTCATAAAAGATCTGGACACTAAGGCAGCCAGGCATGGAAAGAGAACTGATTCCTTGACATTTATTCGAGCCTCTCAAGTCAGCTCACTCATACAGTTGAAAGATCTTGCTTTGGTTGGTGGGATTGATCTGCAGCGAGCAGGTCCTAGAGCACTCCACACATCCCTGGTACGATCCGTAAACCCTTCTAGAGCTGTTTCACCATTTTCTAGAAAATCTAGTCCTCCACGTTCTGCATCACCAGTTCCTACATCTTCTGGAGTTTATTTCTCCAAAAGTGCTACTGACAGTCTGAAGAAAACAAATGAGCTCTTGAATCAAGAAGTTCAGAAGTTACGTGCACAGGTATGGTAAATGTCCTCATCCTTCATTGGATAAATTATTTAGCATTGGCAGTCCACTTTCTTTGATCACCTGGATCTGCATTAGGTTGAAAATCTGAGACAGCACTGTGAGCTTCAAGAAATTGAGTTGCAAAAATTAGGAAAAAAAGCTCAAGAAGCCATGGCATTGGCTGCTGAGGAATCTGCAAAATCAAAAGCTGCAAAAGAAGTTATTAAATCCCTTACAGCACAGGTTGTTTCTTGGTTAGCTATCTTTATTACTTGCCTTTTACTGTAACAATAAGTTTCAATTTTATTCAAATCTTAGGGTACTTATAAAAGAAGAATAGTGGAGCTATTCCATGATATTATATATATGTGGTTGTCCTGATGATCGTGATCCTCTTATATTTTTCGATGGATATTGTAAATTATTTGTTGGATCTAGGGCCATCATGTAGTTGAGTTTTTGCAAATGCCACCTTTTTGTGCTCTAAATACTCCATATTATAAATTTCCTCCTTTAATTCCTGACTTAATCATTCTACATTAAGCTGCCTCTGTCTTGTATGACATTTGGAATTTTGTATTCAGACCACTTCTAATTTTTAAAACTAGAAGGTCCAGATGGTGATGGAATAATGTGAATATGAAAATAGAAACGTTATTGTAGTACTCTGATATTTCATCAAGTGTCTTTGAAACTTAAGATGTCCCTGCCGGAAAAATTGCGAGACCAAAAATCTGTGGTCAGGATGCAAGAACAAATTGATGCTTCTTTTGCGAGTAGATGTTTCTGTTGATCAACTCTCTTACAGATAATTGTCATTGACCCCTTAAAATGTCGAGATACTAATAGGCTCTAAATGATGGTGGAAGTAATGCTAATAACAAATTTATTGATATAATCCTGTGACACTAGTATCAAGTATGATTGTTGGTAATGTTACCAAGCCTGTTGTCAGACATATTATGTTGTTAAGGTTCTTCTAAAAAGATTGAGGCCCCAATCCTGCTGATTGAAAATGAAGCATGGGACTTTTGAATTGAAGTAAGATTCACTGAAGGTAGATCTGAAATTTTAGAAGAGTATAGAAACAGAAGATCACTTGCTTTATGACCTTTTGCATATTTTTCTTATGTATGCAAAACGAAAAACAAAAACCTTTTCCATACCAAACTATATATAAGGTCATTTCAGATTTGGATCCAAACAGTTGATGTTGATCTAAACAATTTTTGGTACATGCACATGAATATTTGATGTATTTTGGTGCTTCTTAATTGTTATCAATTCAATTTATGTTCGTTGCCATTGAAACAGTTGCTTTTTTCATCTAGTTGATTTATAGGTCAGAAAGCATCAATATGTTTGGATTTTAGCTGATCATTATTTTAAATTCCTGATATTTAATTTTTATTTGAATTAATCCTTCCAATAGGAGATTAGTTCAACTCTCCTATTCTGTGCATATATACTTACAGAGGTATACATATAAAAATGTTTTCAGCTAGAATTAAAGATTGTTTTTACATTTTTTGGTCATTAATTAATTGCCTTTCCAGATTTTGCTCTAAAGGAATATCAGTCTTGTTAAACATGTAACCTCACAGTAAACTGACGAGCACGTCATATAGGTCCTGCAACCTGTTTTCCTAATTTTCTCAAGAGTATACTGCTATTTGGTTGGTTCATATTTTTACAAACACTTGTACTTTTCGAGACTGACCTGTGATTGTTATTGTACAGCTTAAAGATATGGTTGAGATATTACATCAAGGGGTGTACAAAAATGATGCGGTAAGACCAGTAGACTCACCAAATGGGGTGGGCTCACATTCTGGTCCATACTCCATTCTAGAAGTGGATCATCAGTCAAGATTTAATGTAAACAGTGCTCTGACTATGCTGTCTTTTTCGACTTCGGAGTCTATTCTTGTTGATGGAAATACAAGTCAGAATAATACATTACTGAATGCCCGTGAATCTAATAAGCTGAACTTAAGTTTACAAGACTCTCATGTGAATTCCAATGGAATGGAAGAAGACTTCACTGGAAGACAATGTGATAGTAATGCAGAGAAGTCATCATCCGGCAGTAAAACTGACATTGATAACAAGGAAATTGAAAATCCTCCAGATGGGGAGATGGTCTATAAGTCTCCAAGCCCTATTTCATCAAATATTCAAGTTGAGGCTGAATGGATTGAACAGTATGAACCTGGTGTCTATATAACACTTGTAGCTCTTCGTAATGGAACTCGAGATTTGAAAAGAGTGCGATTCAGGTAATTGTGACAATCCTTCTGTTTGTTTACCATCTCTATTCGGAACAAAATATTTATTTTTTTTATAAAAAAATTGTATTCAACCCTGCTCGATAGTGATAAGATTGTCTATGGCATTTGCTTGAATGACCCATTTGAAAATGCTGCTGTCTCCTTGTTTGTTTGCAATCTTCTATACCTGATTTATGTTAAGACGGTTTGCTGAATACCGGCTATTCATGCCGAATTCCAATTGGCACTTCTGTTTGCCTACACAATCTTTGTGTTAGAGATTTGATTGTGCTTTTACTAAAAGTGGAAATCCTTTGCAGTCGAAGAAAATTTGGAGAGAATCAGGCAGAAACCTGGTGGTCAGATAACCGTGAAAAGGTCTATGAGAGATATAATGTTCGTGGGTCAGACAGGTTCTCATCAGCAGTATCAAGTCAATCTGCACTCAAGCCAGAGGAGGATTGCATGCATTCTTCCAGAGTTTGATCACGAGAAAGGGAGTAGCAGGAAACTTGGATGACATGTTGATATTATGAGATCATGATCATAATGGGACACAGGAACTTCTGCTGACCTGTGCTTTGCCCCTTTCAAGATGTGCAGTATATATATTCAATATATATTTTTCTGCTCACCAATGCTATTTCTTCTTTAAATTTCACCTTCAAATCTGTTATCGTTTGTTGTATTGTAGTGTATATAAATCATCAAATATGAGAATAGTTGGGGGCAGAGCCTTTTTTGCCTAGTGATTGCAGATGAAAGTTTCTTCTTAAAATATTAAATGCTATTGTTAGTGATTTTCTCTGCCATGATACATCTATTAGACAAAGCTTTTGTCTTTTCCAACATGTTTTGGATATTGAATGACAATATCCACATTTGGAAGTTTCCTGGCAGATCTAGAAGGGATATATGGTAATTTTGGCTATTAACTGATGAACTGGCCGGTGGGCGTATCCAGATTTCCAGGATCCACAGCTGAATATGTTTTCTGCCAAGAACTGGTGTCGCACTTCAGTGACAGAATATAGCTGACAGGACTGCTGACTTGGCATAGGCCTCAATGTGCCAATTCTGTAGTACTCTGAACTGTGTGGCTAATAGCTAAATCATGGAAGATTTCTTATATGCCACTGGTGCAACTTCAGTGTATTCTGCAGTCCATTTTGTTGGTTTGATCTGTATTCTGGTTGGTCACTTGTAAATGCAATGAGGTTAGAACAGTACTCTCTTGGTTGATTCCAAATTATGATTATGTATTTGATAACGGCTGCAGAACTCTCCCAAAATTTTCTTACTGCTATATAGAACTGATCATTCTCTGCAAGTGCAACCAACCACTGTGTGCAAAAATCTCTCATGTTTTGATCTTTTTTTTTTGGGTGAAAGGGTATAGATTGTTCTATGAAATCAAGTTGCTAACAGTGTTTGCATCTTTAAGCCCACGAATTTGGAGAAGTACAATGACTTTCGAGACAACATGATGCTCTGGATTTTGTGACTTCTTGAATGATTTGCCTTTTCTTATTCTTGGAAATTTAGGTGGGTTGCAGAAGTTCCAAAGTTACAAGCTGCTAATCTGCATCTCCCATCAACTCCATGGCTGTCATTCTGCTTCTTGGCAATGCAAACAACACCACAGCAGAACAATTTTGGCTTACAGAAAGATCCAATCAAGCCATATCTTGGTGATGTGTTTCCTCAGCCTACCTCTCGACTGCACCATATGGCATGACATAAAGTAAAAATTCCTTACCCAAAGATCAAGTCCTTTTATCTCGCAAGATCATATTACTTACCATTCAACAAGCAGGGAAAAGATGAACATCGATTAATGATGATGAACAAACAAATTAACACAGGAGATCAATCCTGTGCTGCTATCAAAGTCAGCTGGTGTTAGAAGAGCTGTAGCTCACACATGGTCCGCCAAAGTCAAAGTCCAACCTGCACCCTCTTCCATCGCTGGCATTTCCTTTCCCGTCGTCTTCTTCCGCGACTTCCTCTCTCTTCTTCCAATGGAACAAGGGAAGAACAAGGCCTTGTCTTCTTCTACAAATCCGGGAACTGGTTCAACAGTTCCCAGAAAGCTCCAGGGGAAGGAACAGTAGGCGTCGACAGCAAGTTGTTACTGGGACTAGCCAAGAAGCTGCCGCCGTCCATGAAGCTCCTGTTGTTGCCGTCGACGTTGCTCTTGTTGGCCAAGACTGGACTTAGCTCGAGCAAGAAGCCCAGCACGCTCGGATCGAACGACGGCGAGAACAGGGTCGGAGATATCGGGAGGAGGGAGGCCGGTACGGGCGACAAGACCCCCGGAAACGAAGCCGGCCGGTCCACCGTCGCTTGCCTCTCGATCTCGAACCCGCCCACGGCACCCGTCCGCGCTCGGTAGAGGTCGGACGCACGCGGCGACGCCGCCTTCTCGAACGTGGCGATACGGGCGGCGGGGGAGAGCGCTCCCCCGGGCGAGGGCAGCGAGGGTTCAGCGGAGGGATCGGAGCCGGGGCCGGTCAGTCTCTGGACGAGGGACATGAACTCGCTGGGGTTGGCGTGGATGATCTTGGGGGAGACGGTGTAGATGACCACCGGATCCCGGTCGTGCTGCGGCTGCGGCTCCGGCGGGTACTGGTGGTGCGGTGGCGGCGCAACAGGTGGCTTCTTGATCTTGCGCGACTCTCTGCTTACCCTGAGAGGAGCAGGCCGTGGGCCTTGCAGCTCTCGCCTCGGCGACGGTCGGGGTTCCGAGGGATCCATGGATGGGACTGATGTTTCTGGGCGGAGAAGAGGGCTTAAGGTGTCGAGGGAAGCTTCCTCCAGGCCAACGCCAGAGCGAGAAGGGAAGGAGAGAGGAAAGAAGCGATGTGGAAGATTACAAGTCTACGTAAAATATTGGGACACCCGAGTCAATGCACAGATTGATACATCAAGGAAGAATAGATGGAGGAGGATCCCTGTTAACGGAGAATGGAGTTGTACCGGTCAGCATGTCGGTCAACAAGGGCAGGAGATGTTCTCCGGTGGGGAGAGAACCAAGAGAGGCTTCAACGGTGACAATTACAGTTATGTTCTTGTTTTGCCTCCTCTGTGTTGTGCCTTTTCCCTGCCTCTTGTTTTGGTGGTTCCAATTCTCCAACATGTGCAATATATTACATTGGAAGAAAAATATCATCGTATCGAAAATATAATACCTTCATTAGTTAATAATAATAATAATAATCGGTTCGAAGTCTCTAATGCATCGAACAATTTTACATAAAAAGGAATAATAATAATAATTATTATTATTATTATTATTTGTTTTAAGTTTGATATATTGCAAATTTCATGCGAGGAAGTTGACGTGTATCCGTTTCCGTTACGGGGAACACGTCGTCATCTCCGTCTTTCTTTTAAGGAATGCGGGTTTCAGGTAAAGGAATCGAAAATAACTAAAAGAAAGCCCAACCGACGGCAGGGCGGAGGAGCTCATCATCACCGTCTCTCCTCTCTCATCCCCCCCCTCTCTCTGTCTCTCTCTTTCTCCCCGTCAAAGACGGCCACAGTGGCGGCGAAGAGGAGACGATCTTTCCCGCGCCAGCCTCGCGCCCTCAAGGCGCCTCTCTAGGGTTTGAAGAAGAAACCCCCAATCTTCTTGGGCTTTTCTGTCGATCGTCTTGGGGGATCGCGAGGCGGAGACATCTCGCGGGCGGTCGGAACGATGAGGGCCATGGAGACGCTGCAAGATCTGATCGAGGAGGCCAAGGTTCGGACGATTTGCTGGGCCATCTGCGTCTTCGCCATCTCCTATTTCTTGTCGCGTACGCACTGCCTGCCTCTTGATATTTTTTGCTTCTTTGTCACATGCTTCGTTTCGGTCGAGGCATTACGGTTTCTCTTGAAATAGTTCTTGAATTGAAGCTGCATCTTGACACGAATGGTATGCAAGACGCAAGGGATTTTATGAAACGATATCTTTCTTTTCCGGTGCGCCATAGTTCTTGAACATCTGGGAGCCAGTTCATGACTGTGCTGGTTCGGGCACTCCTCGCTTCAAGAAGTTGAAATGCATTTGTACAAAAAGGAAACCCACGACTCGAGTTAGCATGTTCGTTCACCATGCGTCTCTAGTGCTTGTTAGTAGTATCATTTCTTTTTCTTTGAAGTAATTTCTCCGATGGTGGTGTTCTGGTTGTCGAAAAGGAACAAAGCGAGTGGCAGCGTTTAGGATATTGAGGTTCTTCTATAAGTTTTAAGAGACGTGTAGTGGCTGCATTTATCTTAGGCCAACAGAGCCTTATGACTGTTATATTAGGCGGTCAATCCTGGCTAACCTGTTGACATTCTGAAACTCTACTTGGCCAAATCTGTTGGTCTTTTTTGCACAAAATGCATTTACTCCTAACTCAGAAAGTTTTTGGGTTAATGCATGTAGACGTAGTTTTGGCTGCTTGACTATCGAAGAATATGCTAGTTGAGATGGGCCTTCACTTGTGACTCAGGAAGTTTTTGGTTTTGTACATGGAGGCATTGTTTTAGGTGCTTGACATTTGAAGAATATGCTAGTGCTTGAGATAGGTGAAGTGAGGTGACTGTATTATCTTCAGTAACGAAGGTGGATTTCTTTAACGAATAGGTGAAGCATTTTATGGTTATAATTTCTCTTTTATCTTCTTAGAATAATCTTTCTAGTCCTTTTTTCTATCAACATATGGTTCCTTTAGTAAATAGTAGGATAGGTATCTTTTGTTAGCACAAGCCACCCATCAAGACTTGGATTTTGTGGCCTATGGCAAAGAGGTTGGACCTGATCTCTGTTTATTCTATGCTTCATCAGAGCTTGGGTTCAGATCTATACAAAAGTACAAAACCTCTGGATCCACAAAGAGTCTGCATGATGAGATTGATATAGACAACTAATGAAGCTAATTGAATGTAATCAATTTTTAATAGTAAGAAGGGTATTTTTTTGGTGATGGTGATGGGGGAAGGACAGGAAATTATTAGGAAGCAATAATAGGGCTGTAGAATCGGTGTTTATGCCTTATATTCCATTTAGGACAGTAGTATAAATCTGATACCTTTTATTCATTGATTAGCTTACCAAAAAGTAAGATCAGATAACAACACATGTATCATTTAAGTAACAGGTGGAGTCCAACATCGGTTAGGAGTTGGAGAGCCATTTTCTGAAAAGATCGCACAAGGTCCTCTCCTCGAGGTTCCCTTTGGGTTTCACCCCAAAGGATGAGATCATGCAGGCCGATGAAGTGGTTAATACCTCACGTGCCACCATGCCTGGGTTGGTGACAGACCTGTACTTCACTGACTTGGTGGATATGGCAGGTACATAAAATCTCGTGGATCTCCAACTAGGAGGCCTTGATAATGTGACATAATATCACAATTTAGAGATCCAAGGTTCAATAAGACCCGGCAAGTTTCTCTCTTGGATCATATCATGTCCCCAATGCTTAGTCCAATGATAGACATGTGCTTCATCATGTAACCTTAAAGGGTTGATCGTTTGACCCAGGAGCCCCAAAGGGTGTAGATTGTGGAAATGTGGAAGACTATCCTAATACGCCAAGGTCCTTTTCAGTTATATGCCTTCTTTGAAAACAGAAGACTACCGGGGTCCCATCTATCTTCCCTACGCATGACATGGGGCCACTTAATTGAGATGGGCTATGCCCTTTATGACCTCGATCAAATCTACTTAACTGGTGCAAGGACTCAACATGACTAAAGAAGAAAAGACAAGGAAGTTCCACAAGAGGAGAAAGTTGAGGGGAATAAAAAGGTTTGGGAGGGAAACCAATGTGAATAATGAACAACAAACATAGGGAGCATGAATTTCCGAATGAGACTCTAGGTGGAGACCACTTAAACCCCGAGGGGAAGATTGACTCTCAGAGGGTAAAGTGATTATGCTAGAGCCAAATGAGGCTTTCTCCTTATAAATATGTTCAGGCGATACTTTATCTCCTTGCACATCACAAACTCTTTAACTTCAGGAACACATAACAAACTATGGTTGGGTAGCCTAGCTAGAGTGATAACGTAAGATTTCCTAAAGATTCAATTTTGCCTCAAAAATGAGGAAAATCTTCTAGCTTCAAGAACAAAACATTACAACAATGGACATTTCAGACACCTTGGAAAGAACAACCAGTGTCATTCATCCCAGAGATGACCAGCTTGTCGCATTGTCCCTTGGCATGTTGGCTTGATCTCAACTCTAAATATGGTGGGGACAATGTAATGAGAGGGTTTAGGTAGGCTTTCTAGATCATTTAAGGGAAAAGCAATATGTGGCATCTACACCGATGTATTGTCACATCACTGATAAGCCAGAATTGCATCACCAACATGGTCATGCTACAGTTGACCTTGAGCATAACCATTTGCCACAATCAACCATTTCATTCACTCATACAAGAAGCCTGCCACGAAGGCTAGACCATTATGGAGGTTCTTCACTGTAAAAGGTGACCTCCTCAAGTAAAAGCGGCATTGATTTTGTGCCTTATTCTTTAGATTCTCTATCTCTGTTGGTTCCCATACCTTAGATTAGGCTTTGACTTGATTGTTGGAGGACCCTGCCAGGCACATTTCCAAGCCATCGTCTCTGTTCTGTAGGACTCACCTTGGAGATTCCCTCCTTAGCAGCACAACACCTTGGCTTGATAAGTCTGATCCAGATCCAACAAAGCACGTTGTTGCACCTCATTTGGAGTCATCTGGAGCCAATATAATTTTTTCTTTTAGTCTCATCTAGTCTGTGATGCTTTTGAGTCAATGTGATCGAGAAATCATTGGTTTTCTCTAAGTGTTTCTGGATGTTACCTATCTGCAGTAATTAAACTGAAATTACCTTTTAATGTAGACAGAGATGCTGATATCAGAAATTTTCACTCTGAATAGAATATCCACAAGATCACCTTCTCATGAATTACTAATGGTGCAGACAAGAAAGTAGTGCTATTCATATGAAGGACGTAAGTCATGTTTTTTGATGAGTTCCACAGATAACAAGCAAGAAAATGGGATTAGTTCTTATATATGAGTGTCTTTTTATCCTTATGCTGGGTCAATTTGAAAGATTAATGTGATTTTTTTATTTGTTTTATCTATTAAACATTCACATCAACTCAAAGATGATTCATGTTTCCAAATCAGTGCTTGAGGCAATACAAGTGACTTGAACGAATTGTTATTGGGTTTGTTCAACATTGCAAGCATGAATCACCTTCTCTTTTGCTACGGTTGATTTACGGTTTCACATACTTGATTTGTTATTTTTCCTTTTGCTATTGTGTGACAATGGAAATTTTCTTTTCATTATTAGCTATTATTGCTTGTTTTTCACAGATACAAGCAAATCGATGTGGACAAATGTCCCCATTTCTGTTCTCATACTTGTGGCCTTTCGTGTTCTTTCTTATGATGTCGAGCTCCGTTGGAGGGTGCGGCCAGTTCCTAAGCAAACATATTTGTCCCATTTGGAAAAGAAGCAGTTACGCCTTGAAGATTCTCGCCTTTCTACTGTGGTGCCCACTTCAAGATGGAAGAGGAAATTTGATTCACCTCTTGTTGAGGCTGCTGTTGAGGAATTTATTAACAAAATTTTGCAGGACTTTGTCATAGATCTCTGGTATTCATCTATATCTCCTGATAAGGAGGCTCCGGAACTAATACGCTCCTTTGTGCTTGATGTACTTGGTGAAATATCAGGAAGAGTTAAACAAATCAACCTTGTTGACTTGTTAACAAGGTGATCTCAGAGTACCTTTGCTAGTCATTAACAATTTCTCAGTGATTTTTTCATAGTTGTGTCTAACTAATGTAGTCTAGTTTTATTCCTGCAGGGATCTCATTGACTTGGTAGGGAATCAGCTTGACCTTTACAGGAAAAATCAGTCTGAGATAGGTGTGAATGTTATGATAACTTTATCTTCGGAGGAAAGGGATGAAAAATTGAAGCGTCATCTAATGGCTTCCAAGGAACTTCATCCTGCTTTATTTTCACCAGAAAGTGAATACAAGGTATAGTTATCAAGTTGGAAATGCATTCTTTTTTACATTATTATGTCAAGCAAGCATTGTTTCATGTATTGTTAGTTTCTAGGTACTTCAACGTATTGTTGGAGGAGTTTTATCCTTAGCCTTGAAACCACGAGAGGCTCAATGCCCATTAGTTCGGTGTCTCTGCCGAGAGTTGTTGACCTGCTTGGTTGTGCAACCTGTCATGAAATTTGCCAGCCCTGGGTAAGCTAATTAATATCAGAACTTGTCTATGGTTTTTTAGAATTGTTTCTTTAATTTTTTGAGAAGACATTGGAACGGGAATCCTCTTTTTGGTGTCACTCACCTTGCAGAATGTATTTTGACTTGTAACATTATCTTTTCTTTGTTGGTGCCTTGATATGATCGCCAATTATCCCCTCATTTTGGAATGGTATGCAGACAATTTTAGTAATAAAGGACACTTGATTTTCTTTATATGACTTAAGGAATTATGTACAGTGGTACGTTTATACACATGAAACCACAAATTTGTGTGGTCCTCCACACCAAGAAGCCTTCGCAGTGACTGGCTTTCTACCCTTCATATGGAAAAGGTTAACTTCATGTAACCACTACTTTTTCAGGTATATCAATGAACTAATTGAATACATGTTTCTCAACAACAAAGATAGCAGCAACATGGAGGTCACATCTGATAGGTCGCTTAGACATTCTGGGCAAAACACTCAAAGTTGTCAATTGGGATTAGTTCAAAGTGGTGGGGAAAAACTGACAGATGGTTCTGAGCATAGCCACCCATATGTATCACAGAAAGATTCTCTAAATCATATACCGCCTCGACCAGCAGACTGGGCCATGGTGCTGGAGGCTACTACAAAAAGGAGAACTGAAGTTCTTGCTCCTGAGAATTTGGAGAATATGTGGACTAAAGGAAGAAACTACCAAAAGAAGACTGCCAATCTAATAAAAACAGGGACACCGCAAAGATCTGTGAACACTACTCCAGGGTGCATAAACACTACTGTCCAAGCAGGCAGTGCAGGGAAGGAGTTAGCGACCTATATGAGTGAAAGTATAAAAGGTATAGATGAGAACTATATGGTTCACTTAACACAAGGAGTGGTAAACAATGAGCATCATGGTTCCTATGATCCAGAGAAGGGGCAATACATGGAGTTGGGCAACATTGATGGAAATGAAAAACATGCCAGTAAAAGTAATAATAACATTCAACTGAAACGTTCTAGCAGCACTCCTGATATGGATGCAATATTTAAAATCAAAAGTGATGATGGGACTAGTTTCAAGGAGAAATGTCACATAGATATTGCCAAGCATAAGGAAGCGCAAAGTTCTGATGTGGTTTCCCATAGTGAAGGATCCTTGCATCTTCCTAAGATCAAATGTCGGGTGAGAATTCTTTATTGTAATTTTATGTTTTCTTCTGAAAAAATTAATGCTTTAAATTGTTGTGGCAATTCGATATGAGAAAGCCAAAATAATGGTTTTAAGTGCTGTAGCAGCTGGTTAACACATTCTTTATCACAGTTGTACTGGCCTAGAATCAAGCTCATCATCACTGGCACTTTGTGCCAGGCCCAGATGGATTAGCAAATGCCTTAATATGCTGGTGCATAACTAGCATAACCTTGCGTGCAAGTTCAAAACCTCACTTCCAATTTTTCATGAAAAGGCTTTATATTGCTATAAATTCATTTGCAATATAAAAGTGTTATATAATTTGTTCACGAAAAAATTAACTATTGAGTTCAAATTTATCTCTATAAACCATAATAAATTCTGTATTACACCTATATGTTTCTTGATTGTATTGATCTTTTTAGCCTCAAATTTGGCAGGATTCTCCAATCAAAATTTCTCATGTATATTTACCTAATTATATGTTAATCCAAAAGCTCCTGTTTATTTTATTCATATGTTCCTAGTCAACTTAAATGCTCTAATCTAGTATCTCAATAATTTATTAATTAAATATTGAAATTACCAATCCAATCTATCCAAGTTTTTTCTACCTTCCTAGGTTAGATTTGAAATTTCAAAAGCCCAGCTGCATGAGAACTTCCTCTCCTGCTAAAATTGTTTCAAATAATATCTGTAATTTGACTTGACAGCCCAAGGGTATATCTGCTTATTATGCACTTGCATCACAATATGGCTGGGGTATGGTGATGGCTCTACTTTCAGGACCACCTATAGTATCTTTGTGACTATATAGAAGACCTATTTCCACCTTAACTACTGACTTATAGTGCTTTGTTGTTAACTTATTCTTGGCAATCATTGGTGATCTTTGAGAGCGATATTTTTATCTCTTTATGTTCTATGCTTGATCGTACTCATCAATAAATATACACTTTGCTACATTTAGCAAGTATTATTAGCATTCTTGGCTGAGGATTATATGTTACTACTGCTCTATCTTGTGGGTTGTGACAACTAAAGGGAATTTGTAAATGGTAAAGCAAAGGACTATGTTCGAGTTCTTCAAGCAAGCTTACAAACTTCTTGCAAATGTTAATTAAATTTTAGACTTCAAGTTCTGTGGCTTTTTTGGTTCCTTATGTTCACATTTATCCTGTACTTTCTCTGAAATCCCTTTTTTCTAGATACATTTATCCTTTCTTTGGTTGTCTAATAACTAGCTCTTACCTGCATAAACTATTGTGCACCTTTGCTTTGCAAAATGACACAGTTATTCATTTCATACTATGTGAATTGGTAGTTAAGCCCACTTATTGGCTGATATGGTTTGAGACTGTATGCAGCATGCTACGTGCTGGAATCTTAGTTAATGATATACTGACACTTGGCCCATAAAATATTTCTGCAGGTTGTTGGAGCATATTTTGAAAAACTTGGATCGAAATCTTTTGCAGTTTATTCAATTGCTGTAACAGATTTGGAGAACAAGACCTGGTTTGTGAAAAGAAGGCATGCTTTAACCTATGTGTCTTTTGGACAATTACTATTTTTATTGATGGAGTTTATTACAGTTCATAAATGATTCTTATGTTAATACATGATAGTAGATTGCCAGCTTGTAACAATATTTATAATATATTATTGAAGAGGGTCAATAATAACTAAGAAAGTAGATACTAACCTAAAATTTGCAAATCTTTTTCCTTTTTATATTTATTCTTAGAATTGCAGATATCGGAATTTTGAGCGTCTGCACCGGCATCTGAAGGATATACCTAATTATTCATTGCATTTACCTCCAAAGAGGTTTCTTTCATCCAGCATTGATGATTATTTTGTCCACCAGCGGTGTATCCTTCTTGACAAATATTTGCAAGTATGTTTTATACCTTCACCTTGCAATCTGTTAGTTTGGTCTGCACTTTTGTCTGGACGTCTTTCCATTTTACTTTTGCAGGATCTTTTGTCAATTGCTAATGTTGCAGAGCAACATGAAGTGTGGGACTTTTTAAGTGTTTCTTCAAAGGTATGAGTTACATAGATACAATGCAGAAGTTGTCATTTTGGAAACATGTTTGTTTTAGACACTCCTGCATGTTTTCAAGATATTGATCTTTCTTTTTTGTTAATTATTCAACTTTGAAGAACTACTCTTGTGGAAAATCTACATCATTGGTGAAAACATTGGCAGGTACAAAAAATTTTCTCATTGTTGATTAGCTTTTACATTCCTCTCTGTTGTTGAAAGATTTACTATATTGTTTCATGATTGTGCTGTTTATTCTCTTCAGTTTCAGTTGCTCGTTATCTTCACTTTTCTAACAGTTGAGTTCTTTTCTTTTAACACTGCGCTAGAGCTTTGAACCTCTATGTTGGTGGCTGCACTTTTTAAAGTCATTCATGCCATTTTAAAAAAAAAGTATTTATTTTCCAGTTCATTTGTGAAATTTTTTTATATTTGTATATATTTTTGGCATTGATTTTGTATGTCTTCAGTAACTTAAGTTAAAGTTGCTGCTTAGCAATGATGAACATGTAATACAATCTGTCCTTTCTTAGAGATTAGTATCTTACAATGATGAACATGTCATGCAATGATGAAAACATTGCTATCTTACTGTTCAAAAAGATGCACAGTAGATGAGGGTCTAAGAGACTATTTCTTTCAAGGCAATCTCAGATTTTTTTATTCTGTTGGAGGATGGTTTCCAATAGATCTACAAATTGTGATTAGTTTCCTATAGTTAAGCTCACTCTGTTTTCATTTTCAGCATGTGTATGTGCAGTTATCCCGCCACATAACAGTGAAATATATATGATATCTGTCAAAGCTGCTCAGTTTATCAGAATGAGGGCCTGCTTCAAATTTTATTCAAGTTCTCTCAAAAATTGCAATTTGAACAATTGCTGTATCCATGCTTAAAATATTGGTTTGACTGGTACAATACCAACTTGTATTTATCAGTTTAACCAAGAACCGGCGGTGAATCATACAACTTGACACTGTTGAGTTGACCACTTTTTCCTTTTTTTCCAGTGGTATTGAACAGTATAAGTCAGTTTATCACTTGGTATCTCGGTACCATACTGGTCGGTCAAGTTATCAAAACCAAGGTTTGCCGTTTCGGGTACTGAACCGGTCTCAGTGATTTGTTGGATTGGTACATGCCAGTCAGTACTGGTGTACTGACACATGGTATGCCAGTGCATACTAGTGTTTCGGCGAGAAAGAAAATGAGGGAGAAGAGGAAGGGGTGGTGGAGGAATAGAGGAGAAAGAAGGAAAAAGAGGAAACAGTGGAGGAGCAGCAGTAGCGGCAGCTTACCTAGGAAGCAACGGCATCGTTTGCGAGCCCTAATTTATTTATTTTTAATTTTTTTTACACTGAGTTGGATAGGGCCCCACCACTTTTTATTTTTTGAATCAGACTGCCTGAAATGGGTGTGGTCCATGTATCAGCCCATGCTCAGGCCGGTATGTACTGTCTGTACCTTACCATTTTGGGCAGTACAGCAGTTCTTGACCAAAACCATTGTTGATGCAGCAAGTAGTGGTTTAATCGCAAGTACATAGTTAATCTTTGCAAAGGTTTTGCCCTGCATCATGTAGAAGCCAACTTCATGTTATGACAGTATTTGTCAAATGATCTTTCTCAATAGATCAAGTTAAGCTGATGCTTGTTCCAGTTATCTCAATTGCTTTTTGTCATTTTGACAGTCAATGTGGATGATGCTATGGATGATGTATTTTGCCAGTTTAAAGGGTCTTCTGATGGTCTTACGTTGAAAGTTGCTGGTACATCACCATCTCATACAACTTCTCCCTCTGTCGCTGACAAGGTTTTGTCATCGTCCTGGAATCCAAATGAGATAAGTAAACAGATATCTGGATTTAGTAGCATGGAAACTTCGCATAGCTTGTCTGAGGATGAAGCACATGATGATGACCGATCTACCGCTGCAAATAATGGATGGCACTCGGACAATGAGTTAAACTCGAAAAGTTTTCCACCTCGTGTTTTCAATCGCATCAAAGAATATTCAAGTTTGGAATCTCAGCGGATCCAAGAATCAGATAAGTTTGACAGGATTGGTTCGGTTGTCTCAAAAAATTCATTAGCCTCTGATATTTTAGAAGATCCAGTTGGAATGCCACCTGAGGTGCACCTTGCTTTTACTTTTCTTTTTGGCATATGTTCATTTTTTTGTGTTCCTTGCATCGCATCATCTGGCTTTTATTTGGACTCTCTTTAGTTGCTTTCTGTGTAAACTTATCAAATTGATTAGTATGTGCAAGCAAAATTTCTACGCAACATACAGAAAACAAAAAGATAGTTATATAGTATGAATTTTATATTAAAATAAGATATAAATGTGATACTTCAATGATTCGATAAGGTATTCATGTGCAGCACACCCTTTTAATAAGCTAAACCTTTCTTGTGCTAGCTACCACTCTTCTTTTAGATCTGAATATAAATGGCAAAAGATTAAAAAGGTGAACGAGTCATTAGCATAACAATTATTACTCATTGAACTAATATTTTTTAGCATCCACTAAATACTGAAAATAAAGCAAGGCTCAGTTTACAAGGCTCTGGTTATTGTGGAGTCCAGGGAGGGTCAGCCTTACCCCTGCAAGCAGGGAGATTATTTTTCCAACTTGAACTTTGATCACATACCCTAACATCAATGCACACCTTCTAAGCATCCACTGAATACCACCTGATATATTTTACAGCAGCTAATAGTTCTAAAAGTGTTCCAGTGGCAAAATGCAGGTAAAGATATCCAATGGGTATGTATTTTTGACATCATTTGGATAGGTACTTCATCCAAAACTTTGGTTATAAGGATTGACCTTGCAACCTTAACCAGATTCAAGCAGTGGAGTCCATGTAGTCTTCTTGAGCTTTACTTTTATTACTATTTTTTCAATACCAGGTTTGTCTTTTGCAGGCTACACAAAGAATTTTCTTTTTTCAAATCATGAGTAGTTCAATTTTTGAAAGTTTGACTAATATGGTGGAAATTTCTAGTCATTTTTTACTAGCTGTTGGTTTCATGATTTCTGATTCGGGGATTGATTGATTGCTGGCTTGTAAACCACTTTGCTTGTTTACAGTGTTATCTATTCACCGTTAGAAACAAGAAATAATATTTTGTATCTTTGTTGACTTATTACCGTAAGGGTTTAATCATCCTAGTTATTCTCATATGTGTTTTCTTGCCTATTTTTTCAGTGGGCACCACCAAATGTGAGTGTTCCAATGTTGAATCTGGTTGATAAAATATTTCAACTGAACAGGAGAGGTTGGCTAAGGTGTGTTTTACATGGTAATTACGTGATTTGTTTCTTCTAATGAAGATAATTAAATCCAAATCCTATATCTTGCTCAACATACTAAAATTATTATGTATCTTATATTTATTGAGATAACATTGTCAGCATGCCTTAGTTTTATGTAGTATTTGTACACGCATTTATGTAGTATTTTATTATCTTGACTATGTACAAGCATAATCAAGATTTTTAATCAAAGAAAATGGGAAGTGTAGTTGTTTTATTATTGGTTATTAGAAGCAAGGTCTGTCGTACCGGATCGTACCGCCCGGTACGGGCGGTACGTACCGGTCCGACAGACCAGCAGTGCGCGATCATCCTGTACCGATCCGCACTGTAACAGGAGCAGTGCTACAGTGCTCGGTACATCTGAGTGTACCGCTCGATACACCTAGGTATACCGAGCGGTATACCGTACCATACCGATACCGAGCCCGGGTCGAAACGCTGGTACGGTACGGTACGGCAGACCTTGATTAGAAGTATGACTTATTTATGGGTCTGCGATTACTTGCAACTAAAGAATTAATCATTTGACCATTCGTATCTATTATTATCTCTTATTATGTCATAAACCTGGTGAGACATTTAGTAAAGCATTGCTGTGATGAAAACCTTATGTTGTGAATTAATATCCCTAAGAAATTTGGATCTAGAGTCATAAAACACAGAGAGCTATGAACAAGAAATTGACTCGAATGCTGATTTCACCCTATAACTGTTTAAACTAATGGCAGCATGTGAAAGAGTATTAACTTCAAAATTATGCAAAAGCTTCATGGAAGATAAGGAATACAGAATTGTGCAGTCATGCTGGTGCAACCAAAGAATTTCATTCCTATATAATTCTTCTTTTTCTTATTATAATGCACTCTGTCACCATTCAGTATTTTGTCGATACGTTTTCACTGAAATTTATATTTGGAATGATTATCCTGCTCCTACCTGACTTTGACTATAATGAACTCTTGCTTCCATGTATTTTGCTTATTCATCGTATGGATGTTCTTTCCCTTTCATCTTGCTGACTACCCCCCAATACTTGTTGTGTAAGGACATTTAAGCATCTTTGTTTATGGAAAAATTCTGTAACTTAAGTCATTGTGGTAGAAAATTTCAAGCTTCATTATCTTGAAGGGCAAAATATTAACATTGAGCCCTACCTATTTCTGCAGAAGACAGGTATACTGGATTTCAAAACAGATCTTGCAATTGATAATGGAGGATGCAATTGATGATTGGATATTAAGACAAATCCATTGGTTAAGGAGGGATGATGTTATTGCTCAAGGAATTCGATGGGTTCAAGATGTAAGAGTACAATTTTTTAAAAGATATTTTTTAGTATTTGGTATTGTGTTTTTCCAGTTTGGAAACATCCTTTTCTAGTTTAACAATACCTATCCTCTAGGAAATACAAAGTCTGTGCCCTTTGTGTCCTTTTTTGTAGTTTAGTTTAACAACCACAATCCTCTAGATAAAAAAAAAGTGCCTGAGCCCTTTATTTCACACTCTTTTGGATGCTAAATACATATTTTTTGAATTGACCAGCTTGATCACAGAGAATAAATTGAGGGAAAATTGTCTATAAGATACTATGAACATATTAAAATAAGACCTATAGATGTTGTTAGACGATGTGTATTGATTAGTATTAGTGGTGCAAGGTGAGATTGAAGGGACTTAAGAAGACTTTACTTGAAACAATAAAGCAGATTTAAATGCTTTCAATTTTACTAAAGATGTTGCCTTATAGTGATGGTAAAAGATCTACATAGCCAACTTTAAAGAGTTGGGACTTTATGGCTCATCGATGTTGTCTCTTGCCTCATATATCACTGGTTGCTTATATATCTATGATTCTTCTTTTTCTTTATATATTTAGATATAATTTAAAATAAGTATAAATAGGATAAGAAAATTTTAATTTACTTTCTACAGTTTAGCTACCAGTTTGTTGGCTGATATTCAGCTGCCTACTTCTACATATGTAATCAAATGTTTGGATTTCCTTTTTCATTGCTACTTCACTTCCAAGCAGGTTCTCTGGCCTAATGGTACATTCATCATTAGGCTTGGTAGCAGTCAAGGGGAGCTTGATGATTTTAATATTGATCAGAAACTGTCTCAAAGTACAAGTGGTTCTTATGGTGATAAAGTCACTAGACCAAGCTCTTTTGAGGCCCAACTCGAGGCAGCTCGCAGAGCAGATGATGTTAAGAAAATGCTACTTGGTGAGACATTGTTTCCCTGCAATTTGTTGTATGATGCTAGCTCCTTTTGTTGCATTCCTTGCTGATGGATTATAGTTGACATGTCTGTGACTAATTTATGACCACACTGGTTTGGTTTCTTCTATTGTTATTATTGATGCATAAATTTCTGCATATAACTGTTTAAAATTAAAGCTTGAATCAGCATTTAACGTGGACATGCTTTATTCTGATGTTATATCCTGTAGTCCAATGATCTTTAATGTTGTTAAGAATTTGCTGGGTAATGCAAATTTCAGCATCACATGTAGCACCAAAGGATAAGTAGAAGCACTAAACTTCATGCCTTAAGCATTCTAGAGTAAGAGATGGCTTTTCAGTCTATTGCTTCTTGTCATTCTGATGGATTTCATATGGATGCTTTGATTAATAAGTTTACAATTGAATATAATCTGCTTGATGCATTTATCTTTGTGCTTTTAAAAATTCAATAATTCTTGTCTTTGATGTGTTTGTACTTTGTAGCATTGTGTCGAAAACCAATTCCTTTATGGTTGTGGACACATCAATAAGAAAATGTTTTTGGCCTTCAAAATTTTTGCGATCACTAATGAATAAGTTAACCTTGATGCACATAGTTAATATCATGGTCACTTGATGGACACAGTTTAAGGGCACAGTTCATTCAATCTTTTGGATGAGAATGAAATGTCATGCATGGGGGGCAAGGGATTCTGAAGCCATGTTAAGATCTTAGATCTCCATTTAGGAGGCCAATTTTCTGAGCAAAATAGAAATTCATGTATGGCTAGTTCGACTGCCTAAAATTTTGATCATTTGAATATCAAAGCATGTCTTATTTATAGAGCAAGTTTTGTACCAGCAAGTACTAGGCGTTGGACAGTTCTGTTGATTTCTTTTCTCCACAGCATGTCTTTCTTTGAACACTATGTTGCAAATCTGCTTTTAGAACTTTTCATGTGATCTGAAATAAACAATGTTGTATCTGAAGTTGGTTTCTTATTAGCTGGTTTTCCTGCCGTGGCTGTCATAGGATGTGAGATGCAGGTAAACTATATTAATTGCCCATGTGTGGAATAAATTTACCTCAGGGCACTCTCTTGTGAATCGCAAAGACGCAAACAATCATTGATCAATTAATAGTTTTTGGGATAGCTCAGCCTTCAAATGCAATTTATTGGCTCCTGAATTTGTTGAAATAATTAATACACTTCGGACGCAAGGGATTTAATTTGATTATTCCTACTCTTATATTCTTCTCCTTTCCTACTTATTGATTTCTCCCTGTCACAATCATATAAACATGATTTTGTCTCTTCCTTTCTCTCTTGTCAATAATGCTTTTCTTACTATTGCAAATTGTTTGTAGAGTGTTATCCAAGATTTTCTTGTAAGACTAGGCCTCTTGAATTTTCTTCCTTTTTTATTCCACATATGACACGGCAGGAAATTTGAGATTTGATACTCACTTCTCCTTAATGACACTTGAGTGCACCTAAAAAGATGACTTTTTTGTGACTGCATTAATGTTGTCTCTGTATAGCTTTCAGTTGGCTTGGTGCGCTTTTGCTGTAAGCTGTCAGATTGTAACCACCATGGTCTTCTCTTTTGTGGTCCGATCTTTAACTAATGTGTGCCTTTTCCTGATTTATTTCACATATTTTTTCTTTGCATTTGGTCCGATATTTTTGAGTTTCCTGGTTTAGTTTTTAATTAACAATACAAAGTTTCAAGAGTCACAAATTTACAAGGTCGATGTTTTCTGTATCTCCTGTATGAGATTAGGGGCATTAATTTTCTTTTCTTTTTTTCTTTTTGCCTCGAGCATGGATTCTAAGCACGTCTGGGTTTAATTGGTGGATGGCTGTATCTAACAAGTGACAGAGTAACATTCTAGAAATTTCATAATAGAAGTTATTCATGAAAGAAAAGATTGTGATTAGGTTGGTTGATCTCTATGTTCAATTTTTGTGATTTCTACTGAACAAAAGGATTCTTTTCAGGTGGAGCTCCGACAGCATTAGTCAGCTTAATTGGATCAAATCAATATCGGCGCTGTGCAAGGGATATTTACTATTTCTCTCAGGTAGGTTCATTCAATCTCTCTTATATAATCACTGGCACATGGGGACTATAGACTTGTGTCTTCACCTTAAAGAGTATGTCTGTGTATGTGTGCAGTCTACCATCTGCATCAAGCAGCTTGCATATAGTATGCTGGAAATGGTGCTTGTTTCAGTCTTTCCAGAATTAAGTGATGTGATGCTCGACATTCATGACAAGGCACGTAAACAGTCCTAAGAATGATCAATGTGAGTTCTGCTTCTTTTCTTTGCTGCAAGTGGCATGTTTCTTACCATCCACGTAGCTGCCACCAGACCTCAACATGCAGAATCATCTCCTAGCTGCAGTCTGGTTCACCAGAGTTATGTTTTTTCTTTGTTCTTTTACACTTGGTTGACATTTTTTATGTCAACTTTCTGCTTCCAGGAAAGAATCTTGAATCAGGAAGTTGCCATGTATATTAGGAATCCTCTTAACGTTCTGAGAGCGATATGATAAAGAAATAATCCTAGAAGATCTTTGTATAGGTAGGATGCCTGTTACTCCTGTTGTAAATTGCTGAGACGGAGGATCCAAAGCTATTCTTTGATTGCTTTCAACTTGCTTCCTTGTAAAGCTTTTAAGAACACATCATTAACCTTATCTTGTTTTGGTGCTAATTCATCGGAAATAGGAAGGTGTCTACGCAATTGCTACCGAACGAAGGGGCCCGTTTTGGTTCCCATCACCTTATCTACATCCCGCTGCTTGGCTACAAGTTAAGAGTCAAACTGCATATGTTTCATATGCTTCAATTTTATTATATGCATTGTTTTTAACACAAATTTCAATTTTATTATATGAAGTGAGCTCGAATTCTCTCCTGCACTGCAATTGGAATGCGTATCCGAGCCATGTCGAGGTGAGAAGGTAATTAAAATTAGCAGAATGATCCTCCTCCAATAGAAATCATAGAATATTTTGCGTGCGTGTCAACTAGTAGCATTTGTACGGTGGGAGATCGATGGTAAGACAAGTCGGTGCCACTTGATCATTGCCGCGTGACCGGGTTGACCAATGGGATCGGGTCTTTCTTTTATACCAAAACCCCCGGCTGCTTCTTTCTCTCAGAAACTTGCACTATCCATTTCCTTTACTATTACCGTATATAAGAGGAATCCTCTTTCTGTTATCGTCATTAAATTCGATCTTCCTCGCTTGATCTCTCCTTCCGTCAGGCACCAAACATCATGGCGAACTCCTCCCGTGGCAGCCGCGACACCTCCGGCGGCTGCTGCTGCAAACTCCTCTGCAGCCTTGTTCAGCTAGTCATCTCCCTCGGCCTCGTCGTCTTGATCTGGTGGCTCATTTTCCACCCTCGCCTCCCCCGGGCCTCCGTCCAAGAGACCCAGCTCATGTCGTTCAGCCTCGCCGACAACTCGACCGCCCTCCTCTTCAACCTCACCGTCGGCCTCGCCCTCCGCAACCCCAACAAGCGCGTCGGCATCTACTATGACTCCTTGGTGGTTGCCGCCTTCTACCACGGGGTTCTGCTGCAAACGGCGCCGCTCCCGACCTTCTACCAGCACCACAAGAACACCACCGCGTTCCGCCCGGAGTTCGGCGGCAAAGCGACCGACGCCGACTCCGTGGCCGTGTTCGAGGTGAAGCTCCGCGCCAGGATAAGGATGAAGGTGTGGTTCATCAAGATCGGCCACTTCAACCCCGTGTTCGACTGCAAGGTGCGCGTCCCGGTGCCGCAGGACGGCGGCATGTCCACCACGTTCCGGCTCTCGGAGTGCGACCGTTGATCCACCGCCTTGTGATTTCCCTTGGTGAGGGGAAGCCATTCATCTTTCGTTCTTGTGTTGTGTCGTTGGCTGCAAGAGGTCATGTGAGGCCGCGTGTTGTTTGGATCTGTTTCCGTCTTGCTTATGATATCAATTCATTGACTCCTCCGAAGTCGTTCTTTTTTGGCCATGAGAACACCAAATGCTTTTCTCTTCCTGGACCAGAGATTCCTCGAGCTGCAAGTCTCATCGTGAAAGCCGCATAATTTAATTTCAAGTTTCGATCTTTGATGCAGCTTTAGCTTGTGTGTCAGGTCCTTTTAACTTTAGGTTTGTTTGGGTCCAGAGATTCCTCTGGCATTCATGTTGTTAGACAAGTTTGGTTGATCTCGATAGGAAATCTTTACCCAGTTTGTCTTCTCCGTATTAGCCTAACCATGAACACTAACGAAGGTCAACCTGTCGTGGTAAACAACCTCGAACCGTGACTTCGGGGCCGATGTGGTTCGGTTCGAGTCCGGATGATGGGCGATGTTCCCGGGGCGGCTTTCAAGTCCGTCGAGATGGTCGACCGCGGTGAAGTTCGATCGAGACGGGGTCGTCGCTTCCTCCGGGAGGCTACCGTCTTGGCACCTGCACACAAGTCGGGGCGGGAGGCTCGACCTGACCCTTCCGACGATCGAGTTAGACGATGTGAAGGGGGTTTGTTTTGATGAGATCCTCCCCCTATCCATTCAGAATGCGAGGGTATTTATAGGGAAGCTTACTGTTTCCTGATGTGCCCGCTTGCAGGGGACAGGCTGGTAGCGTCTGACATTGGTGCTGGCATGACGTGTAGAGCCGAGCCTGGGCAGACGTTAATGCGTTTTGGTCGATGTTCTAGTCAATTTAACCGGGTGTTATCACGTCGATCGAGACAAGAGATGTCATCTGACGTCAGTCAAGTCTTATCATAATTACTATCCACAACCCAAGACATCTGATATTAAAGATTTAAGGTCAGTTTTATGGATTCGTTCCTGAAGCCATTAAATTCCTCCCAAATGTTGTTGTTGTTAAATCTCTCTCTCTCTCTCTCTCTCTCTCTCCCTTCTTTTATCTGTTTCAGTGATTCCACTGTTTTAGACTGCTTCCCCTGTTCGAGAATGACTTTTAACTACTACAGGAAGAGGTCAAACTGCTAAGCAATTACATAATCCTTGGAATAGTCTTGCAAAGTGATCGCTTTGATGGACTTTATTGTTGACACTGACACTGCAAAGCCAAACGAATGTAGATACATCCATACACGCAAGCAATGATAAGTAGACATCGCAATCCAACTGACCGTAGCTTTGTATCATTATGACTTGCGACCAAACCGACAATTTCGTTTTTTGGTTTTTTGGCTTTTAATTCTTTTTTTTCTAATTTAATTCAGATCTTAATCTTTAAGCAATCTCAGGTTTCCAATGTTCTCATTTATTGTAGTTAGTTAGATCGACATTTTACGTATAAAAAATTATAGAATAATATAAAACCCAAGTTGAGCCTCCACTAACCTTGTTGTAATTCTTAATATCCCACTAAAAATGAGCTTAAAACTTATGTTAATCTCGTCTTTTTAACATTTGTATTAATGCTTTTGCTTTTTGCAACTTAAAACTTTTATCTTAAATATGTTATTTACTTTTTTCATTGGTGCTTCCTTTGCTACGCGGAATTACCGAATTAGGCTAAAAATATGATAAATAAGGTCGAAAATTTTAATTTAAATTATAGATTAAAATAATTATAAATCCCTTCTTTATACTCCCTCCTTTTCTTTCTCCTCGTTCTGGCTCTCTTGCGATGGTAGGGGAAGCCGCCGCGGCCGACAAGCCCTCGGGGTCGCCGGCGAGCGGCGATTTCGTCATCCGCCACTGGCGGCGGTTCCGCCCGGCGACCAGACCGGTGGCCCTGGACGTCGGCCGCGCCTCCCCCGGTGATTTCGAGCGCGGCCATCGGACCGGATACACCAGCCTCCGCGACCTCATCGGCTCGCCTCCGCTCCCAAGCGGGGCCCTGTCCCCGGCCTCCCCCTGCGGCGGCGACGGGGGAGGGGAGATCCGGATCAAGAACCGCCTCGTGAAGCAGGCGGCGTACGCGTACCTCCAGCCGACACCGTCCGCGGGGGGGCACGACTTGCACCGCCGTCGCCGCTGCTTCAGATCGCTCCGGCAGGCCCTTGCGTTCCTCACCTGCGGCATCGCGGTGGAGCCGCTCGGCTCCTGCATCGAGTTCCTCCGCCGCCTCTTCCGCCGTCCACGGCGATGACTCCTCTTGACCCCAGCGCTAACGGCGTTTGACGGCACAGCGTAACGCCCGCCAGGTTTTCTTCCCTTATTTCTCGCTCTCGTAATGATTTTTCCTCCTCACACAAATAAATAAAATATGAAAAAAATAAATAAAAATCAGAAAAATGGCTCAATTGTGGCACAAGAACATTCCGCCAATCACTATTCTGCCACTGTCTTTAAAATACGTGTTGATTGGACTCCGGTTATATCAGTACGTACTGGAGTGATGGTTAATTTTGAGTTCGGTAGTTAGTGATCGTCAGATCATGATCCGACGGATGTGTTTGCACCACGCTGTATTAAGAGATCATTTTCTTGATTCGAACCACAAATGGCAGAGGAATCCAGCCTCGTCCTCGACGTGGTGACAATAAACGAGTAATTGTGTTGGATGGATGATTGGCTGGCGTGCATTGGTGAGGCAATGTCAGGAATGATAAGCCTTTACTGAGGGCCAAAGCACCGAGGACCAACGATGACATAGTCTTCATGTGTCGTTGTTGAAGACTTGGCTAGCCGGGAAGAAGAATTGGGCTAATTTCTGAATAATCTTTTCTTTTTAGATTTTTTATCGACGGGTATTTTTTTTTGCATGTTTTTTAATAAATATTTCTCATTTAGCATAATTCTTGAAATATCTTTTGATAAAATAATTGGAGTAGTACGACTGGATATACCATATGGACTGATTCATCACAATCTCTTCTTTCACGTTTCTTGGTCTTTGTTTCATCATAGTCCAGTGCTGACGGTCAAAATTGGTTGCTTACTGTTAGATTTCCGAACCAGGTACTTTTAATCTTTTAAATGTTAGCATACTTATAGAGAGGTTTTTTTGAGTTATGTAATTGAAATATGCTCAAAGTGGCACGTTACTTTTGGATTGATATCGCTGTGATGTATGCCATCATTAGCCTATAAAATCAAGTGCCTAAAATTGGAACACTTTTTTATCCACAATAAGGCTGTATGACTGCCTTGTTTCTCATGCCTTTTCTTTTTGACAATACATTATCTTTGCCATACACTTTGCTACGAAACTTCTTAAATTGTTTTGAATTTCATTTGATCGTGCATTCTTCATTGCACTTCGTTAGATCAGATGTAATCAAGTGTGATTCTCTCCCTAAATTTCCAGCAGATGCCTTTGTTTGTAGGATGAACTCGAACGAATTTGGAAGGTTCGGGCCATGCAATTCACAACTGGAAGATGGCCTAGACATTTTCAAAGATTGGGACGGACCACCAGATTCAATGAATTCTTTCATCCTGGGATCTTGAGAGAAGAATATACAAAGTCGAGGTCAGGGATAAAATGATAGAAGGGGTTTTTCTGCTACTTCATTTCGTCCCTTGGTTTATAGTCATGGAAGGTAAAGTTTTACTGATGCACATGATAAAAAGAGGGGTCAAGGTGTTCATCTAGTAGTCATGACAAGTGATCCTGATGAAGAAGAAAATGATCGATGATGTGAGCTTTGTATAGACACATTGAACGTCACGAATAACTGTGATGAGTTTGGTCTTTACAAACCTGATCATGGTTATGAGTCAGAGTAATGAGAACGAGGACGTCCAGATGGATAGCACTTATGGTTCTATGGGTAGAAAGACTTCCGGATGGATAGCCCTTTTGGTTCTATGGGTAGAAAGATTTATTGATAAAAGAGAGGGAGAGAATTATTTGAGAGAACTTTTGGCTAAGTCTAACAGAAAGAGGGAGAAGTGTTAGAGAAGAAGGAAGACTATCAAAAATATCTGGACCCAATTCACTTGGATCACCAGATAGGCACCCGATGGTGTCAAGACACCAAAACAAGGTAGAAAGGAGTATCATTCTGGGGAAAGACACCCGTCCAAGCTTAATGAAGATTCTCTATGGATGAAAAGAAGCAAGCTATAATATGGAGCAATCAAAAAGATGCTGGGAAAGGGCAATATAGGATATCCGCATGGCATCATCTTCTTAATTATTTTTTTTGTGGTTTATTTTATTCATGTTTAAATCTTTAAATTGTAATGTTCTATTTTCTGTTTACTGCCAGGTTGACTGGGAGAGCAAGGTTTTTAATTTTTAAATATGTGGCCAATATCTAGCTTTAAGGCGAATTCAAGTATCTAATATTACATAGAAATCCTAGAACATGTCAAACTAAGATACAGAATGGTACTGTCACTTATTACATATTTGCATGTTACACAATAATAAGCAAATGGGTGTTACAAGTACCTTATATTACATATTAGATTCTATGATAATTTAGATAAAGATTTATATATAGTTGAAAAATATATATTAGAATCAATATATTTTGGCCCATCCAAAAACTTGTTCCTTGTTCTTCAGCTGTCTGGTACTGTGTGATGGTTTGATACCCTGTATCTGGTTATTAAAAGATTCAGGGATTTCTCCAGAAGCTATCAGCTTTTGTGGAGTGAAAACCAAATAAACAAACAAGTACTGGTCATTGTCGCAGGATATCAGTTTTATAAAGTGCCGATCTCTGGTGAAAGCTTGTGCCAATTCTTTTCCTTATCGAACCCTTTTTGTTGAGTTGCATGTGTCAGCTTTGTCACACAGGACTAGATTTTGAAGTGTGTTGTGGGCTTCCATATTTTCTGCTCTGCTTTGACAAACTTATGATCTGCCAACTCTGCTTCAGAACTTGGAACTTGTATTTCTGCATCGCTTGGCACGTCTTTGTTGCTTTCA
This sequence comes from Musa schizocarpa, assembly GCA_900464855.2. NCBI lineage: Eukaryota > Viridiplantae > Streptophyta > Magnoliopsida > Zingiberales > Musaceae > Musa > Musa schizocarpa. The sequence continues at coordinate 7,264,684 of LS990921.1, read as the reverse complement.
ATGATATAGTTTAAACTTTGTAAAAGGAAAAGGAGATGAACAAATTGTTGATGGGAACATGAAATGCCCAATATGATCCGGATGGTCATAGGGGGTTAGATTTGAGTGTCGTGATAGGACTTACATCGGTGCATACAGAAAGCAATTTGTTTTTTGTTTTGTCTGTGTGATATCTGTGCTGTTATTCCTATATCAATGCATTTAGAAAACAGTTCTTCTTGTTCATGCTTCTCTTTGCTCGATGACATCTGTTCTAACACCTGTTTTCTTCACTTTTGTTTCTTCAGATATCAGAATAAAATGCTACCGCTCAACGTGGGAAGGAAGCTCGAATATGGCAACGGTGTGATGGGCGTCGCATTAAGTGGTGCAATTACGTTCCGTTGTATGCATTCAGAGACGAAGCAAATGGTTGACTGGTCAACACGAAGAGGTGAGGGGTGGAAATAAATGGCATTTATCATCTGACGTAGTTCCCCACTGTTGCATTAAATTGATTTTTATGGTGTTCCAATCCAAAGTAGTCTACCTTTTCCATATCCCCCAACTGCCATTGCCCCCAACCCTCTTCACTTTGGAAGCACTTAGCCTAACCATGACATGCATCCACTCTATTCATGCACATTTAATCATCACAGCACTGAGTTGATCCTTTGTGTCCATGTTTGCATCATCTTTAGGAGGAAGAGAAGGGGAAACAGGAGAGAGAGAGAGAGAGAGAGAGACAGAGAGAGAGGACGAGACTGGTTCAGGTTTTCCTGTTGCTGCAGAGGAAGTCGAGAAGAACGGCGTTTTTGCACTTGGGGCAGCACTTGGGGTCCTCCTCAGGGAGCATCACGTACATGAGGCATCGGGGGCATGCGGCGAGCACCATCGACGTCGCCTCGGGGCTGGTTTGGCACGGCAGCCCCTGCTCGGTCTCCGACGATAGGCACGAGGAGGAGGAGGACGACCCATGGGGGGAGTCGACGACGGTGGCTGCCCTTCTTGACGCGTCTTCCCTCATCGGCGGCGCAAGGTTCAGCTTCAGGTCAACCTTGTGACTCTTCCCTTGGTTGCTGCGGCGGCTCATCCTTGTTCTCTGCAGGCAACCATATAACAGCAGTAGCATCGGAAAAGCTATCATGTGCATGGTAGACACCGATACATATACCTAAGAAGCTGGAGGAGAGGCAGCAACCTTCAGCAGTAGAGATTGACGACGAGTGGATCGACGGGGAAGAAGAGTAAGGGGTGGAATCTCCACCACTACGCGTGCACGCCGTTTACCAGTGTTGTGGTGGGGAAGATGAGCCTCCGATGCCATTTATATAAGAAGGATATGTATGGTATTGTTTTGTGTGTGCCCGCGAGAGAGAGGGAGAGTAATGGCAAAAAAGATGGAAACCATATTGCTCGGTCAGGCGGTGAAAATTTGGAACAAAGAGAAGGGGTAAGGGGCAAAACAGAGAGTGCGCGGGTGAAGTGAAAGTTCGCGGGTGAGAAAAGCTTGTGACGTTTACAGGGCACATTAAAAATAAGCAACAAGGTTGACCGTGCTTCTTTACACCCTATTCATCTTAGATTTGTTGTGGTGCATTTTGTATCTCATATTGTTTTCCAACATTGACTGCTGCTGATGTCGACCAAAGCTTTTCACGGTGGAAACATGATGGTGGTTCATGGTGGCCAAATAATGGCTTATTTGCTCCAATAATTTCTGATTTGATGGCATTAATTGGTGGCAAGTAACTCAACATGGCTCCCGAGAGAGAGGACAGCTCGAATGCTTTCCCCAAAGTCTCCGTGCATTATGGAGACATGTCTTGATGTGAAGTGCCAAGGACAGCTCTTTACCCACCATGGAAACATCTTGTGAGAGCTTCTAATGTCCCTGCTGGGTTATAGATGAGAAACGGAGGGTCAAATATTGGTGCGCAGTCAATGTTGAATAAAAAGGGTCTAATGTTACCAAAGTTTATCGCGAGTAATTTATAACAAAGAGGGGATCCATATTCACTCATTCATATGATTAAAATATTTATTATGAAAAAATAATTTTATTTATTAAGATAATATGTATTTATATAAATTACGAGAAAGAGAAATTTTTTCAATCATATGCTTAAATAATGTATATTCAAATTATGTACTTAAATCTATGATTAATTCTTAAATCATAAATTGACTAAGGATTAGAACATGTAAAGATATAAAATTATCATTTCATATTTGTCTATATCATAATCTTCTATAATCTTCTATGATAATCCTATAAGATTGAGCTCCCATTAATAATGTCAATTTTGGATTGATCGAATTGAAGAGCAAGAGACTTTGTGAGTTAGCCTACTAGTTGGTGTGAAGTATGAAGGTAAGAAACATGTAATTAATGTCTAACAATTTGATATCTAATAAAATGAAAGTCGATATCAATCTATTTCATGTGTGAGTGGAATACTATGTCAAAGCATAAGTAGGTGACACCGACATTATCACAATATATTATATGAGTGGGTTGGGAGGTGATGTCAAGTTCGTGTAATAGATTAGTGGTAGTGATTGCTTAGTATTCAATTTCAATGGTAGATCTTACGATTGTGTTTTGTTTTTTAAATTTTGAACCAATCAGATTTATTCAAAGGAAGACGATGTAGGTTGATGTTAACATATAATAGAGTTGACAACGTCAACGAATATCAAAACCGAGCTAATTTCGGTATACCAAAATCTTGGAGCTCGACGAAGTCTATAAATAACTTTTTATAATTTACAAATATGGTTTGGGTATTAAGGGTGGAAGAAGCCAAGGGGTTATTACATAAATACATCTTCAGTTAAAGTCTCATATAAGAAAGCATTGCTAACATATAATTATTATATATGTTAGCCTTCGGTGATACCCAAACTTAGAATACGTTAAAATATCTTTGGTTTAACAACTAGATCAAAAGTCTATGTGAAATCAACATCTAATCATTGGTAAAATCCTTTAGCTACTAAACATGTTTTATCCATCTAGGTTCTACTTAATTTGAAAATTTTACTTACACCATATGATTTTTTATATAAAGTAGATACAATTGTCTAGGTGGCATTATAGAGTAAGGCATCGTTTTCCTCACGCACGACTTTATGCTAGTATAAAGATTTTTAGACTTGGGTGATTATTGTGGATTCAAGTAAGCTCAGGTGGAGAGCTTTGGTAGCATAAAGATCAATGATTTGATATAATTTGTGTTGAATCCCGGATTTTGATGATAAAGTCAATTGTCATTTATTGTCTAATCTATGTGTTGAGATAAGTGTGCAGGATTAACTACAATGAAAGTTAGACATGCAGCAGGAGTTGCGCCGGAGTCAAGACAATGATCACGTTGGGAGTTCGAGAGTTCGACGGAAGTTCGGACAATCGTCGGAGGTTCTACGGGAACAAATCCGAGAAGTCCATAAGCTTGCCAAAAGAAGCTCGTCGGAACTCGTTAAGTGGATCATCGCAAGTCCAGGAGTTTGCCGGAAGTCCGCAGGAGCATCACCGAGGGTTCATCGGATGATCGATGGAAGTTCGCTGGAAACTCGCCAAAAGAAGCGATTGACGCACCGGAGCAAGCTGCAGAAATTGTCTTAGGATTTATCGTAGTTAGCACAATGATTAAGTTGGAAATGAGAGGTGATCCCATTAGCTTAATCTTGAGGCAATTGGGCCCTTGAAAAACCCAAATTGGGCCGAATGGATCTACCCATTCGGACCCTGATTGCTGTGGGAGGTGTAACCGCCCAAGCAAGGAGGTAGCACCGCCTGGGCTAAGTCTCCCAGGGAGACTGGGCGGTGCAACCGCCCCAACCAGGAGGTAGCACCGCCTGGGCTCAATCTCCGAGCGAGATTGGGCGGTGCAACCTCCCCTGACAGGAGGTAGCACCGCCTGAGCTCGGTCTTCGAGCTCTAGCAGGCGGTGCAACCGCCCTAGTCAGGAGGTGCAACCGCCGAGCTCGATCTTCAAGCTCGGCGGTGGTGCAACCGCCACGACAGCAGGTGGCACCGCCAGGCTCGATCTTGAGCTGCCGCGGCGGTCACCTTGATCGAGGAGGTGCAATCGCTTTGATCCGAATTCCGGAATTGACAGATTTTGAGCTCCAAATTTGAAGGCGGGTTGGGGCCTATAAATACCCCACCCAAAGACCTTTGAAATAATAGACATACAATCGAAATCTTGATCCTTTTATGTGATTCTTAGAGCTCAAAATTGTTGTAAAGGCCAAAAGTTCTTCTCCCTCTTTTCTTCCAAGTTCGAAGTTGTAGAGAGAGGAGAGAAAATTCTGTAAGGGTTGTCTCCTAAGCCCATCAAAAGGAGTGAAAGCGTAAAGGGTGGTTGGCCTTAGCCTTTATTGAAGGAAGGCCTCTAGTTGACGTCGGTGACCTCGTCGGGTGGAGGAAGCCAAAAAAGTGGAGTAGGTCAAGATTGACCGAACCACTCTAAATCTCGGTTTGCATTTACTTTGAGCATATTATCTTTACTGCAAACCTCCTCTGAAGCTTACTTTGCTTGCTGCGCATATACGATCGGGTTTCAAGCTTTGCACTTTCGAATCGGCGTTAGGCGTAAATCTGCTTTTTTTTAAATGCGATCATCATATTTCAGATTACGTTTACGTTTTGATTTTTACCATAACTGCAAACTTCCTTTATACCCTTGCTTAAACAGCATCTCGCCTAATCAAGTGATTTTCTGAATCAGCATCTAGGCGTAAATCGGTTTCTTAAATCTAACGTCGTATTTCGGTTTATGCTTATATTACGGTTTTCATCATAGCTGCAAACTGCCTTCATAGATTGACTTTAACATTATCTTGCTTGATCTTAAGTTAAAGTAATCTTAGAATCGACTTTCAAACAGAAATCATTTTTTATCGTTGAGCAACGAGTTTTCGTTTTTTAATGTGAGAAAGTTTTCCGCTGCACTAATTCACCCCCACCCCCCCCCCTCTTAGTGCTCTTGATCCTAACAATTGGTATCGGAAGAGGTGGTTAACTCTCTAACGGATTAAAACCCAAGAGAGATGGCATATCTTTAGGAAACCAAGAGGGCCATTCTATTACACATCCACCCATGTTGGTGGGGCCGGACTACACCTATTGGAAGACCTGAATGAGGATCTTTTTTATTTCTATGGATTTTGAACTTTGAAATCTTGTCGAAAATGAATTTTCGAAGTCTTCTCTTCCAATAATCGATTGGAATGAATTGGAGAAGAAGGCTTTCACTCTTAATGCAAAGGCTATAAATGCCTTATTTTGTGCACTTGATAAAAACGAGTTTAACCGTGTTTCAACTTATGAAACTGCATTTGATATTTGGCACACACTCGAAGTGACTCACGAAGGCACAAGTAGAGTGAAAGAGTCAAAAATCAATCTTACATTACATTTTTTTGAACTTTTCGGATGAAAGCAGAGTGAAACCATTGGCGACATGTTTACCGTTTTCACGGATGTCGTCAACGGTCTAAAAAGGACTCAAAAAAAGTTTTTCGGATTTTGAGCTCGTAAATAAGATTCTAAGATCCCTTCCTAAGAGTTGGGATCCTAAAGTCACTGCTATTCAAGAGGCAAAAGATCTACGCAACTTCCCTCTTGAAGAACTAATCGGGTCATTAATGACCTACGAGATGACTTGTAAAGCTCATGAAGAGCAAGAAGACATCCTTCTAAAGAACAGGAAATATATGGCACTTAAAACTTCAGAAGGCCACTTGAGAGAAAACTCAAGTGATGAGGAATGTGATGATGACTTGACACTTCTAACAAGAAATTTTAAAAAATTCTTTAAAAGAAACAAGTTTAAGAATGACGCAAAAAATAAACTTGAACCCAAGAAGGACCAAGTTATTTGCTATGAGTGCAAAAAGCCGGGACACTACAAGAGTGATTGTCCCCAAGCCAAGAAGAGAACATCAAAGAAGAAGGCGCTCAAAGCAACATGGGATGATTCGAGCGCATCCGAAGAAGAGGAGTCCAACACCAAGCAAGTTGCTCATTACGCCTTAATGGCCATCGGAGATGAGGTAACAAATTTAATTGATGCAGATTTACCTTATCATGAATTATTAAATACTTTTCATGAATTTTTTGATGAATGTAAGACAATTAGTAGAAAATACAAATTACTAAAAAAGGAGCATGATAGTCTTATTTGTAATTTCGATAAGTTAAAAGCTGAACATCATGATAGTTTAAGCTCATTCATAAAATGTCATGATCTGGAAACTCTCCAAAAGGAAAACTTGCTACTTAAGGACACATTGAAGAAATTCGAGGTTGGTAGCAAGTCATTAAACATGATCTTTGCAAACAAGGGTCACGTTCCCAAAAGAAGTGGAATTGGATTTGTGAGAAGTCCTCACCAAAATCTAACCACCTTCATAAAAGGCCTTATCTTACATGTTCGACATCAAAACAAATGCAACTTTTGTTGCAAATTTGGACACAAGACACATTATTGCCCATACAAGAAAATTAGTCCAAACAAATTGATCTGGGTTCTTAAAGGAACCATGATAAATTCTATGCAATATGATAGACAATGTAGATCTATTTGTGAGGCACCCAAAAGCAAATGGGTACCTAAAAATCATCCTTTCTTGTAGAAAACTAAACCATCGCAAGCTAGGAGCAAGAGATGATACCTTGATAGTGGATGCTCAAGGCATATGACCGGAGATCCATCTCAATTCTCTAAGCTCACTAGCATAGACGAAGGCTATGTCACCTTCGGAGACAACAACAAGGGTAAAATCATTGGCAAAGGAACCATAGGTAACAAATCCAACTTCTTTATTGAAGATGTTTTGTTAGTTGATGGTTTAAAACATAATCTCTTGAGCATTAGTCAATTATGTGATAAAGGATATATTGTCATATTTGAATCTAATGCTTGCATCATTGAAAAACCACACAAAAACATATCTATGATTGCATTGAAACAAAATAACGTATACACTATTGACATCAATGATTTGTGTAATGAAATGTGTTTTTTTGTTTTGAATGAGGATGCTTGGATATGACATAGAAGATTAGGTCATGCTAGCATGAAACTAATCACTCAAATATCATCTAAAGAACTTGTACGAGGAATTCCTCATATCAAGTTCATCAAAGATAATGTATGTGATGCTTGCCAATTAGGTAAACAAATTAAGGGTAGTTTCAAATCTAAGAATCAAATAAGCACCTCTAGGCCCTTACAATTGATCCATATGGACTTGTTCGGACCAATCTCCACATCAAGCCTAGGAGGTAGCAAATACGCCTTCGTCATTGTGGATGACTATAGCAGATACACATGGACTTACTTCTTAAAACAGAAAAATGAATGCCTTAGATATTTTACCAAGTTTTGTAAACTTGTTTAGAATGAGAAAGGTTCTATGATTTCGTCAATTAGAAGTGATCATGGTGGTGAATTTCAAAACCATGATTTCTAGGAATTTTGTGAACTCAATGGATACAACTATAATTTCTCTACTCCTAGAAATCCTCAACAAAATGGAGTAGTAGAAAGGAAAAAATCAAAATTTACAAGAAATGGCAAGAACTATGTTGAATGAACACAACCTACCCAAATATTTTTGGGCCGAAGCCGTAAATACTGCATGCTACATTTTGAATAGAGTTCTAGTAAGACCCCTACTAACCAAAACTCCCTATGAGTTATGGAACAACAAAAAACCCAATGTTTCATATTTTAAAGTCTTTGGTGTAAATGTTTTATCTTGAATGAAAAGGATAACATAGGAAAATTTGATGCTAAATCCGATGAAGGAATCTTTCTTGGTTATTCTTCAGTTTCTAAAGCCTTTCGTATCTTCAATAAAAGAACTTTAATTATCGAAGAATCCATTCATGTTATTTTCAATGAGATTTCTGAAATCAGGAAAGATGATTTTAATGATGATGTTAATTTTGATTCCTTGAATTTAAATGAAACCCCTTCTCCAACTAGCAACTTGGATGCATCCACTCCTGAAACATCTTTACCCAAGGATTGGAAGTATGTAAATGCTCATCCCAAGGAGCTAATTTTAGGAGACACGTCAAAGGGGGTTCAAACACGATCTTCTCTTAAAAATTTTTATGTGAACGCCACCTTTCTCTCCCAAATTGAACCCAAATGTGTTGACGAAGCCATGAAAGATGATTCATGGATTATCGCAATGCAAGATGAATTAAATCAATTTGAGAGAAATGAGGTGTGGAAGCTTGTTCCTAGGCCAAATGACCATTTAGTTATTGGTACTAAATGGGTCTTCAGAAACAAGCAAGATGAAAATGGTATCGTGGTTAGAAACAAGGCTAGATTAGTGGCCAAAGGTTTCAACCAAGAAGAAGGTATCGATTACGAAGAAACCTTCGCTCCTGTGGCTCGATTGGAAGCCATAAGGATGCTCCTTGCCCACATTAGTAGTAGTAATAATTTTAAGTTGTTTCAAATGGATGTTAAAAGTGCTTTTCTAAATGGCTTTATTTCCGTAGAAGTTTATGTTGAACAACCTCCTGGATTTGAAAATAATAGCCTCCCTAATCATGTGTTTAGATTAACTAAAGCTCTCTATGGTTTAAAACAAGCCCCAAGGGCTTGGTATGAGAGACTTAGTTCTTTTCTTATTGAAAATAATTTCACAAAAGGCAAGGTTGATACTACATTGTTCATCAAGAATTTTGAAAATAATTTTCTCATTGTTCAGATTTATGTTGATGATATTATCTTTGGCTCTCTGAATGAATCTCTTTGTGAATCTTTTTGTTAAAACTATGAGTCTTGAATTTAAATGAGCTTAATGGGAGAATTAACATTCTTCTTAGGCTTACAAATCAAACAACTAAGCAATGACATCTTTATTAGTCAAACTAAATATGCTATGAATTTATTAAAAAAAGTTTAATATGAATAACTCAAAGGCTATTAACACTCCTATGAGCACCTCCACTAAGTTAGAAATTGATGAAAGTGGAGAAAGCTTCAATCAAAAAAAACTTATAGGGGTATGATAGGAAGTTTACTTTACCCTCTTTGCAACTGCAGACCGGACATCATGTTGGTGTAGGACTTTTTGTGCTAGATTTCAATCAAACCCTAAGATATCTCATTTCAAAGTAGTTAAAAGAATACTTAGATATCTTAATGGTACCACAAATCTAGGATTATGGTACCCAAAATCGGAGATTTTTGAGTTAATTGCTTATCTTCGATGCTTACTTTCTTTGGGTAGACTAGACTAGAAAAAAGCACATCGAGGATCATGTCAATTTTTAGGACATGCCCTTGTTTTCTGGTCATCTAAGAAACAAAACTCGGTTGCACTATCAACAACCTAGAAGTTGAATATATTGCAGCAAGTGCATCTTTGTACAAGTTGTATGGATGAAAAACACCTTAGAAGATTATAAAGTTAATCTTAAAAATATTCCCATTAAATGTGATAACACAAGTGCAATATGCTTAACTAAGAATCCTATACAACACTCAAGAACAATACATATTGATATTAGACATCACTTTATACGAGATCATGTTACTAATCATGACGTAACCATAGAGTTCATTGATACTAAACATCAACTAGCTGACATTTTTACAAAACCTCTAAGTGAAGAATAATTTGATTTCATAAGAAGAGAATTAGGAATGTTGATGTGTCCGAATAGATAAACTAGTTAAAATTATTTTTCGGACTTTATTGAATGATCAAATCACTTGATTGCTATTACATAACATGTGTTGAAATGTTTTGTCTTCATGATTGTATTTGAAAATCTGTAGCATAGTCTTGTCCGAATGCATGAAAGAGTTCATCTCATTTTCAGATTCGTTTAACAGTTGGAATACTAAAAATCAAATTTTCTCATACACTCTTATGAAAAATATTTTTTTTTCTGAAATGGATTTGATGAAATGATTTCTGCTTATGAATTCCATCATGAAATATGGATGATAGTATTTTTACTTGCAAAAAGCTGTTTCAAACACATATCTTGACTCAAAGTAAACTCACAAATAGCTGGAATCACAAATGGCTTTCCTCCTTCATGCACAAAGGATTATAACAAAAAAAAGAAGGAATAAGTATTCAAAGCAATCTATGTATCATGCCTTCCTTTATATGCTTGATAACTTGCTTATATTGTTTTCCTGGTATCACAACTACCATGCTTTTTGTTGATGACAAAGGGGGAGAAATGTATGAATTGATGCTATAAACACTGATGCTATGATTATGCCTTGCTTGCATCACCAAGAGATATATGAACATATGCTATAATTTGCATTATGCCTTGAGTTGATATCTTACCATGTGAATAAATGCAACACTTGCTAAAATATTTGAAATGTGTACATCATGTAATGATATCAAAATCTTACTTCATAGCTTTACATGTTGATATCTTACAATATGATGAATTGTTACTATTACCATCATTCAAACTTGTAATGTAAAATCTGAAAATGAATGTCAAACCTTGACATCATCTTCAGAGAGATATATCATGATGGGAATCATGATGGGAGTATTGATAAGTTCAAATGATTTAACTTATCAATATGTCGCTTGAATTCTTAGGTCTTGAATTCAAGAATGACTTATCTCAAGTATGGCATATAGACAAGGGGAGTTAAGGTTAACTCTATTATCAATTGATTGTCATCATAAAAAAAGGAGAGATTGTTGAATCTCGGATTTTGATGATGAAGTCAATTGTCATTTGTTGTCTAATCTATGTGTTGAGATAAGTGTGCAGGATTAACTATGATGAAAGTTAGACATGCAGTAGGAGTTGCGCTGGAGTCAAGACAATGATCACGTTGGGAGTTCGAGAGTTCGATGGAAGTTCGGACAGTCGTCGGAGGTTCTGCGGGAACAAATCCGAGAAGTCCATAAGCTTACCAAAAGAAGCTCGTCGGAACTCGCCAAGTGGATCGTCGCAAGTCCAGGAGTTTGCCGGAAGTCCGCAGGAGCATCACCGAGGGTTCATCGGATGATCGACGGAAGTTCGTCGGAAACTCGCCGGAAGAAGCGATTGACGCACCGGAGCAAGCTGCAGAAATTGTCTTAGGATTTATCGTAGTTAGCACAATGATTAAGTTGGAAATGGGAGGTGATCCCATTAGCTTAATCTTGGGGCAATTAGGCCCTTGAAAAACCCAAATTGGGCCGAATGGATCTACCTATTCAGACCCTGATTGCTGTGGGAGGTGCAACCACTCAAGCAAGGAGGTAGCACCGCCTGGGCTAAGTCTCCCAGGGAGACTGGGCGATGCAACCGCCCCAGCCAGGAGGTAGCACCGCCTGGGCTCAGTCTCCGAGCGAGACTAGGCGGTGCAACCTCCCCTGACAAGAGGTAGCACCGCCTGAGCTCGGTCTTCGAGCTCTGGCAAGCGGTGCAACCGCCCTAGTCAGGAGGTGCAACCGCCTGAGCTCGGTCTTCGAGCTCTGGCAGGCAATGCAACTGCCCCTGACAGAGGTGGCATCGCCTAGAGGCTCAGTCTTCGAGCTCTGCCATGCGGTGCAACCGCTCCAGTCAGGAGGTGCAATCGCCTGATCCCGGAATTCCGGGAATTGATAGTTTTGTGCTCCAAATTTGAACTGGGTTGGGGCCTATAAATACCCCACCCATTCAGCACTGAAATAACAGACATACACCGAAATCTTGATCCTTTTATGTGATTCTTAGAGCTCAAAATTGTTGTAAAGGCCAAAAGTTCTTCTCCCTCTTTTCTTCCAAGTTCTGAGTTGTAAAGAGATGAGAGAAAATTCTGTAAGGGTTGTCTCCTAAACCCGTCAAAAGGAGTGAAACTGTAAAAGGGTGGTTGGCCTTCGCCTATTGAAGGAAGGCCTCTAGTTGACGTCGGTGACCTCGTCGGTGGAGGAAGCCAAAAGTGGAGTAGGTCAAGATTGATCGAACCACTCTAAATCTCGGTTTGCATTTACTTTGAGCATATTATCTTTACTGCAAACCTCCTCTGAAGCTTCTTGCTTTCAAGATATATCGATCGGGTTTCAAGCTTTGCACTTTCCGAATCGGCGTTTAGGCGTAATCGCTTTTTTTCGACGATCATCATATTTCGGATTACGTTTACGTTTTGATTTTTTTACCATAATTGCAAACTGCCTTTATACCCTTGCTTAAACAGCATCTCGCCTAATCAAGTGATTTCTGAATCAGCATTTAGATGTAAATCGGTTTCTTCGCATCTAACGTCGTAGATTTCATGCTTATATTTCGGTTTTCATCATAGCGCAAACTGCCTTCATAGATTGACTTTAACATTATCTTGCTTGATCTTAAGTTAAAGTAATCTTAGAATCAACTTTCAAACAGAAATTATTTTTATCGTTCAACGCAGTTTAAGCTTTAATCGTAGAAGTTTTTTTTTTTTGCACTAATTCCCCCCCTCTTAGTGCTCTTGATCTTAACGGTTTGAAGATATCATTCTTGGAGTGTATTGTTATGTGATGTCCAGACTTAGTAGTATTATTGGATTGTATCGAAGATATAAGAGTTGGTAAAAAGTTAGTGACACGTAACTGATCAGGCTAATGCACTTCGGTGTCATTTAGCCAAGGAGAGGATAAAGACATTATTTATGATGTCAAGGGCATCACTTCATCGGACATTACAAAATAAGTTAATGAAGAAGTAGATAAAGAAATTATAAAGGCGATGAGGTATTGTCGAATTGTAGCAAAAATGGAGTACAAGTCTAGAGGAGAATTATTTGATAATGTGATAAGAGGTGTGCCTATGGGAGTTTGAGGTATACTCATATGAGCCGAGTGATTGATGGTTATTATAGTGGCTTATGGTATTGAAAAAGCAACAAAAATAATATAACGTGATACAAAGACATTTTAATTTTGATGATCATAGCACTGAAGAGTATTTGGTTTAGGAAAAATCAAATTATGATGTAAGGTCTAAATCTTAGAATTAATTTATGTAAAATGTAGGAGTATAATTAAGGATAACATAAATAACTAAATATTTTAAGTTTTTAAAAGTTTAAGATTTTATAAGATAATTTTTTAAATGATGACTAGTGTTACAAGATTAGGGTAAATAAGTGGTTAATGAGGTAGAATATAGTTTGAAAGGTTATTGATCGAAAGATTAATGACATGGAGACTTGGTGTAGTAGGGTGACACTAGTCTCAATTATACGTTAATAATTTTATTCAATAAAGCCAACTAGTTGAGGTGTGTATGGTGGTGACTTGAAATATTATGTTAAGATCGAGTCGGTACTAAGAGGGGGGGGTGTGAATTAGTGCTTATGTAAGATTATGTCGAGTCAGAAAACTTCGTACGATAAAACCATATCAAAAAGTGTTTAACTTTAAAAATATTCATAAGTATTTACAATTAAAGTAACAAGGAAGTAAAGCATGTAAAGTAAGTAAATGACAACAAAGAAAGAAAGTACACCAACTTATAATGATCTTTCTTCAATGAGCGAAGACCAACTACCCTCTTATAACTCTTGTTCTTTTTTATAGGTTCTGGAGATAACCTTTACACTTCATAAGGTAACCCTTTCACACCTCTCTTAGAGCAACCTTTAAGCTCAAGGAGGGGGGAACTCAATCTTTTCAACACTTTTACAACTTAAAATTCTTTCCCCTTTTAGCTTAATTCTTGCTTCTCTAGGCAGGAATAGCTAGTGTATTTATAGATCTCAAATGGTTTAAAAAATAGAGCCAAAAAATATCTCATCCTAGGTTTCCCGAGTCCCGACGGTACCATCGCCTATGCTGGGCAATACCATCGCTTGTAGCACTAACACTATGTGGTACCATTGTTCAGACTGATGGTATTACTGCTTAATACAGTCTCAGAGATTTTGTCTTAGAGATTGAGCCTCTAGCGGTGCCATCACCTGACCAACTTTTGGGTCACTAAATGAGTTTTTCTCTTAGCCTAAAACAACCCTAATTCGGGCCTAGTTGGCTCTTAATTGAGTTGGCATGGTTTCATTTGAAACCAACTCAATTAGCACTCTAAACTACTTCGATCCAGATAAATTATTATAAGCAAGAATATTAAGTTGTCCGGCATGTCATTGGTTCATCTGATGCTTCATTTGAACCTTTGGTGCATCGTCCTCTTTTGCGACATATTGCCCAATCGGCATGTTGACCTCCGCATCGCCCGATCTCCTTAGTGCAATGTCCGATCCTTCTAGCCCGATACTTGAATTCATGGTACAAAGCCTTCTATCGACACATCGATCTTCTTCCGGTCCGACATCTAATCTTCTAACATATTTTATTTCGGCCCAACTTCTGATTCTATTACTTTAATCGATTTATCTTCTATGATCGAAGCTAGTCCTACATCACTTAAGCACACATTAGATCATAACTTTATTAATTGATTTTATCATCAAAATTCGAGATTCAATATATTGTATATCATATGATGAGAGGTAAGTTGTTATGGATTGGTATTCACCTCCTTCGTAAGAATAAATTATTTTAATAGTAGATTAGAAGACGTTCTCGACCACCTTTCTAAAATGTGTAAAGACTATGGTAACTTCAAAATTATATTTGAGAGAGTATAGCCATATATATTTAGTGAAAAAAATTATAAAAATGATATAAAATATAAAATTATCAAAGTAAGTGATTGAAGAATGGCCTTAGACATTAGTGTAAATGATTTCAAATGGTTTGAAGTAAGATATGAAAGATATTCCAAAAGATAGTATTCAACTTTTATTACTAAAGCAAACATCACAATGAATTATAATTCTACTTGATTTAGAAGCCGAAAAGGAGTAATAAGAAATTAACTACTATTAAACGGACGAAAATAGGTGACCACAATAGTGTTACCACACATCGTTTGGAGTAATGATTGAAGCAAGAGTAATTAGTTAAGTGTTTTATAAAGCTGACAGCCAATTGTAAATGTTGCCTCTATTGCAGTAGTTGACCAAAGATGCTTTTATGCTTAAATCCTTTATAAGAAGCAAGTAAAAAAAGAACTTAATAGATGTATTATTTTCTTTATAAAATTGTGAGACAAAAATAATATTTTTTTTATGTGATGTACATATAAAATATCATTGGGTGTAAATATATTTGTATATGAATTAAGTGTTATGGAATCAATACGAGTGATAGAGATTCTATTACTATCACCAATGATAATGTCTTCATTGCCTCCGTAGTCGGTGTTGATAGATATAATTTTATAAATCAAAAGTAATATGATTTATAAAGGATAAGTAATATGAATAAGTAATTAGAGTAGTCATGAAGTTTGCTTGAGGCCAATTGGGTATAGTAGTAGATTTGGGTCGAGATCAACAGACTTTTGCTATATGTTTATAATTTTCTCACAAAGTTGGTAGATGACTTTTTACTGATTATTATTATTAGGATACTAGAAGTGCTGATAATGAGACTTAGGATACTATAACTATTTAATTTTGCTATATATTTAATTTTATCACAAAGTTAGATTCGTACTATAAGAATTAGATCATAATGCGATCACGATAATGAGACCAATTCATCTATTAAAATAGATCTCAAATATTCTTAGTTATAGGTTACTCAAGAGGGACATCGAGATAACCAAATAAACCGGTATGCTATATACCCATCTATATGATAGAGGCAGCTAGTCTTATAGTTGCTTATACGGGGATACTAGGGATATAGTGCAGGTACTAATTAGAGAATGAATTTACTAAATGATCCACTTACAGAATACTAGTTGGTTAATGATGTCTCATCGTCAGATAGCGATTCCGTAATTTTAGTTGTGTGTTTGATCCTTAGACTTAAGATACTAAGAATATTTTATTTGAGTACTTTATTCTTTGATACCTAACTTATAGGCCTGAACGTTTTACATCTAGTACAAATGCTCATTAGGAATGATAGTCAACCTTACAAAGGTAATTAGGTGTTAATAGAGAATAATCTATTCTTAGTATCATAAGAGGAATATCTTATGTATTTTCACTCAAGTAATCCCTAGTCAGGATCGATCGGATCATAATAAATTCGATAAGCATGAGATTTGGATTGAGAGAAGAATTCTCGGGAGAATTTAATGAGAGTAAGACTCCAATAGATTTTGTATGAGCATGATAGCATCATGCTCGGTATATGATATATAGGATATTAAATAGATGAAAGACTATAGATACATAATAATTGAAGGCAAACAAATCTAATGGATTAGATCTCCCTTACCGTTTAAGGGTTATGGCGTAGTAGTCTAGTATGTTCATAGTCGATAAGTTGAGTAAATTATTATAAGGATAATAATTCATTGAGTCAAAAGGAGTTTTGATAAGTGCAACTCATGGTCAACACTATATTGGATCTAGAGGGTTACACACATATAATCGACAATGCGACGAGTAGAGGATTGGATAAGATATCCAATAAATCACTATTTTATTATATCTATTGGGTGAGACTCAATAGGACTTATAATGATTATTGGATGAGGATCCAATATCTATTAAGCCAAGATAATTGGATGGAGATCCAGTATCTATTAAGGTAAGATCCATTAAGGTAAGTAACAAAGGACTTTCTATAAATAGGAGTTAGGGTTTCATGAGTCATAGGCTATACCTTTATTGTCGTCACCTCCTTCACCTCATTCTTGTTCCTTCCTCCAGTTGGCTACACTCTCTTTGGTGCAAGAGGATAGTAAGAGGGACCATTCCCTCTTTGGTTGTTGCGGTGTGGTGGTGCATGAATGCGAAAAAAAAAACATGCTGTATAAGGAGGAACGTCATTGTCACATACATTGTGTGACTCACTACTAGAAAGGAGTTTGCAAGAGCTCCTTCATCCACGGACCAGATCTATAGATTATGAGATATATGATCTCTCCTATGTGAAAACATCTCAACTACTTTATGCAGTTATATGATTTTACCGCTTTCGAGTTTTTCACTCCTGATCTTTGCACGACGATTCGATAATATTATTTTGGAAAACTAGTTTTTATTTTTTATTTCGCTACGTATGTACTGCTCTCTATAATTTTCCAACAGTTACCACAATGGTCGAAGAGTTAATAGTATAATGGAGGATGATGACTATGTGTATTATCTATGCATTTAAAAGACATATTGTTCAGTCTTTTATTGAAGTTTTTATTACTTTGATTACTTTGTTTTCTTTTGATTTTTAATTAAATTGAGTCGTGATAGTTGGTCTCATCTTCATCTCTTCTCGTTTCATATATATTTCATGATTAATAAGCTTGTCATATAGTTTTTTAAATGACATTAGTGAGCCAAATTATAACTTTTAGATTTTTATATATAATCTATAATAGTACATTCTTTTTATCAAAGTAGATAAAAGACTTAGAATGTAAGTGCAAGAGTGATTGACAAGGGTGGTTTATAACTTAGATCATGCTTACATTGCAGTGTTGCATAAAGAGATTAATGATGCTATAGAGCTGGTGACTGAGGCTTGAATGACTTATAAAATAAGATGATCGTATCGTAGCTATAACTTGTGATCAAGATTTGTCATTGAGATAGGTTCTCTTAATATTTTGATCTTTTCTGATGGATAATAGCCTATTAGATCATATTTAAAGAGTAGATTAATGAATTATTCTCACTAAGATATATAGTTATTATCTTTGGAGAGCTTGAAAAAGGATTAGAGTTGTTGTTGTATCGATAGATATATCTTTTAGATTGAGATAAACTATTATTTTTTAGGAAATAATAATTAAAACATCATAAGTTGAGGAGAAAGACATGTTGAGAATCTATTATGACTTAACAAGAAAATTTTAGAATTCATTGATGATTTAATTTGGATGTACAAATGGTGAAGATTTGATTTGTTGAAGGAGATCAAATCTGAGAAGTGTATAGGGGGGATCTAATTTGACTAAAGAGATTAGATTTGAGACATGCACGAGAAGAATTTAATATGAGATACGCAAAATAGGTAATCTTTTCACTCCTGAGTCATTCTCTTAATCACGAGTATTAATGGTATAATAGAGAGGATGGTGATAGCCAATAGGCTATCACCGAGAGGTCGATCGTAGATACAAGGCATCAAGAAGTTTGACGATTGATAAGGAGACAAGGATACTAGTGAAGGAGCTGTGTAATAAATAGGAGCAAAGGGAACGCCCACTAAATAGAACTGTACAACGATAAAGGATTATTCGATAAGTTGATCGATCACTATAAGATGTTAATTAGATCAACAAAATTAAGTAGATCTATTATAAAATAGATCGTACTAGGAGATTAGTAGGAATGAGTCATGTGTCTTCATCTTCTGTGCAACGTCAAACTTCAAAAGCATAAAGAATTGTAAAGTAATCGCGGGATAGGTGAGGAAGAGAAATAGTAGTCATCAACAAATAGTGGGTCATAGTAGGATAGAGGAAAAGAGAGCCTTCCTCCAAACAAGAAGATTTTGATATTACGAAGAATTTATTATGAAAGAAATGATTTCATTCATTGTGGTAATGTATATTTATACATGTGGTGAGGAAGATACTTTTCTCAATCATATATTGAAATCATACAATCAAATATATGGTTATTCCTCAAATCATAAATTGATGAGAATTAGAATATATAATGAATACAAAATTATCATTCCATATTTGCCTATATCATGATCTTCCATCAATTATCTTTTTACTAGAGATATTTATAAGAATAATAATATTTTATACTATTATCGAATTATGAATATATCAAACTTTATATTTTTAAAATAAAGTACAAATTTATTAAAAAAATATTTTTTTAATAAATAACTTAGTATTTCTTAGATAAGATGAAAAAGAATGGTTTAATATGGTATTATCATATACTAAGAAAACAACTACATATTCAATTATCTTATACTATATCAATTTTTTTTTTTTTCAATAGGTAGATGACAAAAGTGAAATTCGAATTCATAATATTATGATAATCTGTCGGATCATCTTGTGTACCTTTAATTGAACTTAAGTTGGATCATGATCTTTGTTATTTAGAATAAATATAACATTCAAATTGGATTCGACTCTATCTTGTCCTCCCATCTCCCTTCAAAAGTTTAACCTTCACTACCTAATAAAGACACCAAAATTAATCCTCTGGCAAAGCATTTTTGCGGTCCACTCTTAAAACCGAGTGGAATTTCTCAATGCATATATAATAATTAAAAAACGAAAAAATATCTTAAATATTGATTGGCGATAATATATCAAATCAATTTATAAAATATTTAAAATTTAAAATCTCATGGAATATATTTTAATATGTTAAATATTAATCTGATTGATAGTGTATCAGATCTCCTTAAGGGTTCAAAATCACAGATATAGTTTTGAATGTGTCAACTGGTGTTGTCTTAAATGGGCCAACTAATTAAGACGGCGAAGGCCCAACTGTTTTGACAACGATGGTCGCGACTGGGAAGCCCGGTCCAACTTCATCTAACCCTCGAACCCTTCTCGCCCCTTGTCCGACGGCGCCCGCCCTCCCATCTCTTTCGCTCCGCTGTCCGCGCCGCCCCTTCCGCCGCAGCTGGTGCCGTCGAACCCTGTGCAAACCCCTCCCCTCCCCCCCCCTCCCCTTTTACGGATTCGATGCGATGACGAGGGGAGCGCCGAGGAAGGTCGGCATCAGCGAGGAGGATGTTTCCTTGCTCCTCCAAAGGTTTCTTCCTATATCCTCTCCGTCCGTTCTAGTTGTTGTTTCGATGCTTTCTTTTGCTTGCTTCCGCGTGTCTTGCTGGTGAGTTAGGTGAAGAACCTTTGTCGCTCGTTTGATCGGACTCTGCCTTCTGGTTGGAGTTCGACGTATTTACTTCCTAGTTCGGAGCCGGGAGTACGGTTCACTGTGGGTTTGGCGAAAGAAGAGGAAAACCCCAATTTTCTTGTGGAGGGAAACGGGAACTCTTTGTTCCCAACAGCGAACATGAGCCTTTCTTGGTTGCCTTATTTTCATGTGAATATTTGGTTATTTATTTTTGGGTTTTCTTGAGATATAACTGACATACCAACAAAGGCTCGGTTTTCTTGCTGTATGCCATTTGGGGTTTTTTGTCTAATCGTTTGGAAGAGTATGCCATTTTTAGCTGATGAGTGACCCGCGAATCCGAATCTATTAAGTAGTTGTACCTTAATGCATTAATACTTCACAATATTTGTGATGCCATTGGCCCTTCTGGAGTGACTGCACAGAATGGTCAACTTCTCTACGTGCTGCATACTATTATTTTCCCCTGTTGATGTTCTTTGAACAATTATAAGTTGTTGCACTCAGTTCAAGGAAATTATCTGTTCACAGTTCTTCCGTGGATGCATCACCTTGGCTGGCAAATGTCCCTGAAATGATCTAATAAGTTGGCATGCCGAAACTCATGATCTCTGGCCTTTTTAATCATAGAAAGTAATTGCTTATATCGAGTCCACACAGTATTTTTGAAGCGCTCAGTGTACTAATGCTTGCTATTGGCATTGTTTGTATCATAGTCATGTTATTTTTGTTTAAATTTATTATTGCTTCAAATTTTCATAAAAGAACACTATATTTGTTAGAATTTCATACTAAATATGTGAATTGTGTGCTGTAACAATTGATATTTGGAACATTCCTTCCTTTACTTAGAGAATAAGTCACAACATTTCCAGTCAGGATCTCATTGCTGGTCATCTGAACATTGGTTCTTGTAGGTACAACCCAACAACAATTCTTACTCTTCTCCAAGAGGTTTCTGAGGCTGCTGGTGTGAGAATAGATTGGAATGCTCTTGTCAAGAGAACTGCAACTGGAATTACCAGCGCTCGAGAGTACCAGATGTTGTGGCGGCATTTGGCCTACCATCATACATTGTTGGAGACAATAGAAGATGGAGCTGAGCCATTGGTTTGTTCACTTCACCAGTGCATATTTCAGGACCAATAGTATTCCCAGTGTGCTGGATTATGCCATGCTAGACTGATGTTTAAGTTACACTACTTTACATGTGGATGAACCCATATACTTAGGTTTTAACCAATCTGCTAGTGACATGATGAATTGTTAGTCCATAATTGCTACATAGGAACCTTTTATTTTTTTTATTTTCTATGCCAAAATTGAAAAATATGCTCAATCATTTTTTTTTTGTCATGTCCATTTTAAAGTGCCTTTTACCATTATTAAACTGACATTCAACTTGTCAAAAATCTTCAAGGTCCACTCCATACTTAATGGCTCATTGATAGTATTCTTTAGGAAACCTTGCTACGAAGGAACTTCTAGTGGCCTGCATTGTATTAAGTTGCTTGTCTTCCATGAGAAGCACTTGTCTTCAGAAATGAGTGCTGTCGATTTGCCTTCAACCAGTTATTTATTATATAGCTTTGCTGATTATTCAACCATATCATGCTTGGGAGTTTGACTAAAAACTACACCCAGTGTGTCGTGAAGTGCTGGATACTAAGTAAATGTGCCATAGAATCACCCTTGTATTTCTATCTATAGGTGCTTTATGTTTATAGTTATATCACTTGCACCAAAATCAAGAGAATTCGAGCAACTCCTTCTGACCAAGTTTGGACTGATAAAAGTCAAATCTATAAACAAGAGGACTTTGATTGGACCTGGTGAACTATTTGTAGGAAGAATATGAGACTGAACCACCAGACCCTCCTTGATGCTGTCAACAGCCCGTTTCATAAAGTCCAAGGTGAGGAAGGTATCACCATAGCCCATGTTTTATAATTGAGGGTTTTTGGTAACAACATGTCCTTCACCACTTTTCTTACTCTCATAGGTCATCATGCCCGTGGAGTAACTCGAGTGATATTGACCAGATCTAGTGTACATATAATGGCATTATGGGGTGGGGGGTTGGGCGATTCACCTTCATGCCATCTATCCACTAATCGAGCTTGAGCATAGTCGGCGATTAATCATGCATTGAAGGCTTCTCAAGTGAGGCATGTGCTTGACTTAGTAATCATTGTACCAGCTTTCCAAATGTTGATTGTTGCTTGCCTTGGTACTAAATCATTAAGGATTGCACTTGCTAATTAGTTCTTCTCTAGTTCAATGAAGGCAAGTCTCTTAAAATAGAATTGTAAGAGAAAATAAAATACTTCATCATTGAATTTTTGAAAATCAGTAAAGATGTCCAATAGGTAGCTAAAAAGATTTTTCCAATGGCTTATTAATATGGCTGCTGATTACTTGAGTCCTAAACATTAAAGGCTAGTATTAAACTTAACATCTCCCCTATTCCGGTTGCTATCCATTACCTTCCAGTCGGTTTGTCACGAATGGTCGTCGCGCACTCGCAACAACTCCGTTCAACGAATCGTTTGTCACTCTCATCTATATGTACAGCTGCTTGGCAGCATGTTTTGTCTTGGTTTTGAGTCATTTTGTTTGTAAAAATGTAAGTTCGAACAAGTTGCAGTGCTACAGTGCAACCGCTTACCAAACCTAGCAAAACAGCCCAAAACAGCTCCGTTTTTGTGTGCCACGGGCTATTTTCTGCAGCCCGCTGTTGCACACGAAACGTCTGCCATCTCAGTACCCTGGAACCACCCGAGTGGCACCATGGGGGATGGGGCTTCGGTATAGTGTCAGGTGTTGAACACTCTTTTGCAAGTTCGCACGTTACCTTGACGGGAACTTGTTGTCGCGCCCAGCACTCGGTGAGCAGCTGTTTGTGAACTTGCAGTTGTTCGTTCAACCTACTAAAGTCCTTGTTTTCCCCCTCTCCCTCTTTTCTCTTGTGCACGCAAGGTGCTCGCTGAATTGCTTGTAAAGCTTCCCCTTTTCGTGAGATGTCGGGACTTGTTCGTCGCTTGTTCTTCGAACTAATCAACTTTCTCTTTTACAGGTCCTTCGGGACCTGCGAGAGGTTGCAAGTGGGCTGATCTTTGCGGACGCAAATTGCAAGGGTGAAGCGTGACTTAGGCAACGCAAGCTAAGTTCGCACCTTTGTCACAAGGGTGCCTTGCGACTTAGGCAACGCAAGCTAAGTTCGCGCCTTTGCCGCAAGGGTGCCTCACGCCTTAGGCAATTCCAGCTAAGGCCGTGACATTGTGGTATCAGAGTGGGCAAACACTTCGAGCGAGCAGTGAAGGAACTTCGCAACTTCGCCATGGCAAAGCATCGTGGCGAATCAAGCAAGACAGGACAAGCTGGACCCTTGCCCCAAGCAGCCGTAGGTGGGCTGCAAGTGCACATTCGCTCACATGTTGTTGGAGCCGCTCAGGAGGAGCGCGGCAGCGAACATGATGAGCGAGAAGTTGGCTACTCTCCGAGAGCGGAGGCGTAATCTGTAGCGCCAATCGGGAAAAAAAGTCATAAGGAGAGACTCACAATTGCGGAAACCCACTTGGATGTTCTCGAAGCGAGCTTGGAGGAACTCTACTATGGCCAACGAAGGCTTGTTGGGGTAGAGAGCTCGCAAGAAGAAGCGGAGTCCAGGATCGACAAGGTTGAGGCCCTAGTCGACCGATTGTCAGATGACACCAAAGACTCCGTGCAAACCTACAGGAAGTTGTGGCGGAACTCACTTCGAGGGTGACTATGCTCACAAGGGCACTAAATGCGGGAGGAAGCAACGCCCGCGATGCGCCGCCACAAAACTTGAGTGCACCCGAGCCTCATGGTTATGGAGGGGCCAGAGATGCAAAAGAGCTTGAGAATTTCCTGTTCGATATGGAACAATACTTTCGAGCTACGAGGCCTGATTCTGAAGAAACCAAAGTTTCTATAGCGACCATGTATCTGAACGGAGATGCAAAACTTTGGTGGCGAACCCATTGGGAGGAGATCCAATAAGGACGGTGTCGAGTTGACACTTGGGAGGACTTGAAGCGGGAGTTGAGAACTCAGTTCCTATCGAAGAACATCGAGTTCGTCGCAAGAAGGAAATTGAGACAACTCCGCCAAAATGCTTCCATCCGAGACTACGTGAAGCAATTTTCTGCGCTAATGCTGGACATCCAGGACATGTCCGAGAAGGATAAGCTGTTCAGCTTCCTTGATGGTTTGAAGTCATGGGCGCAACAAGAACTACATCAAAGGAATATCGCCGATTTGATCTGGGCAATTGCTGCCGCAGAAAGGCTCACCGACTTCGTTTCCTCTGAAGACTCGGGAAGAAAGAAACAATCTTCAAGCAATCGCCCTCTAAAATATTCTCGAGGGAAGGAGTTCGGGCACTCAATGCTTTAACAGCTTCCATCCATCCCCCCAAATCGGATAAGGGTAAGGTTGTCGCTCTTAGTTCGAGTAGTTCTGAATCCAGTAGCGACGGCTAAGAGTCGCAAGGACCCCAGATGGGAGCAATGCGTTTGTTGAACGCCATGCGGGGTCAAGTGAGGTAGAACACGAAGACAAAGCTACCAAAAGCAGGAAGTTGTGAGCTGATGTACGTAGATATCAAGCTAAATGGCCAAACGACCCGTGCAATGGTGGACATGGGTGCTACCCACAACTTTATTGCCGATCGAAAGGCAAAGCGACTTGGGCTAATCTTGGAGAAGAGCCCAAGTTGAATGAAGGCGGTGAACTCGGAGGCCAAGCGAATCTCCGGGTTGGCAAAGGGAGTCCCCATCAAGATTGGAACATGGAGCGAGAGCACGAACATGATGGCGGTGCCATTGGACGACTTCCAAGTGATCATTGGAATGAAGTTTATAA
This sequence comes from Musa schizocarpa, assembly GCA_900464855.2. NCBI lineage: Eukaryota > Viridiplantae > Streptophyta > Magnoliopsida > Zingiberales > Musaceae > Musa > Musa schizocarpa. The sequence goes on along the minus strand of LS990921.1, from coordinate 7,239,980 downwards.
ACGCGGCGAAGTTGGTGCCAATGTCGTTCCTAAACACCCTATGCATGATGGGGGGTGACGACCCCTGTGTGGTTCCTGTCTCTCGGAGAGGAACCAAAGACCCCTAACAGATATCAGCATTACAACTGAAGAAGGGGGTACGAAAAGGCGAACTAACATTCGTGGCTGCTATGAAGCTAGAGCCACTTGACGAGAAGGCCATTCATGAACCTGCTGTGGTGGCGAACATCCTGAAAGAGTTCACTGACGTTATGCCACCCGAGTTGCCAAAGACTCTTCCGCCACGCAGAGGCGTGGACCATAATATCGAGCTGGAGCCAGGAGTGAAGCCTCCAGTGAGACCACCCTACCGCATGCCCTCGCCAGAGTTGGCAGAACTCAGAAAGCAGTTAGATGAACTGCTAAGCGGTGGTCTCATCCGTAGTTCGAAAGCACCATTCGGAGCTTCAGTTCTCTTTCAAAAGAAACAAGATGGGAGCCTCCGACTATGCGTCGATTACCGAGCCCTCAACAAAGTGACGGTGAAGAACAAGTATCTCATCCTGCTCATCGCGGACTTGTTCGACCAATTGGGCAAAGCCAAGTATTTCTCAAAACTCGACCTTCGGTCGGGGTATTGGCAGGTGCGTATTACCGAAGGCGACGATGCGAAGACGACCTGTGTGACCAGGTATGGAGCGTTTGAGTTCTTGGTGATGCCTTTTGGCTTAACCAACGCTCCGGCCACGTTCTGCACTCTCATGAACCAGCTATTCAAAGAGTATTTGGATAAGCTCGTGGTCGTCTACTTGGACGACATCGTCGTCTACAGTCAAACGCTCGAGGAGCATGTCAAGCACCTTCAGACAATATCCAAGGTCCTCAGGGAGAACACTTTGTTCGTGAAAAGGGAGAAATGCTACTATACTCAAACATAAATCTTATTCTTGGGGTATCGAATCGGTAATAGCTCCATTCGGATGGATAAATCAAAGGTGCAAGCGGTTGCGGGATGACAAACTTCAAAGAAGGTGCCAGAGTTGAGATCATTCCTTGGTTTCGTCAACTACTATCGATGCTTCATAGCGGGGTATTCGAAGCATGCAACTCCACTGACGAAGTTGTTAAAGAATGAGCAGTCTTGGAGGTGGTCTGATAAATGTGAAATTGTATTCCAAGATCTGAAGGTTGCCGTTTTGGAAGAACCGGTGCTCAAATTGCCGGACTATGGGGAGCCCTTTGAAGTCCATACAGATGCTTCAGACTTCGCTATTGGGGGAGTACTCATGCAGGAGGGTCACTCGGTGGCCTACGAGAGCCGTAAGCTCAATGAGACCGAGCGGCGGTATACAGTGCATGAGAAGGAGATGACAGCGGTGATCCACTGTCTACGAGTTTGGCGACACTACCTCCTCGGATCGCGATTTGTGTTGAGGACAGACAATATCGCTCTAAGCTATTTCCAAATTCAGAAGAAACTTTCCCCAAAGCAAGCACGATGGCAGGGGAGCCCTTTGAAGTCCATACAGATGCTTCAGACTTCGCTATTGGGGGTGTACTCATGCAGGAGGGTCATCCGGTGGCCTACGAGAGCCACAAGCTCAACGAGACCGAGCGGCGGTATCCAGTGCATGAGAAGGAGATGACAACGGTGATCCACTGTCTATGAGTTTGGCAACACTACCTCCTCATATTGCGATTTGTGCTGAGGACAAGCAACATTGCTCTGAGCTATTTCCAAACTCAGAAGAAACTTTCCCCAAAGCAAGCACGATGGCAGGACTTCCTGGCTGAATTTGATATGGCAATGGAGTACAAGCTTGGAAAGGCAAATGTCGTGGCCGATGCATTGAGTCGGAAAGTGGAGCGTGTGAATAGCGTACAATTGGAGGGCAGAGGCCAAGCAAGTCAGTTGCACTCCAACTTCCTTTCCAGGATCAGGGATGGACTGTATAGTGATCCCTAGGCAGTTATCCTGATGCAGCTCGTTTACACAAAAGGGAATAGGGTTTATATTCCTCGAGTGGACAAGTTGAGGCCTGAACTTTTAAGAGAGTGTCACGATTCCCTTTGGGCTGGATACCCAGGCATTCACAGAACGTTGGCTCTCGTGGAGAGGGCCTTCTACTGGCCGAAGATGGGGATTGATGTGGAGGAATATGTTCGAACGTGCCTTACTTGCCAACAAGACAAGGCGGAGCAACGGAAGCCGGTTGAACTATTGGAGCTGTTGCTCGTACCAGAAAGGCCGTGAGAGAGCATTTCATTGAACTTCATATCAAGCTTGTCAATAGTAGGGAGACTCGGATCGATACTCGTGATGGTCAATCGATTTTCAAAGTATGCAACTTTCATTGTTGCTCCCCTACACTATTCAGCAGAGGAAGCAGCCAAGATGATGATGAAGGATGTGGTGAAGTATTGGGGAGTCCCGCACAATATCATCAGTGATCGAGACGCTCGGTTCCTGGGACGATTCTGGACCGAGCTATTCAAATTGTTAGGGTCCAAGTTATACTTCTTCACAAGTCTCCACCCCCAAATGGATGGCCAAACCGAGAGGATAAACTCGCTCCTAGAGTAATATCTTCGGCACTACGTGAGTGCCAACCAACGAGATTGGGTGAAGTTATTGGACATTGCTCAATTCTCCTACAACTTGCAGCGGAGCTCTGCGTCCAACAAAAGCCCATTCGAGATCATTACAGGACAACAACCGTCAACTTCTCACATCATGGCAATCGGGTATATCGGGAGTAGTTCGTCAGTCTACCACTTCGCAAAGGAGTGGCACCGAAATGTAGATATTTCGCGAGCTTACTTGGAGAAGGCGACAAAAAGGATGAAGAAGTGGGCAGACTTGGGAAGGCGACCGCAAGAGTTCAAGGTCAGCGATTTGGTGTTGGTAAAGCTCCAACCAACATCACTCCAATTCTTTAGGAACAAAGTACATAAAGGATTGGTGCGAAAGTATGAAGTGCCCTTCCCAATTATCAGTAGCGTGGGCAACGTCTCTTACAAGTTGCAACTACCGGCATGGTTCAAAATTCACAATATTCTTCACGCCAACAACCTAAAAGCCTATCACTCGGATCTGCAAGACGCTTCCCGAAGTGTTCCAACTCGGCTACCCCCCACCAGAGTCTCCTACGAGAAGCGAGTTGAAACCATTTTAGCGGATCGCAAGATAAAGCTACCCAATGGAGCTAAGCAGACCGAGTACTTGGTGAAGTGGCGAAAGCTTCCTCGAACTGAAACCAATTGGGAGCCTGAAGACGCCCTGCGACATGAAGAAACAATTATCAACAACTACCAACAAGCGTCAACAGTTTAAGTGGGGGAGAATGTCACGAACGGTCGTCGCGCACCCGCAACAACTCCGTTCAACGAACCGTTCGTCGCTCTCATCTACATGTATAGCTGCTTGGCAGCATGTTTTGTCTTGGTTTTGAGTCATTTTGCTTGTAAAAATGTAAGTTCGAACAAGTTGCATCGCTATAGTGCGATCGCTCACCGAACAGAGCAAAACAACCCAAAACAACTTCGTTTTCACATGCCACGGGCTGTTTTCTGCAGCTTGTTGCTGTACGCGAAACGTCAGCCATCTCAGCACCCTGGTACCACCCGGGTGGCACCATGGGGGATGGGGCTTCGGTATAGTGTCGGGCATTGAACATTCTTTCGCAAGTTCTCACGTTACCTTGACGGGAACTTGTTGTTGCACCCGACACTTGGTGAGCAGCTGTTTATGGACTTACAGTTGTTCGTTCAACCTTCTAAAGTCCTTGTTTTCTCCCTCTCCCTCTTTTCTCTTGTGCACGCAAGGTGCTCGCTAAATTGCTTGTAAAGCTTTCCCTTTTCGCGCGACGTCGGGACTTGTCCGTCGCTCGTTCTTCGAACTAATCAACTTTCTCTTTTAGAAGTCATTCGAGACCTGCGAGAGGTTGCAAGTGGGCTGATCTTTGCGGACGCAAATCGCAAGGGCGAAGCGTGACTTAAGCAACGCAAGTTAAGTTCGCGCCTTTACCGCAAGGGTGCCTCACGACTTAGGCAGCACAAACTAAGTTCGCGTCTTTGCCGCAAGGGTGCCTCACGCCTTAGGCAATTCCAGCTAAGACCGTGACAGGTTGCTGATTTATGATCTTTTAGCTTGGCTTACTGACCTGCTGTCATGGAAGGCTTCGAGATCATGGCCAGCTCCTGTTTCAGTCCAACTGGGAGCTGGAAGTTCCGGTGTGCCCGGGAATAAACTTCCTGATTTTTTCCAACAGATTGGACTGGGATTTTCAAATTATAGCCCCTGTACAAATGAGATGAGATCTGAACAGCTTTTTTATGGCAAGAGGTTAAATCCCAGTTGGACGGGGAGTTAAGTTTCCAACTTGGATTGGTCCAAAAGTATTTGCTGGTCCATTAGCTAAGCAAAGGGCTTAGGCTGGTGAGAAAACAGCTCCTCATTGTTGCAAAAAAAAATATTTTCAAGTGCTCTTCTCTGCTTAACTGATGATACATATTATGTTCATTCTCCAGATTGATGCGTTAATTGACATTTATTTTATCATGATGTTATCTCGTCTGATTGACTGATTTTAGAGTTCTTTTTTCATTTTGGTTCTGATGCCTGAAAATGTGTAATAGTACTTGCTACGTTGAGAATTGCAGGATGATGAGAGTGATCTAGAATTAGAAATCGAAGCTGTTCCTGCTGTAAGTGGTGAAGCCTTATCTGAAGCTGCAGCATGTGTCAAGGTACTGCCATCTGATTTTCTTGTGTAGTTAACATCATTCCCTCCTTTGTGAGAAATAGCCTTTATATTCTCTTGCAGAAATAATATTAATGCTGCATAGTTGGAGTCCTGAAGTTGTCATGATCAGTACCCGCTGACTTTATTTCCTACTATTTGGAGTGTTTGAATCTATGTTTTAATATTTGTTCAGAGAATTTTTTTGATAATACTGTTTTATATTACTTTCAAAAGGTGATCTTTCTTGGATTAGACAGAAAACAGGCTATAGCTCACATGTTGCTGTACTGCATCCAGAGCTGTCAAGGCCATAATGTGTCACATCTAAGGCTTAGATTTACCAAACTCGAGTCAGAGTAATATTAGTCTAAAAGTAGTATACCTGTTAGCCCTGACCCTTAGATTACATATGTGGTAAATCTGTTCACACAGTGGGTTATTGTCTTGGAACCGTAAAACAGTCTGGAGGGCCTTCATACTTTTGATTTGGTGGGTTTTGGGTTGTTTTGTGATCAGTAGATACAAGGCTTAAGTCTCAACAGGTATTATGGTTGGAAGGCAGCCTATGTGTACCAGCTGTTCTATACTTCTCAAGCCTTTTGAACAGTAAAGTTTGTTTTGCTGTACCTTTTGTCCCTTTTCCTGGTGTAGATGCTGCACAAGACTCAGTAACGATAAGCAACAGTGATTCTTAAGAGATGAATAGGCATTTCTTTCTCTTCAGTGCTTTTTGTGTGATTTAAATGAACTTCTTAGCTGTTAAGAGCGTCAACTAAGATAAAATATTAAACATGTTTGATCCTCTGCACTTCAAAACTTGAAAAGATAGCACGTAAATTTAACAGGAAGTTGGAACTTTAGTAATCTTAAGTCACTGTTGATAAGAGATCAAGAGATTTCTGGAGTTATGAGCTTATTCAGGCTCCAATAGAACCTGAATATTTTTGGATGTTGAGAAACTATGAACTCAAAAATCAAACTTAAGTCCATAGAGTTAGTTATGGCAGTTGAAATTGTAAGAATGTGGCTTCTAAGGATTTCATTGTGGATCAGTTTAGCATCAAAGACCATATTGAGTAGCTGCACTGGTGCTACTATTGTTGCAGTCACTCAATACATTCTTGTGGAAATGACTTTGCAGAAGTGTTTGGCTTTCCTTTTCTGCTTTCTGCCATATTCTTCTTCAAAAGGTTGAGAGGTCTTCTGCAAAATGTCATTTGTTGAATGAATCTCCCCAGTTTACAGATATTACAGTTGTTTTATTAATACCATTTTGAGTTGTGTTTTCTGTGTCTCGTATATGCCTGCTTGACCTTGCAAGTGTTTGATGTTCCCTGAGTTTCTATGTTCATGCTTTCCAAAAGCACTTTGTGTGTTCTAAATAATAATAATGCTCCATACTCATTTGTTTGACTACGAGCTGTCTGCTAGGCTTGCACAAGCAGGTGCCTAGGTCTCTTTTGTAAATTGTGGTTGATCAATGCCAAGTTTTCTTTTGTGATGGAACAAATTGTTTTGTACTTTGATTTGAAGAATCTAGCCTAACCAAATCCATGTGATATCACGCAATCCAGTTTCTGATATCAATGTTATCTTATAATTTGTCATAGTTTCTGTTTTTATAGTATATTAGTGGCTTCTGTGGAAGCAACAATTCTTGCTATGCATGAACGAAATTGATCTGTGGTATCATCACTGACCTTTTTCAGAATCTTATTTCTTTGGTTTGTGCTATGCATGCATGAGCATAACTCATGCATCCAACTCTCTAAATTTTTTTTGGACTTGAGAGGTGTCATGAAGAAAACACAACATGTGATTTACTAAGATTGACCACTAATCGTCGTTGATAACATGGAAACCTTTTATAAATACTTGTATTGTTCTCCTTTTATGCTGTGATATATTTTTATCATCCTACAACTTATCAGAATGAATGAAGCTTAGTGTTCATATTAGCAGTTTGAATTTTCTTTTATGCTGGTTATATTTGCTGTTAGAGAAATTTCACTGATTTTTGGCATCTTCTTATTGCATATCTCTTTGTTCAAGAATTTTTACAAGTTTGGTTTCTGTTGCCTGATGCACACAGTAAGAAGTATGCAAAAGCTGTTTCAACACTTGGAACATTTAAGCTCATTATTTTCTGCTTTTTCTCTTAAATGGCAAATGTTATAAATAATGACTGGTGGAACATACACAATCCTCAAGTGAACGCACATGCAAATTGATCGGAAAAGAATCCATTTATGGACAAAGCTCTACCGTTGTGCTTCTATTTGCCTCTTGCCTGAAGCAAAACTTCAAGTTTATGACTGTTATGACTTCTGAGTTGATCCTGTTAATAGTTGCAACCTTTTTGGAGAGCATAGGAATTGCAGCACTTCTTCTCTGTGCTATTCAATAAATTCTGACTTTAATATATGAATGATCATACTCAAATATGCCTTGTGTGTGATCAGGTTTTGATCTCATGTGGTGTGCCACGTGAACAAGGCCTACCAAGTCGCACAGCTATAGAAACTCCTTTGGCTGTAAATGGATTCAACAACCAGGCATTACGTGTCTCATCAGACAAACAACAGCTCTCTCAATCGAACTACGGGACTGACATTACAGTTCCTACTCTGCAGAAGCAGCCCCAGTCAACAGGAACATCTGCTGAAGGATTGGATGGAAATGGAATGGCAGGTCCAAGCATTGCTCCTAAAAAGAGAAGGAAACCATGGACCAAAGAGGAGGATATGGAATTAATAGCTGGGGTGCAGAAGTTTGGGGAAGGGAATTGGGCAAACATTCTTAAAGGAGATTTCAAGCACAACAGAACTGCTTCGCAGCTATCTCAGGTACTATTTAGAATGACAAGATGTTCCTCTCTCCTTTCTTTGAGGTTCTTCTCAACAACATGATTGTTTGTGTATCGCTAGTTACTGATTTGACAAGCCATAAACTCCCAACTATTTGAGGTCAACTATTTATCTATAGATTAATTTAGTTGTTTCTCTTTCAAGGTTTGATTTGTTATTTACTATGATAAAATTTACTGTTTCCAAATTTTGTTGATCTCTCGATGTCATAAATCCTCTTCTGTTTACTCCTACAAGAAAATTGGTGGCATCTCGGTTAGTATTGACTGCAGTTCAAGTGATCAGACTGCAGTAGCTTATAGCTAGATACTCAAGAGGTTAGTTATCTGGGAAATAAAGCTAACGTAACTGCCATTGGTTATCAGCTAGTGGAATTATCTGGTGGAAAAGGAAAATAGACCACATGAGAACAGAGCAACCCCGGACAGTTCATTGATATCTGGAAGATACCTCAGAGAGGAATCTGCAAGTGTATTATATAACAAGCCAGATCTTAAACAGCAATTCGTGCAATTCAATGCCAATATAATATAAGATTGTGAAGTCTACTAGAGACATTTCATTCCTTTGTTCTTTTCTTTTTGTTTTTGTTGGCCGAAGCATATGTTATTTGTTACTTTTCCTGCATCTGCTTCAATGCTTACTTTTCCAGCATGATAATAAGTTGTATATCCTTTAAATTTCTTCAGAGATGGGCCATCATTCGGAAGCGCGACACCAACTTACTTGCCAGTTCTGGAAACAAGTCAATGAGCTCGACCCGATCTGAGGAGAGGCTGGCAACACAAAAGGCAATTTCGTTGGCTCTTGATATGCCCAATTCTGGAAGATTATCAGCTATACTATCAGGTTTTTTCTCTAGTACTTGATCAGGATTTTTTATAATTCTTTTTGTACTTCAGCAACACATGCACGTGTAAACTGTTAAAACACCCAGCATAGGGAGCAGGTTTCATATCTTTCACCCTTTTAAGGGACCCACTTTGAACTTTTCTTCATCAATATGTTGTTTTCTTCACAAACTTAGGCTTATGAAGAAAATCAAACTTCACTGCGATTTTAAATTAGGTGGAACACAATCAATTACCCCAGCAAGTTCTTCTGCACTCTCCGCTGCGCTATCTGAAGCATTGCCAGTTTCGAGTCAACCACTTAATCAACTTCAACAAGCTTCCACTCTGGCAACATCTCAAAAGATAACCTTGAACACTTCGAACAAACCTCGGACAACCCCGAAAAAGTCAATGGTCCCTGTGAAGCCTTCTAGCGGTCCAAATTCTTTGATACAAGCTGCTGCATTTGCTGCAGGGGGGCGCATTGCTACACCTTCCACTGCTGCCTCTTTGTTCAAAGCTGCACAATCTAAAAATGCTGTTCATATCAGGCCTGGTGGAGGTGCTCGACCTTCTCCAATTAACAATGTCAAAACATTGGCTGTTACCAACTCTACAGGCCCGCAATCCACAGGTGTCCGCATCAGCAGACCTTCTGTTATGGCTGGACCACCTGCAGCAAATCCAGTTTCTGTGTCATCTGGCACAAGGTATGGATGTCAGCAAGTGCAAGGCTGCTCTGGAAGGGTTGGAAGCAATCCTCTAAACACCACATCAACAAATCAGCAGGAAATCATAGAGTCCAATTCAGGAGAAGTTTCACATGAAATGACTGAGCAAAAGGGTGATATTGATATCTCTTCCATTGATGTGGATGAATTATTAGCTGAAGAGGTAAAATGTGTTGATGAGATGGAATTGGATGGTACAATGTCTCATGATGATCAGATGGATCTTCTGAGTTTGGATACAAACACAAATGAGGACAATGATTTTAACAATACCTATGATGCACAAGCATCTGTGGACGAGCAGATGGATCCCCCAGATTCAATGGTTGCTGAGAATATTATCATGGAGAACAATGTAGTTTCCTCTGATGTTGAAGCAGCTGAGAGCAAAGCCCTCGAAGTTGATGATAATGATGACCAATTTTTACTTGAGAAGGGGACTGCATCATTCAATGGTGAGCAGAACAAGATTTCACCTGTGGGAAACTTGAATGCCCAGGACCATATTGTAAATCAAGAACAGTTAATCAGTGAGGAAGTTATGGCTGACAACGTCAGGGAGAGCTGCACTAATGATCAGCAGCATGCTCTTTCAGAGGACACTGCCTCAGGCAGTAAAATCCCCATCGATGATGATAGCATCTCAACAAACGACAAGGAAGTTGAGTAGGTATATCAGAGGTAACGAAGATAAGGCTAATACAATGAGCACCATATGTCAGTGGTAATGAGAGTCTAACAACTTTGGATACAAGTACCAGTTACTAGAGCAAGTTCTTGCAAACGGTGATTTTGCAGAATCTTCGGCCAACAGCATTGAAGGGTTGTCATCTTAAAGGTCTACTGTTGATCACTCAACACTGAAGGTTCAGTTTTCAGCTGCATTTTGAAACTGGAATGGGGGGGCCAGTTCATTGAGCAACCTTTTCAGTCATCAAAAATATGCTGTTGTATCTGAGAATCAGTTTGAAGAACTGCTTTATTTCCCAGAATTTGATTGTTAGCTGGCATTTACCAAGAAAGCATGTAAATTCCCAGTTCTACAGCTTAAGAACAATGTTATTTTCTGCTCTGATCTCCTAGTTCACCCTGTTTGTGGCCCATTGTGATGCTGCCGGTATGTTATTGCTGCAAGGTATCAGGATTCTGGCAGGACATGGATCAGAGCCTTCTTGAGCAGAGCTTCTGAGATCCATCACATGAGATCGATACACTGGTCATACCGTTTGTTATTGACATTGTTTACTTGCTCATAAACCTCAGATCGATGGTATCTACGATGGGAAACATGACCAAGTCGGTCATGCTCGCACTTGCATAACTCAAAAAATTTGTAAGTTTATCTATCTAGAATTGTGTCATTTTGATTCAAGCTTGAACTTAGAATCATATCCGGTGTGGGCTAAGTTTGATGACTATGGTTAGCCATAAATCTAGCGTTTTCTCGTGTCATATCAGATCGAATCCTCCAGTAATCAATAAGAAACCAACAAGCTTTCAGCCTACCAGACTAAACCTTGCATGCCTTACAAAGCTTTTAGATCCTTCCTCTGTACAGCAGCCTGGGATTTATTCCATGATTTATTGACTTGGACTGCAATCCTCATCACTACTACGTTTTCTTCACATCATCTCAGTGTTAGTATTGTAGGATTATTTTTTTTGGTACTAAAAGAAAATCTTTTTCTCAGTTGACCATATAGTTTAATGAAAAGTCAAGCATTGGAATTGACTCTCTCTCTCTCGCTCTATATATATATATATATATATATATATATATATATATATATATATATATATATATATATATATATATATATATATATATATATATAATTTCCTCTTGTCACATAGGTGTAGAACACTGTTTAACGTGCCATTGGGGACAATGCAGGACGGTGGGCCGCTTGAGGCCCAACATGTGGTGTGGGTTGGGCCGACCATAACACTGAAGGTGTAAGGGAAGTGGGATCAGACGGATTTAAATTTATAGAAGGGGTGATTTGAAACCTTAATCTATGAAATAAACCAGTGTTCAATTAAAAGCTCGATCCCAAGTCATTTAGGGTTCTTCAATATAATGAAAAATGATATCTTAGTCAAATTAGGAAACCGTCCCCAACTCCGACGTCTAAATTCCAATACTACCCTTTAACAGCCTTCTTGTTGTTCTTGTCTGTTATTGCCTCGTAATGCAATGGCCATTATGATCTCTAACACTAAGAGAGTCCTCGAAACCGTACATTGCATGGGAAAATATGTAATTTGGGCCATAAAACGTAAACCTATTCTTTTTCTTCCTATTTCTCTGCCGGAGACTCATATTTATCGCATCGGTTTGTTCTCGTCCCCCGGAAAGCGGTGATCGAAGGAAGGCGAGCGCGACGCAGAGATATACCCGAGATTCTTCCTCACACGATTCGCATCGTAGAAGACGACGACCGAGAGGTAGAAGGCCGGATTCCTCTTCCTCCTCCTCCTCCTCCTCCTCCTCGGTTGGTCTTTGGCCGAGCCTCGACGAGCATCGGGCTTTCGTCGTCGCGCAAAGATCGGCTGATCGACCTCTACCCCCGGGGAAGATTGCCGGAAGGCAAGGGGATGGAGAAGTACGAGGTGGTGAGAGATATCGGGTCGGGGAACTCTGGAGTCGCCCGGTTGATGCGGAACAAGGAGACCAAGGAGCTCGTCGCCATGAAGTACATCCCCAGAGGTGAAAAGGTTCGTTCTTTGGCCCTCTTCCGATGTCATCTTCTCGTGGGATTTGGTCGTTCTGAACGGAGCACTATCGTGTTTCTTGTTTCTTGAATTCTTTGCGAGGGGTTAGATCGATGAGAAGGTGGCGAGGGAGATCATCAATCACCGGTCGCTTCGGCATCCCAATATTATCCGATTCAAGGAGGTGGGCTTTGGCTCCTCGTCACGTCTGCTTAGGGTTTCATGATTCGTCGACGTACCTCTTGAGGAACCAAAAAGATCGGTTCCTTGATCTCTTGTTCCGTCGATGTAGGTTGTGCTCACGCCCACGCATCTGGGGATCGTCATGGAGTACGCCGCCGGTGGAGAGCTCTTCGAGCGGATCTGCGTGACGGGAAGATTCAGCGAGGACGAGGTATTACCCCTCCCTTCATCTTCTTCCTTGTTGATTCTGCTCTAAAGCTCTGTTGCTGCATCTCTAGGCGAGGTACTTCTTTCAGCAGCTCATCTGCGGCGTCAGCTACTGCCACTTCATGGTAAAATCATAAATCAGTTTTAATCTGTAAAAGAAATGCAAATTTCATTTGGAATTGTCTGATTGAGTCCGATGTTTACAGCAAATTTGCCATCGAGACCTGAAGATGGAGAACACTCTGCTTGATGGCAGCCCGGCACCTCGACTCAAGATCTGCGACTTTGGTTACTCTAAGGTTAATCATAATATTCTTTTATGTGGTCTCCGATAGCAAGTTCTATTTCCATTCCTATGAACAAAATTGTTTATACTTACCTTTTTGTGTGGAGAATTTAGTCATCTGTGCTTCACTCGCGGCCGAAATCGACGGTGGGAAGCCCTGCATACATTGCTCCTGAGGTCCTCTCCCAGCGAGAGTACGATGGAAAGGTGAGCACCATAAATTGATTCTCTTCAGTGACAGCACGACTGGTTTTGTGGATATTTTGGAGACATTGTGGGGCCTACAACGATATGTTTGATGTAATCTATGTGAGATGACAAGTCACTAAGATTTGCAAAGGACACGATCAGTTGGTCATGGTGAAAACAAAAACAAAAAAAACAAAATATCATAGAATCCTAAGATTTATTTTGTGACAAAAAAAATTATCAGAAAAGAGTCTTTGATACCTGAATACAATTCAGAAACATTTTTGATGTAGCTATTGACTTATCATGGATATGGATATGGACACTGTCAAGTTGGATGAACATTTTGCATATAATTTTACCACATCTAATTTGTTTACCTACTCCAGCATCTAAAATCTGATGCATGTACATGGTAGGAGTTTTGTCATGTTATTGTCTTCGAAAAAGTTCCCCTTATGTTAGCTTGTCCTAAGATGTGTATATGTCGATGTAGATGGCAGATGTATGGTCCTGTGGTGTTACATTGTATGTGATGTTGGTGGGAGCCTACCCCTTTGAAGACCCAGATGACAAGAAAAATTTCAGGAAGACCATTGAGGTGAAATCTTTCGAACTTAAATGCCTGTGATTTTGTTTCCAGTCTCCTCTGCTTCCTATGTTACTAAGCAGGACATGAGTTTTGTACCATTCGGCACTTGATGTTCTAGCTTTGATTGCAGAGAATAAGGAGTGTTCAGTACAAGATACCCGAATATGTTCATCTCTCCCAGGACTGCAGGCATCTTCTCTCTCGGATCTTTGTGGCCAACCCTGCAAAGGTAATTCATAAAACTTTATGGTGTGTAACCTGAGAAATGAGTGAGTTGCTGGTAAAATTTGTGAAGAGAAGCAACATGTTAAATTTGTCAAGTGTGGTGTGGGAGATCGACATCGTCACGGAGTTGTTGGAGAAAAGGAATTTAGGGTTTGATATATAACATGTTAAATCTCTTTCTGCAGAGGATAACGATCAAGGAGATAAGGGAACACCTTTGGTTCTTGAAAAATTTGCCTAGAGAGCTAACAGAAGCAGCACAAGCAACGTACCGCAAGAAGGATGACAACATGCCCACCTATTCCCTTCAGAGTGTGGCAGATATAACTCAGATCGTCAGGGTGGCAAGGGTTCCACCATCATCAGCTTTCGATGCAGGCTTCAGCTGGCCTGACGATGAAGAGGAGCCGCAGGAGGGCAAGCAAGAGTAACTGCACAATGAAGCAGAGGAAGAAGACGAGCATGACAAGCCAGAAAAATAGTGGGCTGGCTACACCCGACTGTCTGATTCCTCCAGAGGCAAAAAAAGCAACAAAAAAAAGGAATAAAAAATGAGGAAAGAAAGAAACAGTGTTCAATATTCTTTGTGGTTACTTTTGCCCTTGTTTCTTTCGTTACATGTTTATAATGAATGATCTTTTATCTTGTACTTTTATCATATGAATACGTTCTGTGCATAACATTGCTCCCATTCTTTCATCCAAAGAAAAATAACATCTAGATCAGCTTAAATTTAGATAAAATCAATCATGGTTGAACCGACTACTTTCTGCTATGCAAGTTTAACTGGCTGTGCAATTTTTGCATGCTTGACTTGCATATAATATTTTCCATTGATCTTACCTAAATTACATATGCCCTCCTCAATTCTTTGAATCTGATTCCTGACACTACAGTCATGTAATTTGCCTTAGCAAAAACTTAGAAGTGATTTCTAAATTTTATTTAGGTCAGAAGTGCATGTGAAGACTTTCCTAATATTATATGTGCAATATAAATAATAATTTGGATTTGTATGGTCTTGTTAATGTTTTTGTACAGTAATTGGTTTTTCAATCTACTCCATATACTACACAACAAAAAAATATATGTTGGCATATATTTGAATAAATAGGAATTCTATCCAATAATATTAGTAAATTTCTGTTTTACTAGTATCCATGAGCATATCCTAACACCATCTCCTTCCTACAACCGTAACCGTCTCTTTATGCACTTGGTTCTGCTTTCAGAGAAAGTCCTATTTGGATATACTACTCTATGATCCCTTAGAGGAGTTTTCCATATACCTACTAGTCGATCTCTTAGTCCAAGGTGAAGTGTTGTTTCTCTATCGATCTATTAGTTAGCAAATTTCTCAAGCAAATCTATTTGTTATACTATAAGATGCAAACAGGGGCAACACTCTGTACCTGGTCATAATCAAAAGCCACCTTCGAGGCATGATCTCATGTGCTATCATGCCCCCACCGGCAGCCCTCGGAAGAAAACTACCGATCCAACCATCGCGTGTGGCTTCAACGAATCCCGATTCGATGAGGCTGGCGTGTCCAGCAACGATCGCCCCGCGCCCGAGGAGTACATGCTTCCACAGCTACCGACCGGCCTGAGATTTGCCGTCGTCGAGATCTCGCCTAATGACCGATCATCGAACGGCTTCCAGGTCGAAGTTGTCGGCCTCCGAGATCGAGCAGTGCGATCCTTTTGCCTCTGCACCGAACCTTCAACCCAAACTCGGTAATCCCGCCAGAAAAAGAAGAAAACACACTTTGATGTGAAGAATCCAGAAACATGTCCAAGACTTAACAATCATACATCAGAAGACAAAGAGATCAGAAGAGAATCCATCAAACGAAACAAGAAAATTCGGCAAAGATGAGGAGGGGATCGAACCGAGGAGTCTCGAGATGCCGAAGGAGAACAACCAGAGGAAGCGAAGGAGGCAGCGATCAAATGATGAGGTGGGGGGAGGGTGGGGAGGGAGATGAGAAACGGCAACGGAGGTCGGTATTTATAGGGGAGCGGTGCACCGATCTGGCTCCCTCTTTCTCGTGTTCCCTGTCTGAGCGATACAGGTGATCTTCGTTCGAGCATTAACAATGCCGAGTAACCTGATGAAGTTAAATTCTCCGCGTGATCAGATATATACATGATGTGGTGGGTCAGAGTTACGTATTAACTCATGAAGCTATATGATATGAAATGAGCATATATTTATTTATTTACTAATCTGAGTGTCAGAAAGATCAAATTAAAAAATCCATCCATTCACATCAGTTTGTGGGTTGACATCAGGTCGAACATCCGATGCCCTCACGACCAAATCTAAATACTTTTTACGTATACGGCTTAGAACCAAATCCGTCAAGAAGGAAGAATTAACACTTTTGAATGGAACATGTGTTAGATTTCAAGCCATGCAACCCACACACAAATCTGAGAAACCCTCTCAAACGGAATAATTCCAAGGTTTTAGAGTCAAAGTAAGCCAATCGGTAATAATTTGATATCCTGAATAGTTAATGATCTTTAATGTCCAAAAATCTCATGTTTCAAATGTCTCATACATGTGGAAGCAATGTGTAGACTATAACATAAGAAGTCAACTACAAAGAATCAATTAGATGAGACATGCAACAACACAGAAACAACTGGATTTAGGAAATCTAAAGCATCAACAGGATTTCTGACTGTAATCTCATCATCATGACGATTGCTTTGCTTCGACGATGTGCTGATGGACTGTAAACAAGGCATGCACAAATCCTTTAGGCCGAAATTGTTGGTGTTAGGATCCTCAAACTTATGCTGGACTTCTAGGATTAATATCCTACGTGCAGTCTGATACAAAACACGAAACAAAGAATATACCAAGTTGTTATCACAAGAATTGTAGTATTCTAGGCGGTCTTGATGAGAAACAGGCTCTTAGAACACATGAAGGAGAAGATAGAGTCATCACATTTTTCTTTACCAGTCTTGTTTGATTCATAATGTTCCATTAAGTACTCAATCAGCATTAGTAGATGCATAATACGCAGAGGTACCTTCTAGAGCTTCTAGTGTGTGGACCTGGAGAGGAGTTCTTCTAGTTCATCCACGATTGCAGCATAGCAGAAGAAATATTGTTCCTGACAATTAAAGTCCAAGAATAGATCAGCAGTATAATTCCTGCAGTTCATGGTCTCAACAACTATCCATTGCCTATTATCATCTTTTTATTGATTGATTTCCTATAGACAGCACTGGCAGTTCAAGTTGTTACAAAGTTGATTAGTACAATATGATATTAGTCACATGTGCATGTATTGTCATATGCACAATTCCCATGTTCATGTATTATGATAATATTGGATCCTAATCAATTTTCATTATATCAATATATCTGGACAATTAAGTTCCTACTGATATTTGTTCCATTGGATCTTTGGTTTATTCATGATATCAATATGAATGTCAATCCCAAGAGCTTAACATTTCATCCTTCTGCGGTTGAGATATTACTAAAATTCCACTTGCTATATATATATATATATATATATATATATATATATATATATATATATATACAATGTATATATGTATATATGTATATACATATATATATATATATATTTATATATATATATATAGACTTATGAGGTTCAGCAACAAATATATGGAGAAGTGTCTCATTGACAGACAATTCTGTAATTTTTTTTGCCGATCTCACATTCAGCCTTCTGTACTCTCGAGTATTATATATCATCCAGCATAAACAGAAAAAAGGCTCAGATGATCAGATTCATCCCACAAAAGGTTAGTGTGGATACTCTTCAACATTTAACTGGTAATGTTTCTGTTAAGTGTTAACAAATGTTTTTTATTTTCTTTTGAAGCCATTTCTTGTCAAGACTCCTAATTCCATTAGATAAAAGCAAACTATATGTAGCAGATTATTGTGTATCTATATGTTAGTATAGAATAAAAGAAACATGAGGAATTGGAGATACCATTGTCTGAACCATCCCTAGCCGTTGAGATCTGAACTCAGAAATAGTTTTCTTAAGATCTAAAGAAGACATATCACCAATGAGAACCCTTTGCAGTGTGTTGTGAATGGTACAATACGTACCAGTTCTCCCAATACCTGCACTGAGCAAAAAGAACATAGTGTGTCAGGCTTCGGATTCGGTGAGGAGAAGGATACTAAGGCAAACGAGCAAATTGTTGAGTTCTGAACCTGCAATGCACAACAATGGGGCCAATTTCTGGTGGTAAATGATGTGTCATTTCAAAAATTTCCCGAACTGATGCAGTATCCTCAGGCACCCCATGATCAGGCCATTCAGGGTACTGGATATGGAGAACCGAAAGGGCTGGTTTCACCAACTACAAGAAAAGCAACCGGAAATAAAAATTCACCATTAAGGAAACAAGTAAAGATCAAAATAGAAGTTTCCACTAACAATAAGCAGTCTAAGTATATTGATAGAAAAAAAAATCACTACATAGAGGATTTGCAAGAACACAAAATTCAAATGAACCAAGAAAGAAATCACTTGAAACTGATACAACACTGTTAAAAGGTCATGCATCTTGCTAATCCATTTCAGATGCGCTATAACATATAACAAGATCAGGAAAGTTTGACAGAATGTTTTCTTAGCCCATAATACAGCTCAGACAAGCTTACTGTCCCCAAACCAACAACATAAAGGTAACCTTTAATTAAGAAAATTGCTTCAATAAGTAAAAAGCAGAAGTTTATAATATATGTGCACACTTTACCAAAACTTTTGGCATGTTGTCAATATAGTTTATAGTGACTATTAACATTAGCAGACAAATTGTTGATAAGTCTTATAAAAAAAGGTAAAAGAGAGATAAATTTTTAAACATGTAAAATAACGTCATAATTGCATTTTTATATCCCTGTAAGGACAAACAGAAATGCCAAAAGAAAATCAACGTTTGTTTCACCTCTTTGTGTTTCACTTCCAAGCAGAGCAGCACTAATGAAGAATCAGATGTTCTCGTATATTTCGTCTCAATACTGATTTTTCCAAATTCTCTGAGCCCATTTTGTGCTTGAAAATAATTAGCACATTTCCTCATCATCTGCCAGTTTTCCGAGATAAAGATAATTGTTCAAGATAATGGAGCACGATGTAACAGCAGTGAGAACAAGGTGAATTAAAGTATATTTGCAGAAAATTGTGCAAATCATGGAATTGTTGCATCATCTATTGAATGGTAATTCTACAAAAAAAAAGCAGTAGTAGCCTAGACAAAATTACAGAGCTTCAAATCAACAAGAAGAAATATGAAAAAGAATTATAGATGAAAGAATATCATGTCCAGATGAAATCCAGTAGCCTACCAATGCATGTGTCTATGTATATAAAGAGATTCATCTAAGTTATCAGAGAATAACAATGATAGATGAAACTTGAATTGGCATGTTTCATCTTCTTATATACCATCCTCTAGATGTTAAAGTTGCAGAATCATCTCTTGTTTTCATTTTCCTTCCAGTAGCAGTCAGCTAACAACGTCATAAGATATCCTCGTCATTTCTAATTTTAAATCGGTGTTTCCTTCCTATAATTGATTATTGAATTAGTGTTCAATTAAGGCAAACACGAAGAATGTTTGCCAAAGCAATAAGAAGACAGTATTCATTTTGGTAGCTATCACAATACCCCTAATGAATATTAGAGTGTTTGATAGTCAATGTAATGTCGAACTAATTCTTATAAACCTAAAAGAAGGTCAAATGAAATATGTCGTAGTGTACCATTAGCAATTCTTTGTTTGGTCAATTAAGTCAAGATTATTAGCATGCAATAGAATGCAATTTTTACATAATTATACAATGCTACCTCTAACAAGAAGTTTATTTCCATTTGAATAGCAATATATCTATGTTGGTTGATGGAAGTCAGCAGCAAAACTTGAAAAGAAATAGGGACAGCATAATGATTTGACTCACAGAACATATAATACTCATGGATAAATCTTGAATGGTGAAACCAGTAACATCAAAGATGATATCAATAAAAAAAAGATTTTACGACATAAATTGCAATAAAATAAGTACCCTGTGATTATCAACACGTGTTAGCATCACGATTGCAGAACAACGATATTCAAACACCATCTCCCAAAAATCTTCAAAGGTCTCAGGGAGTGGACCTTGTGTAGCAATAAACTGCAAGACTTTTTCACCAGATGCTAGCTGCATTTAAGATTTGTCAAGGTCAAAGAAAAATACTCATCAAGCATGTTCACCGACTTGGTCCACTGGGCATAACTATGCTCTTTCAAGGTCAACATGACAAAATAATAGTGCTAGTAGGGTGACAGTACCCCAATAAGACTCGCATTGATATAATTGTTCCTCAAGGAGGTGCTGTCCCTTGTTGAATTGAGAACGATCCTGTTATTGTCAACTGAAAGAGAAAAAAGGAAACTAAGAAACCTTCTACACCAGAATTCCAAGATAACCAAAATGCTTCAATTATTTGGAAAAGAAGATCCCTCTGTGCAATTACATGGGAGAATATCTGTGTAGCGATTTTTATCCAAGTTTGCATCTCGCAGAGCCACGGAACACTTTCTCACAATCTCATCCATCGTTGGCCTCATCTCCTGGCAAAAGAGCACAACCAAACCAAGATCTCAGCTTTCTTGGAGGAAGCACCGAGATCAACAATTAAAAAAAATCAAGCGTTCAAAAATTAAACTTATTACCCCAAAAAAAGGTCCACAAGGTTAAAGAAAGAAAGACAAACAAAAGGCAAGAAATTGAACGTTATCGTAGATCGAGATTCAAATGCGCTATCCGATGAAGACGGCGGCAAGAGAGAGATCGAGTGAGACCTGGAGACGGTGGAACTCCTGGGCGATCCTAGTAGGGGTTCTGAGCTTCTCCTTGAAGAAATCTAGTGCTTCGGAGCAGTACTTTAGCTGTTCACCCGAGGGGCGGAGCGGCGGTGGCGGATCGGAGCAGAGACCGCCTAGGTTGAAGGTGGAGGAGGGGGCGGGGACGGGGACGGGGGCGGAGACGGCAGCCATCGCCGGTGCGCGAGCACCGCAGCAGCGGCCTGTGCAGTTTCCCGTCGCTTCGGAGCCTCTCGCTCTATGGAAGCCCCAAAAGATGTGATCGGCGAAGTGAGTCGGCAAGGTAGAATGGGCTAATACACAGATAGGTATTCTTACATGTTAGTCCTCATACTATTTAGTATTTTCATATTAGTTTCGTTGTCTGTTGTATTTACATTCTACACCTCAATATTAATTTTTTCTAACCTTGAACCTTCTAGTCATCATACATTCTCCCGAGTTCTTAATCACCAGCTCTAATTATTAGTCTTCCTAAAATTGAAGTCCCTTATTTAAAGAATACACATATTATATACATCATCAATTTAACTGAACTTAGGAAGGTTCTTAAAATAATTAGGGGAAAGAACGGTATTGTCAACTCATCCCATCACGGACCAAGGAAGCCACCGAAGCAATGACATGAAAACTCTTAACAACCCTCTATGTCCATTGACAAGAGATCGGCCCTCCCGAAAGAGGTTTGCAAGACCCATACATCGTTGACATCTCCAATCCCAATTGAAACAAGGCCCATGCACCCGTATTAATGATCGACGGCATGACTCAACTCTTTCGACCTTTTCTTTCGAACAAAAGGATAGGGACCACTCCCTGTTTCACCTAAACAGGTCAAGAGCCCAAACAAGGGAAGATATCATGATCGTCCAATACTAGTGTCGCTCTTGGAAAAATGCCCCCATCAACAAGGTAAGGGGGAGTCTCATTGATCTCCCTCCCTCTTACCAGACACTTAGGTATAAAAGCCAAGCCCCCGTACTAAATAGGGTAGGCGGGCTTTCACTATCTCTTCTCACAACTTTTCCTTGATAACTCTCATTGAGTGGTTGGGTTAGGACATCTTCCTGACACTGATCTATTGTGCACGGCTCTCTGCGTAAGTAAGCAAGACTATAGGAGATATGGCATCCATTGGCTAAGCGAAGCGCTCCTTTTAGACCCGACTCTATCTTCTCCAACAAACAAACCACACCTCAAGACATCTGTAAGTCACCGACCACGGGCCAATTACTCCTCACAAACCAGTCCACCACACTCACTTTCCACTTAATCCAATGTAATAGCTTACGTGGAACCTACAAGGGTCTATGCTTTTGACATTGAATCCAATCGAGCTGACTCACCTGTCAACGACTTTCGTGTAATAATAAATACTAAAAATTCCTAGAAATATGTTGAAAATGTGAAAAAAAAGAAGAAGAAGCAAATAGAACTCTTATATATATATATATATATATATATATATATATATATATATATATATATATATATATGTTGCATAGAAGAACATCACAGTTCAGGTGGCGTGCCAACTCAGAAATCTGTCTCTCAAACCAACGTTAGGTGCAACGAGCACCATCAGTCCCGGGAGCATTACCTGTAATGGCACAGTGAATCGAGGACATCAGGGACTGTGCCATGTTGGGCAGGTAGTCCTTTGCCATCTCTGTTTGTTTTCTCTCTCGTTCTTCTGCTCACAAAAACATAGATGTATGAAGCAAGTTTGATTTCTGGCACCCATAAAAGATGGTCGGCTGGGATGTCCTAAAAGACTGCAAGTGGAGATGGATAAAGATGATGCAGATAGAGAGAGAAAGTAGATAACAAAATGAACATGGTAAATGAAATCATGTGCTAATGGAACAGGAAATGTTTACTGAAAAGTAGAGCTACCGACCAAATCCAGCCAAACACAACTCAATCAAGTGAGTTGCTCAAGGATTAGTGTCGATGAGCTCAGTACTCGATTCACCTCCTCTCTCATATAAATCGAGCATTCGACTCTCTTCCCTCGTCCCACCACTCGACCTCTCCCTTTTGATCTCTTCTCTTCTTGCTTCTTCAGCTCGAAACCACCATAGCTAGCCAGCATGGGCAGGTCTCCGTGCTGTGAGAAGGCTCATACGAACAAGGGAGCTTGGACGAAAGAGGAAGACGAGAAGCTGACCTCTTACATCAAGGCCCATGGCGAAGGCTGCTGGAGATCACTCCCCAAAGCTGCAGGTAGGTACCTTATTCTGAGAAGCTTAGGGTTAATCGTATGTCGCTTGCAGTTGTTATCTACTGGGGATTTGCCTGCTCTTGAAGGTCTGCTTCGATGTGGCAAGAGCTGCCGGCTCAGGTGGATAAACTACCTCCGCCCCGATCTCAAGCGCGGCAACTTTACGGCGGCAGAAGACGAGCTCATCATCAAGCTCCATGGCTTGCTTGGGAACAAGTACATACTAGATCACCTCCTTCTTCGTTTCCTGTGAATATGATGCCAGTGAGATAAGATGATCCCAATACTTGAGCATGAATTGATCTGTTTGATGCTTTCAGATGGTCTCAAATAGCAGGGCGATTGCCGGGTAGGACCGACAACGAGATCAAGAACTACTGGAATACAACCATCAAGAGGACGCTCCTCGGCCGTGGCCTCGACCCTCAGACTCACCGACCCATCGAGCTGATCACTAACCCCTTCGCTACCTTAAAACAACAAGATGTGTCCATGGCTCAGGACTGCACGACTGTAGCAAAGGTCTTAAACTTCTCCAGCGACGACGGCAGCAGCAGCAGCACCGACCTCAATCTCGATCTCTCCATAAGCCCTCCTTACCACCCTTGTGCAGAAGTGTCAGTGGCAACCACATCACAATACTTTGTGCTGTAATCTCGGTTTAACCCAAGCTAGTACTGAAGTCTGTAGCTGCGCCCAGAACATCCCAAAAACACTTGTATTTAGTTACAGTGGAGGAAGGACAACACATACAGCTTAGATGAGTAAAGGTGTTTCAGTAGCCAATTCTGATGTGTGTACTTTTTTGCATGCGAAAAAGGTTCTTCTGCAACAAAACGAACTGAAGTGATAAGGGAAGCCCGACACCGGCGGATAGGTTCTCGTTGTTGGCATCCGATTTGAGGCCTTTTTGTCACGTAGGGTGGCGTGGGGAAACATGTGAAGTTTCTTGGTCGCACAATAATCAGTTGTTTAATGATTGATGTCATGAATGAAAGAAGGTTGGGTGCGGTGCCCGCAGGATAACATCAGACAGTAGGCGAATAAATTATTCTCCAGTTTATTGACATGACCTGTGAGGAGTCTCCAGCTTGCTCATCCAACTTGGACTGCCTCAAAGCAACCTAAATGTCACTGCTTATTCCTAGTTTGTTAATCGTAAGGCATGCTTAGGATGTTTAATTAAATCTTGATCCACTTAATTGGCATTGCTTTGGACCAGGATAACAATTTGAGGCTGTTGACGACACGGGACAGGCTTTGCGATTATTTCAATAATGCATCAAGGCCCATAGCCGTATAATAATGCATCAGAGAGAGAGAGAGAGAGAGAGAGAGAGTGAGAGAAAGCTACTACTTCGTTTTCTTGTCATTCTGCGTCTCCCGCTCTCGATCCATTCAATACTTCTCCCTATCAGATCTTTCTTCCCCCTTCGCCTCTTCATGATTCCTTCTATTTCTCTCTTTCAGTTTTTTTTTTATATAGTCTTGATTTACGTGTTCTTGGCAGAAAACTTTCAGAGGTCGATGGAGAGCTTCTAAGACCACCCTCTGCCATCCCATTCTGGTATACAATGCAATTTCATTATCTTCTTCGAAATTTCTTTTTGCCTTGCATAAAATGAGTGAGTAACCCAACGATCTAATTGTGGCGGTTTACTTTGTAGGTCGCTTGTCTTTGATCGTTTTATTTCTAGTTGCAACATTGGTGAAGGTGGCATCGCTCTAGCAGAAGCCGTACATGGGTCAGCCCCTGATATAGCTGGAAAGGTAAATGATTTTCTCTATATTCAGTTGTATGCATTCTGTCCTTTAGCGAATCAATCAGAATTCTGAACAACAGATCATATAGTGTGCATTTATTTTCATTAGTTTATATGATTTGGTTTGTTTAGTGTTGGTGTGTATATTTTTGCATGGTAACTCCTAGGTTATTTTTATGCCCTGTTTTGCAGTATGATGCCTTCCTGCTTTTGTTTGATCTGTTTTGGAATTTGTGTATCCAGAATCTTGCAAACCCAACTGCTCTCCTGCTCAGTTCCGTTATGATGTTGCGCCACTTGAGGCTTACTGACAAAGCTGACCAAATCCACAATGCTATACTTAATACCATTTCAGAAGGAAAGTATCGAACGGTTGATCTTGGTGGGAATTCGTCAACTACAGATTTTACAAAGGCAGTATGCGATCATCTTTAGAAAGTTTGTGGCAGCACACCCGGATAACTGGTATACATAGTAATTGCTAGTTTGAGTCGGTTGTAGATTGCCCACACTAGTATATTAAGTTGCAATCACATGAATAATGCTCTTGGAGTTTTTCCTCGTCTATTTATTCCCATTTTCTTCGATTGAAGCAATACATGTAATAATTAACTAAAGGCATACAGCACGTTGCACTTGCGACTTCTTCTACATTTTTTTGTCAACACATTTTGCATTTTATGCATGAAGCACAAGTGACTACATTTAAAAAGCTTGAGTTGTGTTTTCTCTTGTGGATAGATGGAGTATGCTCGACAAAAGGAACTGCTATTAGTTACGTTGTCGTGAGAAACAATTCCTTTATGATGATACATATATGAGACTGAGGAATGTTGGGTTCACATGACTTTTAATTCATTATGGTGCAATGCCAAATTATGTGGGCATATGAATAGCTCCTACTAGCATACATGATGCATTCTCTGTGTTGGAAGAGCAGCAATGCCTCTTTGACAAGCCTACATTACCAGAGCATTTGATGTTTGTGTTGTCTTTCTTGTTGATGCCAGGATGGTACCAATCAAAATAGCGTTTGTTGAAGCGTGGAAAAGCCAAACTACCGTGTAGCTGAGCTGAAGGGTTGAAAGAAAGCAATAGAGGGGCTTCTCGCGACGACTCCCTCCATGCCATGGTTCGATTTCTGTCCCGACGACCAATGGTGAATCACAGGAGCATATGGGTCGATTTCTGTCCCGGGAGTTTGTCAAGCTAATAAACAACGACAGTCATTTTGGTTTAGAATGGTGAGGGATATGCTCAACCAGAGACGTGCTTTTGACAAGTTTATTTCAGATAATTTTTCTTCCATCTCCATGTTAATTGACATCTTCGCCATCCTAACTCGCCATCATGACTTGAAACGCTCTGCTAATTGATGTGTTTTCTCTGTCACCAGATTGACATTACAGGTGAACTCGACTTCTTCGTGTGCTTCCATTATTATTGGAGGCAAGATGGAGCCCAACACTCGAAGCAAAAAAGCACATCCATTACGATCGGAACAAAAGTATTACCAAATTGTACCAGAGAAAACATCGTAATATAGCTAGAAACACTAAAACAGAGTGGTGACCGATGGAAGTTGTGTTGCGGCCAGAGCAAACAGAGCTAGAGAGCGGAGCTCACGGAAGCCTCTCCATGGCAGAAGGCATAGAGGACCGTACGTTTAGCGATGCAGATGATGCTATGAAGGAGCCAAGCAATAATCCGACGCTTTATTTGCCCTCTTCGAGGCGGTAATCTCTGCCTTTCCTTCGTCTCGGATGTAGAAGAGCTTCTCTCTGCGGCCATCTCTGTTTTAGCAGAGGAGACGAGAGTGAAGAAGAGTCATGATAACATACATACATATATATATATATATATATATATATATATATATATATATATATATATATATATATATATATATAGAGAGAGAGAGAGAGAGAGAGAGAGAGATATAGGGTCCCTCCACGATATACAAATCTAGTGAGCTGACCCACACCAGCAACAGAGGGAAACCCCAAACGATAAAGACCAAAGGAACAAAGATTATTTGTGCCCAATTGCGTTGAATGGAGTACTGGAAACGAGAGAAGCAAAGCAACCGAGGGCCCACACGCTTGATCTCAGTAGATTCAACGAGCAGGTGGTTGACTTATAAGTGGATTTGACGAACACCAACATCATTGAAACATATAGGAAATTGATCGAAGCTAGTAACCTTAGTGCTTGAGAGTTCTAAGCGCAGAGAAAATGAGTGGAGTGAGACGCACGTTACCTGTCAATAGGAATAAGGTGGAGATTTAAGTTGGTATCTGACTTTGACACCTTTTTTTAATTAGTCATGTCAACCAGCTCAAATGTCTCTTGTTGACTTGCAACGTTTTCCTTTGGATCAGCTGATCGAAGTCAAAACATACACTTGTTGCGAACGCGTTGAAGAATTGTTCCAAGTCATCCAGAAGGTATGCATATGGACATCTCCATGCTTCTCCGATGACGAGGGTGTCAAAGAGTAGGAGCTCTCTAGAATTAATTCTTGCTCTCCCAAAGCTTGCACGTAATTGGCAACGCTGTCGACGACACGTACTTTGAGACCCAGGAATGGTTACTGGGCCGGGCAGAGCTAAGCGAGGCTTTGAGATCATTTCGATAACGCAGCAAGGCCCATAGCCATGCTTTTGTGCCCCGTAATTGTCATTCTGTCTCTTTCCCTTTCAATCCATTTCTTACTTCTCTCCACCGGATCCTCCTCCCTCCGCCTTCTCCCTCTCTCTATCTCTTCAGCTTGGATTTATAATCTTGATTTACTTATTTTTGGCGGGAAACTTTAGAGGCTAACGGGGAGCTTCTCAAGACAACCCTCTGTCATCCCATTCTGGTACGCAATGCAATTTTATTATCTTCGAATTAATTTTGCCTTTCATGAAATGAATGGGTAACCCAATGATCTAACCACGGTGATTTACTTTGTGAATCGCTTTATCTTCGATGGATTCTTGATTTATTTTATTGATCGCTCTATTTTGTATCAAATTTTTTATTTACTTTATGGTCGTTGTGGATCTCTATAAATAAGAGAGAATTAGTGGTTCATAGGCTAGAGATTTTTGGTTGCCTCTTCTATTCTCCTCCCCCATCTCTACCTTAAAGTAGGCATAGAGTTTTGAAGAGCATCGTCACAACTTTGCAATGTGGATCACCGCTAAAGAGGAGAGTGCTTGACCTCCTTCACCCTCTCCTAGAGATCTGCAGGGATTTAAAGATATAAGATCTCCTTAGGTAATATAATTTATCTTATACACAGTTTTAAATTCGTGATTTTTGCGTACCAATCTTCGCACGACAATGAACACAACTTTGGGAATTTGGAGACTATATTCTTCTGTTATTCCGCTGTGTATGTGATGTCGCCTCCCAAGATTTCTCAACAGTTAATTTCAAAATGACATATAGATAGGGGGAGTTTAGTTAAAACTACATCATCAATTAGTTGTCATCATAAAAAATGGAGAGATTGTTGAATCCTGAATTTTGATGATGAAATCAATTGATGAATTTATAAACTAATAAGCATTTAAGATAAGTGACGTAGAAAAAACTTCGATCATGGATTTGAACCATCGAATGATAAATCGTTGAAGTAGGAGAATCAAACGTTGGACCAGAGAGCATCATGTCAGATATTGGACGTTAGGCCAAAGGATTGGTCGATATGTCGAAAGATGGACTTCGTACCATGAGTTCGGACATCAGGCTAGAAGGATCGGGTATTACGTCAAGAAGATTGGATGTTGTGGGAGGTCAATGTGTCGATAGATTGGGCAATACGTCAAAGGAATGGACGATGTGCCGGAGGTTTGGACGAAGTGCCAGATGAACAGATAACATACCGGACAACGTGTTGAAGGCTTCATGATTGTAATT
Organism: Musa schizocarpa; assembly: GCA_900464855.2. Taxonomy (NCBI): domain Eukaryota; kingdom Viridiplantae; phylum Streptophyta; class Magnoliopsida; order Zingiberales; family Musaceae; genus Musa; species Musa schizocarpa. The sequence goes on along the minus strand of LS990921.1, from coordinate 7,211,647 downwards.
AGAGTTGTTTATAGTTTAATTGAGTTAGTTTTGGGTATATGCTAGTCATAGGTGCCCAGCAAGCCAATCACGTGAGTGATGGCACGTGTGACGATACAGAATCTTTTTGCTTATTATATTTTGGCGTATATCACTTTATAACTATTGCATAAATGCATATATATATATATATATATATATATATATATATATATATATATATATATATATATATATATATATATATATATATATATATATATATATATATATATATATATATATATATATTGTGATGTCCTTGGATTTGTGCAATGGGGGAATCGGATCGTGATGAGATCACGATAATGAGATCGATTCACCTTTAAAACACATATCATAAATAATCCCGGTCATAGGTAACTTTCGAGAGGGACATCGCGGATAACCGGATAGACCGGTGTCTTTGTATACCCGTCCATATGATGGATACAATTTGGTCTCATAGTTTGCTTCGTGTAGGGACACTAGGGGACAAAGATGCAGGTGCTCATTGGAGAATGAGTTCATGATTGATTGATCCGCTTACGGAATGCTAGATGGTTGATGATGCCTTATTGTCGGGACATTGATTCCAGAGTCCTAGTGGTGTATCTGGTCCTTAGACTTGAGACACCAAGGATGTCCTGTATGAGTGCTCCACTCTTTGATACCGAGACTTATAGGTTTGGCTGTCCCGGATCTAGTACCGTGGTCATTGGGAGTGGTAGTCGACGACCTTACGAGGGCTATTGAGTGTCGATAGAGGATCATCCACTCGGCGTCATGAGAGGAATATCCCATGTGTTCTTGCTCAGACAAATCCACGCCATGGTCATTCGGGTTGAGAGAGAAAGAGTTCTCCGGGAGAATCCGATTAGAAGAGAGACTTCAGTAGAAACCGTATGGGTCCGACAACACCATGCTCGATATACACGGTCTCGGGATATTAGATGGATGAGGGACTATAGGTACATGGTAACTAAGGACGAGCGGGTCCAATGGATTGGATTCCCCCAGATCGTTTGGGGACTATGGCGTAGTGGGCCTAAGACGTCCAAGTAGTCGATGAGTCCAGTGAATTATTATAGAGATAATAATTCACCGAGTTAGAAGGAGTTTCGACAGGTATGACTCACGGCCCATTTCGATATTGGGCTTAGAGGGTCACACACATATGGTAGGCATTATGCGATGAGTAGAGGTTGGATATGAGATATCCGACGGAGCCCCTTGTCTTATTGGATGCAGATCCAATACCCACTAGGGAAGGACCCATTAGGGTTTGACACGGGATCTCTATAAATATGAGGTATTCACAACCTCATAGGCTAGAGTCTTTGCTTGCCTTTCCTATTCTTCTCTCCCTCTCCACCTCGAGGCCTGGAGTTTTTGAGGAGGGTCGCCGTGAACCCCGGCCTTTGTGTGGATCACCGCTAGAGAGGAGGACGCTTGACCTCCTTCACCCTCTCCTAAGGATCTGCAAGGAAACGGGGATATACGATCTCCCCTCGAACACAATCTCTATCACGAGTTTTTTTTGTGTTTTATGGATTTTTTGCCACCAATCTTCGCACGACGACGCGAACATCTTTTTGAGAATCGGGGATTTTTGTTTTCTTGTTCTTCATTGCAAGATATGATGTCGCCCCTTGATTTCCCAACGGTGGTATCGAGAGCCGGGTTGTTCGATGCGAATGATTGGTTTTGAACTACGTGTGTTGTGTTTAGGAAGAATATTGACGTCAAAATCGTTGGCCTTAAAAGCGAGGAAGGGCAGCTTGATTTGTTGCCCTCGATCTGCATGCTCATGACCACTGCGGCGATATCGCGAACCGTTAGCCAGCAAAAGCCGGCGTACAAGATGATGGCGGCGCGTACTGAGCTGACCGGCCGGCCGGTCCGCTGCTGCAAAGAGGTTTTACGGCGCCCGGGGGCTGGAAGTCACGGGTAGAGCGCGCCCGACGACCCGGGCAGACCCGCCAGGCGGCAGAGGTCGAGGGGTGAGGCAACAGGCAGCGCTTGTGGCGCTGCCCCATCGAAAAACCCCGGCGAGGGCCGCCATGAGGCAGCTTGTGCTCGCGGAGGGCGTAGGGCAGCCACTGAACATGCATGGGCGGCCAGGGGCGCCCACGGCCAAATGCCCAAACCCAGGCGCCGTCCCGCGGCGAGGGCCCTGCCCTCGCCCTCGCCCGCCTGAGCCGCCTGGGCAGGGTGGCGGCGGCAAAGAACAGAGGGAATTAGGGTTTTGGGCAAAAGGATAGTTTTGCCCTTGTGAATTTGAGAAATTCCAGTTTCTATCTTTTGTCCAAATTATGAAAATACCCTTAGGAATTGAGAAATTCCCTACATGTCCCTGATTTCAGAAAAAATATTAATTAATTAAAAGGTTTAGTTGATTATTATTTTTTATTATTATCTAGTAGTCCTACATGATGATGATTATTTATACATGTGATGTATGATGTGTGGACGGATGATCATGGACCGTGTGATGTGTGTACTTGTGATTATTATTATTGAGGTATCTGAACCTCCATTATATTTCTCGTTTATTGTATTGTCCTGCGTGCCTATGATTAAGTTGTAATCACATGAGGGAGGCGGAGAGGCGTGGATGCGATAAGCGGGACCGAGACGGACGATCGCGTGATGCATGGAGATGCATCAAGATGTCGACGAGGCAAACGAGGGCGAGATGGACGATCACAAGGGCATGGAGATGCACCGTTGCACACATAGATCTTGATGTGAGTGATTAGGCCCTCTTGGCTCGGGCCTAATCATATTAGGTTAATGGTCCATGATCATATGATGTGATTGCTTATACACATACTAGATATGTATATATATTTGCATGCGATGTAGATATATATTAAATATGTATATGTGTGACATGTCATATTAGGAGACCAAATTATATAAACATCTCTCGATAATATTAAGTCGGTAGACGTGAGGCAATTAGATTGACCCACGTGGCCTTCCATCGTTATGAGTAGGAACCGATTCCCGGTGTAGGTTGAGTTGGTTGAGTCCCTTGAGACTCACCTATATCGCGATTCGCTATCTTGCTTACGACATAGAGATGTCACCGGTGACCTGAGGACATGGTATGCTTGGTCGAGTCCCTCGAGGGTATATCATCAAATCAGACTCATCTTGTAACGAAGGTGTTGACTTAACCGAGCATCATGGTTGGTTGAGTCCCTCGAGGCCATAGTGATTGGAGGCCGAGCAGGACGGGAATCACAAGGAGTTGTGATCGGCAAGAGTTGCCTACCTTTTAGGCTTAGTGTGATTGGTCGAGTCCCTCGAGGTTACTTTAAGACGCTGATTGGATCCTGATCCTCACTAGAAGTCTGCTGGAGACTTCCGTTTCACGTGCTGAGGGTGTCGCGTGACTCGTTAGTAAAATTGTGGGAGTATATTAAGATAGAAGTCCATATCTTGATAGTTTATTTCTTGCAAAATCTGCTTGTTATTCATTTCTGCTACATCTTTATTTTCAGAAAATGTCGCTTTCAAATCCCATACGTGGCATACTTGATGTCAACCGCCTTACTAGTCCAAATTATACGGATTGGCTCCGTAACTTGAGAATTGTTTTCTGTGCCGGAGAAAATCGCGGTACGCCCTTGATCTACAAAATGATGCCTACTTTGAAGAAGGGCAAGCGAGGATGAGATCGCCGCTACGTGAAGTACATTGATGACTCCACTCTTGCTTTCAAGTGCTATATGTTGGGCTCTATGACTCCAGGAGTTACAGAGACAACATGAAAAGATGGATGCCGATTCATTCTCCTACATGTCCGAAAATTGTTTGAGGAACGGGGAAGGACTCAACGATATGAGATATCCAAGAGCCTTTTCCGCTAGGATGGTGAGGGACAACCGATTTGAACCATGTCCTAAAGATGATTGAGTGGATAGAGAAACTCACAGGTCTAGGAATGGTCCTAGAGGATAACTTGTGTGTGGACATTGTGCTTGATCCATACCGATTCCTTTTCACAGTTCATAATGAATTTTAATATGAACAAGCTTGAGGTGACTCTCCCGAGCTCCCTCAATATGTTGAGGGAGGCAGAGAGTACTATTAAGAAAGAGAAGCCGGTTCTCTACATGGTGAGACCAGAAAAAAAAGGAAAGCGAAAGGTCCCTTAAGAAGGGAAAGGGCAAGGGCAAACAAGGTAAAGCAAAGGTTGCTAAGAAAGACCCAAAGAAAGGACAAAGGCCGGTGCTTCCACTTGTGGTCAAGATGGGCATTGGAAGAGAAACCGCAAAGAGTACCTTGCAGAAAAGGGCGAAAACAAAAGCTTGATGAAGCTTCGGGTAGATTCATGATCAGTCTCCATTTGTCGGACTCTTATGATAACACATGGGTATTGGATACCCGGTAGTGCTTATCATATATGCATGGTTGCAGGGTTTCGGCAAGGCCTAGGAGACTACTGAAGAGAGGCGAGATGGACCTCAAGATGGGTAATGGAGCAAAAAGTTGTTTGATTAGTTTGTTGGCGAGATCGCCCTACATCTCGCCTAGTGGAGCTTTTTATTGCATTAGATGCATGTTATTTTGTTCCTTCTATTATCAAAAACATTATCTCCATTTCATGTTTAACGCAGTTAGTGGATATAAATTTGTTTTTGAGAACAATGGTTGTTCGATATTATTAGATGATAAGATCATCACGAAAAGGAACATTGCATAATGGTTTATTTATGTTAGACACCACTCCACATATCATGAATGTAAATATGTCCAAAAGGAAACGAGATGAGTTGAACAAAGTGCATACCGTGGCATTATAGGCTAGGTCACATCCATGAAAGAAGGATTCAAAAGTTACTAAATGATGGATATCTAGATCCATTCGACTATGTGTCATATGCGACTTGTGAGCCTTGCATTCTGTGGAAAACGACCAAATCTCCATTTAGTAGAAACTGGAGAGAGCCAATGAGTTGTTGGAACTCATACATAGTGATGTATGTGGACCCATGTCAACTCATGCCATTGGAGGTTACTCCTACTTCATTACATTTATTGATGATTTCTCAAGGTATGGATATGTGTACTTAATGAAGTACAAGTCGAAGCCTTTGAGAAATTCAGAGAGTATAAGAATGAGGTGGAGAACGCATGGAAAAGAGTATCAAAACTCTTCGATCGGATCGAGGAGGTGAATACTTAAGTATAGAGTTTACTCGGTTCCTCAAGGACTATGGGATATTATCCCAATGGACACCTCCTTATACACCTCACTCAATGGTGTCTCTCGAAAAGGAGAAATCGTACATTATTAGATATGGTGCGGTCCATGATGAGTTTTTTGACCTACCCATCTCATTCACGGGGATATGCCCTAGAAACCACAGCTTACCTTTACGAACAGAGTTCCAACTAAGTGGTAGTGTCTACACCATATGAGATATGGAAAGGAAGAAGCCCGATCTTAAGGTTGTTAAGATCAGGGGCTGCCCCGCCCATATTAGAAGACACAACCCCAATAAGTTAGAATCAAGGGACGAGCGATGCAAATTTGTGGGATACCCCAAGGAAACTTGTGGGTATTATTTCTATCATCTCGAGGACCAAAAGGTCTTTGTAGCTAAGAGAGCAGTGTTCCTTGAGAAGGAACACATTCTTGACGGAGACAGTGGGAGAATGATAGAATTGGCGAGGTTGGAGAACCAAGCTCAAGCACCACTCTGACCGAAGTCCGTTGTTGGTACCTAATACACAAGTATCAACTTTAATGCAGGTACGATAGAGTATCTCATCCTCCTAAGAGATATGTGGGACATATTAGAAGCAGAGGATGTAGAGGATATTTATCCTCGGACCTACGAGGAGGCTATTATGAGTATAGACTACGGGAAGTGGAAAGAAGCCATGAATTCGAGATGGATTCTATGTACTCCAATAAGGTTTGGAACCTAGTTGATGTGCTAGAAGGTATTGTACCCATCGGGTTGCAAGTGGATCTTTAAGAAAAGATCGAGTAGATGGAAAGGTAGAGACCTATAAAGCAAGGCTAGTGGCTAAGGGGTATCGTCCAAAGGTAAGGTGTTGACTCACGTGAAACTTTCTCACCCGTAGCAATGCTAAAATCCATCGAATTCTATTGGCTATTAAACACACTATGATTATGAGATCGGCGGCAGATGGATGTGAAAACCACATTCCTCAACGGAACTGTTGGGAAATCTGGGGGCGACATCATATCTTAGCGGAAGAACAAGAAAACAAAAATCCCCGATTCCCAAAGGATGTTCTTCGTCGTGCGAAGATTGGTTAAAAATCCATGAAAACACAAAACTGCAGATAGAGATTGTGTTACCTAGGGAGATCGTATATCCCTGTTTCCTTAGCAGATCCTTAGGAGAGGGTGAAGGAGGTCAAGCGTCCTCCTCTCTGGCGGTGATCCACACAGCAGCCAGGTAGCGGCGACCCTCCTCAAAACTCTGGGCCTCTAAGGTGGAGGGAGAGGAGAATAGGAAGGGCAAGCAAAGACTCTAGCCTATGAGGTCGCGGGAATCCCTCCTATTTATAGAGATCCCGTGTCAAACCCTAATGGGTCCTTTCCCTAGTGGGTATTGGATCTGCATCCAATAAGACAAGGGCTCCGTCTTCGGATATCTCATATCCAGAACCTCTACTCATCGCAATGCCTACCATATGTGTGTGACCCTCTAGGCCCAATATCGAAAGCCGGCCGTGAGTCATACCTGTCGAGAACTCCTTCTAACTTCGGTGAATTATTATCTCTGTAATAATTCACTCGACTCATCGACTTCTGGGACGTACTAGGCCCTCAGTAGTCCCCAAACGATATAGGGGGAATCCAATCCATTGGACCTGTCGTCCTTAGTTACCATGTACCTATAGTCCCTCATCCATCTAATATCCAGGAGACCAGGTATATCGAGCATGGTGTTGTAAGGACCCATACGGTTTTCTACTCGAAGTCTCGCTTAATCGGATTCTCGGAGAACTCTTTCTCTCTCAACCCGAATGACCATGGCCAGGGATTTGTCTCGAGCAAGAACACATGGGATATTCTCTCTGTGGCCTGGTAGAGTGGATGATCCTCTATCGACACTCAATAGCCCTCGTGAGGTCGACTACCACTCCCAATGACCGGTGTACTAGATGGGACAGCCAAACCTATAAGTTCGGTATCAAAGAGTGGAGCACTCATACAGGACATCCTTGGTGTCTCAAGTCTAAGGACCGGATACACCACTAGGACTACTGAAATCGTTGTCCGACAATAAGGCATCATCAACCATCTAGCATTAGTGGCGGATCAATCAAGTGAACTCATTCTCCAATGAGCTTTGTATTGTATCCCTAGTGTCCCTACACGAGCGACTATGAGACCAGCTGCATCCATCATATAGACGGGTATACAAAGACACACCGGTCTATCCAGGTTATCACGATGTCCCTCTCGAGTAACCTATGGTAGGGATTATTTAGGATATGTGTTTAAAAGGTGAATCGATCTCATTATCGTGATCTCAAATCGCGATCCGATTCCCATTGCACAAATCAAGGACATCATCAATATATATATATATATATATATATATATATATATATATATATATATATATATATATATATATATGCATTTATGCAATAGTTATAAAGTGATATATGCCAAAATATAATAAGCAAAAGATTCGTATCAAGTCACACGTGCCATCACTCTCACGTGATTGGCTTGTTGGGCACCTATGACTAGCAATCTCCCACTTGACCTAAAGCCAATCACCTATGTGTCCGATCCCCATCGGACCCTTGTGACGCTTCAAAGACAAAATGAGACAACGACTTTGTCGATTGGATCTGCAATGTTATCTTCGGATGGAACTCTTTCCTTTGCTACATCTCCTCGGGTTACGATCTCTCTTATAATTTGGAACCTTCTCAGAACACTTCGATGAGACCGGGTTCCCTTATTTGAGTAATCACCCCATAGTTATTATAATATAAGGAAGTCGACTTGTCGCTATCTCAGATCGACTCCCAAATCTGTGATGAACTTCTTCACCCGGACTCCTCCTTTGCTGCATCGATGCAAAGCAATGTACTCCACCTCGTGGTCGAAGTCAAGTGGTATCTTGCTTGGAACTCTTCCAAAGACTGCTTGCTCCTCCATTCAAGGTGTACACATACCCGAATTAGACTTGCTATCATCGACATCGGTGAAAACTTGAGTCGAGTGTAGCCTTCAACCTTAAGGGTATTACCTCCATATACTAGTAAAAGATCCTTAGTCCTTCTCAAGTACTTAAGGATACACTTTACTGCTTTCGGTGCTCCAAGCACGGATCCTTTGATACCTGCTCGTGACACTCAGAGCATGCGCTATATCAGGCCTAGTACATAGCATGGCATACATGATAGACCCTATTGCGTTGAGGCATAAGGTATCATATCCATGTTCGTCCTTTCTTCCGGAGTCTTTGGGGACATACTGGTAGAAAGCGATATCCCATGTCTCATCGGTATGAGACCTCTATTGGAATTTTCCATGCCAAACCTTTTTTGACAATAGTTTCTATGTACGGACTAGGACAAGCCAAGCATCCTCTTGGATCTATCTCTATAGATTCTAATCCCCAAGATATAAGATGCTTCCCTAAGTCCTTCATGGAGAAGTGTCTAGATAACCAAGCCTTTCTTGTGGATAGCATTCCTATGTCATTCCCAATGATGAGGATGTCATCCACATATAACACCAAAAGGTGATAGCGCTCCCACTTACCTTTCTGTATACACAAGGCTCATCTTCGTTTAATCTAAGTCATAAGATCGATTGCCTCATCAAATCTTATGTTCCACTTTAGGAAGCTTGCTTTTAGTCCATAAATGGATCTAAGCAACCTACACACCTTATCCGGCGCAGTTCTTGGACACCTAATCCCTCAGGTTGTATCATATACACCTCCTCCTCGAGGTTCCCGTTGAGGAATGCGGTTTTCACATCCATCCGCCGGATCTCATAATCATAGTGTGCTGCAATAGCCAATAGAATTCTGATGGATTTTAGCATTGCTACGGGTGAGAAAGTTTTCGTCGTAGTCAACACCTTGCCTTTGACGATAACCCTTAGCCACTAGCCTTGCTTTATAGGTCTCTACCTTTCCATCTACTCCCATCTTTTTCTTAAAGATCCACTTGCAACCGATGGGTACAATACCTTCTAAGCATCAACTAGGTTCCAAACCTTATTTGAGTACATAGAATCAATCTCTAATTCATGGCTTTTTTCCACTTCCGGAGTCTATACTCATAATAGCCTCCTCGTAGAGGTCCGAGGATCAATATCCTCTACATCCTTTGCTCTAATATGTCCCACATATCTCGGGAGGATGGGATACTCTATCGGACCAAGTAAAGTTGATACTTGTGTATTAGGTACCCGAGCAGGACTTCAGTCGTAGAGTGGTGCTTGAGCTTGGTTCTCCAACCTCGCTCATTTCTATCATTCTCCCCTTGTCTCCGTCAAGAATGTGTTCCTTCTCAAGGAACACTGCTCTCTTAACTACAAAGACCTTTTGGTCCTTGAGATGATAGAAATAATACCCACAAGTTTCCTTGGGGTATCCCACAAATTTGCATCGCTGTGTCCTTGATTCTAACTTTATGGGGTTGTGTCTTCTAACATATGCAGGGCAGCCCCGGATCTTAACAACCTTAAGATCGGGCTTCTTCCCTTTCCATATCTCATATGGTGTAGACACTACCGACTTAGTTGGAACTCGTTGAGAAGGTAAGCTGCGGTTTCTAGGGCATATCCCGGAATGAGATGGGTAGGTCGGTGAAACTCATCATGGACCGTACCATATCTAATAATGTACGATTTCTCCTTTCAGAGACACCATTGAGCTCAGGTGTATAAGGAGGTGTCCATTGGGATAATATCCCATGGTTCTTGAGGAACCGAGTAAACTCTGATTTAAGTATTCACCCTCCTCGATCGATCGAAGAGTTTTGATACTCTTTCCGGTCACGGTTCTCCACCTCATTCTTATACTCTCTGAATTTCTCAAAGGCCTCGGACTTGTACTTCATTAAGTACACATATCCATACCTTGAGAAATCATCGGTAAATGTAATGAAGTAGGAGTAACCTCCAATGGCATGAGTTGACATGGGTCCACATACATCACTATGTATGAGTTCCAACAACTCATTGGCTCTCTCTCGATTCTACTAAATGGAGATTTGGTCGATTTTTCCACGAATGCAAGGCTCACAAGTTGTATATGACATATAGTCGAATGGATCTAGATATCCATCATTTAGCAACTTTGAATCCTTTTTTCATGGATGTGACCTAGCCTACAATGCCCTGGTATGCAATTGTTCAACTCATCTCGTTTCCTTTTGGACACATTTACATTCATGATATGTGGAGTGGTGTCTAATATAAATAAACCATTATGCAATGTTCCTTTTCGTGATGATCTTATCATCTAATAATATCGAACAACCATTATTCTCAAAAATAAATTTATATCCACTAACTTTTAAACATGAAATGGAGATAATGTTTTGATAATAGAAGGAACAAAATAACATGCATCTAATGCAATAAAAGCTCCACTAGGTAGGATGTAGGACGACCTCGCCAACAAACTAATACAAAGAACTTTTGCTTCATTACCCATCTTGCGGTCCATCGCCTCTCTATAGTCTCCCTAGGTCTTGCCGTAACCTGCAACGAATTGCATATATGATAAGAACTACCGGTATCCAATACCCATGTGTTATCATAAGAGTCGACAAATGGAGACCGATCATGAATCTACCAAGCTTCATCAAGCTTTTGTTTTCGCCCTTTCTGCAAGAAGGTACTCTTTGCAGTTTCTCTTCCAATGCCCATCTTGACCATAGTGGAAGCACTGGCCTTTGTCCTTTCTTTGGGTCTTTCTTAGCAACCTTTGCTTTACCTTGTTTGCCCTTGCCCTTTCCCTTCTTAAGGGACCTTTCGCTTTCCTTTTTTTTTCGGTCTCACCGGTGTAGAGAACTGGCTTCTCTTTCTTAATAGTACTCTCTCGCCTCCCTCAACATATTGAGGAGCTCCGGGAGAGTCACCTTAAGCTTGTTCATATTAAAATTCATTATGAACTGTGAAAAGGAATATGGTAGGGACTGAAGCACAATGTCCACACACAAGTTATCCTCTAGGACCATTCCTAGACCGTGAGTTTCTCTATCCACTCAATCATCTTTAGGACATGGTTAGAACGGTGTCCCCTCGGTCATCATAGCGGAAAAAGGCTCTTAGATATCTCATATCGTTGAGTCCTTCCCCTGTTCCTCAAACAATTTTCGGACATGTAGGAGAATGGATCGGCATCCATCTTTTCATGTTGTCTCAGAACTCTGGAGTCATAGAGCCCAACATATGGGCCGAGCAAGAGTGGAGTCATCAATGTACTTCACGTAGCGGCGATCTCATCATCTCGCTTGCCCCCTTCTTGGCGTAAGCATCATCAGTATCAGGGACGTATAACGATTTTCTCCGCTGTGAGAACAATTCTCAAGTTTCTGGAGCCAATCCAGGTATAATTTGGACCAAGAAGGCGGTTGACATCAAGTATGCCACGTAAAGGGATTTGAAAGCGACATTTTCTGAAAATAAAGATGTAGCGTAAAATGAATAACATGCAGATTTTGCAAGAAATAAACTATCAAGATATGGACTTCTATCTTAATATGCTCCCACTATTTTACTAACGAGTCACGCGACACCCTCAAAGACGTGAAACTAAGTCTCCGGCGGAGACTTCTAGTGGGGATGGGGATCAATCAGCGTCTTAGAGTAACCTCGAGGGACTCGACCAATCACACTAAGCCTAAAAAGTAGGCAACTCTTGCCTATCACAACTCCTTGTGATTCCCGTCCTGTTCGGCCTCCGAATCACCATGGCCTCGAGGGACTCGACCAACCATGATGCTCGGTTAAGTCAACACCTTCGTTACAAGATGAGTTTGATTTGATGATATATCCTCGAGGGACTCGACCAAGCATACCATGTCCTCAGGTCACCGGTGACATCTCTATGTCGTAAGCAAGATAGCGAATCGCGATATAGGTGAGTCTTGAGGGACTCGACCAACTCAACCTACACCGAGAATCGGTTCCTACTCATAATGATGGAAGGCCACGTGGGTCAATCTAATTGCCTCACGTTTACCAACTTAATATTATCGAGAGATGTTTCTTTAATTTGGTCTCCTAATATGACATGTCACACATATACATATTTAATATATATCTACATCGCATGCAAATATATATACATATCTAGCATGTGTATAAGCAATCACATCAGATGATTATGGACCACAGCCTAATATGATTAGGCCCGAGCCAGTAGGCCTAATCACTCACATCAAGATCTATGTGTGCAACGGTGCATCACTATGCCCTTGTGATTATCCATCTCGTCCTCATCGGTTCCGTCGACATCTTGATGCATCTCCATGCATCACGATCGTCCGATCTCGTGGTCCCGCTTATCGATCCACGCCTCCCAAGCGCCTCCTCATGTGATTACAACTTAATCATACGCAGGGCCCGACAATAAACGAGAAATATAATGGAGGTTCAGACCTCAATAATAATAATCACAAGTACACACATCACACGGTCCATGATCATCCGTCCACACATCATACATCACATGTATAAATAATCATCATCATGTAGGACTACTAGATAATAATAAAAATAATAATCAACTAAACCTTTTAATTAATTAATATTTTTTTTTTGAAATCGGGGGGACATGTAGGGAATTTCTCAATTCCTAAGGGTATTTTCGTAATTTGGACAAAAGACGTAAACTGGAATTTCTCAAATTCACAGGGGCAAAACTGTCCTTTGCCAAAACCTAATTCCCTCTGCTGCTGCTGCTGCCGCCGCCCTGGCTGGCTGCTCAGGCATGGCGAGGGGCACCGCCCGCCAGAAGCAGACGCCATTATGGCGGCGATCCATCGGCGGTGGGCGCTCCTTGGGCGCCGCTACCTCGAAGCGGTGATGTCCCGCCAGCGGCCGCCCTATGTGGGGGGTTTCGCCCGGGGGCGGCCGGTGAGTGGCGTCGCCGCCCCTCTGGGACGTAGGGCGTCGCTTCCTCGGCTGGCGGCAGCGGCGCCTCTTTGGCGGCGCAAGCGCCGCCGCCTTGGCGCCTCTGTCGTGGGCTGCCACCCCGCCGGAGCAAAGCCTGCTGCATGCAGACCGCCGGCCGACTATCGCAGACACGGCACAAGACGTCGGCGGCTATGGTGCTCGGTCTGGTTGGCGGTACGCCGCGGTGGTTTGCAGTGCATGCAGATCGAGGGCAGCAACTGTTGCTGCCCCTTCTTTTTTTTTTATCAATGATTTTGACGTCAATATTCTTCCTAAACACAACACACGCAGCTTCAAAACCAATCATTCGCATCGAACAACCGGCTCGATACCTTTGTTGGGAAATCGGGGGCGACATCATATAATGCTGGCGGAAGAACAAGAAAACAAAATCCCCGATTCCCAAAAGGATGTTCGCTGTCATGCGAAGATTGGTGAAAAAAATCCATAAAACACAAAACTGCACAGATAGAGATTGTGTTACCTAGGGAGATCGTATATCCCTGCTTTCCTTGCGGATCCTTAGGAGAGGGTGAAGGAGGTCAAGCGTCCTCCTCTCTGGCGGTGATCCACATAGCAGGGGTAGCGACGACCCTCCCTCAAAACTCTAGGCCTCTAAGGTGGGAGAGGGAGAGGAGAATAGGAAGGGCAAGCAAAGACTCTAGCCTATGAGGTCGTGAATCCCTCCTATTTATAGAGATCCGTGTCAAACCCTAATGGGTCCTTCCCTAGTGGGTATTGGATCTGCATCCAATAAGACAAGGGCTCCGTTTGGATATCTCATATCGAACCTCTACTCATCGCAATGCCTACTATATGTGTATGACCCTCTAGGCCCAATATCGAAGCCGGGTGAGTCATACCTGTCGAACTCCTTCTAACTCAAAGTGAATTATTATCTGTAATAATTCACTCATCGACCTACGGACGTACTGGACCATTTCAGGCCACTACAGTAGTCCCCGTGACGATCAGGGAATCCAATCCATTGGACCTGTCGTCCTCGATTACCATGTACCTATAGTCCCTCATCCATCTAATATCCCAGAGACCGTATATATCGAGCATGGTGTTGTCGGACCCATACGATTTCTACTCGAAGTCTCGCTCTAATCGGATTCTCCCGGAGAACTCTTTTCTCTCGACCGAATGACCTCGCCGGGGATTTGTTCGAGCAAGAACACATGGGATATTCCTCTCATGGCATGAGAGTGGATGATCCTCTATCGACACTCAATAGCCCTCGTAAAGGATTCGACTACCACTCCCAATGACCAAATTGTACTTAGATGGGACAGCCAAAACCTATAAGTGCGGTATCAAAGAGTGGAGCACTCATACAGATATCCTTGGTGTCTCAAGTCTAAGGACCGATACACCATTAGACTACGGAATCACCGTCAACAATAAGGCATCATCAACCATCCAAAGATTCGTAAGCGGATCAATCGCTGAACTCATTCTCCAATGAGCACTGTGCATCGTATCCCTAGTGTCCCTACACACGAGCAGCTTATGAGACCGTTTGCATCCATCATATGGATGGGTATACAAAGACACGGCCTATCCGGTTATCACGATGTCCCTCTCGAAAAACCTATGACCGGGATTATTTAGGATATGTGTTTAAATGTGAATCGATCTCATTATCGTGATCTCATCATTTATCCCATTCCCATTGCACAAATCCAAGGACATCAAATATATATATATATATATATATATGTATTTATGCAATAGTTATAAAGTGATATACGCCAAAATATAATAAGCAAAAAAAAGATTCTCAGATCAAGTCATTGCGTGCCATCACTCACGTGATTGGCTTGTCGGGCACCTATGACTAGCAATCTCCCACTTGACCTAAAGCCAATCACCTATGTGTTCCGATCCCCATCGGACTTCGGACGTTTCAAAGACAAAATGAGACAACGGCTTTGTCGTTGGATCTGCAATGTTATCTTCGGATGGAACTTTTTTCCATCGTTACATCTCCTCGTGTTACGATCTCTCTTATAAGTTGGAACCTTCTCGTAACACTTCCGATGAGATTAGGGTTCCCTTTATTTGAGTAATCACCCCATAGTTGTCGCAATATAAGGGAAGTCGACTTGTCGCTATCTCAGATCGACTCCCAAATCTGTGATGAACTTCTTCACCCGGACTCTCCTTTATCAGATATCGATGCAGCAATGTACTCGCCTCGGTGGTCGAAGTTGAAGTGAAGTGGTATCTTGCTTGGAACTCTTCCAAAGACATCGCCTCCTCCATTCAAGGTGTACACATACCCCGAATTCGACTTGCTATCATCGATATCGATGAAAACTTGAGTCGTTGTAGCCTTCAACCTTAAGGCTATTACCTCCATATACTAGTAAAAGATCCTTAGTCCTTCTCAAGTACTTAAGGATACACTTTTATCGCTTCAGTGCTTTCCAAGCTCAGATCCTATCTGATACCTTTCTCGTGACACTTGAGAGCATGCGCTATATCGTGCCTAGTACATAGCATGGCATACATGATAGACCCTATTGCCGAGGCATAAGGTATCATATCCATGTTAAGCCCTTTTCCGAGTCTTTGGGGACATACTAGAGAAAGCGATATCCCATGTCTCATCTCCAGATGAGACCTCTATTGGAATTTTCCATGCCAAACCTTTTTTTGACAATAGTTTCTATGTACTTGACTGGGACAAGCCAAGCATCCTCTTGGATCTATCTCTATAGATTCTAATCCCCAAAATATAGGATGCTTCCCCTAAGTCCTTCATGGAGAAGTGTCTAGATAACTAAGCCTTTACTGTGGATAGCATTCCTACGTCATTCCCAATGATCAGGATGTCATCCACATATAACACCAAAAATGTGATAGCGCTCCCACTTACCTTTCTGTATACACAAGGCTCATCTTCATTCTTAACGAAGTCATAAAATCTGATTGCCTTATCAAATCTTATGTTCCAACTTCGGGAAGCTTGCTTTAATCTATAAATGGATCTAAGCAACCTACACACCTTATCTGGGCAGTTCTTGGACACGTATCCCTCATGTTGCATCATATACACCACCTCCTCGAGGTTTCCATTGAGGAATGCGGTTTTCACATCCATCTGCCAGATCTCATAATCATAGTGTGTTGCAATAGCCAATAGAATTCTGATGGATTTTAGTATTGCTACGGGTGAGAAGGTTTCGTCATAGTCAACACCTTGCCTTTGACGATACCCCTTAGCCACTACCTTTCCATCTACTCCGATTTTTTTCTTAAAGATCCACTTGCAACCGATGGGTACAATACCTTCGGGCGCATCAACTAGGTTCCAAACCTTATTGGAGTACATATAATCCATCTCAGAATTCATGGCTTCTTGCCACTTCCCGGAGTCTATACTCATAATAGCCTCCTCGTAGGTCTGAGGATCAATATCCTCTACATCATCTCCCCTAATATGTCCCACATATCTCTCAGAGGATGGGATACTCTATCGGACTTCATGTAAAGTTGAAACTTTGTGTATTAGGTACCTGAAATGGACTCCTGGGGGTCAGAGTGGTGCTTGAGCTTGGTTCTCCAACCTCGCCAATTCTATTATTCTCCCACTATCTTCGCCAAGAATGTGTTCTTTCTCAAGGAACACTGCTCTTAGCTACAAAGACCTTTTGGTCCTCGAGATGATAGAAATAATACCCACAAGTTTCCTTGGGGTATCCCACAAATTTACATCGCTTCTCGTCCTTGATTCTAACTTATCGGGTTGTTGTGTCTTTTAACATGTGTGGGCAGCCCCAAATCTTAACAACCTTAAGATTAGGCTTTTTCCTTTCCATATCTCATATGGTGTAGACACTACCGACTTAGTTGGAACTCTGTTAAGAAGGTAAGCTTCTGGCTTATAGGGCATATCCCCTAATGAGATGGGTAGGTCAAATAAAACTCATCATGGACCAGATTATATCTAATAATGTAACGATTTCTCCTTTCAGAGACACCATTGAGCTGAGGTGTATAAGGAGGTGTCCATTGGGATAATATCCCATGGTCTTTGAGGAACCTGAGTGAACTCTGTAGTTAAGTACTCACCTCCTCAATCTGATCAAGAGTTTTGATACTTTTTCGGTTCGGTTCTCCACCTCATTCTTATACTCTCTGAATTTCTCAAAGGCCTCGGACTTTGTACTTCATTAAGTACACATATCCATATCTTGAGAAATCATCAGTAAATGTAATGAAGTAGGAGTAACCTCCAATGGCATGAGTTGACATGAGTCAACATACATCACTATGTATGAGTTCCAACAACTCAAAGGGTGGCTCTCTCTCAGGTTCCACTAAATGGAGAGTTGGATGGGCTTTTCCACTTAATGCAATGCTCACAAGTTGCATATGACACATAGTCGAATGGATCTAGATATCAATCATTTAGTAACTTTTGAATCCTTCTTTCATGGATATGACCTAGCCTACAATGCCATTGTATGCAATCGTTCAACTCATCTCGTTTCCTTTTGGACACATTTACATTCATGATATGTGGAGTGGTGTCTAATATAAATAAACAATTATGCAATGTTCCTTTTCATGATGATCTTATCATCTAATAATATCGAACAACCATTGTTCTCAAAAAATAAATTTATATCCACTAACCTGTTAAACATGAAATGGAGATAATGTTTTTGATAATAGAAGGAACAAAATAACATGCATCTAATGCAATAAAAGCTCCACTAGGCAGATGTAGGGCTTAACCTCGCCAACAGCCTAATACAAAGCAACTTTTGCTTCATTACCCATCTTGAGGTCCATCTCGCCTCTCAGAAGTCTCCTAGGTCTTGCCGTAACCTGCAACGAACGAGTGCATATATGATAAGCACCTGGGTATCCAATACCCATGTGTTATCATAAGAGTCGACAAATGGAGACCGATCATGAATCTACCAAGCTTCATCAAGCTTTTGTTTCGCCCTTTCTGCAAGGTACTCTTTTGCAGTTTCTCTTCCAATGCCCATCTTGACCACGGTGGAAGCACCTGGCCTTTGTCCTTTGTTGGGTCTTTCTTAGCAACCTTTGCTTTACCTTGTTTGCCCTTGCCCTTTCCCTTCTTAAGGGACCTTTCGCTTTCCTTTTCTTTTCGGTCTCACCAAGTAGAGAACTGGCTTCTCTTTCTTAATAGTACTCTCTCCTCCCTCAACATATTGAGGAGCTCGGGAGAGTCACCTTAAGCTTGTTCATATTAAAATTCATTATGAATGTGAAAAAGGAATCTGTATGGATCAAGCACAATGTCCACACACAAGTTATCCTCTAGGACCATTCCTAGACCTGTGAGTTTTCTATCCACTCAATCATCTTTAGGACATGGTTCTCAACCTGTGTCCCCTCGGTCATCCTAGCTGAAGAGGCTCTTAGATATCTCATATCGTTGAGTACTTCCCCTGTTCCTCAAACAATTTGCGGACATGTAGGGAGAATGGATCCGGCATCTATCTTTTCATGTTGCCTTTGTAACTCAGGAGTCATAGAGCCCAACATATAGCACTCGAAAGCAAGAGTGGAGTCATCAATGTACTTCACGAATGAAAGTGATCTCATCCTCGTTTGCCCCTTCTTGGTCTTTGGCATCATCAGATAGGGGCATTACACGATTTTCTCCATGTGGAGAACAATTCTCAAGTTACGAGCCAACCAGATAATTTGGACCCAGTGAGGCGGTTGACATCAA
The DNA here is from genome assembly GCA_900464855.2 of Musa schizocarpa. Taxonomy (NCBI): domain Eukaryota; kingdom Viridiplantae; phylum Streptophyta; class Magnoliopsida; order Zingiberales; family Musaceae; genus Musa; species Musa schizocarpa. The sequence continues at coordinate 7,192,763 of LS990921.1, read as the reverse complement.
GTATGCCACGTAAGGGATTTGAAAGCGACATTTTTCAAAATAAATATGCAGCAGAAATGAATAACATGCAGATTTTGCAAGAAATAAACTATCAAGATATAGACTTCTATCTTAATATGCTCCCCACTATTTTACTAACGAGTCACGCCGACACCCTCAAAGACGCGAAACGGAAGTCTCCGAGACTTCTAGTGGGGATCAAGATCCAATCAACGTCTTAGTGTAACCTCGAGGGACTCGACCAATCACACTAAGCCTAAAAGGTAGGCAACTCTTGTCGATCACAACTCCTTGTGATTCCCGTCATGTTCGGCCTCCGAATCACCATGGCCTCGAGGGACTCGACCAACCATGATGCTCGGTTAAGTCAACACCTTCGTTACAAGATGAGTCTGATTTGATAATATACCCTCGAGGGACTCGACCAAGTATACCATGCCCTCAGGTCACCGATGACATCTCTATGTCGTAAGCAAGATAGCGAATCGCGATATAGGTGAGTCTCGAGGGACTCGACCAACTCACCCTACATCGGGAATCGGTTCCTACTTATAACGATGAAAGGCCACGTGGGTCAATCTAATCGTCTCACGTTTACCGACTTAATATTATCGAGAGATGTTTCTATGATTTGGTCTCCTAATATGACATGTCACACATATACATATTTAATATATATCTACATCGCATGCAAATATATATACATATCTAGTATGTGTATAAGCAATTACACCAGATGATCATGGACCACAACCTAATATGATTAGGCCCGAGCCAGTAGGCCTAATCACTCACATCAAGATCTATGTGTGCAACGGTGCATCTCCATGCCCTGTGATCGTCCATCTCGTCCTTTTCGGTTCCGTCAACATCTTGATGCATCTTCATGCATCACGATCGTCCGTCTCTTGGGTCCCGCTATCGCATCCACGCTCCCGCTAGGCCTCCTCATGTAATTACAACTTAATCATAGGTACGCAGGCCCGACAATAAACAAGAAATATAATGGAGGCTTGCAGACCTCAATAATAATAATCACAGGTACACACATCACACGGTCCATGATCATCCGTCCACACATCATACAACACACGTATAAATAATCATCATCATGTAGGACTACTAGATAATAATAATCAACTAAACCTTTTAATTAATTAATATTTCTGAAATCAAGGACATTATAGGGAATTTTTGAATTCATAAGGGTATTTTCATAATTTGGACAAAAGATAGAAACTGGAATTTCATAAATTCCGAGGGGCAAAACTATCTTTTGCCAAGAAACCCCTAATGCCCTTTCCCTTTCATTTCGCGCCGCTGGCCCTGCCGCCTTGGCGGCATCAGGCGGGCGAGGCGAGGGCACTACCCACGCCTTTATAGGCGGCACGCTACTGGCAGCCGCTGCCGCTGGGGCGCCCCTTTCGGCGTCGTCACCTCCAGAAGGCGGTCTTTGTCCCGCCGGGCGATCGCCCTCAAGGGGGGTTTCGCTGCTGAGCGAGTTAAGCGGGCGCCGCTGCCCTCATGGCGCCTTTCCTTTGGTCGCCAACCCCGCGCGACAGAAGCCTGCAGCAAGCAGGCCGCCCGGTCAGAAGCAGACGCAGCCCGTGCTGCCTCTCCTTCGCCGGGCCAAGACGCTAGCAGATCGAGGGCAGCAACCGTTGCTGCCCTTCCTTTTTTTTAAGGTCAACAATTTTGACGCCAAAATTCTTCCTAAACACAACACACGCTAGTTCAAAACCAATCATTCGCATCGAACAACCGGCTCGATACCATCCGTTGGGAAATCCTTGGGGCGACATCACATGCGCGGGAAGAAGAAAAAAAACAAAATCCCCGATTCTCAAAGAGATGTTCGTCGTCGTGCGAAGATTGGTACGTAAAAATCCGCGAAACATGAAACTGCGTATAGAGTAGATTGTATTACCTAGGGAGATCGTATATCCCTGTTTCCTTGCAGATCCTTAGGAGAGGGTGAAGGAGGTCAAGCGTCCTCCTCTCTAGCGGTGATCCACACAGCAGGGTTGCGACTCCTCTCTAGCGGTGATCCACACAGCAGGGTTGCGACGACGCTCCTCAAAACTCCAGGCCTACTCAGAGGTGGAGATGGAGAGGAGAATAGGAAAAAGGCAAACAAAAGCTCTCTAGCCTATGGGGCTCTGAATCCCTCCTATTTATAGAGGTCCCCTGTCAAACCCTAATGGGTCCTTCCCTAGTGGGTATTTGATATGCATCTAATAAGATAAGGGCTCCGTCGGATATCTCATATCCGAACCTCTATTCATCGAATGCTTACCATATGTGTGTGACTCTCTAGGCCCAATATCGAGCTGGCTGTGAGTCATATCTGTCAGAACTCCTTCTAACTCAGTGAATTATTATCTCTGTAATAATTCACTCGACTCATCGACATCTGGGACGCATTACTAGGCCACTCACGCCAGTAGTCCCCGGACGATACTGGGGAATCCAATCCATTGGACCTGTCGTCCTCGCCATCGCGGTACTTATAGTCCCTCATCCATCTAATATCCTAGGGACCGTGATATCGAAAGCATGGTGTTGTCGGACCCATACGGTTTCTTCTCGAGTCTCGCTCTAATCGGATTCTCGGGAGAACTCTTTCTCTCAACCCGAATGACCCTGGCCGGATTTGTCCGAAGCAAGAACACATGGGATATTCCTCTCATGACGCCGAGAGTGGATGATCCTCTATCGACACTCAATAGCCCAAATAACGCCGACTACCACTCCCAATGACTAGTTTGTACTAGATGCGGGACAACCAAACCCGTAAGTCTGGTATCAAAGAGTGGAGCACTCATCTGGGACATCCTTGGTGTCCAAAGTCAAGGACTAGATACACCACTGGGACTACGGAATCGTTGTCTGACAATAAGACATCATCAACCATCCAGCATTCCATAAGCGGATCAATCAGTGAACTCATTCTCCAATGAGCACCTGTACTGTATCCCTAGTGTCCCTACACAAGCAACTATGAGACCGGCTGCATCCATCATATGGACGGGTATACAGCACACCAGTCTGTCCGGTTATCACGATATCCCTCTCGAGTAACTTATGACCGGGATTATTTAGGATATGTGTTTAAAGGTGAATCGATCTCACTATCGTGATCTCATCACGATCCGATTCCCATTGCACAAATCCAAGGACATCACAATATATGTATGCATTTATGCAATACTTATAAAGTGATATATGCCAAAATATAATAAGCAAAAAGATTCTATATTAAGTCACACGTGCCATCACTCACGTGATTGGCTTGTTGGGCATCTATGACCAGCAGCTACAATAGAGGCAGCAAAAGATGGAGTATGGATTAAGAAGTTCATTACAGATTTATGAGTCGTGCCAAGCAGCAAGGAGTAGATTCTCTCATATTGCGACAACAATTGAGTGATTGCTCAGGTGAAGGAACCCAGGTCTCGTCAAAAGTGTTCTGAGGAGGTTCCACTTAATTAGAGAGATCATAACCCGAAGAGATATAGGAGTGGAAAGAGTTCCATCCGAAAAAAACATTGCAGATCAATTGGCAAAGTCGTTATCTTAAATTATCTTTGAGCGTCACTGGGGTTTGATGTGGATCAAATACATAGGTGATTGACTTTAGGTCAAGTAGGAGATTGCTAGTCATAGGTGTCCTGCAAGTCAATCACGTGAGTGATGACACAATCTTTTTGCTTATTATATTATGGTATTTATCACTTTATCTTACGTGTTGAATATATGCATATATATTGTGATATCATTGGATCTGTGCAATGGAAATCGGATCATTATGAGATTACGATAATGAGACCAATCTGCCTTTAAACATAGATCATAAATAATTTCGGTAATAGATTACTCGAGAGAGACATCAAGATAACCAAATAGACTGATGTGTTGTATACCCATCCATATGATAGATGCAGCTAATCTCATAGTTGCTCATGTGGGGAAACTAGGGATACAATACATGTACTCATTGGAGAACGAGTTCACTAATTGATCCGCTTATAGAATGTTGGATGGTTGATGATACCTTATTATCTGACAACAATTCTGTAGTCCCAGTGCTATATCCGGTTCTTAGACTTGAGACACCAAGGATATCATGTATGAGTGCTCCACTCTTCGATACGGGACTTATTGGTTTGGATGTCCCAAATCTAGCACAATTGGTCATCGGGAGTGGCAGTCAACCTTACGAGAACTATTAAGTATCGATAGAGAATTATCCACTCTCAGTGTCATGAGAGCAATATCTCATGTGTTCTTGCTCAGACAAATCCCTGGCCATGGTCATTCGGATTGAGAGAGAAAGAGTTATCCGGGAGAATTCGATTAGAGCGAGATGCGAGTAGAAACCATATGAGTCTGATAGCACCATGCTCAGTATACGGTCTCTAGGATAATAGATGGATGAGGGACTATAGATACACGGTTATTGAGGACAGACAGGTCAAATGGATTGGATTCCTTGTATCATCTAGGAACTGTAGCGTAGTGGCATAATACGTCCGTAGTCGATGAGTTAAGTGAATTATTATCGAGATAATAATTCACTGAGCCAAAAGGAGTTCTGATAAGTATGACTCATAGCCAGCTCAATATTGGACCTAGAGGGTCACACACATATTGTAGGCATTGCGATGAGTAGAAGTTCGGATATGAGATATCCGTCGGAGCCCCTATCTTATTGGATATCCAATAAGCCCATGAATTATTGGATCCTATGAGTGAGATCCAATAATAGCCCATGAGAGATTAATGGATAGAGATCTACTAATTTAAGAGACTTAGATAGTTGGATAGAGATCCAATACCCAATAGGGCTGAATCCATTAGGGTTAAGTTGACAGGGGACCTCTATAAATGTGAGAGAATTAGTGGTTTATAAGCTAGAGCTTTTTGGTTGCCTCTCCTATTCTCCTCCCCCTCTCTACCTCAAAGCAAGCCTAGAGTTTTGAAGAGCATCGTCACAACCCTGCTATGTGGATCACCGCTAGAGAGGAGGGCACTTGACCTCCTTCACCCTCTCCTAGAGATCTGTAGGGATTTAAAGATATACGATCTCCCTAGGTAACAAAATCTATCTTATACGCAGTTTTAAATTCGTAATTTTTGCGCATCAATCTTCGCACGACAATGAGAACAACTTTGGGAATTTGGGGATTTTATTCTTCTGTTATTCCGCTGCGCATGTGATGTCACCCCCCAAGATTTTCCAATAGTTAATTTCAAAATGACATATAGATAGGGGGAGTTTAGTTAAAACTAAATCATCAATTAGTTATCATCATAAAAAAGGGAGAGATTATTGAATCATGAATTTTGATGTTAAATCAATTGATAAATTTATAAACTAATAAATATTTAAGATAAGTGATGCAAGAAAAACTTCGATCATGGACTTGAACCATCGAATGACAAATCGTTGAAGTAGGAGAATTAGACGTTGGCCCGGAGAGCATCATGTCAGAGATTGGACGTTATGCCGGAGGATTGGTCGATATGCCAAAAGATGGACTACGTACCATGAGTTCGGACATCGGGCTGGAAGGATCGGGTATTACACCAAGAAGATTGGATGTTGTGGGAGGTCAATATATCGATGGATTGGGCAATACGTTAAAGGAAAGAACGATATGCCGGAGGTTTGGACGAAGTGCCAGATGAACAGATAACATACCAGATAACGTGTTGAAGGCTTCATGATTATAATTAGAATTGTTTATAGTTTAATTGAGTTGGTTTTGGGTGTAACCAAGTCAAGTTGGTTAGGAGTTTATTAGGCTTGAACTAGGGTTAAATTGGGCAAGTTGAAAGGCTAATTAAGTGACATGGGGTTGGGTTGGCTGGTGGTATCGCCAAGCCCAAGTGATGGTACCGCTAGAGCCCGAGTTCCCAGGCTATCAACTGATAGTACCGCTAGACTGTCAAGTGGGAGTACCATTTAGGCAGGTGATAGTACCGCCATAGCCCTAGTTCTCAAGCGGCTTTGTTAGGCGGTAGTACCGTTAGTACTCGAAAACCTGAGGATTTAAAATTTTGCCTTTATTTTTTAAACCATTCGGAGTATATAAATACTCCACACGTGATTACTTGGCAAAGTATGAAAACTTATGATTTTAAGTGTATAAACTCTATTAAAAAGTGTTGTGCCTCTTCCTTCTTAAGTTTAGAAGTAATTCTAAGGGAGGCGTGACGTCTTCTTGTTAAAAAGATGTGTGAAGGTTTTTTCCTAAACCTGTGAAACGAAAAAAGAGTTGTAACAAGGGTAGTTGATTTTTATCCGTTGAAAAGAAGATCAGTAGTGAATGTCGGTGGCCTCGAGGATAAAGACTTAATCGAGTAGACGAGGGGTTAGGACGATCAAACTAATATAAATCAATTTATATTTTTTTATACTTTTTCTTACTATTACTAACTGATTTGGTTGCTCATTATTCTTACTCACATTCTAAATTAAATATATTTTCGATAATTTAATTTTTCGATTGAATTTTTAAATTAATTTTTTTCAAAGTACTAATGACCATCCCCGACAGGGCAACATGCGGGCAACGTGTTATACCTTATCACAATCGAGAACCTCCATCAAAACAAAGCCCGGAAAAGAAAACTATCGATCAAACTATCACTTGTGGCATCAACTAATCCCGATCCGATGAGGTTGGCATGTCCAAAGAATGATTGCCCTACGCTAGAGGAGTACATGCTCCCCATAGCTCTTGACCGACCAGAGATTTGTCGTGATCGAGATCTCACCGAATGATCGATCGTCGAACTGCCTCCTATTCAAGTCGCCGACCTCCAAGATCGAAAGCAATGTGATCCGCTGTTCTCAGACCCAACCTTCAACCTGAATCCCGGTAAACTAGCTTAAAAAAAGAAGAAAACTCACTTTGATATATAGAATCCACAAACATGACCAAGACTCGACAATCATATATCGAAGAGAATCCATCGAGCGAAGCAAGAAAAAATTCGATAAAGATGAGGAGGGATCGAACCTAGGAGTCTCGAGATGTCAGCAAAGAATGACTAGAGGAAGCGGAGGAGGCGGCGATCAAATAACGAGGGAGAGAGAGAGAGATGATGAAACCGAATCGGAGGTGGGTATTTATATGGGGAGAGGTGTATCGATCTTGCTCCCTCTTTCTCTTTTTCCCGCACCTGGCTGAGACAAGTGAACTTCGTTTGAGAAATTAGCAACTTGAGTAAGTACATCGGAAGCCAAATTTCCAAAGCACGATATATACATGATGTGGTAGGTCAGAGTTATGCATTATCTCATGAAGCTATATGTTATGAAATGAGCATATGATAGTTATTAGCTTGAATATATTCTTCACTTGTTCTTATGAAATGAGCATATGATATTTATGTATACGGATTAGAACCAAATCCGTGGAGAAGGAAGAATTAACAGTTTGGTTGGAATATGTGCTAGATTTCAACCATGCAACCTGTTAGCGAACAAATATGTCATGGCCGATGAGTCTACACGACTAGGTCTAAGAATCGATGTCGGGAGCCTACTGTGGGGTGATCTGGATGAAGAGGTGGTCGGGCCCTCGGAAGGGAGTGCCGGTTGGCGTTAGTCGGGATCAAGACTGATTAACAACTCCACACTGTCGGGCGACTGGCGTTCTCGTGCCGAGTCCCTCGCAATCAACGAGGGGTTGCCCTCCCCGTGAAAATGATTCTCACGGGTGGTCCCCATCGCGGGCCCATCCGAAAAAGTAAGTTAGTAATGAGAGGGATTGCTTTTCATTTTTCCTTTTGTTTTTGTGTCTCACATTTGGCCGAAGGTCGGCTAGCGATTTTATAATATGGCGTGAGGGTTATGACATTCGATTTGAGGCCTTTATGTCACGTAGGGTGGCATGGGGAAACATCTAAGTTTTTTGGTCTCCACAAGAATCAGTAGTTTAATGATCGAGGTCACGAAAAGAAAGATGGTTGGTGTCAGGCGCAGGACAACATCATACAGTTGGCTTAATAAATTATTGATGAGGAGTCTCCAGCTTGCTCATCAAATTTATACTGCCTCATAGCAACCTAAATGTCACTGCTTATTCCTCATTTCTTAATTTGATGTTTAATCAAATCTTGATCCGCGTTGCTTTGGACCACGATGACAATTTGGAACTGTCGACGACACGGGACCCAGGAATGGTTATTGGACCGGGCCGAGCTAAACCAGGCTTTGAGATTATTTCAATAACGCATCAAGGCCCATATATATATATATATATATATATATATATATATATAGCAAGAGAGAGTAAGAGAAAGCGACTACAGAGAGTAAGAGAGGAAGAGAGCCAAATTAATTAGAAGAGAAAGTTGTCATTTCAAAAGATAATGTCGTCATTCATTTCTGGTGCTTTCATCTCCCATGCATTTAGTTCTGAAACCTTCACGTCTTCTGCACCATTGTTGAACACGAACATATGAGCTTCTTGTCCGATCGCTATGCTGGGATAAACTCTTGACGTGATGCAAGTCTTGCCTCCTTCCCCAAAGCTCTCCACCACCGAGTGATCAATCTTTAACAGAACAAAGCGAGATGAATAAACCTATAGAAACAAAAAGAAAAATGCGATGCCTAAATTCCAACATACCAAGCTTCTAAGAGATATCTTGTTTTGTCTTTTCGATATCGACATCGACAAAGCCGGCAAAAAGTAGGTTTGTATATCATTTCCCTCTTAGATGACCTGTTCATACAAAATGAATGAATGAATGAATGAATTATCTGTTGATCTGATCCTAAAGTCGACAACCAAAGATCAGATGCTAGTATACGATTCAACTTCATAAGTTTATGCCACGGTATATGCAAACACATTGATGAGTTTAGTGTAAATCTTTTTTGTGGGCATATAATAGATGGAAAAATTATCGGCATAAATGAAAGGGGTGATCATCGGAAACAAACCTAGTAGGATCATGGCACATGAGGACCACGTGCTTGTCTTGAGCTTTGAAGATCCTGAAGAAGACAGCAGTAGCCTCTTCTTGGTCGGCTGAAGCCAAAACCAGGAGTCCAAATGGGCCAACCCCACCCTTTGTTTTTGCCGTCATTTTGGCACACAGTGCTTGAGCATCAGTGGCATAAAGTGGATCGAATGCCTCGGCATTTTCTAGGCTTCCAACCTCGAATGTTACCTCCACATCAGCCTGTGGTAGCGAGTCAAGAAATTAAGATTTAAAAATCTTCAAATCTGACAAGGAAGTATATTGAGATTATAATAATCTCAAGTCACCAACTTGCCTGCGCTGTCAGTATGTTCTTGACTTCAAAAGAAGTACCACTCGGGATGTTTCTGTTCTTGACGGACCCGTGCTTGTGTCTGAGCGTTTCCAACTCCTCGATCGGCCATTGAACGAGTTGCCTACCGTTGCTATCGAGCCACACAGCTCTTGGAATCGCCTACATGCAAAAAAAAGTCGGTCATCGTAGGACGAGTAAGCACGAACCACCTGAACTCGAATGTTAGAAGAAGACTCACCTGAACTCCCGCCCAACCCTTGTCCTTGTCGGCATTAGCACTGTCCGATTCATTGGCCCACCCCACAAAATCCTCCGTTTCTTCGCAGGATCGTAGAACGACTTGGACGCATAAAAGTTGCCATAGTCATACCTCAGCCCATTACGATTATCCGTAGAGTTAGCATCCGGTATGTACTTATCCGCCTTAGGGTAGTACGTGCCCAACGTGTAGTAGTCGAATCGTGTCTCGTCCAGGCTAACCTTAAAGACGTGCTTGACCCCAGCACCCACTTCGCCGGTGTCCAACCCTTGGTTCCCCTCCAAGGCCACCGGGTACACGTCCGGGCACTCCCACATCCCGGTGCCCTTGGCCGAGTGCAGCGGGTGGTGCGCCTTGGTCCACTTGACGAAATCCTTGCTCTTGTACAAGACGGCCACGCCCCTGCTCCCTCTCCTGGTGCCTATCACCAGAGACCAGTGCTGGTCGTGGGGCGTATACCACGCCGTGGTCGGATCACGGAACGCGCTCGCGTTGACGGCGGAACCGACGGGTCGATCACGGGGTTGTGGTCCGGCTTAGTCCATTCGCGCAGGTAGGGATCGGATAAGTTGCTGGGGAAGGCGATGTTTTGGATCTGTCGTTTCTGAGGGTCGATGCCTGTGTACACTATCACGGGCTTGTCGCCGGGGAGGATGGTTGCGGAGCCGGACCAGCACCCGTAGATGTCGAATGGCTGGGACGGGTAGATCGCAGGGTCGAGCGCCTTCCAGTTGATCATGTCGGCCGAGACCGAGTGGGCCCACACGATGCCCCCCCCACACCGAGCCGTAGGGGTTGTACTGGTAGAACAGGTGGTAGATGCCCTTGTAGTACAGAGGCCCCTGAAACAATCGTGGAGTAGGGTTGGTTTGAGCCTTCATCACGGGAAGGGGAAGGGGGAGGGGGAGGAGGAGAAGTTGTATTTTGCACGTCGAACGCGGATGGGGTTATAGGAGGAACTTACCATTTGGATCTGCTTGCCACGGCCGGTGAAGGTGACGATGGTGACGACGTTCGGAAAGGAAAAGAAACGTGGTGAGTAAACGGTGCAAAACAATAATGCTGAAATATTTTCTTTTTTTTTATACGAAGGACGGTTTGTTTCATCGGAGAGCGACAAAACGACGTGAAGAGTTGAGAAACTACCGTTGATCCAATGTCTAGGGGGACGGAAATGGTATACGGGCTTCAGTTCATCGTTGACCAAGGTAGGTGATATGGATTGCAGGTCTTCATACACCACATGAGATGCCTCCATGGAACAGAAGCACCAACAAACCACACAAGCCACAGCCAGCGATATACCTGAAGATCCCATTATTAAAACCAAGTGAAAAAAGAAAACGCCGATAAAAGAATATGACCGATAGGAGGATGCAAAGGAGTTTATATAGGCAGATGAAAAAGGATAACTACTTTTTCTTGTGTGGATCAAAATGTTGGAGGAAGAAAATTATCTTCCTAATCTTATCAGTTATGGAAACGGATAATATAATCATGATTAAAAGTGGTGTGGCCTTTTTTTGGTAGCAGGAGTTGTCTGTTTATAAAAATAGAGTTCCTTCCATAAAATAAGGTATGGACGTTCCATCTTTTTTCTATGTTTAGGACTTGATGATTCAGAAATATGTGCAGCTTCACCAAAAATCTAGCATTTTCAAGGATACCCTAACTCCCCTCACCACCATGGAAGTAATACCTAAGTAAAAGTTTGAAACCACCTATTCCCTCACGGTCCGCGAGTAAGATATCACGTCACGCTTTTGATTCCTTCGAAATGGGCCCATGAGACCCACTCCTCATTGATCCCGCAGATGAGAAAGAGAACATGACTCCGTATTAATGGTCGACGACATGGCTCGACTTCACCAACCTTCCCTTCTAGACGAATGACGAAGGGACTATGCTCTACCTGACACAAAGAAGCAAGGAAGTCAGATCAGAGGTGTCACCTCGACAATCCCCAAGCGCCACCCTTAGTGACACATGCTGGTAAGTCGCCCGCATTAAATGCCTCTGCCACGTAGGGTAAGGAGGGAATTAAAAAAGTCCCGTCTACTCCATCCAGCGCCCAAGTATAAAAGTCAAGTCCCAGGCCAAGCTAGGGCAAGCGAGCAAGAGCTCTTCGGTCTCTCACTTGCATTGTTAACCTCCCCTCGCCGTCTCTCGACTTAAGCATCATAAAGGTTGAGCCAAGGCGCCCCGACGCAAATCGGTTTTGCGGAAACCCTCGACGCCATCCAAGATACGACCAAGAGACGATCCAATAGCAAGGACAACCCGGTTTCCAACCCGACTCCACCATATGAGAGTTAGACCGTGCAGATGAACCACCTCCCCCGACAATCTCCTACACAAGATCGTCGTGCCAATCCTTCAAGCGTTGCAAAGGATGAGTCATCGAGGAAAGGCCTACACCTTTGATAGTGTACCAACCGTGTAGAATCACCGGTTAATGCATTTTTGTGTGTCAACATTCTCGGACACTAGAAGGAGGGCCAAATGTTTCAGGAACATCCTTCTAAGACTCCTCCCAATGGGCACTTCGAAGAGGTCTCAGCCCTCCCAACAAAACTAATGCAGATCCCACTGAGCAAGCTTTTGCATTTGAGGCACCTTTCAATGACCCAGGACTTCCCCTTAGGGTCGAGCACTGACTCCTGCTCATCCCATTGAGGCGTTCTTAGGCGTTACTTAACAGGGGGGTTCTCAGGCATGATGCAAGCCATTGCCCTACTCCTCCCCAATTGGCAAAGTTGATGATCCCGGCAGTGCACGGTGGCATGCCCTTTAGCTAGCAATCATGCATACTCCCTCGTGAAGCTTATCCGGCGAGTCCTCGCCTAACTCCCCAAGGATCTCCTCGGCCGGGGGCGATGAATCGCGCTGCTCAGCACTTCGCCGACCGCACCCAAACCCTGTCAAAATTCGAGGCTCAATCGACCGACTCCTAGGAAGACTTGATGAAGACATAACTCCAAGCCATGAACCAATGATTGGGCGAGGTTCAGTGGGAGTTTTAGTATTCCCATAGTGAACCTGATGCACCCTATATTTCCCCCTTTATCCAAAGGATCCAAGAAGAGCCCATCCCAGCTGGCATTTGCCTCCCTAACCTGGAAACCTTTGATGGCAGCTTCAACCCCGCGGAGCACAATACCCCATTCTGGGGCCAGATGTTTTTGTTCGGCACTTCGGACGCTCTGATGTACTAGATGTTCCTTATAATGCTAATGGGGTTAGCCTAAAATGGTATAGTCATCTAAAACCCCTCTCAATTTATTCCATTTACCATTTCGCCAAAGAGTTCGAGCTATCACCTTATGTGTAGGGAAGGAAGGTAAGTGAGAGCTATCACCTTCTTGGTGTTATATGTGGATGACATCATGATCGTTGGGAATGATATAGGAATGCTATCTATAGTAAAGACTCGAGTTATCTAGACACTTATCCGTTAAGGACTTTAGGATTCAGATCTATAGAGATAGATCCAAAGATGATGCTTGGCTTGTCCCGATCCATGTATATAGACACCATTGTCAAAAAGTTTCGCATTAAAAATTCTAAGAGAGGTCTCGTACCGATGAAACATGATATATCGCTTTCTAGGAGTATGTTCCCAAAGACTCATGAAGAAAGGGCGAACATGGATAGGATACCCTATGCCTCAACAATAGGGTTTATCATGTAAGTCATGCTATGTACCAAGCCTGTTATAGAGCATGCTTTAAGTGTCATGAGCAGGTATCAGGCAGATCCATGCTTGGAGCACTAGAAAGCAATAAAGTATATCCATAAGTACTTGAGCAAGACTAATGATCTTTTACTAGTATTTGGAGGTAGTAGCCTCATGGTTGAAGGCTACCAGACCGAGTTTTCAGTTCGATGTCGATGATAGCCAATCAATTTGGGATATATGTACACCTTGAATAGAGGAGAAGTATGCTAAAAAGAGTTTCAAGCAAGATACTCTTTGTTGGCTTGACCATAGAGGCGGAGTATATTGCTACAATAGAGGCAGCAAAAGATGGAGTATGGATTAAGAAGTTCATTACAGATTTATGAGTCGTGCCAAGCAGCAAGGAGCAGATTCTCTCATATTGCGACAACAATTGGGTGATTGCTCAGGTGAAGGAACCGGGTCTCGTCAAAAGTGTTACGAGGATGTTCCATTTAATTAGAGATCATAACCCGAAGAGATATAGGAGTGGAAAGAGTTTCATCGAAGATAACATTCTGATCCATTGGCAAAGTCGTTATCTTAAATTATCTTTGGCGTCATGGGGGTTTGATGTGGATCAAATACATAGGTGATTGACTTTAGGTCAAGTAGGAGATTGCTAGTCATAGGTGTGTCCGCAAGTCAATCCGTGAGTGATGACACACGATCTTTTTTGCTTATTATATTATGGTATTTATCACTTTATATTACGTGTTGCATATATGCATATATATTGTGATATCATTGGATGCGTAAACGAAAATCGGATCATTATGAGATTACAATAATAAGACCAATCTGCCTTTAAACATAGATCATAAATAATTCGGTAATAGATTACTTTCGAGAGGGACATCAAGATAACCAAATAGACTGATGTGTTGTATACCCATCCATATGATAGATGCAACTAATCTCATAGCTGCTCATGTGGGGAAACTAGGGATACAATACATGTACTCATTGGAGAACGAGTTCACTAAATGATCCGCTTACAGAATGTTAGATGGTTGATGATACCTTATTATCAGACAACAATTCTGTAGTCCCAATGCTATATCCGGTTCTTAGACTTGAGATACAAAGGATATCATGTACGAGTGCTCCACTCTTCGATACGGGACTTATTGGTTTGGATGTCCCAGATCTAGCACAACTGGTCATCGGGAGTGGCAGTCAACCTTACGAGAACTATTAAGTATCGATAGAGGATTATCCACTCTCAGTGTAATGAGAGCAATATCTTATGTGTTCTTGCTCAGACAAATCCCTGGCCAAGGTCATTCGGATTGAGAGAGAAAGAGTTATCCGGGAGAATTCGATTAGAGCGAGATGCGAGTAGAAACCATATGAGTCTGATAGCAGGATATTAGATGGATGAGGGACTATAGATACACGGTTACTGAGGACAGACAGGTCAAATGGATTGGATTCCTTGTATCATCTGGGAACTGCGGCGTAGTGGCATAATACGTCCATAGTCGATGAGTCAAGTGAATTATTATCGAGATAATAATTCACTGAGCCAAAAGGAGTTCTGATAAGTATGACTCATAGCCAGCTCGATATTGGGCCTAGAGGGTCACACACATATTGTAGGCATTGCGATGAGTAGAAGTTCGGATATGAGATATCCGCCGGAGCCCCTATCTTATTGGATATCCAATAAGCCCATGAATTATTGGATCCTATGAGTGAGATCCAATAATAGCCCAGGAGAGATTATTGGATAGAGATCCACTAATTTAAGAGA
This sequence comes from Musa schizocarpa, assembly GCA_900464855.2. NCBI lineage: Eukaryota > Viridiplantae > Streptophyta > Magnoliopsida > Zingiberales > Musaceae > Musa > Musa schizocarpa. The sequence goes on along the minus strand of LS990921.1, from coordinate 7,177,732 downwards.
CTTAGATAGTTGGATAGAGATCCAATACCCAATAGAGCTGAATCCATTAAGGTTAAGTTGACAGGAGACCTCTATAAATATGAGAGAATTAGTGGTTCATAAGTTAGAGCATTTTGGTTGCCTCTCCTATTCTCCTCCCCCTCTCTACCTCAAAGCAGGCCTAGAGTTTTGAAGAGCATCGTCACAACCCTACTATGTGGATCACCGCTAGAGAGGAGGGCACTTGACCTCCTTCACCCTCTCGTAGAGATCTGTAGGGATTTAAAGATATACGATCTCCCTAGGTAACAAAATCTATCTTATACGCAGTTTTAAATTCGTAATTTTTGCGCATCAATCTTCGCACGACAATGAGAACAACTTTGGGAATTTGGGGATTTTATTCTTCTGTTATTCCGCTGCGCATGTGATGTCACCCCCCAAGATTTTCCAATAGTTAATTTCAAAATGACATATAGATAGGGGGAGTTTAGTTAAAACTAAATCATCAATTAGTTATCATCATAAAAAAGGGAGAGATTATTGAATCATGAATTTTGATGTTAAATCAATTGATAAATTTATAAACTAATAAATATTTAAGATAAGTGATGCAAGAAAAACTTCGATCATGGACTTGAACCATCGAATGACAAATCGTTGAAGTAGGAGAATTAGACGTTGGCCCGGAGAGCATCATGTCAGAGATTGGACGTTATGTCGGAGGATTGGTCGATATGCCAAAAGATGGACTTCGTACCATGAGTTCGGACATCGGGCTGGAAGGATCGGGTATTACGCCAAGAAGATTGGATGTTGTGGGAGGTCAATATATCGATGGATTGGGCAATACGTTAAAGGAAAGAACGATATGCCGGAGGTTTGGACGAAGTGCTAGATGAACAGATAACATACCAGATAACGTGTTGAAGGCTTCATGATTATAATTAGAGTTGTTTATAGTTTAATTGAGTTGGTTTTGGGTGTAACCATGTCAAGTTAATTAGGAGTTTATTAGGCTTGAACTATGGTTAAATTGGGCAAGTTGAAAGGCTAATTTAGTGACATGGGGTTGGGTTGGCCGATGGTATCGCCAAGCCCAAGTGATGGTACCGCTAGAGCCCGAGTTCCCAGGCTATCAACTGATAGTACCGCTAGACTGTCAAGTGGGAGTACCATTTAGGCAGGTGATAGTACCGCCATAGCCCTAGTTCTCAAGCGGCTTTGTTAAGCGGTAGTACCGTTAGTACTCGAAAACCTGAGGATTTAAAATTTTACCTTTATTTTTTAAACCATTCGTAGTATATAAATACTCCACTCGTGATTACTTGGCAAAGTATGAAAACTTATGATTTTAAGTATATAAACTCTATTAAAAAGTGTTGAGCCTCTTCCTTCTTAAGTTTAGAAGTAATTCTAAGGGAGGCGTGAGGTCTTCTTGTTAAAAAGATGTGTGAAGGTTTTTTCCTAAACCTATGAAACAAAAAAAGAGTTATAACAAGGGTAGTTGATTTTTATCCGTTGAAAAGAAGATCAGTAGTGAATGTCGGTGGCCTCGAGGATAAAGACGAATCGAGAGTAGACGTAGGTTAGGACGATCAAACTAATATAAATCAATTTATATTTTTTTATACTTTTTCTTACTATTACTAACTGATTTGGTTGCTCATTATTCTTACTCACATTCTAAATTAAATATATTTTCGATCTGAATTTTTTCGATTGAATTTTTTAAATTAATTTTTTTTTGAAAGTACTAATGACCATCCTGACAGGGGCAACATGCGAGCAACGTGTTATACCTTATCACAATCGAGAACCTCCATCAAAACAGTGCCCGAAAGAAAACTATCGATCAAACTATCACTTGTGGCATCAACGAATCCCGATCCGATGAAGTTGGCATGTCCAGCAATGATTGCCCTACGCTAGAGGAGTACATGCTCCCATAGCTACTGACCGACCAGAGATTTGCTGTGATCGAGATCTCACCGAATGATCGATCGTCGAACTGCCTCCTATTCGAAGTCGTCGACCTCCAAGATCGAGCAATGTGATCCGTTGCCTCTGCACCCAACCTTCAACCTGAACTCGGTAAACTAGCCAGAAAAAGAAGAAAACTCACTTTGATATATAGAATCCACAAACATGACCAAGACTCGACAATCATATATCAGAAGAGAATCCATCGAACGAAGCAAGAAAAAATTCGACAAAGATGAGGAGGGGATCGAACCTAGGAGTCTCGAGATGCCGACAAAGAATGACTAGAGGAAGCGGAGGAGGCAGCGATCAAATGACGAGGGAGAGAGAGAGAGATGAGAAACCGTAACGGAGGTGGGTATTTATATGGGAGAGAGGTGTACTGATCTCGCTCCCTCTTTCTCTTGTTCCCTGCCTGAGCGAGACAAGTGAACTTCGTTCGAGAAATTAGCAATGCCGGAAAGTACTTTCAAGAAGCCAAATTCTCTCCAAGCGGTCAGATATATACATGATGTGGTAGGTCAGAGTTATGCATTATCTCATGAAGCTATATGTTATGAAATGAGCATATGATAGTTATTAGCTTGAATATATTCTTCACTTGTTCTTATGAAATGAGCATATGATATTTATGTATACGGATTAGAACCAAATCCGTGGAGAAGGAAGAATTAACAGTTTGGTTGGAATATGTGCTAGATTTCAACCATGCAACCTGTTAGCGAACAAATATGTCCTGGCCGATGAGTCTACACGACTAGGTCTAAGAATCGATGTCGGGAGCCTACTGTGGGGTGATCTGGATGAAGAGGTGGTCGGGCCCTCGGAAGGGAGTGCCGGTTGGCGTTAGTCGGGATCAAGACTGATTAACAACTCCACACTGTCGGGCGACTGGCGTTCTCGTGCCGAGTCCCTCGCCGTCAACGAGGGGTTGCCCTCCTGTGAAAATGACTTTCGCCGGGTGGTCCCCGACTGTGGCCCATCCGAAAAGTAAGTTAGTAATGAGAGGGATTGCTTTTCATTTTTCCTTTTGTTTTTGTATCTCACATTTGGCCGAAGGTCGGCTAGCGATTTTATAATATGACGTGAGGGTTATGACATCCGATTTGAGGCCTTTATGTCACGTAGGGTGGCATGGGGAAACATGCGAAGTTTTTGGTCGACAAGAATCAGTAGTTTAATGATCGAGGTCACGAACGAAAGATGGTTGGTGTCTTTGCGCAGGAGGACAACATCATACAGTTGGCGAATAAATTATTGATGAGGAGTCTCCAGCTTGCTCATCAAATTTATACTGCCTCATAGCAACCTAAATGTCACTGCTTATTCCTCATTTCTTAATTTGATGTTTAATCAAATCTTGATCCGCGTTGCTTTGGACCACGATGACAATTTGGAACTGTCGACGACACGGGACCCAGGAATGGTTATTGGACCGGGCCGAGCTAAACCAGGCTTTGAGATTATTTCAATAACGCATCAAGGCCCATATATATATATATATATATATATATATATATATATATATATATATATATATATATATATATATATATATATATATATATAGCAAGAGAGAGTAAGAGAAAGCGACTACAGAGAGTAAGAGAGGAAGAGAGCCAAATTAATTAGAAGAGAAAGTTGTCATTTCAAAAGATAATGTCGTCATTCATTTCTGGTGCTTTCATCTCCCATGCATTTAGTTCTGAAACCTTCACGTCTTCTGCACCATTGTTGAACACGAACATATGAGCTTCTTGTCCGATCGCTATGCTGGGATAAACTCTTGACGTGATGCAAGTCTTGCCTCCTTCCCCCAAAGCTCTCCACCACCGAGTGATCAATCTTTAACAGAACAAAGCGAGATGAATAAACCTATAGAAACAAAAAGAAAAATGCGATGCCTAAATTCCAACATACCAAGCTTCTAAGAGATATCTTGTTTGTCTTTTCGATATCGACATCGACAAAGCCGGCAAAAGTAGGTTTGTATATCATTTCCCTCTTAGATGACCTGTTCATACAAAATGAATGAATGAATGAATGAATTCAGTGTTGATCTGATCCTAAAGTCGACAACCAAAGATCAGATGCTAGTATACGATTCAACTTCATAAGTTTATGCCACGGTATATGCAAACACATTGATGAGTTTAGTGTAAATCTTTTTTGTGGGCATATAATAGATGGAAAAATTATCGGCATAAATGAAAGGGGTGATCATCGGAAACAAACCTAGTAGGATCATGGCACATGAGGACCACGTGCTTGTCTTGAGCTTTGAAGATCCTGAAGAAGACAGCAGTAGCCTCTTCTTGGTCGGCTGAAGCCAAAACCAGGAGTCCAAATGGGCCAACCCCACCCTTTGTTTTTGCCGTCATTTTGGCACACAGTGCTTGAGCATCAGTGGCATAAAGTGGATCGAATGCCTCGGCATTTTCTAGGCTTCCAACCTCGAATGTTACCTCCACATCAGCCTGTGGTAGCGAGTCAAGAAATTAAGATTTAAAAATCTTCAAATCTGACAAGGAAGTATATTGAGATTATAATAATCTCAAGTCACCAACTTGCCTGCGCTGTCAGTATGTTCTTGACTTCAAAAGAAGTACCACTCGGGATGTTTCTGTTCTTGACGGACCCGTGCTTGTGTCTGAGCGTTTCCAACTCCTCGATCGGCCATTGAACGAGTTGCCTACCGTTGCTATCGAGCCACACAGCTCTTGGAATCGCCTACATGCAAAAAAGTCGGTCATCGTAGGACGAGTAAGCACGAACCACCTGAACTCGAATGTTAGAAGAAGACTCACCTGAACTCCCGCCCAACCCTTGTCCTTGTCGGCATTAGCACTGTCCGATTCATTGGCCCACCCCACACAAAATCCTCCGTTTCTTCGCAGGATCGTAGAACGACTTGGACGCATAAAAGTTGCCATAGTCATACCTCAGCCCATTACGATTATCCGTAGAGTTAGCATCCGGTATGTACTTATCCGCCTTAGGGTAGTACGTGCCCAACGTGTAGTAGTCGAATCGTGTCTCGTCCAGGCTAACCTTAAAGACGTGCTTGACCCCAGCACCCACTTCGCCGGTGTCCAACCCTTGGTTCCCCTCCAAGGCCACCGGGTACACGTCCGGGCACTCCCACATCCCGGTGCCCCTTGGCCGAGTGCAGCGGGTGGTGCGCCTTGGTCCACTTGACGAAATCCTTGCTCTTGTACAAGACGGCCACGCCCCTGCTCCCTCTCCTGGTGCCTATCACCAGAGACCAGTGCTGGTCGTGGGGCGTATACCACGCCGTGGTCGGATCACGGAACGCGCTCGCGTTGACGGCGGAATCCGACGGGTCGATCACGGGGTTGTGGTCCGGCTTAGTCCATTCGCGCAGGTAGGGATCGGATAAGTTGCTGGGGAAGGCGATGTTTTGGATCTGTCGTTTCTGAGGGTCGATGCCTGTGTACACTATCACGGGCTTGTCGCCGGGGAGGATGGTTGCGGAGCCGGACCAGCACCCGTAGATGTCGAATGGCTGGGACGGGTAGATCGCAGGGTCGAGCGCCTTCCAGTTGATCATGTCGGCCGAGACCGAGTGGGCCCACACGATGTTGCCCCACACCGAGCCGTAGGGGTTGTACTGGTAGAACAGGTGGTAGATGCCCTTGTAGTACAGAGGCCCTGAAACAATCGTGGAGTAGGGTTGGTTTGAGCCTTCATCACGGGAAGGGGAAGGGGAGGGGAGGAGGAGAAGTTGTATTTTGCACGTCGAACGCGGATGGGGTTATAGGAGGAACTTACCATTTGGATCTGCTTGCCACGGCCGGTGAAGGTGACGATGGTGACGACGTTCGGAAAGGAAAAGAAACGTGGTGAGTAAACGGTGCAAAACAATAATGCTGAAATATTTTCTTTTTTTTTATACGAAGGACGGTTTGTTTCATCGGAGAGCGACAAAACGACGTGAAGAGTTGAGAGAAACTACCGTTGATCCAATGTCTAGGGGACGGAAATGGTATACGGGCTTCAGTTCATCGTTGACCAAGGTAGGTGATATGGATTGCAGGTCTTCATACACCACATGAGATGCCTCCATGGAACAGAAGCACCAACAAACCACACAAGCCACAGCCAGCGATATACCTGAAGATCCCATTATTAAAACCAAGTGAAAAAAGAAAACGCCGATAAAAGAATATGACCGATAGGAGGATGCAAAGGAGTTTATATAGGCAGATGAAAAAGGATAACTACTTTTTCTTGTGTGGATCAAAATGTTGGAGGAAGAAAATTATCTTCCTAATCTTATCAGTTATGGAAACGGATAATATAATCATGATTAAAAGTGGTGTGGCCTTTTTTTGGTAGCAGGAGTTGTCTGTTTATAAAAATAGAGTTCCTTCCATAAAATAAGGTATGGACGTTCCATCTTTTTCTATGTTTAGGACTTGATGATTCAGAAATATGTGCAGCTTCACCAAAAATCTAGCATTTTCAAGGATACTCCTAACTCCCCTCACCACCATGGAAGTAATACCTAAGTAAAAGTTTGAAACCACCTATTCCCTACGGTCCACAGTAAGATATCACGTCCTTTGCCTTGACTTCCCGAAATGGGCCCATGAGACCCACTCCTCATTGATCCATGAGATGAGAAAGAGAACATGACTCAGATTAATGGAATTGACGACATGGCTCGACTTCACCAACCTTCCTTCTAGGCGAATGACGAAGGGACTATGCTCTACCCGACACAAAAAGCAAGGAAGTCGGATCGGAGGTGTCACCTCGACAATCCCCAAGCGCCACCCTTAGTGACACATCTTTGGTAAGTAAGCGCATTAAATGCCTCGCCCGTGGGGTAAGGAGGGAATTAAAAAAGTCCCGTCTACTCCATCCAGCGCCCAAGTATAAAAGTCAAGTCCCAGGCCAAGCTAGGGCAAGCGAGCAAGAGCTCTTCGGTCTCTCACTTGCATTGTTAACCTCCCTCTTCGTCTCTCTGACTTAAGCATCATAAGGTTGAGCCAGGACGCCCCTGACGCAAATCAGTTTTGCAGAACCCTCGACGCCATCCGAAGATACGACCAAGAGACGATCCAATAGCAAGGACAACCCAGTTTTCCAACCCGACTCCACCATATGAGAGTTAGACCGTACCCGATGAACCACCTCCCCCGACAATCTCCCTACACAAGATCGTCGTGCCAATCCTTCGCGTTGCAAGGATGAGTCATCAGGAAAGGCCTACACCTTTGATAGTGTACCAACTGTGTAGAATCACCGGTTGTCTTTTTTTTGTGTGTCAACATTCGACACTAGAAGGAGGGCCAAATGTTTTGGGAACATCCTTCTAAGACTCCTCCCAATGGGCACTTTCGAAGAGGTCTCGCCCTCCAAACAAACTAATGCAGATCCCACAGAGCAAGCTTTTGCATCTTTGTGAGGCACCTGCTCAATGACCCGAGGACTTCCCCTTAGGGTCGAGCACAGACTCCTGCTCATCCCATTGGGCGTTCTTAGGCGTTACTTAACAGGGTCGGGTTCTCACCGGCATGATGCAAGCCATTGCCCTACTCCTCCCCCAATTGGCAAAGTTGATGATCCCAGTGCAGTGGCATGCCCTTTAGCTAGCAATCATGCATACTCCCTCGTGAAGCTTATCCGGCGAGTCCTCGCCTAACTCCCCAAGGATCTCCTCGGCCGGGGGCGATGAATCGCGCTGCTAAGACTTCACGACCGACCATTCCAAAACCTCAATCAAAATTGAGGCTCAATCGGAATAGGCTCTCTAGGAAGACTTGATGAAGACATAACTCCAAGCCATGAACCAATGATTGGGCGAGGTTCAGTGGGAGTTTTAGTATTCCCATAGTGAACCTGATGCACCCTATATTTCCCCCTTTATCCAAAGGATCCAAGAAGAGCCCATCCCAGCTGGCATTTGCCTCCCTAACCTGGAAACCTTTGATGGCAGCTTCAACCCCGCGGAGCACAATACCCCATTCTGGGGCCAGATGTTTTTGTTCGGCACTTCAGACGCTCTGATGTACTAGATGTTCCTTATAATGCTAATGGGGTTAGCCTAAAATGGTATAGTCATCTAAAACCCCTCTCAATTTATTCCATTTACCAGCTCGCCAAAGAGTTCGAGCTATCACCTTATGTGTACAGGAAGGTAAGTGAGAGCGCTATCACCTTCTTGGTGTTATATGTGGATGACATCATGATCGTTGGGAATGATATAGGAATGCTATCTATAGTAAAGACTCAGTTATCTAGACACTTATCCGTTAAGGACTTTAGGATTCAGATCTATAGAGATAGATCCAAAGATGATGCTTGGCTTGTCCCGATCCATGTATATAGACACCATTGTCAAAAAGTTTCGCATTAAAAATTCTAAGAGAGGTCTCGTACCGATGAAACATGATATATCGCTTTCTAGGAGTATGTTCCCAAAGACTCATGAAGAAAGGGCGAACATGGATAGGATACCCTATGCCTCAACAATAGGGTTTATCATGTAAGTCATGCTATGTACCAAGCCTGTTATAGCGCATGCTTTAAGTGTCATGAGCAGGTATCAGGCAGATCCATGCTTGGAGCACTAGAAAGCAATAAAGTATATCCATAAGTACTTGAGCAAGACTAATGATCTTTTACTAGTATTTGGAGGTAGTAGCCTCATGGTTGAAGGCTACACAGACTCGAGTTTTCAGTTCGATGTCGATGATAGCCAATCGAATTTGGGATATATGTACACCTTGAATAGAGGAGAAGTATGCTAAAAGAGTTTCAAGCAAGATACTACTGTTGGCTTGACCATAGAGGCGGAGTATATTGCTACAATAGAGGCAGCAAAAGATGGAGTATGGATTAAGAAGTTCATTACAGATTTATGAGTCGTGCCAAGCAGCAAGGAGCAGATTCTCTCATATTGCGACAACAATTGGGTGATTGCTCAGGTGAAGGAACCCAGGTCTCGTCAAAAGTGTTCTGAGGATGTTCCATTTAATTAGAGAGATCATAACCCGAAGAGATATAGGAGTGGAAAGAGTTTCATCCGAAGATAACATTACAGATCCATTGGCAAAGTCGTTATCTTAAATTATCTTTGAGCGTCACAGGGGTTTGATGTGGATCAAATACATAGGTGATTGACTTTAGGTCAAGTAGGAGATTGCTAGTCATAGGTGTCCTGCAAGTCAATCACGTGAGTGATGACACAGTCTTTTTGCTTATTATATTATGGTATTTATCACTTTATATTACGTGTTGCATATATGCATATATATTGTGATATCATTGGATCTGTGCAACGAAAATCGGATCATTATGAGATTACAATAATAAGACCAATCTGCCTTTAAACATAGATCATAAATAATTCCGGTAATAGATTACTCGAGAGGGACATCAAGATAACCAAATAGACTGATGTGTTGTATACCCATCCATATGATAGATGCAACTAATCTCATAGCTGCTCATGTGGGGAAACTAGGGATACAATACATGTACTCATTGGAGAACGAGTTCACTAAATGATCCTTACAAAAGAATGTTAGATGGTTGATGATACCTTATTATCGGGACAACAATTACGTAGTCCCAATGCTATATCCGGTTCTTAGACTTGAGATACAAAGGATATCATGTATGAGTGCTCCACTCTTGATCACGGACTTATTGGTTTGGATGTCCCGGATCTAGCACAACCGGTCATCGGGGAGTGGCGGTCAACCTTACGAGAACTATTAAGTATCGATAGAGGATTATCCACTCTCAGTGTAATGAGAGCAATATCTTATGTGTTCTTGCTCAGACAAATCCCTGGCCAAGGTCATTCGGATTGAGAGAGAAAGAGTTATCCGGGAGAATTCGATTAGAGCGAGATGCGAGTAGAAACCATATGAGTCTGATAGCAGGATATTAGATGGATGAGGGACTATAGATACACTGACATCGAGGGACGACAGAGGTCAAATGGATTGGATTCCTTGTATCATCTGGGAACCTGTGTACGTAGTGGCATAATATCGTCCATAGTCGATGAGTCAAGTGAATTATTATCGAGATAATAATTCACCGAGCCAAAAAGGAGTTCGATAAGTATGACTCATAGCCAGACTCGATATTGGGCCTAGAGGGTCACACACATATTGTAGGCATTGCGATGAGTAGAAGTTCGGATATGAGATATCCGCCGGAGCCCCTATCTTATTGGATATCCAATAAGCCCATGAATTATTGGATCCTATGAGTGAGATCCAATAATAGCCCAGGAGAGATTATTGGATAGAGATCCACTAATTTAAGAGACTTAGATAGTTGGATAGAGATCCAATACCCAATAGAGCTGAATCCATTAAGGTTAAGTTGACAGGAGACCTCTATAAATATGAGAGAATTAGTGGTTCATAAGTTAGAGCATTTTGGTTGCCTCTCCTATTCTCCTCCCCCTCTCTACCTCAAAGCAGGCCTAGAGTTTTGAAGAGCATCGTCACAACCCTACTATGTGGATCACCGCTAGAGAGGAGGGCACTTGACCTCCTTCACCCTCTCCTAGAGATCTGTAGGGATTTAAAGATATACGATCTCCCTAGGTAACAAAATCTATCTTATACGCAGTTTTAAATTCGTAATTTTTGCGCATCAATCTTCGCACGACAATGAGAACAACTTTGGGAATTTGGGGATTTTATTCTTCTGTTATTCCGCTGCGCATGTGATGTCACCCCCCAAGATTTTCCAATAGTTAATTTCAAAATGACATATAGATAGGGGGAGTTTAGTTAAAACTAAATCATCAATTAGTTATCATCATAAAAAAGGGAGAGATTATTGAATCATGAATTTTGATGTTAAATCAATTGATAAATTTATAAACTAATAAATATTTAAGATAAGTGATGCAAGAAAAACTTCGATCATGGACTTGAACCATCGAATGACAAATCGTTGAAGTAGGAGAATTAGACGTTGGCCCGGAGAGCATCATGTCAGAGATTGGACGTTATGTCGGAGGATTGGTCGATATGCCAAAAGATGGACTTCGTACCATGAGTTCGGACATCGGGCTGGAAGGATCGGGTATTACGCCAAGAAGATTGGATGTTGTGGGAGGTCAATATATCGATGGATTGGGCAATACGTTAAAGGAAAGAACGATATGCCGGAGGTTTGGACGAAGTGCTAGATGAACAGATAACATACCAGATAACGTGTTGAAGGCTTCATGATTATAATTAGAGTTGTTTATAGTTTAATTGAGTTGGTTTTGGGTGTAACCATGTCAAGTTAATTAGGAGTTTATTAGGCTTGAACTATGGTTAAATTGGGCAAGTTGAAAGGCTAATTTAGTGACATGGGGTTGGGTTGGCGATGGTATCGCCAAGCCCAAGTGATGGTACCGCTAGAGCCCGAGTTCCCGTGCTATCAACCGATAGTACCGCTTAGATATTTGTCAAGTGGGAGTACCATTTACCAAAAGGTGATAGTACCGCCATAGCCCTAGTTCTCAAGCGGCTTTGTTAAGCGGTAGTACCGTTAGTACTCGAAAACCTGAGGATTTAAAATTTTACCTTTATTTTTTAAACCATTCGTAGTATATAAATACTCCACTCGTGATTACTTGGCAAAGTATGAAAACTTATGATTTTAAGTATATAAACTCTATTAAAAAGTGTTGAGCCTCTTCCTTCTTAAGTTTAGAAGTAATTCTAAGGGAGGCGTGAGGTCTTCTTGTTAAAAAGATGTGTGAAGGTTTTTTCCTAAACCTATGAAACAAAAAAAGAGTTATAACAAGGGTAGTTGATTTTTATCCGTTGAAAAGAAGATCAGTAGTGAATGTCGGTGGCCTCGAGGATAAAGACGAATCGAGAGTAGACGTAGGTTAGGACGATCAAACTAATATAAATCAATTTATATTTTTTTATACTTTTTCTTACTATTACTAACTGATTTGGTTGCTCATTATTCTTACTCACATTCTAAATTAAATATATTTTCGATACGAATTTTTCGATTGAATTTTTAAATTAATTTTTTTTTGAAAGTACTAATGACCATCCTGACAGGGGCAACATGCGAGCAACGTGTTATACCTTATCACAATCGAGAACCTCCATCAAAACAGTGCCCGAAAGAAAACTATCGATCAAACTATCACTTGTGGCATCAACGAATCCCGATCCGATGAGGTTGGCATGTCCAGCAATGATTGCCCTACGCTAGAGGAGTACATGCTCCCATAGCTACTGACCGACCAGAGATTTGCTGTGATCGAGATCTCACCGAATGATCGATCGTCGAACTGCCTCCTATTCGAAGTCGTCGACCTCCAAGATCGAGCAATGTGATCCGTTGCCTCTGCACCCAACCTTCAACCTGAACTCGGTAAACTAGCCAGAAAAAGAAGAAAACTCACTTTGATATATAGAATCCACAAACATGACCAAGACTCGACAATCATATATCAGAAGAGAATCCATCGAACGAAGCAAGAAAAAATTCGACAAAGATGAGGAGGGGATCGAACCTAGGAGTCTCGAGATGCCGACAAAGAATGACTAGAGGAAGCGGAGGAGGCAGCGATCAAATGACGAGGGAGAGAGAGAGAGATGAGAAACCGTAACGGAGGTGGGTATTTATATGGGAGAGAGGTGTACTGATCTCGCTCCCTCTTTCTCTTGTTCCCTGCCTGAGCGAGACAAGTGAACTTCGTTCGAGAAATTAGCAATGCTGAGTACACTGGCGAAGCCAAATTCTCCAAGCGGTCAGATATATACATGATGTGGTAGGTCAGAGTTATGCATTATCTCATGAAGCTATATGTTATGAAATGAGCATATGATAGTTATTAGCTTGAATATATTCTTCACTTGTTCTTATGAAATGAGCATATGATATTTATGTATACGGATTAGAACCAAATCCGTGGAGAAGGAAGAATTAACAGTTTGGTTGGAATATGTGCTAGATTTCAACCATGCAAACTGTTAATTAACAAATATGTCTGGCCGATGAGTCTACGACTAGGTCTAAGAATCGATGTCGGGAGCCTCTTGTGGGGTGATCTGGATGAAGAGGTGGGTCGGGCCCTCGGAAGGAGTGCCGGTTGGCGTTAGTCGGGATCAAGACTGATTAACAACTCCACACTGTCGGGCGACTGGCGTTCTCGTGCCGAGTCCCTCGCCGTCAACGAGGGGTTGCCCTCCTGTGAAAATGACTTTCGCCGGGTGGTCCCCGACTGTGGCCCATCCGAAAAGTAAGTTAGTAATGAGAGGGATTGCTTTTCATTTTTCCTTTTGTTTTTGTATCTCACATTTGGCCGAAGGTCGGCTAGCGATTTTATAATATGACATGAGGGTTATGACATCCGATTTGAGGCCTTTATGTCACGTAGGGTGGCATGGGGAAACATGCGAAGTTTTTGGTCGCACAAGAATCAGTAGTTTAATGATCGAGGTCACGAACGAAAGATGGTTGGGTGCTGTGCGCGCAGGACAACATCATACAGTTGGCGAATAAATTATTGATGAGGAGTCTCCAGCTTGCTCATCAAATTTATACTGCCTCATAGCAACCTAAATGTCACTGCTTATTCCTCATTTCTTAATTTGATGTTTAATCAAATCTTGATCCGCGTTGCTTTGGACCACGATGACAATTTGGAACTGTCGACGACACGGGACCCAGGAATGGTTATTGGACCGGGCCGAGCTAAACCAGGCTTTGAGATTATTTCAATAACGCATCAAGGCCCATATATATATATATATATATATATATATATATATATATATATATATATATATATATATATATATATATATATAGCAAGAGAGAGTAAGAGAAAGCGACTACAGAGAGTAAGAGAGGAAGAGAGCCAAATTAATTAGAAGAGAAAGTTGTCATTTCAAAAGATAATGTCGTCATTCATTTCTGGTGCTTTCATCTCCCATGCATTTAGTTCTGAAACCTTCACGTCTTCTGCACCATTGTTGAACACGAACATATGAGCTTCTTGTCCGATCGCTATGCTGGGATAAACTCTTGACGTGATGCAAGTCTTGCCTCCTTCCCCAAAGCTCTCCACCACCGAGTGATCAATCTTTAACAGAACAAAGCGAGATGAATAAACCTATAGAAACAAAAAGAAAAATGCGATGCCTAAATTCCAACATACCAAGCTTCTAAGAGATATCTTGTTTGTCTTTTCGATATCGACATCGACAAAGCCGGCAAAAGTAGGTTTGTATATCATTTCCCTCTTAGATGACCTGTTCATACAAAATGAATGAATGAATGAATGAATTCAGTGTTGATCTGATCCTAAAGTCGACAACCAAAGATCAGATGCTAGTATACGATTCAACTTCATAAGTTTATGCCACGGTATATGCAAACACATTGATGAGTTTAGTGTAAATCTTTTTTGTGGGCATATAATAGATGGAAAAATTATCGGCATAAATGAAAGGGGTGATCATCGGAAACAAACCTAGTAGGATCATGGCACATGAGGACCACGTGCTTGTCTTGAGCTTTGAAGATCCTGAAGAAGACAGCAGTAGCCTCTTCTTGGTCGGCTGAAGCCAAAACCAGGAGTCCAAATGGGCCAACCCCACCCTTTGTTTTTGCCGTCATTTTGGCACACAGTGCTTGAGCATCAGTGGCATAAAGTGGATCGAATGCCTCGGCATTTTCTAGGCTTCCAACCTCGAATGTTACCTCCACATCAGCCTGTGGTAGCGAGTCAAGAAATTAAGATTTAAAAATCTTCAAATCTGACAAGGAAGTATATTGAGATTATAATAATCTCAAGTCACCAACTTGCCTGCGCTGTCAGTATGTTCTTGACTTCAAAAGAAGTACCACTCGGGATGTTTCTGTTCTTGACGGACCCGTGCTTGTGTCTGAGCGTTTCCAACTCCTCGATCGGCCATTGAACGAGTTGCCTACCGTTGCTATCGAGCCACACAGCTCTTGGAATCGCCTACATGCAAAAGTCGGTCATCGTAGGACGAGTAAGCACGAACCACCTGAACTCGAATGTTAGAAGAAGACTCACCTGAACTCCCGCCCAACCCTTGTCCTTGTCGGCATTAGCACTGTCCGATTCATTGGCCCACCCCCACAAAATCCTCCGTTTCTTCGCAGGATCGTAGAACGACTTGGACGCATAAAAGTTGCCATAGTCATACCTCAGCCCATTACGATTATCCGTAGAGTTAGCATCCGGTATGTACTTATCCGCCTTAGGGTAGTACGTGCCCAACGTGTAGTAGTCGAATCGTGTCTCGTCCAGGCTAACCTTAAAGACGTGCTTGACCCCAGCACCCACTTCGCCGGTGTCCAACCCTTGGTTCCCCTCCAAGGCCACCGGGTACACGTCCGGGCACTCCCACATCCCGGTGCCCTTGGCCGAGTGCAGCGGGTGGTGCGCCTTGGTCCACTTGACGAAATCCTTGCTCTTGTACAAGACGGCCACGCCCCTGCTCCCTCTCCTGGTGCCTATCACCAGAGACCAGTGCTGGTCGTGGGGCGTATACCACGCCGTGGTCGGATCACGGAACGCGCTCGCGTTGACGGCGGAATCCGACGGGTCGATCACGGGGTTGTGGTCCGGCTTAGTCCATTCGCGCAGGTAGGGATCGGATAAGTTGCTGGGGAAGGCGATGTTTTGGATCTGTCGTTTCTGAGGGTCGATGCCTGTGTACACTATCACGGGCTTGTCGCCGGGGAGGATGGTTGCGGAGCCGGACCAGCACCCGTAGATGTCGAATGGCTGGGACGGGTAGATCGCAGGGTCGAGCGCCTTCCAGTTGATCATGTCGGCCGAGACCGAGTGGGCCCACACGATGTTGCCCCACACCGAGCCGTAGGGGTTGTACTGGTAGAACAGGTGGTAGATGCCCTTGTAGTACAGAGGCCCTGAAACAATCGTGGAGTAGGGTTGGTTTGAGCCTTCATCACGGGAAGGGGAAGGGGGAGGGGGAGGAGGAGAAGTTGTATTTTGCACGTCGAACGCGGATGGGGTTATAGGAGGAACTTACCATTTGGATCTGCTTGCCACGGCCGGTGAAGGTGACGATGGTGACGACGTTCGGAAAGGAAAAGAAACGTGGTGAGTAAACGGTGCAAAACAATAATGCTGAAATATTTTCTTTTTTTTTATACGAAGGACGGTTTGTTTCATCGGAGAGCGACAAAACGACGTGAAGAGTTGAGAAACTACCGTTGATCCAATGTCTAGGGGGACGGAAATGGTATACGGGCTTCAGTTCATCGTTGACCAAGGTAGGTGATATGGATTGCAGGTCTTCATACACCACATGAGATGCCTCCATGGAACAGAAGCACCAACAAACCACACAAGCCACAGCCAGCGATATACCTGAAGATCCCATTATTAAAACCAAGTGAAAAAAGAAAACGCCGATAAAAGAATATGACCGATAGGAGGATGCAAAGGAGTTTATATAGGCAGATGAAAAAGGATAACTACTTTTTCTTGTGTGGATCAAAATGTTGGAGGAAGAAAATTATCTTCCTAATCTTATCAGTTATGGAAACGGATAATATAATCATGATTAAAAGTGGTGTGGCCTTTTTTTTTTTTGGTAGCAGGAGTTGTCTGTTTATAAAAATAGAGTTCCTTCCATAAAATAAGGTATGGACGTTCCATCTTTTTCTATGTTTAGGACTTGATGATTCAGAAATATGTGCAGCTTCACCAAAAATCTAGCATTTTCAAGGATACTCCTAACTCCCCTCACCACCATGGAAGTAATACCTAAGTAAAAGTTTGGAAACCACCTATTCCCTACGGTCACGAGTAAGATATCACGTCGCCTGCCTTGACTTCCCGAAATGGGCCCATGAGACCCACTCCTCATTGATCCCGCAGATGAGAAAGAGAACATGACTCCGTATTAATGGTCGACGACATGGCTCGACTTCACCAACCTTCCCTTCTAGACGAATGACGAAGGGACTATGCTCTACCTGACACAAAGAAGCAAGGAAGTCAGATCAGAGGTGTCACCTCGACAATCCCCAAGCGCCACCCTTAGTGACACATGCTGGTAAGTCGCCCGCATTAAATGCCTCTGCCACGTAGGGTAAGGAGGGAATTAAAAAAGTCCCGTCTACTCCATCCAGCGCCCAAGTATAAAAGTCAAGTCCCAGGCCAAGCTAGGGCAAGCGAGCAAGAGCTCTTCGGTCTCTCACTTGCATTGTTAACCTCCCTCTTCGTCTCTCTGACTTAAGCATCATAAGGTTGAGCCAGGACGCCCCCGACGCAAATCAGTTTTGCAGAACCCTCGACGCCATCCGAAGATACGACCAAGAGACGATCCAATAGCAAGGACAACCCAGTTTTCCAACCCGACTCCACCATATGAGAGTTAGACCGTACCCGATGAACCACCTCCCCCGACAATCTCCCTACACAAGATCGTCGTGCCAATCCTTCGCGTTGCAAGGATGAGTCATCAGGAAAGGCCTACACCTTTGATAGTGTACCAACTGTGCCGAATCACCAGTTGTCTGTTTTTGTGTGTCAACATTCTGACACTAGAAGGAGGGCCAAATGTTTCAGGAACATCCTTCTAAGACTCCTCCCAATGGGCACTTCACTGAAGAGGTCTCGCCCTCCCAGCAAACTAATGCAGATCCCACAGAGCAAGCTTTTGCATGCTGTAGGCACCTGCTCAATGACCCAGGACTTCCCCCTTAGGGTCGAGCACAGACTCCCTGCTCATCCCATTGGAGGCGTTCTTAGACGTTACTTAACAGGGTCGGGTTCTCACCGGCATGATGCAAGCCATTGCCCTACTCCTCCCCCAATTGGCAAAGTTGATGATCCCAGTGCAGTGGCATGCCCTTTAGCTAGCAATCATGCATACTCCCTCGTGAAGCTTATCCGGCGAGTCCTCGCCTAACTCCCCAAGGATCTCCTCGGCCGGGGGCGATGAATCGCGCTGCTCAGCACTTCGCCGACCGCACCCAAACCCTGTCAAAATTCGAGGCTCAATCGACCGACTCCTAGGAAGACTTGATGAAGACATAACTCCAAGCCATGAACCAATGATTGGGCGAGGTTCAGTGGGAGTTTTAGTATTCCCATAGTGAACCTGATGCACCCTATATTTCCCCCTTTATCCAAAGGATCCAAGAAGAGCCCATCGGTGGCATTTGCCTCCCTAACTGGAAACCTTTGATGGCGGCTTCAACCCCATGAACACAATACCCCATTGCGGGGCCGGATGTTTTGTTTAGGCACCGGACTTTCGATGTACTAGATGTTCCTTATAATGCTAATGGGGTTAGCCTAAAATGGTATAGTCATCTAAAACCCCTCTCAATTTATTCCATTTTAATTTCGCCAAAGAGTTGAGCTATCACCTTATGTGTACAGGAAGGTAAGTGAGAGCTATCACCTTCTTGGTGTTATATGTGGATGACATCATGATCGTTGGGGAATGATATAGGAATGCTATCTATAGTAAAGACTCAGTTATCTAGACACTTATCCGTTAAGGACTTTAGGATTCAGATCTATAGAGATAGATCCAAAGATGATGCTTGGCTTGTCCCGATCCATGTATATAGACACCATTGTCAAAAAGTTTCGCATTAAAAATTCTAAGAGAGGTCTCGTACCGATGAAACATGATATATCGCTTTCTAGGAGTATGTTCCCAAAGACTCATGAAGAAAGGGCGAACATGGATAGGATACCCTATGCCTCAACAATAGGGTTTATCATGTAAGTCATGCTATGTACCAAGCCTGTTATAGCGCATGCTTTAAGTGTCATGAGCAGGTATCAGGCAGATCCATGCTTGGAGCACTAGAAAGCAATAAAGTATATCCATAAGTACTTGAGCAAGACTAATGATCTTTTACTAGTATTTGGAGGTAGTAGCCTCATGGTTGAAGGCTACACAGACTCGAGTTTTCAGTTCGATGTCGATGATAGCCAATCGAATTTGGGATATATGTACACCTTGAATAGAGGAGAAGTATGCTAAAAGAGTTTCAAGCAAGATACTACTGTTGGCTTGACCATAGAGGCGGAGTATATTGCTACAATAGAGGCAGCAAAAGATGGAGTATGGATTAAGAAGTTCATTACAGATTTATGAGTCGTGCCAAGCAGCAAGGAGCAGATTCTCTCATATTGCGACAACAATTGGGTGATTGCTCAGGTGAAGGAACCCAGGTCTCGTCAAAAGTGTTCTGAGGATGTTCCACTTAATTAGAGAGATCATAACCCGAAGAGATATAGGAGTGGAAAGAGTTTCATCCGAAGATAACATTGCAGATCCATTGGCAAAGTCGTTATCTTAAATTATCTTTGAGCGTCACAGGGGTTTGATGTGGATCAAATACATAGGTGATTGACTTTAGGTCAAGTAGGAGATTGCTAGTCATAGGTGTCCTGCAAGTCAATCACGTGAGTGATGACACAGTCTTTTTGCTTATTATATTATGGTATTTATCACTTTATATTACGTGTTGCATATATGCATATATATTGTGATATCATTGGATCTGTGCAACGAAAATCGGATCATTATGAGATTACAATAATAAGACCAATCTGCCTTTAAACATAGATCATAAATAATTCCGGTAATAGATTACTCGAGAGGGACATCAAGATAACCAAATAGACTGATGTGTTGTATACCCATCCATATGATAGATGCAACTAATCTCATAGCTGCTCATGTGGGGAAACTAGGGATACAATACATGTACTCATTGGAGAACGAGTTCACTAAATGATCCGCTTACAGAATGTTAGATGGTTGATGATACCTTATTATCAGACAACAATTCTGTAGTCCCAATGCTATATCCGGTTCTTAGACTTGAGATACAAAGGATATCATGTACGAGTGCTCCACTCTTCGATATGGGACTTATTGGTTTGGATGTCCCAGATCTAGCACAACTGGTCATCGGGAGTGGCAGTCAACCTTACGAGAACTATTAAGTATCGATAGAGGATTATCCACTCTCAGTGTCATGAGAGCAATATCTCATGTGTTCTTGCTCAGACAAATCCCTGGCCAGGGTCATTCGGATTGAGAGAGAAAGAGTTATCCGGGAGAATTCGATTAGAGCGAGATGCGAGTAGAAACCATATGAGTCTGATAGCACCATGCTCAGTATACGGTCTCTAGGATATTAGATGGATGAGGGACTATAGATACACGGTTACTGAGGACAGATAGGTCAAATGGATTGGATTCCTTGTATCATCTGGGAACTGCGGCGTAGTGGTATAATACGTCCGTAGTCGATGAGTCAAGTGAATTATTATCGAGATAATAATTCACTGAGCCAAAAGGAGTTCTGATAAGTATGACTCATAGCCAGCTCGATATTGGGCCTAGAGGGTCACACACATATTGTAGGCATTGCGATGAGTAGAAGTTCGGATATGAGATATCCGCCGGAGCCCCTATCTTATTGGATATCCAATAAGCCCATGAATTATTGGATCCTATGAGTGAGATCCAATAATAGCCCAGGAGAGATTATTGGATAGAGATCCACTAATTTAAGAGACTTAGATAGTTGGATAGAGATCCAATACCCAATAGAGCTGAATCCATTAAGGTTAAGTTGACAGGAGACCTCTATAAATATGAGAGAATTAGTGGTTCATAAGCTAGAGCATTTTGGTTGCCTCTCCTATTCTCCTCCCCCTCTCTACCTCAAAGCAGGCCTAGAGTTTTGAAGAGCATCGTCACAACCCTACTATGTGGATCACCGCTAGAGAGGAGGGCACTTGACCTCCTTCACCCTCTCCTAGAGATCTGTAGGGATTTAAAGATATACGATCTCCCTAGGTAACATAATCTATCTTATACGCAGTTTTAAATTCGTAATTTTTGCGCATCAATCTTCGCACCACAATGAGCACAACTTTGAGAATTTGGGGATTTTATTCTTCTGTTATTCCGCTGCGCATGTGATGTCACCCCCCAAGATTTTCCAATAGTTAATTTTAAAATGACATATAGATAGGGTGAGTTTAGTTAAAACTAAATCATCAATTAATTATCATCATAAAAAAGGGAGAGATTGTTGAATCCTGAATTTTGATATTGAAATCAATTGATAAATTTATAAACTAATAAATATTTAAGATAAGTGATGCAAGAAAAACTTCGATCATTGACTTGAACCATCGAATGACAAATCGTTGAAGTAGGAGAATTAGACGATGGACCGGAGAGCATCATGTTAGAGATTGGACGTTATGTCGGAGGATTGGTCGATATGCCAAAAGATGGACTTCGTACCATGAGTTCGGACATCGGGCTGGAAGGATCGGGTATTACGCCAAGAAGATTGGATGTTGTGGGAGGTCAATATATCGATGGATTGGGCAATACGTTAAAGGAAAGAACGATATGCCGGAGGTTTGGACGAAGTGCTAGATGAACAGATAACATACCAGATAACGTGTTGAAGGCTTCATGATTATAATTAGAGTTGTTTATAGTTTAATTGAGTTGGTTTTGGGTGTAACCATGTCAAGTTAATTAGGAGTTTATTAGGCTTGAACTAGGGTTAAATTGGGCAAGTTGAAAGGCTAATTTAGTGACATGGGGTTGGGTTGGCCGATGGTATCGCCAAGCCCAAGTGATGGTACCGCTAGAGCCCGAGTTCCCAGGCTATCAACTGATAGTACCGCTAGACTGTCAAGTGGGAGTACCATTTAGGCAGGTGATAGTACCGCCATAGCCCTAGTTCTCAAGCGGCTTTGTTAAGCGGTAGTACCGTTAGTACTCGAAAACCTGAGGATTTAAAATTTTGCCTTTATTTTTTAAACCATTCGTAGTATATAAATACTCCACTCGTGATTACTTGGCAAAGTATGAAAACTTATGATTTTAAGTATATAAACTCTATTAAAAAGTGTTGAGCCTCTTCCTTCTTAAGTTTAGAAGTAATTCTAAGGGAGACGTGAGGTCTTCTTGTTAAAAAGATGTGTGAAGGTTTTTTCCTAAACCTGTGAAACGAAAAAAGAGTTGTAACAAGGGTAGTTGATTTTTATCCGTTGAAAAGAAGATCAGTAGTGAATGTCGGTGGCCTCGAGGATAAAGACGAATCGAGAGTAGACGTAGGTTAGGACGATCAAACTAATATAAATCAATTTATATTTTTTTATACTTTTTCTTACTATTACTAACTGATTTGGTTGCTCATTATTCTTACTCACATTCTAAATTAAATATATTTTCGATACGAATTTTTCGATTGAATTTTTAAATTAATTTTTTTTTGAAAGTACTAATGACCATCGGCGGGGGGCAACATCACGAAAGCAACGTGTTATACCTTATCACAATCGAGAACCTCCATCAAAACAAAGTGCCGAAAAGAAAACTATCGATCAAACTATCACTTGTGGCATCAACGAATCCCGATCGGATGAAGGTTGGCATGTCCAAAGCAATGATTGCCCTACGCTAGAGGTACATGCTCCCCATAGCTCTTGACCGACCAGAGATTTCTTTGTGATCGAGATCTCACCGAATGATCGATCGTCGAACTGCCTCCTATTCAAGTCGTCGACCTCCAAGATCGAAAGCAATGTGATCCGTTGCCTCTGCACCCAACCTTCAACCTGAACTCGGTAAACTAGCCAGAAAAAGAAGAAAACTCACTTTGATATATAGAATCCACAAACATGACCAAGACTCGACAATCATATATCAGAAGAGAATCCATCGAACGAAGCAAGAAAAAATTCGACAAAGATGAGGAGGGGATCGAACCTAGGAGTCTCGAGATGCCGACAAAGAATGACTAGAGGAAGCGGAGGAGGCAGCGATCAAATGACGAGGGAGAGAGAGAGAGATGAGAAACCGTAACGGAGGTGGGTATTTATATGGGAGAGAGGTGTACTGATCTCGCTCCCTCTTTCTCTTGTTCCCTGCCTGAGCGAGACAAGTGAACTTCGTTCGAGAAATTAGCAATGCTGAGTACACTGGCGAAGCCAAATTCTCCAAGCGGTCAGATATATACATGATGTGGTAGGTCAGAGTTATGCATTATCTCATGAAGCTATATGTTATGAAATGAGCATATGATAGTTATTAGCTTGAATATATTCTTCACTTGTTCTTATGAAATGAGCATATGATATTTATGTATACGGATTAGAACCAAATCCGTGGAGAAGGAAGAATTAACAGTTTGGTTGGAATATGTGCTAGATTTCAACCATGCAACCTGTTAGCGAACAAATATGTCATGGCCGATGAGTCTACACGACTAGGTCTAAGAATCGATGTCGGGAGCCTACTGTGGGGTGATCTGGATGAAGAGGTGGTCGGGCCCTCGGAAGGGAGTGCCGGTTGGCGTTAGTCGGGATCAAGACTGATTAACAACTCCACACTGTCGGGCGACTGGCGTTCTCGTGCCGAGTCCCTCGCCGTCAACGAGGGGTTGCCCTCCTGTGAAAATGACTTTCGCCGGGTGGTCCCCGACTGTGGCCCATCCGAAAAGTAAGTTAGTAATGAGAGGGATTGCTTTTCATTTTCCCTTTTGTTTTTGTGTCTCACATTTGGCCGAAGGTCGGCTAGCGATTTTATAATATGGCGTGAGGGTTATGACATCCGATTTGAGGCCTTTATGTCACGTAGGGTGGCATGGGGAAACATGCGAAGTTTTTGGTCGCACAAGAATCAGTAGTTTAATGATCGAGGTCACGAACGAAAGATGGTTGGGTGCTGTGCGCGCAGGACAACATCATACAGTTGGCGAATAAATTATTGATGAGGAGTCTCCAGCTTGCTCATCAAATTTATACTGCCTCATAGCAACCTAAATGTCACTGCTTATTCCTCATTTCTTAATTTGATGTTTAATCAAATCTTGATCCGCGTTGCTTTGGACCACGATGACAATTTGGAACTGTCGACGACACGGGACCCAGGAATGGTTATTGGACCGGGCCGAGCTAAACCAGGCTTTGAGATTATTTCAATAACGCATCAAGGCCCATATATATATATATATATATATATATATATATATATATATATATATATATATATATATATATATATATATAGCAAGAGAGAGTAAGAGAAAGCGACTACAGAGAGTAAGAGAGGAAGAGAGCCAAATTAATTAGAAGAGAAAGTTGTCATTTCAAAAGATAATGTCGTCATTCATTTCTGGTGCTTTCATCTCCCATGCATTTAGTTCTGAAACCTTCACGTCTTCTGCACCATTGTTGAACACGAACATATGAGCTTCTTGTCCGATCGCTATGCTGGGATAAACTCTTGACGTGATGCAAGTCTTGCCTCCTTCCCCAAAGCTCTCCACCACCGAGTGATCAATCTTTAACAGAACAAAGCGAGATGAATAAACCTATAGAAACAAAAAGAAAAATGCGATGCCTAAATTCCAACATACCAAGCTTCTAAGAGATATCTTGTTTGTCTTTTCGATATCGACATCGACAAAGCCGGCAAAAGTAGGTTTGTATATCATTTCCCTCTTAGATGACCTGTTCATACAAAATGAATGAATGAATGAATGAATTCAGTGTTGATCTGATCCTAAAGTCGACAACCAAAGATCAGATGCTAGTATACGATTCAACTTCATAAGTTTATGCCACGGTATATGCAAACACATTGATGAGTTTAGTATAAATCTTTTTTGTGGGCATATAATAGATGGAAAAATTATCGGCATAAATGAAAGGGGTGATCATCGGAAAAAAACCTAGTAGGATCATGGCACATGAGGACCACGTGCTTGTCTTGAACTTTGAAGATCCTGAAGAAGACAGCAGTAGCCTCTTCTTGGTCGGCTGAAGCCAAAACCAGGAGTCCAAATGGGCCAACCCCACCCTTTGTTTTTGCCGTCATTTTGGCACACAGTGCTTGAGCATCAGTGGCATAAAGTGGATCGAATGCCTCGGCATTTTCTAGGCTTCCAACCTCGAATGTTACCTCCACATCAGCCTGTGGTAGCGAGTCAAGAAATTAAGATTTAAAAATCTTCAAATCTGACAAGGAAGTATATTGAGATTATAATAATCTCAAGTCACCAACTTGCCTGCGCTGTCAGTATGTTCTTGACTTCAAAAGAAGTACCACTCGGGATGTTTCTGTTCTTGACGGACCCGTGCTTGTGTCTGAGCGTTTCCAACTCCTCGATCGGCCATTGAACGAGTTGCCTACCGTTGCTATCGAGCCACACAGCTCTTGGAATCGCCTACATGCAAAAGTCGGTCATCGTAGGACGAGTAAGCACGAACCACCTGAACTCGAATGTTGAAGAAGACTCACCTGAACTCCCGCCCAACCCTTGTCCTTGTCGGCATTAGCACTGTCCGATTCATTGGCCCACCCCCACAAAATCCTCCGTTTCTTCGCAGGATCGTAGAACGACTTGGACGCATAAAAGTTGCCATAGTCATACCTCAGCCCATTACGATTATCCGTAGAGTTAGCATCCGGTATGTACTTATCCGCCTTAGGGTAGTACGTGCCCAACGTGTAGTAGTCGAATCGTGTCTCGTCCAGGCTAACCTTAAAGACGTGCTTGACCCCAGCACCCACTTCGCCGGTGTCCAACCCTTGGTTCCCCTCCAAGGCCACCGGGTACACGTCCGGGCACTCCCACATCCCGGTGCCCTTGGCCGAGTGCAGCGGGTGGTGCGCCTGGTCCACTTGACGAAATCCTTGCTCTTGTACAAGACGGCCACGCCCTGCTCCCTCTCCTGGTGCCTATCACCAGAGACCAGTGCTGGTCGTGGGGCGTATACCACGCCGTGGTCGGATCACGGAACGCGCTCGCGTTGACGGCGGAATCCGACGGGTCGATCAAGGGGTTGTGGTCCGGCTTAGTCCATTCGCGCAGGTAGGGATCGGATAAGTTGCTGGGGAAGGCGATGTTTTGGATCTGTCGTTTCTGAGGGTCGATGCCTGTGTACACTATCACGGGCTTGTCGCCGGGGAGGATGGTTGCGGAGCCGGACCAGCACCCGTAGATGTCGAATGGCTGGGACGGGTAGATCGCAGGGTCGAGCGCCTTCCAGTTGATCATGTCGGCCGAGACCGAGTGGCCCACACGATGTTGCCCCACACCGAGCCGTAGGGGTTGTACTGGTAGAACAGGTGGTAGATGCCCTTGTAGTACAGAGGCCCTGAAACAATCGTGGAGTAGGGTTGGTTTGAGCCTTCATCACGGGAAGGGGAAGGGGAGGGGAGGAGGAGAAGTTGTATTTTGCACGTCGAACGCGGATGGGGTTATAGGAGGAACTTACCATTTGGATCTGCTTGCCACGGCCGGTGAAGGTGACGATGGTGACGACGTTCGGAAAGGAAAAGAAACGTGGTGAGTAAACGGTGCAAAACAATAATGCTGAAATATTTTTTTTTTTTTATACGAAGGACGGTTTGTTTCATCGGAGAGCGACAAAACGACGTGAAGAGTTGAGAAACTACCGTTGATCCAATGTCTAGGGGACGGAAATGGTATACGGGCTTCAGTTCATCGTTGACCAAGGTAGGTGATATGGATTGCAGGTCTTCATACACCACATGAGATGCCTCCATGGAACAGAAGCACCAACAAACCACACAAGCCACAGCCAGCGATATACCTGAAGATCCCATTATTAAAACCAAGTGAAAAAAGAAAACGCCGATAAAAGAATATGACCGATAGGAGGATGCAAAGGAGTTTATATAGGCAGATGAAAAAGGATAACTACTTTTTCTTGTGTGGATCAAAATGTTGGAGGAAGAAAATTATCTTCCTAATCTTATCAGTTATGGAAACGGATAATATAATCATGATTAAAAGTGGTGTGGCCTTTTTTTGGTAGCAGGAGTTGTCTGTTTATAAAAATAGAGTTCCTTCCATAAAATAAGGTATGGACGTTCCATCTTTTTCTATGTTTAGGACTTGATGATTCAGAAATATGTGCAGCTTCACCAAAAATCTAGCATTTTCAAGGATACTCCTAACTCCCCTCACCACCATGGAAGTAACACCTAAGTAAAAGTTTGGAAACCACCTATTCCCTACGGTCACGAGTAAGATATCACGTCGCCTGCCTTGACTTCCCGAAATGGGCCCATGAGACCCACTCCTCATTGATCCCGCAGATGAGAAAGAGAACATGACTCCGTATTAATGGTCGACGACATGGCTCGACTTCACCAACCTTCCCTTCTAGACGAATGACGAAGGGACTATGCTCTACCTGACACAAAGAAGCAAGGAAGTCAGATCAGAGGTGTCACCTCGACAATCCCCAAGCGCCACCCTTAGTGACACATGCTGGTAAGTCGCCCGCATTAAATGCCTCTGCCACGTAGGGTAAGGAGGGAATTAACAAAGTCCCGTCTACTCCATCCAGCGCCCAAGTATAAAAGTCAAGTCCCAGGCCAAGCTAGGGCAAGCGAGCAAGAGCTCTTCGGTCTCTCACTTGCATTGTTAACCTCCCTCTTCGTCTCTCTGACTTAAGCATCATAAGGTTGAGCCGGGGCCCCGACATAAAATCGGTTTTTTGCAGAACCCTCGACGCCATCCAAGATCTCGACCAAAGAGGCGATCGATAGCAAGGACAACCCGGTTTTCCAACCCGACTCCACCATATGAGAGTTAGACCGCACCAGATGAACCACCTCCCCGACAATCTCCCTACACAAGATCGTCGTGCCAATCTTCAGCGTTTGCAAGGATGAGTCATTAAATGCCTCCGTCACGGGGGGTAAGGGGGCCTTAAAGAACACATTGCCCCATTTCGAGCCTGAACCCGATGCACCCACGTTTCCCTCGTCCAAAGCTACCAAGAAGAGCTCATCTCGGTAGACTTACGCCTACCTAGATTGGAAATCTTTGATGGTGGCTTCGACTTGCGAAGCACACTGCCCCATTCCAAGCCCAGATATCTTTGTTTGACACTTCGAATGCTCTGATGTGCCGAATGTTCCCGATAATTTGAGACAACAGCTTTGCCAATGGATATGAAATGTTATCTTGGATGGAACTCTTTCCCTCCTACATCTCCGAGGTTACGTTCTCTCGATTAAGAGGAACCTCCTTAGAATACCCGATGAGACCTAGGTTCCTTCACTTGAGCAATCACCCTATTGTTGTCGCAATATAAGGGAATCTACTCCTCACTACTTGGCACAACTCCTAGATCGTGATGAACTTCTTAATCCGGACTCCCTCTTTTGCTGCCTCTCTCTGTGACAATATATAACCTCTATAGTCAAGTCAACGAGTAGTATCTTGCTTGGAACTCTTCTAGCATCTTTGCTCCTCCATTCAAGGTGTACACATACCACAAATTCGACTTGCTATAAATTCGATATCGGATTTGAAAACTTGAGTCGTGTAGCCTTCAACCCCGAGGCTACTACCTCCATATACTAGTAAAAGATCATTATTCTTTCTCAAGTATTTATGGATATACTTTACTACTTTCGTGCTCCAAGCATGGAACCTTTGACACCTTTCGTGACACTTAGAGCATGCGCTATAACAAGGGCCTGGTACATAGCATAGTTTACATGATAGCCCCTATTCTTTGGGGCATAGGGTATCCTATCCATGTTAAGCCCTTTCTTCATGAGTCTTTGAACATACTCCTAGAAAGCGATATCCCATGTCTTATCGATATGAGTCCTCTCTTGGAATTTTTAATGCCAAACCTTTTGACAATGGTGTCTATATACCTGGATCGGGACAAGCCAAGCATAATCCTAGATCTATCTCTATAGATCTGAATCCCCAAGATATAGGATGTTTCCCCTAAGTCCTTATTGGAGAAGTGTCTAGATAACCAAGACTTTACTGTAGATAGCATTCCTATATCATCCCAACGATCAGGATGTCATCCATATATAACACTAAGAAGGTGATAGAGCTCCCACTTACCTTCCTGTACACACAAGGCTCATCTTCACAACTCGGTCCCTATATTCAATTCGGAGCCGAGCTCACAACTCGGTCCCCAGACTCAATACAGAGCCTAACTCACAACTCGGTCCCCAAATTCAATTCGGAGCCAAGCTCACAACTCGGTCCCCAGACTCAATACAGAGTCGAGTTCACAACTTAGTCCGAGAATCAATTGGGCCGGAGCTCACAACTCGGTCCCAGATTCAATTCGGGCGAGATCACAACTCGGTCCCCAGTTCAAGTCGAGCCGAACTCACAACTCGGTCCCCATATTCAATTGAACCAAGCTCACAGCTCGGTCCCTAGACTCATCTCTGAGTCGAGCTCACAATTCGGTCCCCGGACTCAATGGGCCGAGTTCACAACTCGGTCCCAGGACTCAATCTGGCCAGGAGCTCACTGGCTTCGGTCTCGGACTCATTGAGCCGAGCTCACAACTTGGTCCCCAGATTCAATTGAAGCCGAGCTCACAACTTCGGTCCCAGATTCAATGGGCCAGGAGCTCACAACATGATCCCAGATTCAATTTGAAGCCAGGAGCTCAACTTCGGTCCCCGGACTCATCACGGAGCCGGAGTTCACAACTTGGTCCCAGATTCAATTCCAAGCCGAGCTCACAACTTCGGTCCCCGGACTCAATTGAAGCCGAGCTCACAACTTCGGTCCTCGGACTCAATCTGAGGCAGGAGTTCACAACTTCGGTCCCCCAGTTTTAAGTGAGCCGAGCTCACAACTCGGTCCCCAAATTCAATTCGGAGCCGAGCTCACAACTCGGTCCCCAAATTCAATTCAGAGTCGAGCTCACCTTCGATCCCTATATTAAATTGGGCCAGGAGCTCTGGCTTCGGTCCCAGATTCAATTGGGAGTCGACCTCACAACTCGGTCCCCAAATTCAATTCAATTGGAGCCAAGATCACAACTCAGTCCCCAAACTCAATCTGAAGCCGAGTTAAGCTCACAACTTCGGTCCCAGATTCAATTGAAGCCGAGCTCAGCTTCGATCCCATATTCAATTTGGGCTGAGCTCATAACTTCGGTTCCTAGACTCAATTCAGAGTCGAACTCACAACTTGGTCCTCATATTCAATTCGGAGCTGAGCTCACAACTCGATCCCTAGATTCAATTCGGAGTCGAGCTCACAACTTGGTCCTCAAACTTAATTCGCAGTCGAGCTCACAACTCGGTTCCCAGATTCAATTCGAAGTCGAGCTCACAACTCGGTCCCTAGACTCGATACAAAGTCGAATCCACACACCTCGGCCAATCCAACGCTCGAGCCACGCACCTCGACCATCCAACGCCCAAGCCACGCATCTCGGTCGATCCAACGCCCGAGTCGCATCTCAGCCAAATCCAACGCCTGAGTCACATCTCGGCCAATCCAACGCCCGAGTCGCATCTCAGCCAAATCCAGCGTCCGAGCCACACACCTCGGCCATCCAATACCCGAGCCATGCATCTCGGTCGATCCAACGCCCGAGTTGTATCTCGGCCAAGTCTAACGCCCGAGTTGCATCTCGGCCAAATCCAACACCCGTGTCACATCTCGGCTAATCCAATGCCCGAGTCACATCTCGGCCAAATCTAGCGTCCGAGCCACGCACCTCGGCCATCCAATGCTCGAGCCATGCATCTCGGCCAATCCAATGCCCGAGTGGCATCTCGACCAAATCCAGCGTCCGAGCCATGCACCTTGACCATCCAACGCCCGAGCCATGCATCTCGGCCACCCTAACGCCTGAAAGTCATACCTCGCGGCCCGATCGATGCGGAGCGCATCTCAAACAACCTAATGCTCGAGTCACACCTGGCGGTCGACCCGGACTTTCGAAGTTTCTCCATGTCGATCCGACTCGCAACTCTAAGTGGGTCACCACGGTCCGCTCGCCTACTCGCAAAATCGGGGTTCGTAACTCTGACCTGTGCTAAACCAGTTATCCAACCGACCAAGCATGACAAGCCCCTACCGTTCGACCAGCAGGGTCAGTCCTACCCGAATCACGGGGCATCACCCTTCTAAAACACCCCCCGACGAGTTAGTCCAGCCTCGCCGGTTTCGATGCTTCAGTTTTGCCTCAACAGGCCCCTACCGTTCGACCAACAAGGTTAGTCCTGCCTGAATCACGGGGCACCGCCCCTCTAAAACACCCCCCCGACAAGTCAAATCCAACCTCGCCGTGTAGGTCTCGCCTCGCCAATTTTGACGCTTCGGTTTCGCCTCACCAGGCCCCTACAGTTCGACCAACAGGGTCAGTGCTACCCGAATCACGGGGCACCGCCCCTCTAAAACGCCCCTTGACAAGTCAAATCCAACCTCGCCGTGCAGGTCTCGCCTCACGGGTTTCTACGCTTCGATTTTGCCTCACTAGGCCCCTACCGTTCGACAAGCAGGGTCAATCCTACCCCAAATCATGGAGGACCGCCCCTCTAAAACGCCCCCCAATGAGTCAAATCTAACCTCGCCGCGCAGGTCTTGCCTCGTCGGTTTCGATGCTTCGGTTTTGCCTCACTAGGCCCCTATCGTTCGATCAGCAGGGTCAGTCTTGCCCGAATCATGAGGCACCTCCCCCCTAAATTACCCCCGACGAATCAATTTGTTCCTCCCACAAAAAGCTCAGTGTTGTCATATCCGTCAAACCCAAGCATGCCTCCCGAACCGCTAGTGATCCATCAGCACGCCTCAGAGAGGGGGGGGGGGTTTTGGGTGGAAAGTGATAGGACGTATTTTGGTCCTATGTGAACCACCGATAGACGCTGTAGATCGACGTGACACTGTACGTCTCCAGAACCATGGGGTGCATGCCATATCAAGCTCAAACGGTGTGACTGTGCGGCCTGACCACCCCTAAAGCTGGGGGCGATGTCGTCTGCTGTTGGGGCAGTGTCGTTTGACGCCACTCAAGCACCCCCGAAGACTCCATCTCGTTAGAGAGGTTGTTCCACACCCAGAGTCAACGGCCATGCCGGACTAGGGCCCGACCAATTCCCTTACGCAGGTATAAATACCCCCGACCTGATCCAAGAATGGGGGGGGGGGGGGGAAGAAAAATCAATGGATCACTCTACTGACTTGCTCGTCGGAGGGACCTCGTCGGGTGATTCCGACGGGGGCCATTTTTGTAGGAAAACGCGGTTACCTCACGAAGATGAGCTGCCAACCACCCCGGAGAAGGAGAGACGCAACTCGGCATACACAGCGCTCAGATCGGTACGCCAAGGAACGCTGATCAATACCTCGTCACGAGGGCTCGATTGACCTCGGCACCCAGCTCACCCGATAGAAGACTCCCGACATTGACCCCCCTTACCCTGCATGGCGGAGGTATTTAATGACTCATCCTTGCAAACCTCACAGCCGACTTATTTAATAAATACCTCCGCCATGCAGGGTAAGAGGGGCCTTAAAGGAACTTATTGCCCCATTCCGAGCTTGAACTCGATGCACCCCACGTTTCCCCTCGTCCAAAGCTACCAAGAAGAGCTCATCTCGGCTGACTTATGCCTACCTAGCTTGGAAATCTTTGATGATGGTTTCGACTTGCAAAGCACACTGCCCCATTTCAAGCCCAGATATCTCTGTTTGACACTTCAAATGCTCCGATGTGCTGAATGTTCCCGATAATGCTAAACTGGTTAGCCCAGGAATGGTACGATTGTCTAAAACCCTTCAATTTCTTTTTTTTCGCAGCTTGTCAGAATTTGAGCTCTACTTCCTTGCTAATGTTTGATCAAAGTCCTCGACTTCTGTCTTGCTGGGGCCAAGGCAAAAAGAAATGAGCCTCTGCCGTTGTCACTCAGTTCACTCGAAAAATCCAAGGATTCAGGTTGTCCGCCCCTCGCTAATAACCCAGCTTGGGTTTGAGGCCCGTCTACCCATGACCATTCCAAATATGCTCTAGAGGAGGTCATGGTCTCTGGCACTGAGAGAAGCCTACAAAAGGAAGCGTAATGAGCCTTGGGCCCTAGCCCTCGAGTCACCTCCGAAAAGGTACTCCCAGAGCAATGGTACGCCCCAAAGCAGACCCGGGTCCCTAAGATGGTGTTCCCGAAGATTCGAGGAGGACTTCATGAGTTACATGTGCATGTGAAAACTTTCCTAATATTAGTGCAATATAAATAATAATTTGGATATGTATGATTTTTTTTATGTTTTCGGACGGTAATTGGTTTTTCAATGTGGATATACTACCCAACAAAAAGATATATGTCAGCATATATTTGAATAA